>JAAWXA010000004.1:19719318-19739658 GCA_038090715.1 Florisuga fusca
GGGGGGGGAGGGTGGTATATGTTATGTTTGTGCATACGTGTGAAATTGTTGGGGGGAACAGACTTATTTGCCATCATTGCAAAATAGTGTCCCAGCAAATAATGCTATCATTAGGGCAAATGCAGATTTTTCGTTGCTGGAAGTCTGTAGGCATTACATAGAAAAGAATTCTGTTGAGGCCAGTGAAGAATGAAGCAGTTAGTTCTTTTCCATAAGAAACCACCTTAGGTATGGTGCCTGAGGGACTCAAAGTTGCAGGGCTGCCCAAAACCAACAGCATTCAAAACAGAGCAGTTTTCTATGATTGAAATTGTTTATCTAACTGCACATAGCAATGTGTTATGTATCACAGGAGTATGCAAAGCCAGGCTGTAATCCTCATTACTGTTTACTTTAATCTATGATGGGTTCAAACAGGTGTCACATAGAGTTTTCTTAACTATTTTGTAAAGCACTTGTGTAAAGGTGTGTCAGATTATGTCAAAGGGAACAAATTTTCTTGTTACTGTGTATAAACAAAACTAAATTCAGATTCTTTCCAAGGCAAAGTCTTTCTTCTCAATTGCTTCTGTTACAGCTGTAGTTAAAGGGCAAAAACATTGGAAAAGTATTGCAAACCAGTATTTTTTTAAAAGATTACAAAGAAGGTAGAACTGCTATACCATTTCTTGTGCATTAACACATACTATAAGCTCTGGTTCTTTTACCAGCTTGTGCTGTGTTCTGCCAGAAAGCTTCTAGTAATTTTCTATAACCAGCAAATGCTAATTATTGCTAACTTTATTTTTTTTCTACTCTTATTAACATAATGCTGAAAAAATCTGACCAGAATGAATGCATGGTTACTAAAATTGAAAAATGAGACATATAAAATAATATCTTGGATTCAGCCTTCTGTTTATGTGACTACATGTCAAACAAGAGACACTTTAGAACCTGACATTTTTTTTTTCAATGTCCATAAAAAGGTTCTGTGAAAACACTGTTGAAATTATATATTGAAAAAAATATATATAAAGCAGTCACTAAGATATTCTAATACTTCATTTGTTTCTGGGTTTACTTTTTATTACTTGACATGTTTTAAAGATATGCATCTTGGTTATATGTTCTTATTTTTGCTTTGACTTCATAAACAGTTAATGCAGAAGTACTATTTCTGGTACAATCTTGTACATAATATTATTTTAATTTCTCCTAAAGATGCATTAAAAATACATAGTGGGAATATATACGTATGGGAACCTGAATAAGACAAATGGTCCATGGGGTATTGCTGTGTATGTATTTCTAGCTTTGAAATTTTACTCTCATTTTACATTGTCATTTTACTGTCTTCAGGGTGTAATAATTGCAAATTTTTTGTGTTTTGCAATTCATGCCACTGCTCTCCAAAATAATTTAGTGTTAAGATGCCTTATGCCAGAGAGAAATCGTGTGACCTGAACAAAAGGTTGTTTCCAACTTAGTTGTGAAAATAGACACTGAGACAGTTTGGTAACAATACTGATTGTCTCTACTAAGAAAATTTTCTGTTGCTAGCATGAGATGTCAATACTAAGTACAGTTCTTTTGTTGTTAAAAACAGATTAATAGTTTTAGGTCAAGGCGTTGTTCACCATCATTTCGAGAACCACAATTAAAACCTAAGAATTTGTGGCTCATCTATAGAAAAACAAAGAAACCTTGACATGCCAAGAGCCACAGTCAGCTTCTGTTTTAAAAGTGATTCAGAGTGCAGAGATAGTAACAACCAGCTGAACATCTACAGCACACTATAAAAAAAAAATACAGTACAGGAATTTACAAACTACATTTTTCTTCGTTACTTAGATTTCCTCATCTGGAAATCTTATTTGCCTTCACATACAGAAATAAATCACTGCTGCTTTTCACTCCATTTAGGATAATTTATAAAACACGAGTTTCATTGCTGTAGATTATTATTTTCCCAAAATATTACAAACTAAATTATTTACACTGACATTGACATTGTTGTTTATGGAATATGTGACTAGGAGAAGAAATTATCATTATGTAGGCCTGGTCTCCTTGTAAGCTGAAAAGTCCATTGACTAACTTGATTTAGAGTATACCGTTTTAAAAATGTCTGTTTCTGATTTTTAAAAAATTCCCAAGAAAGTCAATCAATTACACCCTTAATTGCCAGCAGTATTGATATTTCTGCTTTAATTCTGCTGTGCGTTTTTCCTACTTTCTTTTATTTGAATCGTGTGATAGTTTTGTCATTTTAGCTGAATGCACATATATTATCAAACTTCTGTTTTCTTTAAGTATTTTATAACATACAAGCAGAAGAGGTGCTTGTTCTTTCTGGAAAGCTTTTTCTGAGCCCTCCCTACTTCTTGCCATCATTTCTGTATTTTGAATGTAGAACTGTACAGTGGTCTGTTATGGGCACACCACAAACAGATAGAGAATTTTATTTCTTTATTGATGTTCTCATTATGGCATGGCATTTGACTGCAGTCTTCCCTGAATGAAATTTAGTTATTGTGCTTTCTGGCTACCTGAGACTGCCCCTTCCCCTTACCAAGATAGTTCCTCTTCTTTTACGTATTAATTTTATTCTTCCTTCTTAGACATATGCTTTTCTTGTGGTGGTAACCCTGTTAAACAAATGAAAAAGTGTATTTCTTTTTCAGTATACCTTCATGAAATGTCTCTGTTTTTAATTAGGTGTCTAGCATTTTTAAAATGTGTTTCAGGTTGAAGAAGTTCAAGCTTCTTTTTAGATTTCTTAAAGGTTATTTTTCCAACCAAAACACCAAAACAACTCTATGACTGATTTTGGGTTTTGTTCGCTTCTTGCTTTTTAGAGTTAAGGTAGAACAGAATTTTAGAGAAAAACACATTATACTCATGGTAAAAATGTGTCAGTGTTTGCATAATGTTTCCTTTAGACACTAGCATGAATACCTTCCACTGTAATAAGCTTTGGTGGTAGAGTACCCAAGAAGTATTCTAGGAGAGATCTGTGCATGCCAGTGAAGCTTCCAAAAATACATCCTTTTGCTTTTGAGGCTGCCTTCTACTTCCAGAAAGAATAAATGGATCCCATAGCTTGGGTGATATATGGGTTGTAAGCCTTAATGCAAGCATGAAGGTCTTTTTTTGAATTCCTGTCAAAATGCCTCCAAATGGTTTGGTGCCGTGGAAGCAATCTCAGTAAGTAGCACTCCTGGAAGATGAAGTTTTAAGTGCCATTCCTCAGCATGAAGGCACAATGGAAAAATAAATCCACCCTTGTTTAGTCTGAACTTTGCCTTGATTTTTTTATAAACATTCTTAGAGGCAATTTGCTTCCTACTTTCCTCTTAGCCTCATTCCTGGTCTTGGAAGATAAGTTATCCTCTCCCATGATAGTGAGGAAAAAATTGTTTCTGTAAACTGCTGGTTGCTTTGGATCAGAATATCAGTGACTTGAGTGAAATCAGCAACTTAGTTTTTAACAACTTGCTAGGAATTACTAATAAAAATCTTTTCATGCTAGCTTTTCTGTAACTTCTGTAATTTTAAACAAAATGTGTGTGTGACTCTTAGAAAAATACATTCAACAATATTAATGCTGAGTATCATGCACGTACACTTTACTCAGCATGCAGTGCTTGCTGCAGGTTTTTTAAAAGGTGTATGAGTGGGATACATAACAATTTGGGGTTGCTGGGGTTTTAGTATGTGTTGTTTACTTCTTTAAGAAAAGATAAAAATAAACAATTATTTATGCTTCTAAAGTATTTCCTGAACTATAAGCTGGCAGTAAGCTTTAATTTTAAAAAATTCAGGAGTGGCCAAGGCTGCTTAAACTGTTAAGTGTAACAGTGTTTGGCAGCACAAGGTGAAGTTGTTGGATGTAGAAGAAACTGATTTAACTTGACTTTTCTATTTTCTTTCCTCAAGACAGTGGTATAACTGTCCTGCAGACAATGTTTTTTGGAAGTGACATTTTTTCCTCTCTTGTATTTATTTGAGTATGGACTTCTAACACGTGCGTTAGATTGTTAAAGAACACAAGGAGCATCATGAAGTTGCTGGATGGCATTTATTGCAATTTACATCTTTTCTAAAACCAAGTGGTATTTCATGTAAGAAAGGGAAGAGGGCACTTCAGACATCCAGAGCCATCCCCAGCCAAACAGTGGAGGTGTAAGCTCAGAGGAGAACTCCTTGCTGATCTGCCTAAGTAGGGGGTTCTTGTCTACTCATCCTTTACAGTGTTAGGATTTGCTGAAGGTGTGAGAGACCCTTGTGCATTCTGAATGTTCGTTTGCATATGGTGGCTTGAATTTCAGTTGAATTTTTAGTATTTTGAAAGTCAAAAGTTTCCAGAACTTTCCTGAGCAACTTTTTGCAGTGTTTTACCACCTTCAATGTGATAAAATTTTCTCTACTATCCTAAAAATAGCTATTTTTATCTTTTATTTCAAATAAGTAGTCTAAAATAAATAGGAATTAACAACAGCTATGACCAACTTTATAGTGGTAGAAATGTAAGCCAAAGTTCTATAGTACCATTTTATTCTTAAGTGTACATTTATCTCTTTAAAAGATGCACAATCTCTTAGATCTGTGTGAAAGAGAAACTGCAATATCAGTCTCTAATTAGAAATTGAAGACAGATGCCTGTCCTGTTGTTTTTTTGTATGATTGAGAGGGTTTTTAAATTATTTTTAAAAAAATCTAACCTGGAATGTTTACAGTTTCTTATTTTAAATACATTGACCTTCTTTCATCCAACAGAAAATCCTTTTTCTGAGTCCTATTTCTTGGAAAGATTTGTTTTTCTCTTCTCCAGAGACTTTGGCTTTTGTAGCTTTCTATCTTCAAGAGCATTTTCCCATATTTTGAGGTTTATATAAAATATTGTTTGAAATCTTGATTGATTTATTGAGAGTAGTGGTATATGCAGGTCAATTTGATTTTATACCAGAATGTATAATTTACAACATCTTTTCAGTTTTTATAGCATCATTTCTAGTAGAAGAATATAGTTTCTGTAAATCTGTGGAAAAAAAAGCATGGGAGGTTTGCAGAATCCCTTAACCTCTTGAACTTTCCCATGTCATCCTATGAACTCTGAATCTATGGCACTGTTCAAATCAGGAAATGTTTAAAAATGAAAAGCCAGAACCCTAAGCTGCTAGATTTTGTATACAAAACATCTGTGGAACTTGCAGTTTAACAGTCATCTTAATCATGGAAACACAAGCAGACTATTGTTAGCTTTTATCATTACTTTATATAAAGCAAATTATTTCAGTACTTTGTTTTCTTGTTATTTCAGCTTTATGACAAAATAAACACAAAATCTTCACCACAAATCAGGAATCCTCCGAGTGATGCTGTACAGAGAGCCAAAGAGGTAATGGCTTTAAAATATATTTTTTACTTTGAATGTTTGATTGTATTTGAAGTAAAGCTTTTTTTTTTTTTCCTTCATTAAGATAATCATGTGTATTCTGTTTCATATTCTGAATTATTTCTGTAATTTTACCTTAAGGTACATAATAAACTTACAGAATTTCATAATGTCTGTAAGGATTGTTATATATATTGTTCGGTTTCATCTTTTAACCTCTGCTGCAACAATAGCAGTCTTAAAAGCAATACTGTTGAAAAAAAAGAGCAACTGTTTCCTCCAAATTTCTTATTTAATCTCTCTCAGAAAGAAACTTGAAATGGTGTTTTTTCTTTCACAGGAGTGGGATGGACACATATTGTCCTAAGCCCTTTCCTGTCAAAATCATTCTTTTATATAATAATTTGGAGATATTCTGACTGACCAGTGAGTGTTTTCATTTGTTTGATTAACAGCTTTATTTAAAAAAATTTACTATGGGCATTTCTCTTGCTTGTTTTGCAGGTATTGGAAGAAATTTCATGTTATCCAGAGAACAGTGATGCAAAGGAGCTAAAGCGTATTTTAACACAACCTCATTTCATGGTAAGGAAATATGATGTTCTTGCTAAAGTTTTCTTTAATTTTCCTTATATTAGAAATAAGTTCTCCCTAAAATCTGCAGGTGATGAAACTGAATACAATAAAATCCCTATTAATAAATATTTCTAATCTTCTGGTCTGATGAAGTAGTTACTATTACAGTTACTATTGGTCCTCACTACTATTCTGCAAACTGTCAGCAGTTTGGAGTAATCCTATTATAGGGCAGTTTCCCTGTTTTTGGAAGAGTTCTGTTGCATATAGAAAGAAGAATGAATGCTTTGGGATGTTGATAGCTAGAGTTGGGGTCCTCCTTTTTCTTTTTCCCAAGGTCTTCTTAGGATAAAGGTGTGTGAAGTCATTGCAAAATAACTATTTAACATTATTTTACAATAAATCAATAGTTTGTACAGTCTAGTGAATTAGTGTTACATATGAACTCTTACTGTGTCTGTTTCACAAACCTGATTTCTGAGCAGTAGTTGCCCTAAGTTCAAAGATGTGACTGCTTAATACAGTTCCAGTCTTACGGAAGTACTTAAAGGACTTCTTCTTTCCATGCTATGGATGAAGTTCACAAGTTGAGAAATAAAAGTGCTTGCTTAAATCTGCTATACACTATTGTCAGTTTCAAATTATGAATTTGACTTCCTAACACAAGGATTATATGCAGGGGGCTTTGTGGAATTTGCTCACTTGAAAGCTGAATTTCTATAACTCTGAAGGATAAGCCTAATTTCCATGAAAGAATGAGCTGAAACAAACCTCGTATTGAGGTATAAGATGAAATTTGGATAGCTGCATGTCCCAGCATTTTCTTTTGGTGGCCACTGTAGCTTCAGGTGCATTCATTTTAGTACATTAGATCAGATCAGGAGCGTGTTTTTGAAGTGAATCTCCTAATTGTCCCCTTACAGTGCTTTAGCTTGTATAATGTGCAAGTCTTAAAGCATGCAAAGTAGACTCCTTTCAGACAAAATTAAACTTGAAGATGTGTATCAGACGCTCAGCTAGTGTACTGCAGCAGCTGATGGGCATTTTGGTCCACTGGGCAAGACGAAAGCTGGTCAGAGGTAAAAATTCCTGCAATGCATTCAGTGTGTACGTCAGGTCTTCACTCACTCACTGGTTTTACTTACTGATCTATTCCCATTTCATTGCACTAATTGCTAATGAAGACTTTGAAGACTTAGGAACTTTGGTTCCTAATGTTGTACTTAGCAGCATACTGCTATGTCATTACCTGGAGATGATACCTATCCTGAAGTCTATAACAAATCTGGCTCAACATTTAACAGGGATACTCGCCTGACATAGAACATAAAACAAGGTAGAATGGTATTCAGCTATAAGAACAATTAAAAACAAAACAAAACAAAAAATTGGGGAGGAGGAGGGAAAGCCCAAGGACAATACTCCCTGGTACTTTATTTGGAATCTGACAGGTTCACTTTTTTAGGAAAGGAAATAATTGTATAAAACAATATTATCAGCCTACACTCAGTGTGTTTGCCAAGGACTGTACAGAGCAATGTTCTGGTTAGGAAGCTGCTGAGGTCTGATAACAGAAATTGAAGCAAGAAGGTGTAATGTGTAGGATAATGTGCATTAACACCTCTGTGGTAACAGATTACTATTATCTATATTACTAGCATAATGTTTATTATGCTACCAGAATACATTATTAATTTAGTCTGTACATGCTTAGCATTTAAATTTCAATAAATGTATGCATATTTTGCATAAAGGTATTTCAGCAGATAATTGACTTAAGAATTATTTGAAATAATATCAAGTACTTCATTTATTATGTTTGAATTTCAAGGAGGTTTCATTCCAATACATGACTGGCTAAGTTTTTCAAATGTGCCAGTTTTATCTGTAAAAGGTTCTAGTATAAGTGTTTACTGTGTGGAAGTAATGTTAATGTTTGCTGTACTAGGAGACTTTTGCTTAGTTACCTACTGACGTTTTGTCCATCATTATGTGCATTTCTACACTCTTCTTTGCAGACAATGATCCTGACATATAGTAGAAAGCAATTGTTCTCACTAAACTTATTAGCACAGTATTATCATGTTCTGCAAAAGACAAAAGAGGCAGGAAAAAGTCAGAATTATCAAAATTAACAGAAATGCATGAAAATAAGCATCTTTAAGCAAAGTCCAATAGCAGTCTCTGTACTGAATATTTTCAATATTTAAGCTGAGCATGCTGTACTTCAATGTCTGGTGTTTCTGAATTAGTGTTAATTTTTATCAACACAGTCAGAAGCCATCTAGTATAATTATGAATCTTGTAAAATGCTCAAAACACCATATTCTAACATCCTGAAAAGTTAGGTATGTTATTGCTAAAAATACAATATAAAGCAAGGTAAGTATTTACAAATGCAAGGTTCTGAATTACATAAGAAATGTGATGCTGAAGTATAACATCACATTGCATCAAGTTGAGTTGGTAGCTTTGAGTAGACTAAGCTGTAGGTAGCACAGAAGTTCCTTCTACTCTGTTAAAGAGTGCTTGCACATAAAGCCAAGACCACACTCACTCCTACAATGTGTGTTTATTTCTAACAGCCAGAGCTAAGGCATTGTTGCACATGGCTGCTCTTTGTCTTTTCTGGGACAACTGAAAACAGAATTCAGCTAAACCCCTACGTCTCTACAGGAGTATTCACACTTAGGTTTTTACCCTATTAAATAAATCAAATAAAGTTTTTATTTCATTAAAGTGGTTTAACTTTATGGTTCAGGTCTCTAATATAAAATGTTACTTCAGTAGTACAAACTAATGCAGAGGAAATGTGGCAAGTTGAGCTTAGTGGTTGAAAAACAAAGATGAAAAACAGAAAAATGCAGATACAAGTGAAACACTGGAAAAACAGGAGTGAGTGGAAACAGAGTATTGCTAATCTAGGGAATTCTGTTATAGTGCTGAATACCCAGCTATGGTTTGAATCTGATTTGAGGAAAGGCAACTTAAACTGTTGATGAAATTAGCTTTTATAACATAGAATATTTTAGAACTGCTATCTTGGGAACAAATTTGGGATTTTGTAGAAGCCATGAAAATCCCAGTTCTGTCTTGGATTCTTCTTCAGAAATATATCTTGGTTTTTAATAACTTTTTTCAGTTTCAATTCTGCTTAAACGTTTTAAATGAAGGCTAGCGTGTTGCAGAGTCAGATTTATCTGCCAAACCAAATTCTGAATGGTCAATCTAATAAGCCTTTTGAGATTGATGGGTTTTACAAATGAAGAACTATGAGCATTTAACTGAAAGTTTATGAGATGCTAACTATAATGTAGATTGACCTAAGTGCAGTGGTGGCTGATCTCTCAATCCTTAACTGAGAACCTCATCCATTTGAGTACAGGGGCAGGCTCTATCTCTTGTGCCTGATGAGTTAGTGTAGGAGTAGAACTAGTGTGTTTGCCCAGAAATTGTATTGAGGTTTTGGACAGAAGCAAGCTAAGTAATATTAAGAGTTGCATGCAAATGTGAAATGGATGTGATACAGGGCTGTTAAAGATACCACAGAGAACAGTGGAATATCATATCATAAAAAAGCCTGGTACTATTGAATGCTACTTAGCAAATGTTTGCACTTTGTCTAACCTTTATCTGGTAATACTGCTACACTTTTACAGCTACACAGTTTTCATGTCTTTTCCCTACCTTAGAGTTCTTGCACAGTCAATTGTTCTGTTTATCAAGGTTTTTTAAACTCATTTAATCAATTACAAGTTGTAACACTCTTTGCATCAAGAAACAGAGTAAAACTAATGAAGCAGTTTTTGCAGAGTTTGTTGGATTCTATTGTAATTTTTATGACACATTTTGAACTCAGTGTGGTTGTGCTGGATCCGTTCTCTATGAGAAGGGGAGAATATGGAAGTTATTATACTAGTAAACAGCAAAAAACAGTATGTCATTTTTTCAGTCAGCAACAATCCACAGTCTGTCTCTATTAGAAAGAAATGTCATAGGATCTATATATCATTCCATTTTACTAGAGTAATTATTATGCAATACTTTGCTCAGAAATGTAACTTCCTAGTTCTGTGTCTTGGCACATAAATAAAGATGGCTTAATGCTGACACCTTGCAGGTTGTCAATGTTATGGGGTAGAGGGAAGCATCATCATTCTCATTGAGGTATCTACAATAGAAAATAAGGTTTACTCATACAGATTTGAAAGGCAAGGTATGTGTGTATTCATTTGCAGCCTGGTAAAGCTTATTTTAGACTCCTTTAAGGGAAAAGTTCCTATATAGAAACTGAGGCACTGGTAGCTTGAATTTGCTTTAATTTCTAAAAAAGCTTCAAAAATACTGAAAAGGATTTTTGGGGCGAGGTGCACTGGAGATGATGGATGTCTGATATTTTGTTGCTCTAATCTCCTCTAGGCCTTACTTCAAACTCATGACGTAGTGGCACATGAAGTTTACAGTGATGAAGCGCTGAGAGTTACACCTCCTCCCACCTCTCCGTACTTAAACGGCGATTCTCCGGAAAGCGCCAACGGCGACATGGACATGGAGAATGTAACACGAGTCCGACTGGTGCAGTTCCAGAAGAATACAGATGAACCAATGGTATGGAGTGAAAGTCACTGTTTTTCTCAACTCTCTACTGGTAAAGACCAGTATTATGATAATGTCATGACAATCTCTGCACTTTGAAGTAGGGTTGCCAGTATAATTGAAATAGATCAGCAGCCACTGCAGATACTGATTATTCTCTTGGGCATATTCTTAACTGAAAATGCTATGTGTGCATTAAGTCTGTGGTACCACTAGAGCTGTTTTGTGTCTGAAAACAGCTTCGTCATATTTATACCAGATTGGACTTCAAACCAAACCAGACATTTTGCACTTGCATACAAAATGACATTTTTAATAGAAGAATCTTAGATACTCGTATATCAAAGTATTCCATCTTCACTTCCATATTCATCTTCATACTATTACAAATAGTATCTGTTTTCATTGCTCATATTTGAGTGAAAAAATTTTATTTTAACCTTAAAATTTATATCCTGCCCCCAGGCTTTTAGGAAGAGTGACGGTAACTACTTTAGAATGGCACTCCTGAATGTTTTCTTTTAAGTGCATCAACATTTCTTTTTTCTAGGGAATCACTTTAAAAATGAATGAGCTGAACCATTGTATCGTTGCAAGAATTATGCACGGAGGAATGATTCACCGGCAAGGTAATCATGTGGCATGAATAGTTTTCTCTTCAGACACAGTTATTTAGGTCATTTTGTACAAACTGTGTAACAGTTCATAGTCCTCATTTTGATTACTACTGTAACCTGTGTATCTGGACTGAGTCCTGCTAACTTCCTGTTATCTTCCAGTTGCAGGTGTCTGACAGCATTTTGAAAGGAGGGCCCACTATGCTGCATTTATGCTTTGGTTAGGATAATGAGAGCATATCTTAGAGAATGAAATGCTAATGATTTCTGGAGCTGCACTCATTTAATACTCTGTTAGAAAAAAAAAATTAAAGTCTAGTTACAGAGTACTTCTTGCAAAAATGACAGAGCTTCAGCAAGAAAATTAAATGTCTTTCTATGTTTTTACACAGTTCTTGATCTTTATACTTTTGTTCTTGAGCTTGTAAAAACTTTTTTTTAAATAACAAAACTTACTATGCCTAGAACTTTAATCTTTATTTTCAGTTTTTGCGACTATAGCTAAGCCACAGACATGCATTGTTTCTCATCTCCAGTCTATTCCTTTCTTCCATTTTGTGTGTCCAGACCAGATGTCAAAGAACTGCAGGGCTTTGTCCTACTCAGTAGAGCTTCCCTGCTAAGTTCTTATCTGCAAATTTGGATTGCACCCTTAAATGGTTACTTTAGTTTTTCAGGTTTGCCATCTTTTATTTTGATGAACATGCACATTTTCATCATTTGTCAGACCAAAGCTCCTTCTAGGTTATTGTTCTGTTTCAAAGGAATCTAGGAACAGGTAATCAGGAAGACAAACCATAAAACAGGGGAAGGGTAAGGTGATCCTTTCCCTGATGTGGTTCAGGTAGGCTTCTCTATTCCTTTAGAGTAACCTCTGAATTGCAATTTATTTGGCTTCTTAAAGTGAATTTTAAAAGGAGATAACTCTAAAATTTGTGGGAAGGTTTTCTTCCAACTGTACTTAGGTAGTAGTGATCTTCTGCAGAGTACTGTTTCACATGACTGTGTTCCATGATAGAGGTAATAAAACTTTTACAACATGTTAACACTCATTAAAAAATCCAACCTTGCCCATTAAAAGTCTGCTTTTTCTAATTATACAGTGCCTTTTATTTCTAAAGATTTGGGATATTTAGCCTACTCTGTATGTGCTTCATCTAAGGTAGCTTTTCTGCACATTTTGTTCCAAAATGAACTATACTTCAGCATTTCTGTAGTATTGTCAGTTTTCTTTTTTTTAAATGTTTCTGATTTTGTTAGTGTTCTAAATGCCTCAGCTTCACTGCTTTGTTCAACATATTTGTTCAACCTATATTTAGAATATTTTTACTGAATAGATCAAGACAAGTGTAAGTTGACAGTGATCTCAAGCATGTGTCCTTGAATTTTGTTCATGGCTGTCTGTGGGGTTTTTTTCTTCCAAAAGTTTTTTATTATGTTTCTGCTGGCTGCTCTTGCTATATGGGACACTGCCAGGCAGTAACAGCAATGACTTAGATAATAGATCAAATGGGAGGGTTACAGGAACTGTGTAATTTCAGGTCTAGCAATATTAACTACAACCTGCACAATTCCCAGTCATGAAATAATAGCTGCTGTGAAGTCTGCCTCCTGTCTCTGTGCCAGCTGTATTGAGTCCTGCTGATGACAGTTGTCCTTCAAAAGGCAGGGGAGCTGTAGTGGGAAGATAGGCTTGTAAAGATGCTATCTACTGATGCCTTCCACAGGACTCACCTCAATGAAAATACAACACCAGTTTCAGTTATTAAAAAATGTCTTTTTGTTGCATTGTCTACTTTTCTAGGATAAATAATTTTTAGATATCAAGCTTTTAATGTTAAGTCTTGGGTTTCATATTTGTTTCTGTGTCTTAACCTAGTTCAGTTATCCATTCACTTTTTATCTCTAACTTCTGTCTAGACTACTCATATTCTACGTTTTCAGGGGATGTGCATATAGCCTGAGCTCTTAGGCTTTATCTTAACACATAGGTTTTTTGCTGATGACTGGTTTCAGGATGTACATGCTTAAATGTGAATTCAGTCTTATGATACATTTAAGAAGAGGTCCCAATATGGCATTTAAAAAGATTTCCAGAGAAGGGAGATGACTTACTGACTGCCCGTTTAACCTCACCAGAAGAGCACCAATTGTACATGGTGCACAGCTGCATTCTTGAAGTGACTTAATGTAAAACACCTATTATTAAAATACTGATATATCTCTGATAAGGCTTATTCAATTTTGACAAAATGTATGTGATGACTTGGTGAAAATACCATTATACGTTCAAAGCCTTGCACTTTACAAGCTAGAGTTTCCTTTGGCTACAGCACGTGCTTTCCAATAGGGACTTCAAGAATTCTGTCTTCTTCCTAATAGACTAGAATTTCTCATACTTCTGTGCAGAGCAAGAACACACACTTTGTAAGACTGTCTTCACTCTGGCTTTCAAGAAGGAAATAATTTACTCCAGAAATACCTTTTTTATATAAAAAAATCCGCATTATGCATGTGTTATTTATCAATAAGTCATTAATAGCTTAAGATCTGAATAAATACTCTCAATAGAAAAAGAATCAAACCCAACAAAAATGAGATGGCTAAGATGGTAGGTGTCATGTGAGCTACAAATGCTGTGGAGGACTCGTTATTCAAAGATGTGAAGAATTCTCTTTTCTAACAAGAGTATTTATAAAGAGTAAAAAGTTTCTGCAAATAATAAAAGCCTCTTCCCTCATATTGAAAATGTCTTCCTATGGTTTATCAGTGCATCCACCCTCCAAAACAGAATGACCATCTTCTGTTAAATGTCCATGCTTTATTCCCAACTCCCAAATGCTCCAGAAGAGGGGATTTTATTTAAGTGCACTATTAAAATTACTTGATTAATGGATATTACTGACTCTAATTCTAATATGTAATTACATCAGATTTATACTTTGAATAAGGCCAAGTACTTTGTATATCATTCCAGAGTATATGCTATTTCTGCATCAGTGTTGTTTAATAACGGTTATGCTCATTTCAAACCCAATTTTGGCATGATACAATCAACACAGAGCCCTATTTATTTTAGAATATTTTCATAAGAATTGGGTATTGAATGCCTTTCAGAGAAAGCCTGCAATACTGAACTTTCCACTAGAGACTTAGTCATTAATATTCTAGATGTGAACTAGAGTAACTTTAAATTCATATGCAGGGCTGTTGCATTCACATCCAGTAAACTATTAATGGTGATAATTTTTTCCCCTGAAGAGTCAAGAAGAATTGTGCTAAGTCCATTTTTATAATTTCACTGTCAGTATATCAGCTCCTGTAGAACTGTTTGGAGCATTGAAGGACTTACTCTTTGGAGTATTGAAAGTTTTTGTAAACTGTGCACTCTCTCCTGTAGCACTGCCAAGTGAGCCTGTGTTTCACAGAGAAGAGAACCCAACAGGAATCATAAAAACAGAGCAGAGAGCACTTCAGGAGTCTTCTCCTTGGTTCTGGCTGTGCTCGTGTTTAGCAGGCACACAGTTTGATTTTCACACATTTGTCCATCTGAAAGCTTTGCTTGCATGGTATTATTTGAAAAAAATGGCTTTTTTGGTTCAGGAAAATAATTTTAAGAATCTTTAAGGATTCTAGTTGATTGACTTCTCTCAGGTAATTTTCTGTAGATATGTTTTAGTTTAGGAAATGTTTGCCAGTTACTGGTTTTCTGAGTAATATTAAGTATATTAGGTACAGTAATTGCTTTAGGTACACTACTTAGAAAAGGATGTTTGCGCAAACTATTTAAATCATACAGTTGGAAGAAGTATATGTGAAGTAAATGGTCTTGTCTTATTTCATTATATATGAGAAACATGAGCTGGCTAATAACAAACCATAGAGGTTTCTTTGGAGAACTGCTGGAGAATCAGGTGGGCTTGAGCTACTCAAGTCAGAAATTATCATCCAAAAAGAACCTCCTAGGTTGCTTCTGATTGTGAAGATAATTAATTCATTTGCTGCCTCCTCCCTGTTGAGCTTTTGTAGTGTCTTTGAGCCATGTTGTAGCATGCCATTCCCATCCCAACTTCAGCAGGTCAGTTAATGACTTGTTTAAGCTAAGTAGATACATTTCATCACCTGACACTGTAGGTAGTCACACCTGCATGCAGGCTGAAGTCAAGTGTGCAAACAGAAAATGCATACTGTAACTATGGCAAATCAAAATCACAGAAATGGAGAAATAAAGCAGTCTGACAGATAAAATCAAGACTACGTTCAGAAGCTGAACTGCATTAATCTACTATGATTCTATAATCATAGAATGGTCTATGTTGGAAGACACCTTAGAAATCATCTACTCAGCCTCCCTGCCATATGAAAGGACAGCTCTTGCCTAGACGAGGTTGCTCAAGGCCTCGTCCAACCTGACCTTGAACACTTCCAGGGAGGGGCATCCACAACTTCTCTATGCAATCTGTTCCAAAGTCTCACCATCCTCATACTAAAGAACTTCTTACTAATATCCAGTCTAAAGTAGTCACCTGATTAAGTACTGGTTGAATATCTCTGTCGGACATTTCCACCTGACTAGTTGCAGGTGTCTTTCTTTTCAGTGTGTGAGTTTTTGCAGTGTCCTTGTCAGGGGCTAATGTTTTCCCCATGTATTTTATAGGGTGCTTGGGCATCTCAAACTGGTGTATTGACTGCACTCTGAAAGAGAGATGTGTAATCTTTGGTAGCTAATATATAGCTGCCAAATTTCTTTTCTGAATCTAGCCCAAAAATTTTACTTTACTGTTGTTTCATATTTATGCCTTTGTATGATTTATTAGTAATGTCTTGTAACTATCTCAATTTGGAAAAACCTGTTTGAGGTGACTGTGCTTCGTTAACTTTACAGGTACGCTACATGTAGGGGACGAAATCCGAGAAATAAATGGAATCAGTGTGGCAAACCAAACTGTAGAACAGCTACAAAAAATGCTTGTAAGTACCTGAAATATTTCTCATCTTCATTATAAAAGTACCTGCCCTATATTAACAAAACTTCTATGTAACTGCTTCATCCCTTCCACTTTCTTGATGGATATTTATAGCTTACATGTGAGTGTAACAGTCTTCCTACATTCAGCTGTTAAAGCCTTCTACAGGGTCTTCTCTGGTTTTCAGTGGTGGCTTTTTTGCACCTTAAGCCCAGGAATAGTAGAAGGCAGCTCCTGGTCTTATTTTGTTTTTACCATTTAATCCCAAAGAAAAGACTGGTGACACCCAAGTATTCCAGACAGATGTATGTCTGACAGGCTCTTAAAAAAACTTGAATCATAAAAAGTTAGGGGTGGGAAGGGACCTTGAAAGATCACCGAGTCCAACCCCTCTGTAGGGTCACCCATAGGAGGTCACACAGGAACACATCCAGGTGGGCTTTGAAAGTCTCCAGGGAAAGAGACTCCACAGCCTCCCTGGGCAGCCTGTTCCAGTGCTCTGTCACCCTCACAGTGAAAAAATTCTTCCTTATATTTATACAAAACCTCCTATGCTCCAGTTTATAACCATTGTCCCTTGTACTATTGTTGATCACCCCTGAGGAAAGCTTGACTGTCCTCCTGGCACTCGTCCCTTACATATTTATAAACACTAATGAGGTCACCCCTCATTCTCCTCTTCTCCAAGCTGAACAGACCCAGCTCTCTTCAGCCTTTCCTCACAAGGGAGATGTTCCACTCCCTCAGTCATCTTGGTCGCTCTGCACTGGACTCTTTCAAGCAGTTCCCTGTCCTTCTGGAACTGAGGGGCCCAGAACTGGACACAATATTCCAGATGTGGCCTCACCAGGGCAGAGTAGAGGGGAAGGAGAACCTCCACCTACTAACCACCCCCCTTCTAATGCACCCCAGGATGCCATTGGCCTTCTTGGCCACAGTCCCCAATCTGTACTGGTAACTGGGGTTGTTCTTTCTCAGTTGCAAGACTTCTGAGTCTTGAGACTTTGAGACTTACTTGAGTAACGAAGGTTCCCCAAACTCTCCAGGCATTTGACTTCAGTATATAATTCTTTTACGTTTTAGAAAGTTTTTGCTAATGACTAAGTTTCCTTTGTTGAATTGCAGATGTTTCTTCTCTTGTCTGTAGTGGCCTTAACAGAAAAAATACTTCTTTCCTCCTATTACTCATCACAAGTTAGTATATAAAAATCGTGATCTTATTTTAAATCTTGAGTCTACAACAAGTGCAGTCACCAAGTATACTATGGGAGGATTGGCACACAAATACAAAGATAGTAAATCATGGAAACATTCAGGTTGCACATAACCTCAGGAGGTATCCAGTACAATATCCTGCACAAAACAGGGTCATCATTGAATGCAGCCCAGGTTGTTCAGGACTTCATCTCATTAAGCCTTAAAAATATCCAAGGACAGAGATTTGACAGGCCAGATGCCACTTTTGGGTAACCTTTTCCAATATTTAATTATCATCATATGGAAAAAAGTGATCCTTTTTTGTCCCTTCTTTCAATTTATAACTATTGTGGCTCATGGCTATTGGTGTTCCAAAGAGAAAAAAGTGTTTAGAGCTCAGACAGTCTGATTTTTTGTGGGAGAGCTCCATTTTGAGCCTTACGAGCAGAGTCACTTCAGTATTCCATAACACTTGCAGATTTTTCTGCATGCAACCCTAACCTTGGGATCTTGGATGGTATCATTAGTCCTTTTGTTTAGTCCAGAACCATATAGACAAGCTTAAGTGAGTCCTGGCAAGTAGCATTTTTTTGTTTTGGCTTTCAATAAGCCAGCTAAAGAGAGGGGAAAAACTCCAAGATCACTTTTCTGTCCAGATTGAGTCCTGTAGATGTCAACCATATGGTGGCACTTGTNCTAAAACCTTTTTGGTTGTCTTCAGTAGTTCCAATAGAAGTCGACAAGACCTAAAAGGTTTTAGAGGGTAGAGGGTCTGACAGATTTTCTCCTGTGAAGCAAATTTTTATAAAGGTAAAAATATGAAAGCAAAAGCTTTTCATGAAAAGCTTTTAAAGCAAAGGCTTTAAAAAAACACCTCAAATAGAAATTCTTCAGTGTGCTGGCAAATTTATGTATTGACTTCTGTGCTGTAAATAGCGGTAATAATAAAAGATACCTCACATCCCGCTATTAAAATACAGAAACTGGTTAAATGATAGACCTGCTGACAAGGTGATAATTTGGAAAAAAATAATTCAGCATACAGCTTTAAATTAATACCATTAGGTCTCATTTTAATGAGAACAGGTTATCTCTTTTCCTTAGCTTTGTGTCCTTAGGTTCAACATGACCATTTATTTAACAGAAGAGAGGAAAATAGACTCTTACATTCCTTTGAAAGAAACAGCAAAACTAGAAATGTGTGATCAAAGGCAGAAGAAAAAAAAAATCATGTCTACCTCATAGAATCATAAAATCAGTAAGGTTGGAAAAGACCCTTAAAATCATCAAGTCCAACCATCAACCCAACAACATGATGCCAACAAAACCATGTCCTGAAGGGCCATGTCTACACAGTTTTCTAACACTTTCAGGGATGCTGACTCCATGACTTCCCTGGGTAGCTTATTCCAGTGCTTTGAGGTGTTTAGCATTCATTTAGTCAGATGTGAATGAATCTGTTCCACCCGCTCAGCCACACTATGACTTTGGCCAGGCTTTCAACAAGTTTACAAAATAACCCAACGTTTTAAAATTATCCTTTTGAAGCATCACCAGTCCTTTGGTATAGGGAAAATTTTTTTTCACAGATTTTTTTAAGGATTGCTATTGAAATGATGAATTAAATTCTTAACCATTGATAAAGGCTAAGAATTATTGTTGAATGACATTACCAAAACCCAGTTTCCTTCTCATGTTCTCTAGCAGAATAAATCCTCACTAGCATAGTCTTACTAATTAAGGTAATTTTTTGCAATATTTCAGTATAAATTTGTTTGGTTTCCCCCCTTCCTTTAGTAATGGACTGGTCCTCAAATAGTATAATTTTACCAGAAGAAGAATATAAAACAGAATTGGTAACTGGGTTTGGTTTTTTTTTTTTTGAGGCCTCTACTATGATGACCTCATTTGATTTCAAAAAATCTTGTTAATCTTGAATAAGAAAATCTAAGTAGAATAAGAGGTGGTCTGCCTTTATATAGAATGTGTCTTAGATGCCTTTATATGCAAAGGTGAGGGGGATGTGGGATGTTACTTCTTTAAATAGCTGAGATTTACATTTTGCTTGACATATTTGATATTTTTTTTCTGTAGACATTTAAAGGAAGTGTTGTAGTGAAGTTTTCTAAATATTAAGCCACTTTGTCACACTGTGAGAAGTGTTTTTCACTGAAGTATGTAATGGTAACTTCAGTGTAACTGCAGGTTTTCCAAAATCCCAGCTGAATAATTTCAAGTTTCTTAGGGATTTGTGGCTTTTCCTCCACCCATACCTTCCAATCAGTTAACAGGATTTCTATTTTATGGAGTGGGCTTTGCTTGAAAACATAATACTTATTCATTCCTTATAATAAAAAAATTGATCAACTGTGAGATGATATTTTTAATTGTTGGGGTGGCAAATGGCCTGGGTTACTCAGGTATCTGGATAACACAGTGGCCAGGATGTCGTGTTTTCTGCTTTAGATACCCAGGAAATTGCAGACTTGGATAAATAAGAACTTCATTAATTATTGTAGCACATTCTGCTTATGGCTGGTGACCATTTATGCTGTTTATATGTTCCAGCTTTATCCCACTGACTAAGCATTTTATTGTACATTTGCATTTTTACTTTTAATGGTTCAACACTTCAAGTAACTTGTTATAGTGTCAGATATGTGAGAATGGTAAGGAAAGTACCATTTTTGTAGCAAAAAAAAATCCTTTTAAAAACACTTTGTGTTTCATATTGTCTTAATGAACCACTTAAGTTGTTTCATGAAGAGGAAGACCCTTTATATATGCAAATATATATTTTAAATCTGGCGGTAATCACCATCAATTTTTTCCTGTAGTCTTGCAATGTTTCTAATATTGCTCAGCCTGTAAGATTTTTTATAGTCTTATACCTGGTTTATATTTGTATTAGAAATATATTTTCAGGTTTTTGGAAAGTCTCTTTTTTTTTTTTTTGTGGCAACAGTGTCATTAATGTAGCTGCTCTTGTCAATATGTAATTAGATAA
>JAAWXA010000004.1:19739676-19836119 GCA_038090715.1 Florisuga fusca
TGGTCGCTCTGCACTGGACTCTTTCAAGCAGTTCCCTGTCCTTCTGGAACTGAGGGGCCCAGAACTGGACACAATATTCCAGATGTGGCCTCACCAGGGCAGAGTAGAGGGGAAGGAGAACCTCCACCTACTAACCACCCCCCTTCTAATGCACCCCAGGATGCCATTGGCCTTCTTGGCCACAAGGGCACATTGTTGGCTCATGGTCATCCTTCCATCCACCAGCACCCCCAGGTCCCTTTCACCTGTGCAGCTCTCCAGCAGCTCAGTCCCCAATCTGTACTGGTAACTGGGGTTGTTCTTTCTCAGTTGCAAGACTTCTGAGTCTTGAGACTTTGAGACTTACTTGAGTAACGAAGGTTCCCCAAACTCTCCAGGCATTTGACTTCAGTATATAATTCTTTTACGTTTTAGAAAGTTTTTGCTAATGACTAAGTTTCCTTTGTTGAATTGCAGATGTTTCTTCTCTTGTCTGTAGTGGCCTTAACAGAAAAAATACTTCTTTCCTCCTATTACTCATCACAAGTTAGTATATAAAAATCGTGATCTTATTTTAAATCTTGAGTCTACAACAAGTGCAGTCACCAAGTATACTATGGGAGGATTGGCACACAAATACAAAGATAGTAAATCATGGAAACATTCAGGTTGCACATAACCTCAGGAGGTATCCAGTACAATATCCTGCACAAAACAGGGTCATCATTGAATGCAGCCCAGGTTGTTCAGGACTTCATCTCATTAAGCCTTAAAAATATCCAAGGACAGAGATTTGACAGGCCAGATGCCACTTTTGGGTAACCTTTTCCAATATTTAATTATCATCATATGGAAAAAAGTGATCCTTTTTTGTCCCTTCTTTCAATTTATAACTATTGTGGCTCATGGCTATTGGTGTTCCAAAGAGAAAAAAGTGTTTAGAGCTCAGACAGTCTGATTTTTTGTGGGAGAGCTCCATTTTGAGCCTTACGAGCAGAGTCACTTCAGTATTCCATAACACTTGCAGATTTTTCTGCATGCAACCCTAACCTTGGGATCTTGGATGGTATCATTAGTCCTTTTGTTTAGTCCAGAACCATATAGACAAGCTTAAGTGAGTCCTGGCAAGTAGCATTTTTTTGTTTTGGCTTTCAATAAGCCAGCTAAAGAGAGGGGAAAAACTCCAAGATCACTTTTCTGTCCAGATTGAGTCCTGTAGATGTCAACCATATGGTGGCACTTGTATTCAAACTGTCCTTTAGGAAAACACAGCTGAGCAAATATGTTGCCACAATCTGCTCTATTCTGTAGATACTACTCTTTATGAATATTCTTATACAGGAATGCAAACTAGCAGCCCCTATATTCTGTTTTGATGACTCTCTTTTATTTTTACCTTTCATACAGTAACGTGCAGATTTCCAGAAACTGTGAATTTGCTTTTGCTATTTAACATGTATGATAAAAGAAAAGAGAGTTTCACTTCCGTAGCAAAAACTCTGTAAATCACAGGAAGGTAGCTACAAAGAACACATCTCTGAATCTCTCACCTTAAAATACAGCTGTAGGTTCTAGGCATTTGAACACTGGTCAAGCAATCAAGCTAATAGTGTATATTTATATTTAAGATTACTGAGAGACAATTTAAAAGTTGGTTTATAAGTGAAATGACAAATCAGCCATAGTATTTTGGCTTTTCTGAATATTTACTTTAGGAAAACATACTGCTGCTCTCAAACCATAAGGCTTTCCTTTCAAGCATTAGTGAATGATTTGTGGGAAGATTTTATCCTCGGTGTCTTGGTCTTTAAATAATTGTTTTCTTTTTCCAGAGGGAAATGCGTGGAAGTATTACCTTTAAGATTGTGCCAAGTTATCGTACGCAATCTTCATCCTGTGAGGTAATGAAATTAATGAACCATGCCATTTCTTCTCAGTCCTGTAACTAACTGCCTGCTGATGGCTGAATGTTACTGCTTTCTGGGAAATTGTTTCTGCCTGTCCTGTTAGATCACGCACACCAATTTTACAACAAAGATAACGGAACATGAGTAGGTCCCACCTACCTACTCAGCCTTGCCTTCATATTCATCTCATCAGCATCTTAACTAACTCTTTACAGCCTGTTTAAAAAAATAAAATAGGAAAGGGGATCCTCAACATAAGCATTTAGGAAGCCCCTTTAAAAAATTATAATTTAAATGCATTCTTCAGGAAGTCTGTTATAGTTCCTCAGCTGAGGAACAATCCTGATGTTTTTTAGGTAACAAATGTAATTTACTGCTTTTGGGCTGTTAAGGGTTAATTGAAGAATCTGTTTCTGTATAACCCTTTCGAGGTAAATTCGTGATGGTTGTCTGTAACAGTTACATGTGGCTTAATATTACGTTTCCATGAAAAATTATATTTGTTATTACAGAAGAAAATCAGATTTGGAGTTAGTTCTTGTTGAACTAGAAACTTGGTATTACAGTTTTTGCACAGTAATGTTCACTTCCCTTCTGCTCACGAAGTTATATTCCAGATTGCAACTAAAGGGAATTAATCTCTAGAAAATGGCTACTTGAGAGATACTGTTCCAATTTAAGCATACAGATGGCACATGCACTGTGTAGATGATGCCATTCTTTCTGTGCCACATGCTTAACTGCGCAAACAGTTCCCAAATTAGAATTTTGAGAGTGAAATCACATATCTCTGTTGAAGTCAAGCCCCTTATCTTAATTAGAACTGTGATTTCACCTTAATTGTTATTGTGTCTCAGCAGATGCTAGGACACACAAACTGCTGTTGTGATTGTCTGAACAGCCTATTTGCAAGAAAAAAATCAGAGCTTTTTGGTTGTCTTCAGTAGTTCCAATAGAAGTCGACAAGACCTAAAAGCTTTTAGAGGGTAGAGGGTCTGACAGATTTTCTCCTGCGAAGCAAATTTTTATAAAGGTAAAAATATGAAAGCAAAAGCTTTTCATGAAAAGCTTTTAAAGCAAAGGCTTTAAAAAAACACCTCAAATAGAAATTCTTCAGTGTGCTGGCAAATTTATGTATTGACTTCTGTGCTGTAAATAGCGGCAATAATAAAAGATACCTCACATCCCGCTATTAAAATACAGAAACTGGTTAAATGATAGACCTGCTGACAAGGTGATAATTTGGAAAAAAATAATTCAGCATACAGCTTTAAATTAATACCATTAGGTCTCATTTTAATGAGAACAGGTTATCTCTTTTCCTTAGCTTTGTGTCCTTAGGTTCAACATGACCATTTATTTCACAGAAGAGAGGAAAATAGACTCTTACATTCCTTTGAAAGAAACAGCAAAACTAGAAATGTGTGATCAAAGGCAGAAGAAAAAAAAATCGTGTCTACCTCATAGAATCATAAAATCAGTAAGGTTAGAAAAGACCCTTAAAGTCATCAAGTCCAACCATCAACCCAACAACATCATGCCAACAAAACCATGTCCTGAAGGGCCATGTCTACACAGTTTTTTAACACTTTCAGGGATGCTGACTCCATGACTTTCCTGGGCACTTATTCCAGTGCTTTGTGGTGTTTAGCATTCATTTAATCAGATGTGAATGAATCTGTTCCACCTGCTCAGCCACACTATGACTTTGGCCAGACTTTGAACAAGTTTACAAAAAAACCCAACATTTTAAAATCATCCTTTTGAAGCATCACCAGTCCTTTGGTATAGGGAAATTTTTTTTTCACAGATTTTTTTTAAGGATTGCTATTGAAATTATGAATTAAATTCTTAACCATTGATAAAGGCTAAGAATTATTGTTGAATGACATTACCAAAACACAGTTTCCTTCTCATGTTCTCTAGCAGAATAAATCCTCACTAGTATAGTCTTACTAATTAATGTAATTTTTTGCAGTATTTCAGTATAAATTTGTTTGGTTTCCCCCCTTCCTTTAGTAACGGACTGGTCCTCAAATAGTATAATTTTACCAGAAGAAGAATATAAAACAGAATTGGTAACTGGGTTTGGGTTTGTTTTTTTTTTGAGGCCTCTACTGTGATCACCTCATTTGATTTCAAAAAATAGAGGTGGTCTGCCTTTATATAGAATGTGTCTTAGATGCCTTTATATGCAAAGGTGAGGGGGATGTGGGATGTTACTTCTTTAAATAGCTGAGATTTACATTTTGCTTGACATATTTGATATTTTTGTTCTGTAGCCATTTAAAGGAAGTGTTGTAGTGAAGTTTTCTAAATATTAAGCCACTTTGTCACACTGTGAGAAGTGTTTTTCACTGAAGTATGTAATGGTAACTTCAGTGTAACTGCAGGTTTTCCAAAATCCCAGCTGAATAATTTCAAGTTTCTTAGGGATTTGTGGCTTTTCCTCCACCCATACCTTCCAATCAGTTACCAGGATTTCTATTTTATGAAGTGGGCTTTGCTTGAAAACGTAATACTTATTCATTCCTTATGATAAAAAAATTGATCAACTGTGAGATGACATTTTTAATTGTTGGGGTGGCAAATGGCCCAGGTTACTCAGGTATCTAGATAACACAGTGGCCAGGATGTCGTGTTTTCTTCTTTAGATACCCAGGAAATTGCAGACTTGGATAAATAAGAACTTCATTAATTATTGTAGCACATTCTGCTTATGGCTGGTGACCATTTATGCTGTTTATATGTTCCAGCTTTATCCCACTGACTAAGCATTTTATTGTACATTTGCATTTTTACTTTTAATGGTTCAACACTTCAAGTAACTTGTTATAGTGTCAGATATGTGAGAATGGTAAGGAAAGTACCATTTTTGTAGCAAAAAAAAATCCTTTTAAAAACACTTTGTGTTTCATATTGTCTTAATGAACCACTTAAGTTGTTTCATGAAGAGGAAGACCCTTTATATATGCAAATATATATTTTAAATCTGGCGGTAATCACCATCAATTTTTTCCTGTAGTCTTGCAATGTTTCTAATATTGCTCAGCCTGTAAGATTTTTTATAGTCTTATACCTGGTTTATATTTGTATTAGAAATATATTTTCAGGTTTTTGGAAAGTCTCTTTTTTTTTTTTTTTTTGTGGCAACAGTGTCATTAATGTAGCTGCTCTTGTCAATATGTAATTAGATAAGGCCCCACATCTTGTAGATATTTGAGATTTCATCTCAAATGTATTCTTTTATCATTCATAATCCACCCCAAGGAAGAAGGAATCAACAGGAAAGTAGTTTTGCCATCATTTGGAAATAGTTGTGATTGTTTCCTTCAAGGCTTCAGCTGAAGCACAAGGATTGCCACTTTCTTTTGGGGCTCAAAGCTAGACAAGGTTAGAAGTCTATATAGTCAAATTATACTGAAATATTGCTGTAACACTTATATGCTACTCACAGTAATTGGATACTCCAAGTGTTTTTCTGCTCTTATCACCAGGAGAACTGGGGCTTTTTCTGATTTACCAGAGAAACAAACTCACAACCAAAGCTGAAGTTTCCCAGTCAAGTCCTAAGCAGACCTAGCACTCTACAAGGGTCTTTCTACTAATTTGTTTGTCTCCAATATTAGACGGTGCATAATACAATTTTACTCTTAACTTTGGAGTTTTATATTTTTGAAAAAAACACCAAGTCCCTAGGAAATTAGGAACCTAACTGCCTTTGAAATTGTGGCTGAACTGCCTAATTATTTAGAAATTAATTAGAAATTGTACATGTACCTTATGACTAGCTTGGTAGATTAATTTCTTACAGCTAGTACTGAAATCACCTATAGCACTAAAATGTCTATTTTCCTCAGTATATGATGAACAGTTGCCTCGAGCAATATTCTATCTTCTGATAATGATTGTTGGAGGAACCCAAATCAAAACATTATCAAGCCAAGAAAATTTCCTTCAAAGGGAGAAACCTTCAAGAGAGTCCAGAAATAGTGGCATTCTCCAAGTTACATTAAACTTGTTTTTCTCCACATTACTTGGGTGCTTGCATCACTTTCCAAAACTTGCCCTTATGAAACCATTACTGACTAGCAGATAACAACAAACCAAACTAGCTTTTTTTTTAAAAAAAAAAAAAAAAAGAAAAAGGTAAAAATATTTTTTCACCTCTTCTTGAAAGTGAGAAAATAGCAGAGACAGAATTGCAGAGCAAGCAGAAAATCTCCTTTTATAAAAGAAGGAAGTCACTTCCTCTTTAGAAAAAAACTATCTCCTAGTGCTATTTGGTAAAGGGATGCTGAAAATCCTATACATACAAAAAAGGAGTAACAGTTCCTTTAGGCTTTTCTGTTTTCCTTTTATTTTTTTTTTTTTTTCAGCAATGAGTAACCTATTTAGTGTCATTTGAATGTTTTAAACTTATTATGCTGGTGTGGTTTTGCAAGTAGAATTAGAGCTGATTTCCCCCCAGACTGTTAAATGCAAATAGTTGTGGGAGTGAAATGAGCGTTTTGTTCTTATGTATGTAACAGAAGTATACAGACAGACATACTTTGAAATGCAATGATTTTGCAGCCATAATAGTTTCAGGTCAACTGAGTTAAAATGAAGAGAATGGATAGCAACATATGGAACTTTTTGTGAAATCATATCTATTAGAGCCCACAGGAAAGTGCAGAAGTTCTACACAAGTTTTTTGCATTTCAAGCATACAGGCAGCAAGAAGGACAAGTATTGCCTGACACTGTAACATTTCTCAATGTTTTAAAAAAGCAATGAGTGTTGTCACATAATTTGTGTGAGTTTGAGAATATTAGTAGAGAACCTGATTAATGTTATGTGAATAGTTTAGCTCCAATTTTGGTTTTTAATGTGTTCACAAAGGGCACATTTGTTAATAAGATGTGACAGGCATAACTTTCTTTGAAAACTATTTTTGCCCCTTTGTTCTTCTATACTAAATGCTATGGGAAATTATCAGACATTCCTAAATTGACCTTTGACATGGAATATTATATTCCAGAATTCCTTTTGAGGCAAAAAGGGATTATTTTTATTCCACAATATATGACTGAGTTAGTTATTTCCTAAAGACATGGTTCAGTTATCTGATCTTATGGAATTAATTATTATACAATCAAAATAGCTTCAGAAAAGATTACTCTGTAAGTGACTTCTTTGCCTGTGCAAAACACAGGCAGAAATTCTTATTATCCTTTCTGTAGAATTTCCCAGTATTCACCCTGTGTGCTGTCTCTTCACTGAAGTGCAGGACCACCCCAATAGTGCTAAGTAAAAGGAGTCCCCTTTTTTTAAGTGATACATTTCAGCAAAATTTAATTCATTTAAGCCAACAAGAATGTTGGAGGAAAAAACTTCAATATGCGATAAAATGGATGAGGAGGGAGACGAGTATCCCAACTTCCTTCTTAGGTGTTAGCTTCGGAGCCTTTGAGGCATTTCAGGGAGATGTATCTTACAGAGCAGAAACTGAGCAACACTGACTTCCATCACATAACTGAAAAAAGATTTAGAAGCATCTTTAAAATGGACTGTGTGCCTCATTCTATTCAGAGTACTATTCAGCATATAACTTTCAGGTAATTACCCTTTACAAAGGCACTAGTATCACCAATGGCTTTCAGCATTGTCAGCCACCTGAGACCTAAGAGGTCTCAGATATTAAGTAATTAAAAACTGACTGATTGTGAAGGCAATATAAAAACATTTATTACCCAGGATACGTCAAAATGTCAAAGGTGAAAAACTATAGAAAAAAGATTTATGGAGTCTAGCGTGGAAACATTCACAGATGAAGCAGCCAAGCAAATAGTAGATGTAACTGTTCTTTTAAATATATCTGTGTTCCTGTGATAGTGTTGTGTTGTTAATGAACCTTGTGTCTTATTTCAGAGAGATTCCCCCTCTACATCCAGACAGTCCCCAGCTAATGGTCATAGCAGCACTAACAATTCTGTTTCGGTAAGATTTCCAGTTCCACACAGAGAAAGTGTGAAAGTTTTGTTGGTGCTCATCTGCCATTACTGTTATACTTATTGTGTGGTCAGTGGAAAATTTTGTCCTGCTGATAGAACCAAGGTTATTTTGTATGTAATTCCCCATTTTCTTTTTGTTAAGGTTTTTTTCCCAACGTATTCTTATCGTTAAAAGCCATCTAGTGAATTATATGTTAATAACTGTAATGTGACACTTTGGTCATCCTTAACTCATTGTTAGCAGTTTCCTCAAAATTAAGCAAAGGTTTAAAGGGGAAGTTTCCTTTCCATCCTGAACCTGAGAAGCAGTGTTTGAAGAATAACTGTGCAGTTGGTATTTGGAGACATTTTAGCCATCTTAGTTTTGTGTTTTGAGAGACCTCTGGAACGTGTACTGGTTTCCGCTATCTGAGTTAATGAATTGGTGTGCCCTCTGCTGTCGTGGTACATGCACATACTTTGTGAGATATGAGCCTTGCCTGGATATGAAAAGCAAAAGGAAGCGGCTTTAAACTGCACTACAAACCAAGCTGTTACCATCACATCTTTAACACAAAGTACTTCTGTTTCATGTGTATTCAGGTAGAAAGGTGCTGTTGATCTCCCGTTTTTCTGAAGTAAATTGATGTGAAAATTTGTGTTGTGTATCATTTGTCATTGTTTGGGCCAGTGTAGTGACTGTACACACCAGTTCCTTCAGTAAGAGTGTTGTCAATATCATGAGTTCATGGGACTAGCTAAAAAAAAAAAAAATTACTCCTCAAACTACTAAAAAAAATTACGACTTAGAAATTATTTGCCAGGAGCTTAAGTCTTTATTCATATAATGAAAAATAATTGTGTGGATTTAAGACTTTTTCGTGAATTAAATGGAATTTGTAACACAATTAGTAGTTATAATCTTATTCCTCAGCACAATTAATCACATTTTAATACATTATACATTTTATAATAAAAATTTTAATATTTATTATAGCCATCCTTCTTGTTTAAAAACAAGACTAGGTATTATGTGGAAAAGGCATTCACATAAAAAGCCTCTTTCACGTGACAGTGCTTTTGTGTTGAAGATGCTGAATTATTTATTAAAAAGCACATTCTCTATCTGCTTAAACTTTTTACCTGCTTTCTTCAGCTTGCTGCTAAACAGCCTGGGTTTGACTTTTCTTTAAGAAAAACAGTATTTCTAAACATGGGTCAATGCTTTATCCTTTTGTCTGACTTACCATTTTACTGTAATGTAATATGAATCACTAACAAATGGTGTTGTATACCTTTAAAAAGTAAAATGAAAATTTCTTCTCCTGGGTTGACTTTATTCTGCAGGACTTGCCATCGACAACACAACCAAAAGGACGACAGGTGAATAGATGTCCTCCATGGGAATTTTTGTAAACTTAGCTGCTAGTGAACATCCCTGCTTATCTTTTCCCACTCATGTTCTCTCTGTGCTGGACTAAAACATCTAAGCTTGTAAAATTTGTTCCGTTTTTTTCATTTTTTCCTCTTAACTCATTTGTTTGTTTTTAATGTACCCATATGTGTGAGACTTACAAAATCATTGTAAGGTTATCTAGAGATGTTGGTTTGGTTCAGAATGCACTAATAGGCACTGTTGTGCAGTGACCTGTTCAGACTTTCATCTTAGAGGAAAGCTCATCTTTATATTTTAGCTCAAATGGAGACTACTAGGAGAAGTATTGAATACTTTGCTCTAAAACATTGTACTGATTATTAATATGAAAAAGGTTCTTAAAAAAATAAAAATAGTTTCTAGTAAGGCTTGTTAAGTCTCAAGATAGCCTCTTATATTTTTGGTCTTAAGGCAAAAGCCTTAGGTTCAGTAACCTCCCTTAACTTTTTTATATTGGCCTGCTGGTAGAACGTGTCATCATGGACCAAAGAAAGATCTTCCCTCTCCAGAGAATTCCAAGGAAAATTGGAATCAAGATTGGTTCATTGTAGAAATGAACTATATAATAGTGCCAGTCCTGCAGAGTTACAGCTGTTTTTGGAACAGAATTAGAGCAAAGTTGAAAAGAGTTTGTTACACTTTAAATAAAAGATATTACTTGGCAAGTTTTTGCTTTTTTTTAAATCTAGTCAAATTTTAGTAAGAATCAGCAATAGAATTAATAATATACATGGCTGTCTGGTATGCTACAGGCTGATTTTTGAAGTTCATAAAATGAGGAAATTGCCCATCTTGGATGACATTTAATTCTGATTTTAAGATCCTTGTATGCTTCAGGGGTATAATTAGCAAGCAAAGATGGAGGTCACTTTTATTTTTATTTTCTAGGGTTGAGACTTCATTAACCCACAAAGCAAGGATTAATATATTTTTTTAAACTGTGAAGTCAGAATCTGAATTCTTTCTTAAATGTTTCTTAGAGAATAGCTTACTCAAATAGTTAGTTTTCATTTATACAGGAGTCAACTTTTACTGGAAATCTATGCAAAGAATTCCCAGATTCCTCCCAATTCCTCCCAAGTAACTACATGTAATAGGGGCAACACAGGCTTTCCTATTTAATCTTTTAAAAAGATACTCAATTTTCAATCAAAATACTAATAATCAGCAGTGTAGCCTAAGTCCTTTATACTGTCCCATGAAGTTTCTTTTCATACAAATTTTTAAAACATATCATGGGGCTTCAGTTGGAAAGTACAGTACAGTTCAAGTTACAAGCTGCTGGCTTTTAATCTTTAATGGTTCATGCATAGTTAATATTGTTTTGAGGGTCTATAATTTTTGCTGTTCAGGTTTTAGAGTATGTAGAAGACACGAGCTTTCAAAATAACATCAGATGTCTCCATTGTGTGCTGGAGTTTTTTTCTGTTTCATTTTCAACTATCTCTTGTGCTTTTGCCATTCTGTTTCTTCCTTTGCTTGTTGCAACCAGTGTGTGTAGCTACATGCACAGATCAAATTGTCACCTCTTACTCCTAATACTGTACCAGTAATAATATTGCAGTGTCTTTTATAAACTCTTTTTTCTAGATATATGTAAGAGCACAATTTGAATATGATCCAGCAAAGGATGACCTCATTCCTTGCAAAGAAGCTGGCATCAGATTCCGAGTTGGTGATATTATCCAAATCATTAGCAAAGATGATCACAACTGGTGGCAGGGTAAACTTGAGAACTCCAAAAATGGTACTGCAGGTCTTATTCCTTCTCCGGAACTGCAAGAATGGTATGACTTAAGTTTTCTATCAGAATTAATTTAGCTTTGCTTTTATTTCTGTCTGTCATACTTTTAATTGTTGTTTAGCTAGATTTTGTGTATTTTTTCTCTTTTTAAAAAGGACAGTCTATATTGCATCAGTTTGCATGGCACTGATTATTTTTTTTCTCATGTATGCATAGCAGTAAGGTTAGCATGCAGTATCATAGCTATGGTTACATGAGAAAAATAAAGACCTGTGTTAGTAAACATTGTGTTTTCTGATATACTATAGGAAACTAGGCTTGAAGGCTATATACAATTTGTTTTCTCCATTGGGATTTTCTCTCTTTTACATTTTTTATGTGAAAACCAGAAAGCAGAAAGAAATCACAATGCAAAGATTCCTGAATTACAGATGTAATGAACAGCAATGGCACTAAGTGCTGCAAAAGCTATGCAGAGACTTTAAACAGCCTCTTGCAAAAGCAGTTTAGTGAATATTTAAAATATATCAGCACAAATTCAGGCAAGCGACTCCCTGGCCATGAAAATTATGGCTACAACTCAAGAAAGTTTATCAAATGGATAACCAAGCCGAAAATACTTCATACAAGGTTCGCTGTGTAAAGGAATTACAGTGCTGTAAGGGACTTAACAGCACCTGTGCCACCTGGACTGGCTAGGGCAGATTTTGCTGGAATAGACACAGGTAGACAAGACATTTTATTCCATGTGAAGAGCTCCCGTGCAAGCTCTGACATAAGAGAGATGTTGCTGTGTATTACAAGAGGAACACTTGCAATACTTCATCCTAAAGATCAACCTCAATACAGTTCCACAGCACAACTTGCTCTGAAGTTATTTACACCATGGTGGTCTTCTCATGCTCTCCATGATTTTCCAGTCTAATGTGCTGCAAAGTGGTCTACAGCCATATGAAGTAGTTACCCTTCCTCCCATCCTCACTTGATCATTGAGCTTTAATGATCTACCACTAAGAAGTTATTCTTCATATCAAAATACTTCTGTATATAAGTGATTTAAAGTCATTTAAAAACAAACAAACAAAAAAAGTTTTGAAAAGTTTTACTGTACTCTTCTTCTATTAAAAAGTCTTATTTTTCTAACTCGGTCTGTGGAGCTTCTTAAAAATACATCAGTTACAACAAAAAAAAATTTTTTTCCTCTGTATGCCAGGCGAGTTGCTTGCATTGCCATGGAGAAGACCAAACAGGAGCAACAGGCCAGCTGTACTTGGTTTGGAAAGAAAAAAAAGCAGTACAAAGACAAATATTTGGCAAAGCACAATGCAGGTATGGAAAAAAAAATAAGCAAGCATCTTTAACTCTTTAACAGGTTAGATTTTTTACAATATAAACCTTGCCAATTGTTCAGCTGGCACTGTTAAACAATGAGTTACTTAAGAAAATATAAGTAAAATTCTAATTCTGCCAACATTACTCTGCTTGTTCTTTGCTGTTTAAGTACATACCTTAATCAGGGAGAGGCAAGCTGCAACAAAATGAATGCACCATAATATATCCTAATGTAGGCGTACATAATTTTGGTTTTTGTATTTAAAGGAGCACTAGAAACCAGTATTGTAGTATACTAGAAACCAATACAATGAATTTTGCAATTTGTATAACTGTACAGTGCTATACAGAAGACTTTCCAATAGCATCCTGTTAATATGTGTTACGTATTATAGTAGTTATAGATTATATGTGTAAAAATATTGTGAAAGAAAATTTTTCTTTAAGCGTTACAGCTGGAAGTAGAGTAAGAGCCATTGCATAGTCACTGTGTTTTTAACAGTTAGCAAATATAATAAACTGTGGAATTTTATCCTCCTTTAAGTGATTTCAGCCTGAATCCTAACTTTTGTTTTTATTTTTAGACTGCTGAATAACTGATCTGTTTTAGAAAACTTTGAAAGTACAAGTGTAGAGCAAGTGAATCCTTGCTGACCAATATTTCTTAGTTTTAGTGGTAAAGAAGGAAGACCCCTTCATTCATGAGCAGAATTTAGTTCCTGTCTTCTGTTAATATAAAATACTCAATGTGTTGAAACTGTTTCTATTGCTTTTGCATTGATATCACATACTGTCGTGATAAATATGTTGTGGTCTCATGGGAGACTTGCAGAGATTTTGATTAGATTTAAAAGATATACCAACACTATAATCAAAGTATATTAGATATTGCCTTAATTTCTGGCAGGTTTTTCAGTTGTATTCTTGAATGCACCATTTAAACAATATAAACTTTCATATTTCTCCTTACCTATACCATCTATGTGCAGCATTAGAGCTCATAATATATCAGTACTACAGAATTTATGTTTATTAGCAGGCCTTTGAAAATAAAATCTCAGAAAGTGAACAATAATTTTCATTTATACTTCTTAATTCACTGTCACATTTAAGATGTTAAATACAGAAGTAGTTATTATCCTGAAAACCCTTACAAGTAGAGATTGAAAGCTTTAACGTATTTCCTTTTGTTGGTTTAACATTTTGCTTGTTTTAATGTTTCCACTTCTTTACAGTACCACTAAACCATGTTTTACTAATTACAAGCTGCACATAAAACCTTGAGAGTAAACTGGATTTTATGGATCTATGTTTTTTATAGTACTGATTTTAAAGTATTATCCACTGCTCCCAGCGTACATGCCCACAGCATGGCTGCACCCTTCAGTTGTGCCACTACAACTTTGCACAGCCATGGTATTAACTGGATTAACTGAAGAACAAAGCAGCAAAAAGCAATGCAAATATAACTTTAGGGCAGTTCCATTTCTTAATACAGTTCACAGTTCAGCTACATTGTTAATAATGTCAGTGAGACTTATCACAGCATGCTGCAGAGGAATAAGCAAAGGAGACAGGATGGTCAGGGAAGAAGGAGCAGGTAATACTACAGGAGCAAAACTAGCTCAAAGACTTTCCATCAATTAAATCCTTGAAAGGATTTAATACCTTCCTGTCTTGATGTAGGGGGGGTCATTTTGAAGAAAATAGACAGCTCTTGGAGTCACACAGTTTGCCTGCCTTACTGCTTGCCACCATCAGTGCTGTTAGTCACTTTACATCCAAGCACAGCTTTTGCCAAAAATGAGAAACGTGGATGTTAAAAATTATCAAAATTACCGTAAAATAAAATCTTTTCAGAATACTGTGTGACACTTCCCCTTTCAAAAAGTTAATGACAACACAGATTGCAATCAAGATTTCACTTAGAAATGTTAACTGATCTGAGTGGCCCTGAGGTATTAAAGGTGGTGCCAGTAAAAACCCAGCAGGTGATGCCAAATGTAGGACATAAAGATACTGAAATGCTGTGGTGCTCACATGAGTTTAAGGGGGTACCCAATTTACCTCTTCTTAACTGCTGTCTCACATCCCGTGTTGCTTTAGTCAGAAATAGGACAGCACTGGCTTTTGCAAGCTTTCAATACAGCTGCCTCCAAATATAAGGCAGATCTTTTCTTCTGTTGGGTTGAAAATAAGCTTAATTAATTTGGAACTGAGAAGACTAATCCAGTCTAATTGCCCTTACAAGAATAAATAATTTATTATTCTTGTATAATAATATGAAATTCACTAAATCATTTAACAGTATGTAATCAATTTGGACTTCCTTGTTATTTTTCTCTTAGAAATGAGATCGAACTGGTGTGCAGAGAAATGACCTGGTGAAATATTTAATAGTCAGCTAAGATGAGTGTGGCTAGCTAATGATTTGAAAGCTAAGATTTTGTTATGATATGTTGGGATATTACTAGAACTAGAAATGAAATTATTCTGCAAATCAGACAAAGTTTATGAAGTAAAGAGGAAAATACATTAATTACTTTTTATAATTAAAAGCAAATATATTCTTCTGTACAAGAAAAATATCCCTTTTTTTAATCCTCTACACTTGATCTTAGAGTATTGTCCTTCAATAGATAATTTCATTATCATGTCTTCTCACTTTTAGGTCATTTTTAGACCAAAGTCCACCTAAAAAATTAAATTTTTCATAATTAGGTTCCCAGATGTTTCTATAAATGCTCTAGAGATACCTAGATATTTTTTTTATTATTTTAGTGAAATGTTATCATAGGACTTCATAAAAGAACAGTCTTTAGAACATATTAGAGCTATGCTTCATATTAAGTAAAAAATTGCCAAGCTTTTATAAAATATGTTTATCATTTCTTAATGTGATTTATTTGCCTTGTGTTTAGACTATTGCATGGTAAAGTTTATTTTGTGCATATACTTTTTATTTTACTAATATATTACAAGCCATATCTCAATGACCCCTGTACATTTTTCATGCTGTCTTACTCCCAATGGCCTCTCTGCATGTAAGTAACCTGTCAAGTGACAATGCCTCTTTATTTGCTTCTTACTGTTTCCTTTCAAGAACTTGTTTTCTTTATTAGCTAGTAACACAGAAGCATTAAAGTTCAGCCTTTAAATGTGCCCTGTATTCCTCCTATCTTGTGTATATTAAAAAATTATTCATTTTTGGTTTGCACCTGAAAACCCTACAGTCATTAGTTAACTCTTTGTAGACTGAGACACATCTTCTCCATGCTGCTAGTTTGTGATGAAAGCATTAATACTCATACCATTTCTGTTGTTTGTTCCTGTTGTTTGTATCTAACATAATGTGGTTTTGTTCAAGAAGAAAGTAGAAGATTGATTAATTTCTCTTAATTTTTTTAAAGTAAAAAGATACTTGCAGGCCTAGATGGTTAGAATGGTAAAGCTGTTTAACATCTACATCTTTAGCCTTTTTTAATATGAAAAGAAATATTAATTAGTTTAAATAGTGTGAATCTGTAAAAAGGACAGTAGTAAGAATTCCATGTTTGTAGGTTTAAAGAATGGAAGAAAAATATAACTAATTTCTTGCTTGTAATATTTGGGGAAAAGTTGAAGAAGATTCTTCTGTAGGATTAATTTTAAAATATTTAGAATGAAGAAGGAAGTTTTCATATCTGTATCTTTTCAAGGTCTTAAAGATTTGATTATGTCATTTGACTGATTTGTTGTTAGACCAAATTGAAGTAATTTTACTTTTTCTCTAGGGTAATTAAGAATGCCATTGAATTGAAAAATCTGCCCTATATAGAAGAAATACACTAAGTTAAATCCTTTGCTACTTTAACAGAGACTCAGTACAAGGAGCCTGTGCTTTCTGTTAGGCTCCAGAGTCTTAATGCTTATCTTGGTGTCCGAGGACTTCTAGGACATGCAAACTAAAGCTCCTGCCACTGCCTACTTTCCTGAGGGGTTTTGGATAGGGGGAGAGGGATAGGGATATATCCAGACTCATCCTAACTGATGAATGGGATATAGTTGAGGTGAATACACCAGCTTAGGACTTGGAAACTGTCAAAGATCCCCTACTCGAGGAGCAGTCTTTCCTCCCCTCCTTTTGTAGCATGCTTAAACACAGACCAGAAAACTCCTGTTCATTATTCTGAACAATTACTGATTGCTGTAATCTTTATAAATATAATTAACTGGCTCCTGGCTTCTTTCTTGTTAGAATTCTGCAAGTAGTACCAGAAATGTTGTGTTGTTTTGCACAGGAGGAATAAAGTGTTTTGAATTAACAAAATGAAGAAAAACGAACAAAACCTGATTTGTCCATCACTATATACCTTGGCAATTGACAACAGACTGATAGGCATGCTGGAATTAATTCATTTTCAACTGCAGTTGAAATTATTTCTGAAATAATACCTTTACAATTTTTACAATTTTTCCCTAAATATCATGGAGGTTCTTTTATGTAATGCCATCACTTTTTGTCAGAATTTTTCATTCTGTCGCAAGTTTTTAAAGCATGTCAGCTTAACTAGCATGTGTGTTTAAAGGGAACTCTCATTACAATTAACAGGGCGGTTGTTTTGAATAATAAATGATACAAAGTATTAACACTCTTCTCTATGCATTTCTTACAGATTTTGTTAAAACATTATTATGAAAGTATCCCTATCTTTAGTGTAAATAGATGTTCTCATACTGTATTCATGTTGGTCACTGTCTACAAATTTTTTCTTTAGTATTGCTATTTCTTAGGAATGCAAACATGAATGGCATGCTAATTTTTCTGGTCTGATGAATACTGCATGAAAGGACATGCAAACTTCCTTGAGCATTTCAGTAGCTTTGTTATTGCTTTTTAACAATTTTTTTAATGAACATTTTTGTTAAAATTGCATAATGAAATGGTTTTATTTTTCCGTAACGCGTTACTTTGTTTCATTAATCTAAAACTTGCTAAGTTTATGATTCATAGCACAGTTAATTATCACCCTTACTATACCTTTTTTTCTTATCCCTATGGGGGTTTCTTTTGTGTTTTAGTGTTTGATCAATTAGATCTCGTCACATATGAAGAAGTAGTAAAACTGCCAGCATTCAAACGGAAAACACTAGTCTTACTAGGTAATTTTGAGTTATTATTTTGACCATAACAGCAGTCTTGAATGCCTTCTAGTGGAAAATTTGTAATTCTTTTTTGTGTTGTGGATTAGGTGCACACGGTGTCGGTAGAAGACACATAAAAAACACACTCATCACAAAACACCCAGACAGATTCGCTTACCCCATTCCTCGTAAGTAGCAATGTTCAGTGTACTGTAAAATTGTTTGTATCATCCTTGACAACACACCCCTCCTACTACCATATGTGTTTGATTCTGCTGAGACAAATCCTGTTGGTAAGGGTGGGAACTGTGATAGGACTGGGGTATATTCCTTTGGGGTTTTTTCAGAGGGGGAGGTAGTAAGTAGCACTGCTTTTGCATCAAATGTTTCTCTATAATCACAAAACTTCTTTTTAAGCATACTTCTCTCTATCCCACAGGTTTATTATTTTAGAATGAAGGCTGAAACATTTTTCATTTTTCTGTGATAATTTACTTTCACAGTTCAGGTAAAATGGGAACAGCCTTGACATTTAAAAGTGCATATAATCCCCATGAGAAGAAAAATAAAACTGGATTTAGACAGAACCTTTAATGTATACCTTATCTGAATGCTTTAAATTGCTTATTCACAGTCTAACTGGTATTATACTAAAATAAGTTAAAGTTTCCAGAGATGACAAGGTGACAAGAAGAAAAAAAAGAAAAAAACAAAGAGAGAAAAAAAAACGCAAACAATTAACTTCACTGCTTACAAGTGAGTTGTTACAAAGAGCACAGGAGTGTTTTCCCTTCATGAAATTCTCTATTGATACTACAGCAGGAATTTCATATCCTACTACATGGTCATAAAGGGACATACTCCCTTTTCCCCAAGCCAGGCATACTGAAACAAGAACATCCAGCTGCTAACTGTCCACTGTTTCAGCCCGGCCTTATGGCTCAGAAGTGACATTGATGACCATTATGCATTTAGTTTTCTTTGTACCTTGTTAGTGCTTTACTTGAAAATGGCACATATTTTCCTACCTATAAGGAGTTTTGTTGTTGCTAAAAAGTGTTATTTATAAAAACTTATCTACAAACCTATTAGGAAGGAGGAAAGGGTTAGTTGGCTGCTGGTTTAAATTCCCAAGTCTTGCTCACTAAGGAGTTAGACAGAAATTAGTGCCAGGAGAAGGAAAACACAAGGACAGGCCTTTTGAAAGCACGAGTCATTAGATCAACCCAGTGTGAAACTGCACTGGTTTGTACACTACTGTTCATATTGAAACACTAAAAACCTGAATTGGACAAGGTATGTGATGTACATTGTATCTATGTTATTCAATACAGTCAAGATTACAGGAGGGGAAGAGTGTAGTTAACCCAGCAAATATGTTTTCCAAAGCAGAGTAATAAATGTTTTGCAGTATGCTTTTCACCCAGTCTCTCTCAAGTATTAACTGTATTGGTGTGGGGAGGTAGAAGCTGAACTAGTTATTTTACCTTCAAAATGTTATTAAAATCGAGTCGCCCCATCCCGTGACGACCATGCCTTAGGCTGCCTTCATTTGGTTCCGCTCTGTGGAAGTGCTGAACTTGAATCTCTGACAGCATGAGAAGACTAAAAAGACTAGACTGCAAATCAGGGTGAAATTCAGGTGCTTAAGCATCAATATGATATTTAGATGTCCATTTTAAACATCACCTAATTTCCAGCCCCACTCCAGAAAAGCAGTAATCTTTTTTAATTTCTGTCATATATCTTATAATCCTAACTCTATCCTAACTCTATCCTAACTGTATCCTAACTATATCCTAACTAATCCTAACTATAATCCTCACTTCCCTATGTGGAAGTTTCAGATTTAAGGCATTTAAAACAGCACTTTATGCTGGTGTCTTTTAGGGAGACACAAGTTGCTTCCTTATGATAGTGATTTAAATAGATCATATACAATACATCACATAAACTTTAAGTGTTATGGGAACTTGACCTGTCTTTCAGCTGACTCTAGGTAATTGAATTTATTCTCTCCAGCTCTCAGGGGTGGATGTTTCTGCATTCTCTGTGTCTTTCTACAAAACTGTGGTAGGAGTAGGTAGGTTTCGAAATAGATCAAAAGTTGGGTGTGGAATTTTGGGGATGTTTTAAGAAGAAATTATCTACCTACTGAAAACCTAACCTAAAAGGTCATGTCACACACCATGGTAGTTAATTAAAAGGGTTAGTATGTCGTATGTCTCTTACCATTTAGGTCTGCAGAAGCATTATATTAAAAAAGTATGTTATTGCTACATAGCTTTCATCCCTTCAGATCACAAATTATCAGACCCTCACCCAATTTTAGACTTAGACTTTTACACTCAGAACAAGAAAACCTCATAAGAATTTAGGTTAAAAAAAAGGAAAATACAGAAATTTTTTTTACAGAATATTATAATTTAGGTGATATGAGAGTATGTAAGTTCAACAGGCCTAGGGCAGCAGTGTGAGTATAATATACGCAGGTTATATACTCCATTGTTTTAATTCCTTAAAATAACTATGATTTATAATATTTCTATAGAACTTTTCATCTTTTAAATATTCTAATTAATCCTCAAAACAGTGGTAAGCATAATTAAAAATAGAAAATTAGTTCAATTTTTTGATGCCTTGTTTGAAATTGTGATGGGGTTGTTGGAAGATATGGGATTAAATTGGGAAGAGATGTGGTGTTTCAGATATGTCACCAACATAAATATGATAGTGGAAAAATATCAGAGTAAATCAGTTAGTGAAGGAATATTAGAAAAAGAGAAGCAAGTGGATATTGGCATGCCTGTGGAGAAAAGAAGAGCAGATATTCTACAGAATAACAGAATGGCTGAGATCCTTACCTCTGGAGATCATCTGGTCCAACCATACAGCTCAAGCACAACCTCCTAGAATCAGTTTCCTGGGACTATGTCCAGGTGGCTTTTGAAGATCTCCAATGACAGAGACTCCACAGCCTCTCTGACCAACCTGTGCCTGTGGTCAATAACCCTCACAGTGAAAAAGTGTTTCCTTACATTGAGACAGAAGCTCCTGTGTTTCACAGAATCACAGAATTATGGTTGGAAACCAAGTCCAACCATAATACACACACGTCTGTGGCCATTACCTCTTGCTTTGTCATTGAGCATCACTGAAAAGGGACTTGCTCCATGTTCTTTACACCTTCACTTTAGATATTTGCACAAAATTAAGAGATCACCCCTGAGCCTTGTCTTTTCCAGGCTGAACAGTCCCAGCTCTCTCAGCCTTTTCTCAGCCTTTCCTAAGGCTCTAATCCCTTACTGCCCCTTCACTGGACTTTCTCCTGTATGTCCACGTCTCTCTTGTACTGGGGAACGTAGATCTGGGCACAGCACTCCAGGTGTGGCCTCAACAGTGCTGAGCAGGGGAGAAGGATCATCTCCCTCCAGTACTTCATCTCATGCATCCCAGGATGCCTTTAGCCCTTCTTTGCCACAGGGGCACATCGCTGGCTCGTGTTCAACTATGTCTACCAGGAACCACACAGGGTACTTCCCTGAGCTGCTTTCCAATGGGTCAGCCCCCAGCATTTGCATGGGGTTGTTCCTCCCCAGGCAAAGAACTTGGCACTTCCACTTCCCAAATTTCATGAGGTTCCTGTAACCTGTTTGTCCAGCCTGTCAAGGTCCTTCTAGATGGCCACAGGGCCCTCTGGTGTATCAGCCACCCCTCCCAGTTTTGTGTCATTGGCAGCCTTGCTGAGGGTGCACTCTGCCCCATCATCCAGATCATTCATGAAGGTGTTGAACAGAATTGCACTCAGTACTTGGCCACTGGGGTAAAACAGAGATGTTACTTGAATTGTCTAGAAACTATAAAAACTATGGAATCTGTCCTTTGTTTGCTGATGAAAGCAAAGGTCTTATAGTCTTGACCGATAAAAGGTTATTTATGACCTTTTGTTCTTTCTTGTGTGTCGGGCAAAGCAGGAGATGAAGGGACATAGAAAATCTAAAAATCAACACATATCTCCCAAGCCCCTGCTTTTCCCAGCCCCTGTCATTCTGCTTACCACAAGCCCTTGCTTTGTTGTTTGTGTGATTTGACAGGTCATCCTTCAGTGAATAAGTATTGATAAATGAAGCAAAAAGCCCTATATAATCCTAATAGTGCTTATGTACTAAAATGATTTTGTATTTTCAGACACAACCCGACCTCCAAAGAAAGATGAAGAAAATGGGAAAAATTACTACTTTGTATCACATGACCAAATGATGCAGGATATATCAAACAATGAGTATTTGGAGTATGGCAGCCATGAGGATGCAATGTATGGGACAAAACTGGAAACAATAAGAAAGATCCATGAGCAGGGACTAATTGCAATACTTGATGTAGAACCTCAGGTAATTAATTAGAAGTATGTGAAAATGGTACTCACCACAAATCCTTCAACCTATTTTTATTGATACATATTTATTTTTAGTTATTGAACACTAGATAAGTTATGCAGATCACAATGGGGAATAAAAGTCCCTGGAACACCAAGATTTCAGTCTGTGAAGCAGAATTCTGGTAGTCATCTGATTAGAAGAACAGACAGCAGAAACAAATTCATAGTTTGGCTTGGTATACAGCCACTGTAACTTGAAAATCTAGCCTCTAACTTTTTGCTGTATTAGCCTCATGTCCAGTGAACCATGTCAGAAGAGTGATTGTCAGGAGTAAAGTTTCAGTATTTTCAAAAATTCCTGTTGTATTAGATTGTTATCTTGTTCCTACCAGATTCTTGGTTCCATATCCTACTGCAAATGACCAGACATTTGTGGTCAATCACCAATAGTGATCCTGTTCGCACAATGATCAGATCAGTGTTGTTACTTTATAAATGCCTTTCTGTGTTGGAATATTATACTTTTTGGAAAAGGTCAGGAAGGAAAATCAGTTTCTTTGTAAACACTTAACGGTTGGCTCATTTATTATATAAAATCCTAAGTGGAAAATTCTGATATATTTCCTTTGAAATAGTAATGTAGTCTATGACTTTTAGTAGACGTGACTTAGTTCCCAGGGGCATGTTTATATGTTTTATTAAGTGTAACAACATGAGTATGAACAAATGTGATGTTTATATTATTCTTGCAGATTGAAGAAAAGGGAGGAAAGATGAATTAAAACTGTGACCAGTGTTATCTATTTAGATTTGCTGCCTTCTTTCTTTTGTGAATGGATTCAAGAAGATAAAGTTCTTAAAGAATTTCATAACATAAATGAAATAATGAATTATGTAGGACAGTTTGCATAGTATGCTGGTGTGATGCTTTTCTGAAAAATAAAATCCCACATTTAACACTTCTCAGGGAGAGCAGCATTTATAGTTCCTTCAACTGGAGCAGCTGCTTCAAGTAAACTCTCTTGATGAATCTTTTCAACTTGTATTATTCAGAAACATTACAGTCCTCAGAAGCCATTTTAATCTTTGTTAGAATATATTTATATTTGGTATCAGCTGCCTTTGCTAAGTTTCCTCCAGCATGTGTCTAGCAAGCCTCTTTCTTGATCAGCTTCCTTATACATTCATCTCAGCTCGTTAAGGGTAGCCTGTTAATGAACTTGATTCTGGTTATCTTACACCACTTGCCTGTTTTCCCTTGGGTATTCTTAGCTATGCAAGTTTTTTTGACTTTCACATATGCCATTTATCTCTTGTTTAGGGGAGGCTGGCACAGATGTTATATATAGGTGGGTTTCAAGCAGCAGAGAGAAAAACTGCTGTAGCTTGGGAAAAGGACAGATTATAGGAGTTTGTTTATTGGTTGGGGGTTTTTTTAAGAAAAAACTTTGGAGAAGACAGGAAGTGGAAAGACCAAAAAAAGGCTGACCTTTAGTGGTCTACTTTTATCCTGTCCATCCATTTAAGTTCAGATGAGGTATGTTTACGTGCTGTCCTGCACTGCAGTCTAGCTTGGATCTGTACCAGAGTTTCACATATGACAGCTCTGTGTGTCAATAAATTATTACTGAGTCAACTTTTTAAGGAAAGCTCTTTTATTTTGCATAGAACCATTCGTTTCAGGAGATTGGTGCTGCACTTAGTTCATTAGTGCTATGCTCATATTTTAAGAAACTTCACTATGCTTACTTTTTAAAAACTTGAAACCTTTCACGTCACATTTTAATTTGTTTCAGAAAATAATAATAATGTGTTGGTAGGTAGAAAAAGTCAAAAGTTGTAGTCTAATAAATATTTATTCTTAAATATAGTTGCCTTTTTTTTCCCTATTTATGGCATGACTGAATTTTTTCATTTGGTGTTAATCATTCAGGTTAAATGCAAACAGAATTATGTGCTCTTTGAGACTGTCTGAAAAGAACCTCTCTGAAAATGGTAAAGCTTTCATTGTCTTGAAAACTCAGTTAAGGATGATTATACTGTTTCACCACCAAAAATGTAAAACAATGTAGAAAGTTAAGTGTCTGTATTACTAAGATCTTGACTCCAGATCAGTTAAAAACATATGCCAGCGCTGGTAAATCATGATTTCATGTGTTAGGTTTGTGTGACTAACCTTACTTCACACGGATTGTTGGGGGATTCTTCTAAAGTACTTGATTTTTTTCACCTAGGCATTGAAGGTCCTGAGAACTGCAGAGTTTGCTCCTTTTGTTGTTTTTATTGCTGCACCTACGATTACCCCAGGAATTAATGAGGTATGGAATGTTGCAATCTAATGTAGTATCAGAGACAGAATTAAGATTGTGATTCAAATATACAGATAAGACTCTTCAGTTGTTTCCTTATTTGTAAATGGAAAGACAGAAAGACAGTTGTATGGCAGCATTATTGATTTTGATATATTTATTGTTCAGTAACTGATTTTTCTATTTCAAAATATGAACTTGAAGTTCATTTTGATATGAAGAGTATGAAGAGACTAAATTGAAGAAATGGGTGTCCATGACTATGCTGTCATCCTACCCTCATCTTTTAGCATTTTTTTTTATACAGCAAATATATATCAGAAGTAGGGTTATTAATTTCAAAGACTGTTCTAACAATTGGAAGCTTTGACCAAAGGAGTAGTTTGTGGAATTATATTACATCTTCATGGAAGTCAACATCCTGAATTTTGCGACTAATTTCAAAGATGATATCAAGCAATTCTGTATTTAACTCACAACAGGGCAAACAGTATTTACAGAAATACTTTATCTGCTCAGTCTTTCTTTAAACCATGATATTAAGGTATATGATCAATCGGATTTGTCCATGAAACTCTTCCAAAGTCCTGGATGTCTCCTTGATCATGCAAGCTCAGAGGCCCTGTATCTACAGCCTGTTTCTACAGAAATGTAATTATAATATCATAAGTATGAAACTATGACATCACATCAGAGGCTTGCAGGGAAATGAGGAACAAAACAAACATTTAAATGCAAGTGTTCTGATCTGTTATTAAAATAGCAAGCGGAGTGTGGAAAGTACTGACCTTGTGCTGCAATTTTGCAAGCAACTGAGGCATTCTCCCATTTAGCTATTGCTGAAGGGAGCAATTCTCTCTGACTTTCTTCTGGGCCACGTATGTACAGTCTTCACTGGCCATGGTACTTACCAGATCCTTCAGTGAGCTACTCTAGCTCTAAATTGGATGGATTTTTTCAGTTTTCAAGCAGCTCAGAAGGGCTCTGACAAGCACCAATCAATGTCAGAACAAGCAGTGAAAGCAGATAGCCAGTAAGTTATGTCATTTCACAGTGTCTTATGAATGCTTACTCCAACCAGTATGTTACAGGTGTACAGATGAAGATCTCTCAGGACATCACAGTTTGCAGTGTTAGTGAAGTAATTGTTTAGCTGCTGGCGTTGCCATGTGCTGTAAATCACTGCAATCTTGAGATAATGCTAAGAAGTTGTATTCTACAATTAATTTGTCTTTGTGCAAGCAAATGGCATGGCACCACTTAAAAAGTAGTTGGAACTGTTCTTAGGATGTGTCAGGCAAGTATTGTGCCTACAGCAGTACTCAGGCAGCCAGGTATTCTGTGGAATTACATCACTGCCAGGGTTTCTTGCCTCCATACCTGTGTCTCAGCTCCTAATAGTCTTCCTAGGCCTCACTCATCCACCAGTGATACTAAACATTTAATCTTCTAGATATAGGAAGTAATTCAGAGACATTTGGGACAGTTCATGTGTGAGATAAAGTGTTATCCATAATACATTGGGAAAAGGACAGGAATGTAAATTTTATTGTAGTGGTGGGAAGATATTTGTTCATGTCAAAGAAGTATTAGTAGAAGTTGTATGTTCTAAATATTTGCATCCATGCTGTATGACTGTCTATTTTAAGCCCTTGTGAATAAAGTCTCTGTGCACACAAGGTTCACTCAGGCACACAGGTTGCTAAAGTGAGGCCACACTTCACAAAGCATGCTAATTTATGTACCAATTAAACTTAAAGAAAGGGAGGGGCAGGAAATGGCAGTAGCAACAGATCTTTCCAGAGTACAAGGTCCTGTTTTCCAAGGTTTACTGGGCTGCATGAAGGGAGATAAGCAAATTGTGTCTGTGTGTTAGCAGCCTGCAAGGCAGTAATCAAGGGTGGAGAGTGTGTGCTTCATATTTTCCATTCATGCTTCCTTTTTGGAAGGTTCATTTGCACATGAGTACCCCTTTCTGTTTATCCTGTTATCCTGCTTTGTTTATTTTACTTATTCTTTTTGAGAACACTTCTGTAAATGACTGTCCTTTTCTCCCCCCTTATGTTTTCTTAAATTTCATCTTTTCTTTTCTTTTTTCATTTTCCTGCACTCGCACTAATTGTACATAGCTGCCAAAATGGTGCAGAAAGTTGCCTGTAAGTACCAGCTAAGGGCTGTCAAGGTAGTCTGGGTTATTTCAGTAGTTTTAGAATGTAGATATGCTTGTTCCCATTCAAAATTACCTTTGCCACTGGAATAAAAATTTTATGTAACAATGACTTCCAATATCCACACTAAAATTACTGCTAGTTAAAAGCAACTAGATAGTAACATTTCTACTCTTACAGCTGTACATCTAAACTTTGTGGTAAGATCAGTGCAGAGGCCTGATCTTAAGCGTATCTCTCATGAGACACTATAGCCCATCATAGACCACACAAAATATCTCAGTAATCAAGGACCACACAGCAAGAATATTCCGAATTTTAGCTATGCTTCCTCCCTTTCTGCAACCAAAGAATAAATGGAATTTTTCTGAAGAAGTTTGAAGTCCACCAGCTGTTTAAATTGAGGAGAATTTCTTTCTGTTAGAGCAAAATTGGCAAAGGTCTGACAATGTGTTTACACACCATTCACAGCCTTAGAAGGGAATTTTAGTTAGACTGTGATTGGACTGTCACAAGCAGCAGCTATTCTCATATGTACCTTAAGGCCAAAAAAAACCCTACTTTCAGAAACTGAAGATGTCGCTGGTGGCCATAATGCACGTGGGAGAGATTTCATGGATAAAAGCCAAGGTTTATTCCTTTCTGTCCCAGCTATGGTGGAGAAAGAGAGATTAGGAATGTGAACTGAATTCCAGTGATGGGAAAGCAACATCTCTTTCAATAATGAACACACAGCAGCTGGGCCAACATAATGGACACATTTTGTGAGAGCTAAGGGAAGAAGAAAAGACATCCTGCTCCCATATATGAAATTACTGAAGTTGTGGCCCTTAGTTTTCTGCTTGCAGCTAGCTGAACATTTTTAGAAGTATCTTTTTTTACACCATTGAGAGCACAATTACTGGAGAATATTCTTCATTGAGAATAATCTGTGGTGTTCACTATTCAAATTTTAATTAAGAAATTTTAGAGAAATTGAGAGGAACTTACTACAGCAAAATTTTGAAGAAGTGTTAGCTTTAGAGCTGAATTTTGGCATTACAGGCAGAGGAAACAGCAAAGCCTGACATGGTTTTGAATGTACAAATACATACTATTTACTGTATAGATACTAGAATCTATCACAAATATAGGTGAAATTTGGTCCCAGAATAAAACAAAAGTCAAGCACTGAAATCTCTTTCCTTTTCGTGGAACTTGAGAAAGTGTGAATCTATTTGAAAACTGATGCAATGGCCTGTCTGAAGTTTATTACTGCCCTTAAAAGTACAGGAAAGAAGTAATGGTTTACATTTCCATCAGGCAAGGAGATTTAAATATTCCAAAACACAAGCCATTTTGATTCCAGTAAAGTTGGATCTAGAAGCTAAGTCAGAAAAATATTTAAATTTTATATATTTTTTTTTAAGTCTTAGTTTTGTGACATCTGTGTGTGCAAGGTAAATACTAGTAATCATTCTTTGCTACCTACCACTTGTTTTTTTTTTAAATGAGATAGCTATAAGTTTTCAGATTTTTATGGTCAGTCACAGGAAGATAGATGCTTTAGTGAGAAAAGTTCATTCTCATTCTAGGTAAAGAAAACACTAAGGGGAAATCTGAATAGCAGTTAAATTCTATATATAATTCTAACAATTTTTAAGGCTTTGTGGGGAGGGTTCAGGTACTTTTATCCTTGTGCCATGAGATTAAAACTTTTTTAAAGTTGCCATATGATTTTCCTAAGACAGGTTTTTAATATAAACATAATACATTTAAAGCACTGAAAATATTCTTCTTTACAAGTATGGGGTTTTTTTTCCTTTGTAGGCTAATTTAAGCAGAAAAGTTTAAATGCTCTACTGATATAAGTTGGTGTCTCTTTTGGAATCTATGAGAAGCTGGCTGTTTACTTAGCTAGGTTTTTGGCTTAAAAACACTGCCCGTATGAAGTGTTCCACAAAATTTAATGTTACTATTGATCTGTATTGTCCAGTTTGTTTCTAGCATAAATTAAATTTCCATTTGCTGGCATTTTCTGTGGAAGCATCACTGAAGCATTTGTCTGATTTTGAATGAAATTTGTAGTGATTATCAAGTGAAGGCAACATCTGGCCCTCTCTTGAGGCTGCAGTCTCAGCAGAGAAGCAGAACTGTAACTTTGGTACAAAACTTCCCCAGAAGTCTCTGGCTTCATAGCTCCAGGAAAGAAGAACTGTCTCAGTGCAGGTTGTTCCCCTCAGAGGACCTGAAAGCAGCTGTTTCACAGCTATTTGTCACTGTAATTACAAATTCTTGGGAACTTTGAACAGAAAAAAAGGGAGGGGGAGAGTCTCTAATTAGCTGGATAAAATCCTATTCCCAGGATAATGTCTTGTGAAAACAGCTATAGGCACTGTGTCTGTACTTCCTGCAGCCTAAAACTCTGTTATAATAAAGTGTATCCCAGCTTATGGATCAAGTAGGGTGACCGTATGGATACTGTAGAGCAGCAGAAGTCTATCTATTCTGGTAATACGTAATTTTCCCCCATGTCCACTCCAAACTTGCAGGACTTGATTATGTTCTTATGGCTATTTCAAGGTTCCTGAAAGCAGCAAATGTATGTTGGTTGTTGGATTGTTGTTTGCTTTTTTTTTAATGTCCAAGTAAATTTGCAGGAAGAAAATTCAGACTCAGAGCCCTGTAGTTGCTCAGAGCCCTAGAAAGAAGCCTTTTGCAATCCCATTCCCTGAGAAAGGACCTCACCCACAAAGCCCATCGCTGAAGCCTTGCTGGCTGCACCCACAAAGCAGGATGCACTTGTTTGCTTAAAGACATTGACACAAAGCCATTCTGAGCATCAGGTCGCTGTTGCTGGCCCATCTTGAGTGTGGTCTGTGTGGTTCATCTTCAGGATCTCGCACCAAGAGATGCTGGAAATGGCAAACTCTGAAATAGGAACCAGAGAGTAATGTGGAATAAGAACTTCCTTATCAGTAAATGATCAGTAAAGATTGATGTTGAACAGAAAGTGTCCCAAAACCAGGAACAGCTGATAGCTGACAATACACCTTCTCCCATTTCTCATATTCTTACCTGGACATAGGCCCAATAGCTTGTATTTGTGCACTCTGTACATTTTATTCATGTGTGGTCGTTGCCCCTGTCTGTGCTGCTTCTGTAAGCTTCCATCCTCTGCCTTGCTTGTTTAACCCTAGAGCAGTGTGGTGTCTCCAGTAGCGTCAAGAACTGAGTGACGATTGAATGTCAGCTTCCAGAGAATGCCATTTCTCCTGGGTGATTGCCATAGATGTAGGTGGGGCATCTAAACCACCCAGGTCTCCCTCCCTACAGCTTATTTGCCCATATCCTTCTCTGTTAAGCAACATTTGAAAGATGTTGTTGAAGAGTATGAAAGGATCCAACTTCTCTCTCTCCCGTTTTCTTTTCTGACTGCCGAACAGGATGAATCTCTTCAGCGCCTGCAGAAGGAGTCTGAAATCTTACAGAGAACATATGCACACTACTTTGACCTAACAATTATCAACAATGAAATAGATGAAACTATCAGGCACCTGGAGGAAGCCATCGAGCTTGTATGTACAGCCTCACAGTGGGTCCCAGTCTCCTGGGTCTACTAGACCAGTCACGAGAGAATTGAAAAAAAAAATCTGTCATCACTGGGAACCACCTCATACATGGAAAACCTCTTCGTTTTTGACCTTGTGTCAACAGGTCTTGGCCCCTAGAGACTACCTAGATGTAGTGTGACCTAAAATATAACTATTGTCATGTCCAAATAGATAGGAGGCAGGGGAAAAACATTAAACACTAATTTAAAGAGACAGTATCTTTTTTTAATCATTTCTCCTAAACTTTAATAAAATTGTATCTTTAAATAAATGTATTATTCAGTCCTTTGGAATGTTATATTTTTGGAAATCATAGCTTTTTATTTCAAGGGCCCCTAAAAACTGCACAAAATAGATGCTGCTTTCTATAATCTATTTTAATAGTAATAATAATATGTTTCTGTTACTTTAACTTGGGGGAGGAACACTACATTCTTTTTAGAATCTGATTTTATGGATTGAAATACTTTGCTTTCCTTTATTTATTTGAAGTAATTAGTCTAGTGGTTACAAAAAAAATTCATAAAATTTAAAGGCCTTTTTTCTCTTTTTTTTTTTTTTTTTTCTAGGGTAGCGTTTTTAAGTAGTTTTGTGTAACATCCAGATAATGTGATACTGTCTCTTTGAAGAACTCTGTAAAACTTTTAGAAATTTGAAATTGGGTCTTGACTCTTAATGCATGTGGACAGTCGCAAGCGTTCATGCCGTTGGTGTATCTGTGTTGATAAAACCTGTAATCTACAGCAAAGTACATTCCGTTCATGGGAACACGTACCCAAGGGAATAAAGTAAAATATTATTCTGACTAAGTTGTAAACCTATGCACATCCCTTGCATTTTGGGCAACTTTATAAAAAAACAAAAAAAAAACCACAACTGATTTTTATTAATAATAATCATGTAGTGAAATGTGTTTGTAATTTTGTCTCAATTTAATTTGTTGTAAGGTGGGAGGGGGCAATTACTGGTTTCACCATTTCAGATCTGTGTTGTCTGAGAGTATTAACGTTTTAATTAAGTTTAAGCAACGAAATGCTGATTTTTAATATGTATGTAATTGTTTAAAAATGCACACATTTTAAAAGAAAATACTGTGCAATGAAGAAACCAGTTTAGGCATTGCGATAAACTGACTATTCCAAAAGACTCATCTACAACAGCCCTGTAAATTCCTTTAAAAATGGTAACTGACTCTACAGTCTGACCAATTTTTTTATTTTAAATATACTTCCTTTTATGTGTTCAACAACTAAATGGTTTTGGGTCCTTCATTTCATCGCAAGGAGCTTCAAGAACAACACTGACTCGTGCAGTGAGAAAAGGTTCCTTCAAGTCTTTTAAGGGCACAGCCTGTGGTCTGTTCCTGAGGCTCTGCTCCACTTGTAAAAGCACAAGGTTAACTAATTTAGAATTAGAGCAGAGCCAGGTAAAAAAATGTAACCACGTACCCACCTGCTGTTTTGTTTCCCTTCCTTCTTAATGCTCTCACTGGCTCAGATGGTTTGCATTTTTTTCTGAAAATAGTCACTAGAAGTAAGCATTGCCACCTCCTTTTAGGTGTCAGAAATGCAGTGTTCCTTAAAAGGATTTACCTTCAAGGCTTCCCTGTCTGTGCTGTTGTGTAGCATGAAGTTTAGTGTTTATGTTAAATTGATGCAGTGTTCTCAAAAGATTTATTCTCAAAGTTGAACTATCCTCTATAACTGATCTATGGGCTGTCCCAGTTGTTTGGGACCACTGCACTTCTCGTCAGCAAAGGTTTTCGTAGTTGAACTTTTATGATAAGGGTGATTATCATGAAGGGCATAGGTTGCTAATTTTCTCCTGTCTACTCCTTCTTCAGGTTAGGTGCTCAAATCTCTGTTCTTGTAGAATGTTTAAGTCCCAACTGGGGATCCCATCCAGCTAGGTCAGGTGAGGCGCAGCATTCCCAGCACAGCTGGCAGCCTGCAGCACAGGAGGAAATTCCTTCGCTTTACCTCAGCTGTACCACTGAACACACTGTTGGTACAGCTGGAATCACCATTCTGTGACTGGACCCCAAATGAAATACTGTAACTGAGTACCTTGAGCTTATAGTTTGCTGGAAACTAACCAACAAGAAACTGCGCGCGCCTCACAAAAGCAATCCCCTGGGTAAGAGGGAACCTATTGGAGTAACAGTAGCTACTCATCTTTCTGAATTTAGCCCCTACAAAAGGGGATAGGTGTAAACTGGAAGGTGTTTAGTGAGTAAGAGGTAACTTTTCAAGTAGTCATGCTGTGACATTTTAGTCCTGGATGAACCTCAGGAGGTGATCCTGTAGATCAGTGGTTGCAGTGGTAGCTTTACACACTAGCTGAGCCCATTGGAGTGGCAGGTTCATTCACACTCAAAACTACCTCTTTCCCCAGTAAAGCACAAAGATGGGAAGACCTACTGAAGATCAAGCAGTGGACTGTTTTTGATGTTAGAAATACAAGCATCTCTGGTAAGCATTGGTATCTGACTTCAGTGACACATTCTTCATCTCAAAGGTTTACAACATTACACAGGTAAAGTAATTTTAATAATTTGTGTATAGTCCACCATAAACATTTTGACTACACAATTTTGACTCTGTTAATGTGAATTTCTTGGAGTTTCTACATATCCGGCCTGTTAGGAAAGGTTCTTCTGCCTTATGTAGAAGACAATATGTACTGATTCAATGTAACTAATACCCTTTTCTTCTTTTAAGTGGAACATTCAGTTGATATTACACAGTAGAAAGACTAACTTGATATTTGTTTATTTTATTTTCACTGTAAAGCCTTTTATCAAGAGAAACACTCTAAAGCACACCAGTTAGCATACTGTCCTGCCTCCTCTTTACCACAGACTGTTTCCCTTGTAGGAACCTTCAGTAGCAAAAAATTACCTTGAAACCCCCCCTAGGCTTTAAGTGCAGCTGAACCATGCAACTCGCTGAGCTGCTTGAGCTGGTTTCAGCATAGTCCCTGGAAGCACAGAGCAACCCCAGGACTCCTCAGTCTGCCCAATCCACACCTCCCCTGCCTCCTGCCCTCCTTGCCCAAACCCTTCCAATGCATCTCTGTTATTTGTGTGGTAGGTAGAGGGCAAAAGCCTGCCATAAAGTCAGCTGGAAGCTTCACTTGCCTACAGAAAATTCATGCAGGTGCAGAGCTGATGGTATGATTTTTTTTATATATATTTTTCTTTCAACCGCCAAATGGAGAAGGGTCCTCCTAGTACTGTAAATATCACTGCATAATTTAGAGCTCCTCTTGGACTTCTCTAAATCTATGCTGATTGTGACCTCAGAAGCAGCCCTGGCATTGAAAAGAAACCAATATTTGTTTGCCCCTTTTATACTTTATTTTTGTACAGGGACTCATCAATTTGTAAAGAAAACTTGATCTTGCCAGTGTGCTGTCTCTCAGTCTGACTGATGCCTGTGATTTCAAGGTGTTACGTTGGTCCAATAAATGTTCATTACCCTCTTCTTCCATTTACTTAATAAAATCACTCTAGGTTATTCAGTGTCTCAGAGTGGTAAGATTATTGCATGGAAATGGTAATCTAGTTTAGGCAGTCCAGGCCACTGTCATGCAACCCACAGAGTGCAGCTATTCAAAACCAGAGGGACATTTTTAATCTCATTACCAAAATTGAATTTTTCCATATGTTTTTGCAATGGTCAAGAAAGTTACTGTGCCACTAGCCTCTGAGGGAAGGTATTGCTGCCTACTTCAGAAACTTCATTAGCAAGGGTATTCAGTTTATTTTGAGAGGACAACACAGAAGATTAGAAGTTACACCGTGAGCAGCACTACATGAGTGTATACTTCAAGAAGTAGATGTTACAACCATTAGGAAAATTTAATGCATGAGCTAACTTTGTTGTTTTGTTCTGGTTTTATTATCTTCTCTAAGGAAAGTATTTCAGAGTTCTGTTATTTAAGCAAATACTTGGGAAAGCTCCTAAAGCTCACATTGTTATTTGCAAACCTATATTGAAATATTAGATGTAAACAATTCTGGTCCCAGTTTCTTCCACTGCAATTAGTTCTCAACATCTTCAAGGAAAGCAGTTAGAACTCAATTTCAGGTTATAAAATACTTGGTAGAAGAGAATTTGTAAAAACTACAGGAAAAGTTCATTTCTCAGCTGACTTGAGCAACAGGCATCTGCTTTTATACATTGCATTGGCAGACTATGTCCTGAAGCAGGCACCACAAAAAAGTCTTTTTTCTTTTATATAAAGAATATTAATTTCCTTAATAAGCCTATCTCTCAGACTTGTTTCTTCCCTACTTTTAATGAGCTAAGAGATACTCATAACTCTTACCAGGGAGAGTGCTGCACATTATGTCAAATAGTCATATAAATTAAAACATCTGCACGGCAGGAAATACATCAAAGGCAAGTGGGGCAGAAGTAACTTCCCCTGAATGGTTGTGTCTTGCGTGCATAACATGAGGGTGAGTGCACAAACTTAAATTAGAGAAGAATGTGTTTTTTCTAATGCAACACAAAAAATACAGTCAGTTCCAACATCTGAATGTTTACCATGTTGGGGTTTTTTCACACCATAGTTTTTTATTTCATTCCTTCTAAGTGATTTTTAGCAGTCTTCTGCTCCAATCACGTGAAATCTTGAGTGAAAGCAAACTCAGCCCAAATTGCTCCTGGACTGAAGCAAGTACAGAAGCTTTTTGGCTTCTTATGATTTAGTCTCAGAGTTATAGGCTTTTAAAGCCACTTTCCCAGACCTGTATATTACGTGAATAATTCATTCTTACCTCAGAAATATAAGATTTTTAGAGACTTAGAAAGCTGATGGCTGATGGCTACAAATGTAGTCTTAACCTTTTTAAGAAAAAGATAACAGGGGTGGGGTATGTGTATGTATGTCCATGCGTTCTGCTGTATCTCTTCTTAGCAAGTGCCATGGGAAGGTCAGTAAAAAGCATATTAAATTCACCCCCATCTCTACCGTGTGTTATTATGTGTTATTATTAATGTGTAACTTGAGCCTGGGTTTGTATTGTGGAAGATAGCTGAACTGGTACTTTTATCCATAGCCCTAGCTAGTTTTTCTGTTTGCATAAAGGAAATACCCAAGGGGAAAGGAGGAATTTGCTTGGTTTTTAAGTGTAACTGATCTGGGAGCTGAAGCATGAGTCTGGTTTTCTCCATTGGTGGCAGTCCAGCTGTGGAGTCTCTGCCTTCACTGTTTTTCACAAGGTGGCCATGGTGGTGATCCAAGCAAAGATAATATGCAGATTGTGCTGAATGTCAGGTAACAAACCAGGGAATATATCAAAAACATCATGACCAGGCTTTTAAAAGAGAGATGCAGCCAAGCAGGAAGAACTCCACGGGGTCAATTGATACCCAGATCTTCTACGAGACTAATGTATAGAACAGATTAAACAAAATTTAAATAGATGCAAAATAGCAAATCCGTCTGTGTGTAACTTAAGGGGGTGGTGGGGGTGATGGGGAGAGGCAGAGTGAGTGTCATCACACTTGTAAACTGGATTTTAAGGTTTGTTTCCCTAGTGGTTGGCAAACGTGTCTTATCCCACTGTATTACTCAGTATCCTTATGACAAAAGGTCTCTGAAGATTAATCTTCATGTTAACCAGAGGGAGATGTGGAGGATGGAGAGGTTGGTGAATAATTTTGTAGAATACTTTAATCTAAATATCACAGGTTACAACAACATTACAGCCCATAACACTGAATGTTGAAGAATCCATACCAGGCTTATGCAGATATTAAGCTTTGTAAACTCGGTCCTTTTTCACTAAATTCAGCAATTTAGATGTCTAAGTAAATAGCTCCTTACTCTTCCTTACAGCCTTATTTACTAGGATGGATATAACAAAAGCAACAGCTCTGTGTCAAAACCATAATCCAGTAGAGTTTAATGTTTAATGAATCAGTAAAGGTTTATGAAGTCACCCAGTAGGTGGAAGAAGATACTTTCCACAGGGTTATTTTCTGTTTGTTATGAAAACTTCCAAAACTTTATTTTTTCATTTAATGTTGGAAATAAAATACATACAAATCAACTCTGTAGAAAAGCAGATTTGTTTCAAAAACTCACAAGTTAGCTAGTCATGATGACTCTCCTAAAGTAAAATATTCTGGTTTTTCATTTATCAAGATAAGCACTTCAGTAAAGCCTTTGGGTTGCTTCCCAAGCGTTAGGAAAGGCAGAGGAGAGTGATCCTGCTTCTAGGAAAATTCTTTGTTGATTCTAGTACCTTGAGCAGCTGCCTCTGCCAGTGTCCATCTCCCAAGTGTCTTCGTGCTGGCAGCTTGAGGATTCCACTTGTGATTTTAAATTATCAAGACTTCAGTTAGAAAGGGAAAAGCTTCACCTTTCTCATGTGTATATGTTGCTGGGCTCAGGATTTTCCCTCTGCCTGTAATTTGAAGTGCTCCTTCAGGGTGACATTAATCCACTGAAAGACCCAGTAATTTAAAGAAGCTTTGACTTTTGATCTAACCGTGTATTTTCATTACTACACTTATACATATTTAGCTGTTTTCATTATTAAAGCAATTAGCTTAAAAGTGGGAAACACCTGAGGGTGTTGCTATCTGCTGCCTCATTCCTGCCCTCTGTCCCAGCTGCTGCTCTCTAGGCTCTGGTGCTGTGTGAGGTTGACATGCTGAGGCTCGTACTAGAAAAATACCATTTAGTATCCACTCAGAAATAAGATCCTCTGTACCCAAGTCTCACAAACTCTGTTCTTGGTTGTGTGCAGTAATCAGGTAATGGGGAGGGTAACATTGCTGCTCAGAATGGTGTATAGGACTGTATTCTATGGACTTTCGGGGTTAGGGCTCAGGGAAGGGTGTTTGCTGTCTCCTGAAAGAGAGCCTGGCTTTGTCCTAGACAGACACTTCTCAATGGTCACTGTGCAGGGAAGCTTACATTTGCTGGGGAATTTTCTAGAGAAACCCACGTGCCTGGGGTGCCAGAGCCCCCTCAAAGAAAGATGGATAAGCAGAGAACTTTGAGAGCTTTGGCCCCAGTCTAAGGCAACAACAAGAGCCCAGGACTTAAAAGCAACAGAAAGTGTTTTGTTAAAGAAAGATAAATGTCTTTCTGGATACCAGAGATCAGAAAGAATACGGCTGTAAATTACCAAATTCACTCCACAGAGCAAATCATTCCAAACTCAGACTTTGTTTAACAAGTTTTTTACTCTTGTCATTTGAAAATCCCTGAACCTCACTTAATTAATCCACATGCTCTCTTCAAGGGCTCATACCCAACCTGATTTGCATTTATAAGGTACCTGTCCGTAGAAATTAAACAGTAGGGCTGAATGAGTAAAGAAGAAATTAAGTTGCCTACAGCAAAAATAAATAGACAAAGGCTCAGAAGCCAAGCAGCAGGTTCGGAAATGAGAGCTCTTCATGTCTGCAGAAATTGTCTACTGTGGAAGACAGGGTAAGTCACTTGCTAAGTTGTAAGCCATGTGGTTAAGAACCTGGCACCACCTGGTGTTTTAGAGTGCTAAGCATAGATAAGGCTGCAAGGTGATACCAGATATATGGGTATTAACAACTCCTCCAAGCTGACAGAGAGGCTGAACAGACCCCAGCCCCTGAGCAACGTTTGCAGGCATGGCCCAGGGAAAGTAGCCTGGGGATTCATCTGAGGTTTTACCCCATCCCAGTAACACTGGGTGTTCAAATCTGAGTATCAGTAGGTGCTGTAAATCCAGGCATTGTGTCCTCTCTCTGCCCAAAAGACAGGCAGGTGTCTGCCATGAGATATAAGTACTTGAATCGGAGATATTAAGCACTAACTTGCCCTTTTGATACTAACCCGCACTTGCAGCATTGTGTGTGAGATCTTTCACGGACTGAAGGCTGAGAGATGGGAAATTCCCAGGGCTGGAAGAAGGAAGGGAGGAGGATTTTCCTTATCTGGGGTAAATGTTCACAGAGCCTAAAATTTGGGACCTCACCGTCTCAGATGCAGTTAACTTCATAGCTGTTGCTTAAAGCAATTTGCTTTTTATTTCCATTTTGAGGAGCTGGAGTATTGTTTTTAAACTGACACTAGCTGCAAAGCTGCTTCTCCTGCAGTCCCTGCCTTTGCCTCCTGGCAGGTTTGTCACTGTTTTCCAAACTGTTTCTGACAAACACTTTGTCCCATTTTAGTGATTTATTGAAAAATATTTACCTTTCAAAAAGGTTGGTTCCATATAAGATATACTTGAAGGCTACATCGTGGGTTTATTGGTTTATGTTGCAATAAATGGCAGACTGTTGAAGCATTACATTTAAATCGTAAGTCCAAAATTTAAAATATTTAAGAAGTCTTGTTTTTAAAGCTTAGCTTGGGGGCCTCTTACTGGACTACAGCATAAAAGCATGTTAAGTCACTCACAAATTATGGTTGTACTGCTTTAAGGCTTTACAAATTTACACCAGCCCCACATCATTTTAGAAAGAGTCCACAGCATTTGCTGGTGTCTACTAGCCCATTCCAATAGCATTTATTTTGTAGAGACCAACCCAGTAAGTCCATATCCCCTTTTCTAAGAATCACTTTCAGCTTGTTAAAGCTGAAGCATCAGTACAAAGGTAATGTAACATAACATAACATAACATAACATAACATAACATAACATAACATAACATAACATAATGGTTCATTGTAGGTTTTATCATTAAAATGTATTTTATTTTAAGTTTGTGCATTAAAAATACTTTGTATTTTATATTGACTTTTACAAGAATTTTTAATTGGACTGTACTGCTACAATATAATATCACAAGGAGTGGTACTTTGCTTTCCAGTACTTAGTCAGGAGCCCATAAATAGGAGACAACCAGGAGAAAAGGATTAAGTCTCTTAGAAAGAAAACGTGAGGTGTCTGGGTGAATTGAGATCGAAGTAAATGATCAAAACACCCACCTGCACTAAATAAGAGAAGATTAGAATGCAGATGGAGTGCCTGGAAATCCACAAAGATGGGTTTAATTTAAAAAAAAAAAAACATAGATGCTGATTATTGTCTGTGAATTGGTTGTCTAAGGCAACATACATTCCTATGCCAGATGTATGTGTACCAGGCATTGCACACAAAGCTTCTGTAGGATTTGGGGGGCCTGGGCTAGGGCTAAAATCCAAGATGGGATTTTTCAGCTGTTAAGCACACTAGGAAACTGTCCCTGCTCTTCTGGCACCTTTTTACCTCCCAAAGGGCCCTTAGTACAAGGGTTCCCAGCCAAGAACAGGGAAACTCAGCTACAACTCCTAAGTGGCACCTAGGAGAATGGAGGTAGAAAAGCCCCATGAATCACAGTGAACCTCCACATCCCCAGAGGATCCTCTGGTGAAGTTCGTTGTGCCCTGTGGCACAGAACAGAGATGTCTCACTCATCGCTAAAATTTGTGGTCATTTGTGTCCCCCGGTGCCTGTGACCTGTGCAGCCCTGGTTACCTGGTTTGCTCACAGCCTCTTCAAAGGTGCCAAAGGGAGCTTCAAAGTTCCCAAAAGACTTGTCACTTTCTAGGCCTCTCCATCTAAGCAAGACTTGCCACCATCTAGATCAATGAGAAATCTTAGTTCCATGACTCATTTACTTCTGTCACCAAACTTTATTTCTGCTATGTCTTTTCTGTGGTGGCAAGACATCAACTGGACATACTCCAGATCAGGATGTACTATAAAAAAGCATCATAATCTATGGCATTAACATTTGCTATTTCTCCTGTCCCAGTCTTTGCTACTTACAGCTTTGAGTTTCGTTTGTCTCAGCTGACCTATTAGACCTTCACAGTAGTTTCCAGGTCTTTCTTTCTCCAAGAGCCCAGCCAGGCCTGTGAGCAGTTCAGGTTGTGTCTTTCAATATGTATTACCTTACACATGTCAACATCTATTTTATCTATCACATTGCTCTTGGCTTTTGAGTAATTTGAAATTAATCGAAATCTACTTTATGATTTACTGGGCTAAAAAAATACTGCATCTGCAAATTTCAACTCTACTTTTAACATAGTAAAATAATCAATCACCTGTTTCAGCACAGATCTTTACAACAAGCTTTGTCTGATTACAGGTTTATCATTTATTTCTATACTTTGTCTTCTGGCTCTTTTCCAGTCTCATACATCAGGAATATGCCTGTCCACGTGGTGTCTGATATATATCTTAATGGTGTCTGATATATATTGTATTTTCACAGCACACTGAGACATAATCATTCAGCATGGTGAGGAATTGCTACTGCCAACTCCATCCCAGTTTCTATGCACAAAGTCATCTGTCCTTTGTTATTGATTCACCACATTTGCCTACACCTGGCATGCACCATGAACTCAGCTTTGTTTTCATCATCAAAAGCCCAGAAGTAAAACCCCACTGAGCTGAATATTTTTACACCTTCTTGCAAACCAGTTTGCTATGAGTCCAGCAGATCCTCATCCCACCAGGCACTTGGTGTCTGCTTTCTTGCAGCAAAGAAACTTTGCTCGTCCTCTTGTCTGTTCTCACAAAACCCAAGCCTCCTTCAACCTCTCCTCCCTATTATCATAGATTCATTAAGGTTGGAAAAGACTTCTAAGACTATAAAGTGCAACCATCAACCCAATACCACCATGCCAACTGACTCATGTCCTGAAATTATAGGTCCACACTTTTTTTGTGTGATGGTGACTCTACCACTTCCCTGGGCAGCCTGTTCCAATGCCTGACCACTCTTTAATAAAGAATTTCCAACTGAGCTTCCCCTGGTGCAACTTGTGTCCATTTCCTCTCATCCTAACACTGATTACCTGTGAGAAGAGATTGATGCCCACCTACCTACAGCCTCCTTTCAGGCATTTGTAGAGAGCAAGAAGGTCTCCCCTCAGCCTTCTCTTTTCAGACTAAATAGCCCCAATGCCCTCAGCCCTTTCTCACAAGATTTGTGCTCCAGACCCTTCACCAGCTTCACTGTTCTTCTCTGGACACCCTGTAGCACCTCAGTGTCCTTATTGCAGTGAAGGGCCCAAACCTGAACACAGGATTTGAGGTGCAGCCTCAAAAGGCCTTTGAGGTGCCCAGTAGAAGGGAACAATCACTTCCCTAGTCCCGCTGACTACGCTATTTCTGATGCAGGCCAAGATGCTGTTGGCAGTCTTGGCCATTTGGGCACACTGCTGGTGTGCCACACTCATGTTCAGCCAGCAGTCAACCAGCCCTTCCAGGACCTTTTCCTCTGGACAGCTTTCCAGCCACTCTTCCCCAAACCTGTAGCATTGCCTGGGGCTGCTGTGACCAAAGTGCACAGCCAAGCACTTGGCCTTATTGAACCTCAGACAATTGGCCTCAGTCCATGAATCCAACCTGTCCAGGTCCCTCTGTAGAGCTTTTCTATCCTCAGGCAGATCAACACTGCCCAATTTTGTATCATTTGCAAACTCAAATTTGCAAATAGAGGGTGCACATAATCCACGCATCCAGATCATTGATGAAGATACTAAACATCTCAAAATATTAAATGTCTCAAAACTGAGCTCTGGGGAACAGTGCTTGTGACCAGCCACCAACTGGATTTAATTCCCTTCACCCCAACTCTCTGGGCTCGGCTGATATTCCCCAGTATCCCTGTGCCTGTGAAACAACCCTCAGCCTAAGCAAATAGAAATTTTAAAAAAACAAAACAAAACAAAAAAAAACCACGAATGCCCTCAGTCCATGTCATAGAATCACAGAATCCTAGAATTGGCTGGGTTGGAAGGGACCTCAGAGATCATCAAGTCCAACCCTTGATCCACTACCCTGAGTTACCAGCCCATGGCACTGAGTGCCACATCCAGTCTCCTTATTGCAGTGAATGGCCCAAACCTGAACACAGGATTTGAGGTGCAGCCTCAAAAGACCTTTGAGGTGCCCAGTAGAAGGGAACAATCACTTCCCTAGTCCTGCTGACCACGCTATTTCTGATGCAGGCCAAGATGCTGTTGGCAGTCTTGGCCATTTGGGCACACTGCTGGTGTGCCACACTCATGTTCAGCCAGCAGTCAACCAGCCCTTCCAGGACCTTTTCCTCTGGACAGCTTTCCAGCCACTCTTCCCCAAACCTGTAGCATTGCCTGGGGCTGCTGTGACCAAAGTGCACAGCCAAGCACTTGGCCTTATTGAACCTCAGACAATTGGCCTCAGTCCATGAATCCAACCTGTCCAGGTCCCTCTGTAGAGCTTTCCTATCCTCAGGCAGATCAACACTGCCCAATTTTGTATCATTTGCAAACTCAAATTTGCAAATAGAGGGTGCACTTAATCCACGCATCCAGATCATTGATGAAGATACTCAACATCTCAAAATATTAAATGTCTCAAAACTGAGCTCTGGGGAACAGTGCTTGTGACCAGCCACCAACTGGATTTAATTCCCTTCACCCCATCTCTCTGGGCTCGGCTGATATTCCCCAGTATTCCTGTGCCTGTGAAACAACCCTCAGCCTAAGCAAATAGAAATTTTAAAAAAACAAAACAAAACAAAAAAAAACACGAATGCCCTCAGTCCATGTCATAGAATCACAGAATCATAGAATTGGCTGGGTTGGAAGGGACCTCAGAGATCATCAAGTCCAACCCTTGATCCACTACCGCTGTAGTTACCAGACCATGGCACTGAGTGCCACATCCAGTCTCTTTTTAAATATCTCCAGGGACAGAGAATCCACCACCTCACCGGGCAGCCCATTCCAATGCCTGATCACCCTCTTGGTGAAGAAATTCTTTCTAATATCCAACCTAAACTTCCCCCGACACAACTTGAGTCTGTAATGTCCTCCCAGCTACAGGCATCTCCTACAGAGTTCCCAGCATAATCCAACCCTGCCCATCCAGAGCTGGAGCAAATGCCTGCCAGATCCAGATCCTGCTGCCTGTACTGCTCTGCCAGACAACGGTGCTGGATGCATCCAGGAGGGTCAGGAGGAGCAGAGGTTATGCAGGAGGCCAGACTGCTCTCCAGATGAGGTACAGGAGCCAGCATGCAGAGCAATTAATGAAATTAGATGTTAATGCAAAAGACAATTAAATGGGATATGCACATAAAGTAAGCCATGGTGAGTATAGTAAACCTAACGGAACTCTTAGGTCTTTTTAAAATTACTTGGAATTTCTTCAAAGAGATTATAACATTTATGCTGTGTATGTATAGAATTAACTCTAAAATAAACCTTTAAAAGAGAAAGATGAAGAAGGAGTAAAATAAAAATCAAAGGATGTGAAGGTCAAAGGTTAGAAAAACTGCAGAACTAGTGAACTTCTTGCATTCAAGGCTATAACTAACCACAGAGTACAAGATCAGACTGGTTAAACTAACCAAAAGTTTAACAAAATCAGGCTCCACGCAAGACCTGTTCTATCCAGAAATGTCTACCTGCCATATTTGTATTCATCCTTAAATTAGGGTTTGAAATAACAGCTGTGCTACAAGACAAAGAGACCTTTTGGTCTTGATCTTGGGCACATTTAAGCTTTGACCTATTGGTGCTTCTTTATCATGTAAAATCCAAAGCTTGCCCAACAGCTGGTTGTTACTTCTTAGACCTTGTGCATTTCCTTTATTAAGATTGTTTTGTTATGATGAAGGAAGGGAAATTGCCCTTGAGCTTACAAAAAGCAGACATTCCTAGTGGTCATACTCATGTTAAGCACTGAATATGACCCCGAAGAATGCAATGCAGAGGCAGAATTCTGAGACCAAGATATTACATCCAAAATCAGGTAATTTCTTTTTTCTATTTGCTTTGACCTCTTCTCCTTTCTAATTTAATAGCAATGGTCATAGAGCACAGAATACAGTTACACCAGTGAAGAGCAATGTGTTAGCAGGCATCATGCACTAAAACCAGCTGCCTTCTCCCAGTACCTCTGATGCTTTGGGAACACAAGCTCTCTGAATAAACATCAGTCAGGAGGTATATCCTCACACCAAGCAGTTTGTGAACATCCCTCCCTTCTGCTTCAAGTAAACACCCAGCATCTCACACTGAGGGCAAGACTGAAAACTGGCCACAGTGCCTTCCCAGATGGGGCTTTGCTGAAAGTTGTTACATTTTTTTTTCCATGCCTTTCATATTACAGACAGCTAATGCAACCAAAACTGACCAATCAGAAAAAACAAACCAAAACAAACAAACAAACAAAACCCAAAAAAGATTGTTTGAGGGTTTCTCCTCAGCTCCTGCTCCAGCTTCTGCCTGACCTGGGACAGGGGTGCAGTCTGTGCAGGGCATTGATTTTGTCACCTGGGACCCTACTGAAAGGATGTCACGGGTAAGAGCATCCTTCTTCATGCACGGAGTCACATCTCTTCAGCAGAAGGACATCTGCATTAATACTAATTTGATATTCACCCCACCACTGCCAGGCCATTTAGAGGATATGAGTGCAAGAACATCATTCCACTTTTATGCCCCTATTCTCCTGCAGGAGTAATTCCAGGATGCACAGCAGATAACGTGGCCCTGAGCAGTGATGAAATACTCCTTGTACTCATTGTTTCTCTCTTCTGCTGCCTTCTTGCCCCAGGACAGGTGCCACATCACTGCATCCTCCTGGGGCAGAACCCACTTTATGAGTACCCCAGCCCATGGCACAGTGACCTGGACAACCTGCAGCCAGTGTAAATTGGTGGGATCTCAGTTCTCTGACATCATTGGAGCTGTCTCAGTCAGAAACTAGTGTTGATTTGTGAAGGGACTCTGTAACAAAGGAACTTGCAACAAACAGCAGCAGGTTTAGCAGCTGAAGCACAGTTCTACAGCAGAAGTCTAGTCCAAGAAAAAAAAAAAGTCAAATTACTCATGCAAAAGGCAGATTGGTAATTTAACTTGTTTTCTAATGAAGAGATTAAAAACAAACAAACAAACAAAAAATTAGTTCTGAGTTGGCATCGCCCATGTATTATAGAATCATGAAATGGTTTGGGTTGGAAGATTATCTAGTTCCAACCCTGTGCCATGGCCACGGACACCTCCCATTAGACCAGGTTGCTCAAAGCCCCATCCAGCCTGGCCTTGATGTAATCATTGAACTTTGTTAAGCCCTCAGAACCAAGGAACATTAAAGAAAGAGTGAACTTGACATTTCAAATCTTATCCAAGCCTTCATAGCAGTCCTGTCAGGGTTTATGAGCAGCCCTATCTCACTGCCTTTCCCAGAAGGCTGCTGCTCTCTCTCAGGTAAGCATGTGGAAAAGACAATGCCCAAGCTGAGCAGAAGGAATTATGATGAAGGAACCACACAGAAAGGACAGGAGCAAAGCAAGAGCAATGCACAGACTCACAGGCTGTTCATGGTCTACTCAGAGCACTCACATGCCAGATGTTCAGTACTGCTGGAAATGCACATTGCTGATCTCTTGACTCAGATGGGAGAGCAGGACTGCAGGGCAGGAAAGCAGAATGTCTGTCCCAGTTACTGCAGGGAAGCTGGGAGCCCACGACGTGCAGCAGGATGCCAGCCACCCACTTTTCTGCACAGCCACAGCTGTATTACAGCAGCAAAGGGAAAAATTTCTGGGACAAGGAGTTAGGATATTTTACTACAAGAGATACTCAAAGCGTTGATGCCAAAGGTCACTGGCCCTGGTGCCACACAGTTAAGTATGATATTTTAAATATATAATAAATAAAATAAATAAATAAACAATAAATAAATAAACACCCCTGCCCATCACCTGACAGCAGTATCTCTGCTAAAACCTACATTTTAAGATGCTCCACATTCAGCTCTGCCATACTCGCAGATAAAACAGAAGCATCTTTGAAGCACTGATTAACTTGAAAGCCATGATCAACAACTGCACAGCAAGACAATCCTCAGCTTTAATGTATTTCAGTACAGAAAATGCAAAGGTAGGTTATAAAACCAATTCAGTCATGAGGCATCCGTACTTACAGGAAGTGAAATACAATCATTTGTTCCTACAGTCTGTACCAAGCCTATTGATAAACCTTCCCTGACAGGATGAAAAACTGCTCCTGTAAAGGCATCCTGAACATAAAATGCCTCGCCAGCACTGAGCTAGGTTTGAAAAGCAGCCTTTTATAATATATAGATGAGTTTAGCACTTAAGAAGATTAATGGATTCATAAACAGCCTGAAAATCCAAACTCATTGAATTTGGTTCACAGAACAGGTCAAATAGGCATTTATCAAACCATCTGGCATCTTTCTTCCCTGGGGATAAAAACTGTTGTCGAGCTACTAATAGCTGAGGAGCCATTGCAACAGGGAGGGTTTGGTTTCCCCAGTACTCAGCTTGAAATCTCTGGTGGTAATTAGAAAGCAGCAGATCTTTTGGGACAGAGTGATGCAGATTGGAGAACAGCACTTCCCTAAGGCATCTCTCTTGAAGCTGCCAGAGGTACTGCCAAAATGTGCAGTCAAAAAAGCAGCTTCCCTGGCTGGGGCAGCAGTTGGTCCAGTACTTCAGGAAGACTTGACCATTTTGCAGAGGAGCTGATGATGGCTTTCTCCAGAGCTGTGGTACTGTCTGTGGGGTTGCTCATGGGCACGATGGGGTATCAGTGCTGCTTGAGGCCAAGGGCATTAACCTCACTCAGAGCTGGCCCAGCCTGGCTGGTGTGAACAGTCCTGACCCAAGGCACCTTTCCTGAAGCATCGAGCCCTTTTTGAAAATTTTAATTTCCCCAGTTCTCCCTAACAATCATAGAGGTAAGAGGGCTCAGGAGCTGCTGAGAGAAGGTCTTCCAGCATGAATTTGGACAGAACTCACCATTTTTCAGCTGTTCTGTGCTCAAAGTCCATCTCTGGGACAACTGGCCTGACCTTAGCGTACATTTTTGGGTACTCACTGGTGTGTGGCAGGGGCAGAGACAAGGACAGCAACTCTCAGTTGGTTTTAGCTAATGCTGTCCATAATGAACCACCACCTTAGCACAGCATGAGCCAGGGCAGCCTTCCATCTGCTGCCACTGCTCCAGCACCCACAGGCAGGGGCAGAGTTCACATTTGTGTTGAGTTACTCATGAAAAGGCAGAGGAAGGTTGGGGGGGGAAAAAAAAAGGTCTAGGAAAATATTTGAAAAGTTTTTAAAATTAATTTCCACTTGAATTCCTATTTCATGACAATTTAGCAGTAATAAAGGCTATAGGCTGTATCATTTTATATGAACGTGTACATCATGGTATGGTAAGCCATGTATAACGATGTGATAGAGTTAAAATATCACAGAAGTTTATTTCTATATAGTCACATATTTTGCAAAGGATTGCTACTTAAAATTAATGTTAAGCACGATCATGTTCTAAGTTAAAGTGTCTATTCTTTATGATACAATAAATAGCTTTCTGTTTGCTCTTGACCATAAAAAGGACATATTCAATTTGAGTGGCCTCAATACAATCACCGGAGTAACTCAAGGATGTCATAACAAATATGGGTTTTGAGCAGTTAATTTATTTTTTGACAAAAATATCAAATTATTTTATTAATGTGCTTTGAAACATAAAACACAGTAATTTTTTCTGGTCACAGTAGCAGTTTTCATTGAAGATATCAAAGTTAAAACATGTAAGATGCTATATGAAAGAAAATAGTTTGTTAGTAGAGCATAATATAACACACTGTGTGGTATACATTAGTGGTGGAAATACAAAATATTTAGTAGGGCCTGGTTGCATTTTTTATCACCATATGCTGTCCAGCCATGAAATAATGTACAAATAAAAACGATATATCCTTGAAACAAAATATTCATTGAAAAATAAAACCACATTAAAATTACATTAAAAAGTAAGCTGTTAAGTGTCTTTGCCTCAGAGACTGTTTTGATAATGGGTCTGTCTCATTGTCATGCACCTGTCCCAGGAGAGCAGGGGGAGAAAGGTTTAATATCCTGACTGTAGTCGTGGCCAAAACACCGTGCCCAACCCAGGCCTGCCCCTGAGGCAGGCACCTTCCCCAGATGATGGTCGTTCATGATGATCATTCATGAAGGCACCTCTGAACACTGCCCAGGACAGAGCTTCTTCCCCACACACGCTGGTGGAAACCTCCATCCTTCAGCATCACCCTCCGTGTGAGTCTCTATCAGAACATGAAGAGAGTTTTGCTGCCTCATCTTGCTCTAATAAAGTCAATAGTTGGGTCAGCTGGAGTTGGACCAACAGAATAAACAGCACAGCAACACCATCCACACAGACTCCTTCAAATCATTCTTACAAATGTCAAACAAAACTCAACCTCGCTGCTATTCATTGCTCATCTTCTGACACAGCTCTGGGAGTGTCTGTGAGGCTCTGAGATCCCATGGGGCAGGTTTTTCACCCAGCATGGGACTCAGCCTTGAACCAGATCCAACCAGCTCTAAGAGGAATGTGGAGCCAGATCCAAACAACCTGCTTAGGAGAGTTTGGAGACAGATGTGTATTCAAGGCCCACAATATGAACTTTTCCCTAATGACTAGGAAGGTACAGGGACTAAACACTTAAGCAGGACCCATGCTCCAGGCAGCCCTTAGACTAATTAATCAGCGAAGCAACCACTGTAAGAAGTGCTGGGAGGCAAAAAGAAGAGGCTATTTCAACACTGTCTCCCCCCACCCCGGAAGAAACCCCATCAGTCAGGCTGTCCAGCTGTGTGGTGTTACTGACAGCTTCAGTTGTGTTTGCCACCTCTTCGGGAAGGCCCATCTGGAGCAAGAGTTTAGAGATAAGGCTGTTGAACTTGCTCTCTGTGGTAGACCAAGGCTCTTCACTTGGGGTCGGACCTTCAGAGGTGACATTTAGCTCCACCGGGTCAAGACAGTAACCTTCTGGTGATCTCTCATAGAGAACATCCATCAGGTCAATCCCAGCTACTGAGGAGGGGGAGGCACAGGGAATATCCCTGACGAGCCTGTAATTTTCCATCCACTGTTTCAGCCACTCAATGCGGCAGTCGCAGTCCCAGGGGTTGCGGAAGAGGTACAGCCGCCCCAGGAAGTACACCGGCTGGAAGACAGAGAAGGGCAGGGTTGTCAGGTTGTTGCTGTTCAAGTGCAGGGCAACCAGGCTGGTGAGGTTTTCAAAAGCCCCTTCCTCAATGTAGTTGATCCTGTTACGATCCAGGTAGAGGACCTCCAGCTCCCCCAAGTCCCTGAACCAGGTGTTGGAAACATTCCTGAGGAAATTCCCCCCAAGGTTGAGCATCTTCAGGCACCTCAGGCCATCAAAGGAGTTCTCTGGAAGCTCGCTGAGCCAATTGTCATTGAGATACAGGTACTCCATCTTCTGGCAGCCCTTAAAAGCTCGTTCGTGAATGACATTTATCCTGTTGTCCTGCAGGTTCAGGTATTTCAGTTTGGTCAGGCCCTGCAGGGAGTTATAGGCTACCGCTTCGATCCTGTTTCTCTCCAGGTAAACGTGGGTCAGATTCTCCATGCCCCTGATGGCACCTGGGATCCTCCGGAAGTTGTTCTGGAAGCAGAACAGCTCCTGCAGTGCAGGCAGCTCAATGAAGATCCTGTCTGGGATGTTGAAAAGGTTGCAGTCCGCCAGGTCCAGCCTGACCAGCCGTCTGAGGGCAGTGAAAGTCCGAGTGTGGAGATAGCGAATGTACTCGTTGTGGGCCATCTTCAGCTCAGTCAAGCTGGGCAGCCCCTTGAAAGCCCCTGGGGTGATGAAGGAGATATTGTTGTGGTTGAGTGACAGGGACTTGAGGGAAGGCAAGGTCCCGAAGGCCCTCTCCGAGAGAAACTTGATGCTGTTTTTGTCCAGGTTGATAGAGGAGGCTTCACAAGGGAACTGAGAGGGGATCTGCCCCAGGCCGGCACGATCACAGAGGACAGAGCAGCTCCGCTCCTGGGTGCACACACAGCCGGTGGGGCAGGACCTGACACAGGCCCACACTGCCTGGACCTGAGGGACCCAAAGGATCACTGCCAGAGAGGAAGGAATGCACCATCCCCGTGGAAGCGCGGGAGGAGAAAATCGGGATGCATTATTAGCAAATATATTGGTCATGACAGGAAATTGTGCTGTCTCTGCCTCCCTTCTAGCCAGGCTGATTGCCACCCATTGCTTGTAGGGAAGTGTTGACAGAGGAGCTCTCATGAAAGATTCCTAAAAATCATTTGCTCGGGTTTTTAAACACTGCGACAAGGTGTATATAAATATATATGTGTGTATATATATATATATATATATAAAACATATCTAGAACATTATCTCTGGTTAATTTCTCTCCCAGGATGAGGACTCACCTAGACTTAAGTATTACTCAGTGTCTCTGTGCCTGCTCTGTCTGCAAACTGATGGGGACAGGATTCAGCCAGGGATATGGGCAGGAGGAGGTGTTTTGAAGAGCAGCAGCTGTGGAGGGAGGGGTTGCAATATTTCTGGATGGTAGGAGCAGGGGGCAGTGTATGCTACTCTGGCAGTGGACAGTGTAGTTCAGTTAGTTGTCTGGGGCACACCAAATTAATGGGGTTTGTTTCTTTCTTTTCTTTGTTCAATCAACCTGACATTTCTCCACCAGAGCCATAAACTTATGCAGCACTGCAAGGGGAACTATCAGCTGCTAAGGATGTAAAACAGTGTTCAAAAACGCATTTCCACTGTGTTTTCTGGGTAGAACAGTATGAGGCAAAACAAATTAAGGGTTATTGGTTTACTGCTCTATTCATTACCCCATCATAGATGAGAGATATTCGGCACCTCCAACACAGTATCTATTGTTTTGCCAGTTCTCAAGACAGTCACCACAGTGCCTCATTCTTGATGGGAGCAGCCACTTTGTCCTTTTATCTGCCTGACATAGAAAGTGTGTGGCTATTGTGGTTTCTTTTCAAGTTAGTCCCATGCAGATAGATGTACAACAAGGAAGAGAAGGAGAAAGCTCTCGGGAAGAAATCAGAGAAGAAAAAAAAAGAATAGGAGACATCGGCCTCCATGGAGAGTCATCTTTGTGGGGGAAAAAACATCCAGTCAACAAAACATCTGCAAAATCAACTCTTTAGAGAGGTTGGACTGAAGGCAGAACTCATTTTGTAATTGCCCTCACAGGGCCCATCCTACTTGCTGCTCAACAGAATGAGCAGCCACACTAGCAAAGTCTCTATGTTGTCACTAGCAGGAAGAGGTAGTGTTGCTTCTAACTGGTTTTCCTGTTGCAGCTTATTTGCTCCCACATAAACTTTTTTTTCTTTTTCCATCAAAACGTGAGATACCAACAACAGCCAACTTTATTACAGCACTGCTGGGATCATGTTGCTGCTGCTGAGTGCAGGTCTGGCCTCAAGGGATTTGGAACAGGCATTCCCCCACACTGCTGCTGACTATTTGGAGAGGAAAGCTCCCAGCAGCCAGGCTGCTTCTCCCCGCCAGTTCTCAGCACAGTCATTGCCCAGCACAGCTGTATTCCCAATGGACATTTTTATCAAGACAGACTTGTGAGGTGATATACTAGGAAACATCAGCCTCAGTAAGTGTCAGGCTTTTATTTTTGCAGGCTCAAAGGCTTTAAAGTACAGACCAAACAACAGTTTGAACTGCAAATCTCTGGCTTTTCTCCATCCTTTTTGAAGGCAACATGCACAGTACTGTATTTACAACTTCATGCTGCCTGTGGCTTCTTCAAGCAGGAGATCTGCAAAACTAGTTGCTGGGCAGCTCCCTACTGAGAAGACAGTAACCCAGGAGCCACCTCGTTCTTTGAACCATCCTGGTCTTTGCATGTAGATAAGTGGAAGGAACACCCCAGAAGGACTTTAGCAATGGCCATTGAGATTCAGGTCCCATTAAGCCTGATCACACTATCATGACCAGATAATTAGCAAAAGAGAATCACTTCAGAGACAAATTATAGTGAAGGACTCTCGAGAGGCGGAAAGGATTTTAGACAGGCTGTAATTTTGTTTGCTTGTTTGTATGCTTTTCTGGTTTTTACTGCACTCTTATCTAACAGCCACAGCCAAAGGAAAAGTCCCCTTTAGCCAGGGCTCTGGCTAGGCAATTGGTGAAGAGCATAAGGACACGAGGGGGATAACATGCCAGCTTCAGATTGCTCTTTGTGCAGGATGCCCAGGGGCTGCCTCTTTTGCTCTGCATTTCAGCACCGGTCCACGCTGTTGCTTGCAAACATGGGGCATATGTTGTTTTTGTTAGGAAGTTACATAAACTGAGGGCCAGACAGATTAAGGATTTGCCTGTTCCCAAATGTCTGATCTCAGGTGGCTGTCTGGAAATGATGGATGCAAGCATTGCATCTGCTGGAACAAGAGCCTTGCCGTGGGCTCAGGGTGACATCCAGAGGGGCGTATGTGCATAGATTATCCTATATATCAGATTTTCCCAAGCAAGTTCAGTGTTTATCTATAGCTACCCCAAACTCAGTGCCATCTCTGGTCTTCAGAGCAGACCTCCCCCAGCAGCTGCGTATACTGTGTGCAACATAGGAATGAACACACTGATGAACAAATCCCCTCCTTGCCCTCCTTGCTTGTTCTCTGATCACTTGATAAAGAAAGTATCTCTACCCAAGCCATATCCAGCCTTCTTTCCCTATAGACAAGAGGTTTTAGTGACAAATCTGGGTCTTCTGCTAATGGCACTTCACAGCACACATCTCTATTTACAAGTGTGTCTCTCTGCATTGTGCAGTACATGGAAAACATAAATTTGAAGACCATCCAACTAGAAAACAATCCCTTGGCAATAGTTGCTCAGAGGAGCCCCTCAGCACTGCAGTCTTTGTGGCAATTCTCTCTCTTTCTCTCACAGAAGAAGTCAGAAAAAAATGCTTCATCTAAACCTCACCAAACCTTCAGAAGTGCTGCTCAGAGCATAGAAGAGCCTGGTCAGATCTCCTCTAATTAAGATACCTCTAATTAAGATGAAACACTGCAATCTCTCCTTCCTTAATCTTTCCCCTTCCCCAAAAAAGATGCTCTTTGGTTTTAACACTGTGGCAGCAGAAAGGGCAGCAGCTGAAAGATGCCTCCAACTCATTAGCACAGAGGTGGCTCGGATGAAATGTGTGATTATGAAAAAGGATAAAATGCAGCACTAAGGTAAAAAACATTTGTGAGATTAAGGAATAATTAAAAAACTAACAAACAAGCAAAAAAAATCAACAAACCCCCTGGGATGGTATCTTTTAAATAGTACAGTAGTTCAGTATTTGAAAGGCAGAATGAGAGACAAAATAAAAAATATGCTTGCAGAGTTTTTAGAAGAGTAAAGAGACAATGATTGCAACAACTGAGTATTTAACCTTCAGCTTTCTTAACTATCTGTCTAATCCACTACTGGTAATGCAGAGTAAGAGTATACTCACCATTTAAAATGATGGCAAACATTACCTTGATTATTCACTAGTGGCATTTCAGGTCTGGCAAGTAGAGCTGAGGTATCTAAAAGCACACAGGAAGATCAGAAACAGGTTTCACCCCCTGTCATTTCTCTGCATCATTTTCCCACAATAAGCTCTATGTTTAGAAAGGAAGATGAAGGAAAAAACTCCTCTCCCACACACTTCGAAACTGATAAAGTGTGCAGCATGGAGTATTTTCCTCCCAGCACTGACCTTCTCAGGGGATGCTGCACCTTACATGATATTCCTTTTCATGAGCTCATCCACATCTTTCCCACCAGTGCCAAGAGCAGGTTCCTATCATCTGGGGTGGGAAAAGATCACCAACAGTAAGAGACTGGCCATCTCCACAAGAAATAGGTGTTGGTACAGAGGAGCGTAACCATCTTAGCATCAAACAGGCAAAACTAAAATTTCCAGCAGAAATCATCTAGATACATTTCTTACCTAGCCAAGCAGTGGCTGTGTCCTCCCTCCTGCTCATGAGGCTGCCATTAGCCATACGAGTCAATCTCTGAAAAGTTGGCATTTTTTTCTCACAAGCTATCATTTAATGGCAGGAAAATCCTCTGTATCAGAGGAGGATTAGTGGAGATGGAAGAATGTGTCTGTCCTCTAAAGCTCCCAGAGCAAAACAGGGATTGCACACAAACCAAACTGATGCTTTCTCCCCTCTGGTAACCTACTCTCCCTTCATCATTTAAAAAAAAAAAAAAAAAAAAAAAAAAAAAAAAATAAAAAAAACCACACAAAAAACAATGCAGAATTGGACCACTGCCATCTGAACAGCATTACTGAAAGTCATCACCCCACTTCCCATTATATAATGGCAGAGGAGGTAGGAGTGGAGGGTGCAGCCTAAATGTGATTAGATTTGGGGGCAAGCTGGCAAGCTTATGATTTCTACTTGCTGAGCTCTCCAAATAGACACAGCTTGGGATTCTCATCCCCCATGCACACTTTTCCAGTCCTAGGGTGGCCTACATGCTGCTAATAAGATGCCGGTACACTTTATTTGCTGGGAATTGCTCCTGAGGGACAAGGAAAGGCAAACAGCACTCGGAGAAATGTCAGCAAACAGAGAGCTTGCATGTGCTTATGGCCTTGATAATAATGAGCTCTGTCCTGCCTGTCAGTGTTTTGCTTGTGACACTGCAGCTGGTGAGTGGAAATCATAAGGACATGCCCTGTATGTGGTGATGGTTTAGCATTCAGGACGTGAATTGGTTTTTAAAGCCTTTTCTGACAGAATGATGATGGGTTTTTTTGAGAATGGGAACTGAATAAGTGAGTTATCTCAGACTCCCATGCCTTGGGTAATTGCGTTCACCATGTCAGAGGGAAAAATAGCTCCACTCTTTATTCTCTTTATTTCCAAGAAATAAGAAATGAATTATTCTGCGCTTTTTTTTTTTTTTTTTTCTCCAGAAAATTGAATACCTGATGAATTTATGCTTGATACATCAGGAAAGATTCAGCTGGGAAAAAGCTTGCTGCTTTTTGGCTCTTCCTGCAAATTAAAGCACCCAGCTACATCAGGTTGATTTTGTTTTGGCTTTTCCTCAGTCTTAAGGCATCTGGCTGGCACCTCAGGAGATTCATGCCTGCCTGAACAACATACAAGCAGCCTGGTACTGGGGGGAGGCTGGAGAGAACGGGGTGACCCATCTAGTATTGATTTTACCTGAGAGATACCTTTCCTCACCATGCTTTTGTACCAACCCACTCAGCTTTGCAGTTCGGCAATTTGCACCGCACTGTTTCGCACAGAGGAGGGAGGGGATTTACAAATCCACACTCAAAACTTTGGCAGCCTTCGCCACGGAGCTGAAGCTGCTGGAGAACTTGTGAGGACAAAAGTGGCAGCAGAGCTGGGGCAGCTGCAGTTTCCTTTGAAGGTCCCAGTTCTCATGGGAATACCAATTGCAAACTGTCTGACAGCAGAAAGCAGATCACTGTCTTTCAGCCATAAAGAAAGTGCAGGGGGAGGAAGGGAAAGCACTATTCCCATCTTCTTTTTCCTGTCATTTACCAATTGCACACAAGCTGTAGACAAAAGGATGGAGACTCTGGGCAAGGAGGGTACGTGGGACTAGGGGACAACGTGGCATGTGATCAGTCAGCAGCTCCCCAGGGACTAGACCTTCCACTTGGTTTGCAAAGCAGTAGTAAATCTGCATTTCAGGGACTGATCTGCACCAAGGCATCAGACTTCTGGAGACCCTGGGACTCCCCTTTGCCTCCCTGCTCTTCCACATACACAGCAAGGCCTGGTGACAATGGGATATGAAGGACCACTGAGTCCTGGGATGGGTTTTTGTGATAAGCAGAGCCCCATCCCCCAGAGAGGCAAGTGAAAACACATCCCTTGAGGAAGTAACTGGAAACCTCCACTATTTACAAGGGAAAGGAGGGGCTGGCTGGAAACTTGGAGGGTGGGGGCTTGTTAACCTCGGGGCTGTATGCATCTCAGCAGTTGCGTCTGGGTGGAGAGAGGATGGTTGCCTCTTACAAAATTAGCAGCCATGATGTGCTGAGGAAGGGTCCCAGAGAAGCACTAGGCTTAGCTGGAGGAAGGCTGACAGCAAACACCTCTCAGAGGGCTGCTGCAACAGGCACAGCCTCACTGTACACCAGCAGAGACATTATTATGACAACAACTCTGCTGTCAGCATTCCACATACACAGCTTGGTGGCTGCAGCTGACCTGGAGATCAAGCCAACCCAACCCCCAGCCTTTTCTACTGTAGCTGGAGGTAGGAACAGCTGGAACAGCCCACATCGTGCCCCATCATGAGACCTCCCACTCACAGCCTCACCAGCTACTCTGTGCTGGCACTCCTGGGGCTCAGGTCTGGCCACCAGCAGCAGCATCTCCAAGGCTTACAGAAGTATATTTCTGTGCATCATCTGTGGGCAGGCACCTCACACATCTATACACCACAGCACAAAAAAGATGAACATCTCAGCATATACATAGGGGGAAGATGGGAGACACACACGGAGGGCACAGTTTCTAGGAAAGTCTCCTGCTGTGGGCAGCCAGAGGGTAGCAGAGCATCGCCCTGAAAGCAGCTGCTGCAGAGCACCAAGTTCACCAACCAACACCTCCTGTGAACCTCTGCCAGCTCCTGCAGGTCCTTACTAATTTCCTGGTAATTCTTGGTCCCGAAAGAGCATGATAATGTGAGGAAGAAGCCTGGTAAGGAGAAGTTTCTAGTCTTCTCAAGTATAAAAACTTAAATGCCAGAAGACACACAAAGGCGACCTGCATTTATTCTTAAAGTAAACAAACTTGGCCTGTAAACCACACCTCACCATTTTTCAGAACAAGACTCACAGCTGGTTAATGCTGAGGGTTAAGCACACTGCAGATGCTGAGTGGTGGGAAACTGCTGTGGCTGCTGGGCTGGAAGTAGGTTGGGCAGCTACTGCATTTCTGTGCTGCTAAAGGTTTTAGCACCAATGGCTCTTCCTCATGACCCATCCTGCTCTTTTTAATCTCTGAGAACTCAGAGAAGCCACAGGTCAACATAGTGGTGGAGCCAAGCCCAGAAAGCAGCAGAATTATGCTGCCACTTGTGTGGTTCTGACCTCACTGGTTTGAATTGTCTCAAAGGAACAATTTTAAAATAAATTGCCCTGGCTAGTGTGGGGGAACTTGTCTGACCAGAATTGTGAGCAGGGGGTGACACCCTGGGGGTGTGATAAGATCTTCTGGGTGGAGACACCTCCTGAACAGCAGCCTGCAATGCCTGATGGTCCCTCCAGGCGTGACTGAGCCACCTCGAGGGTACTTGTGAAGGGTGGCAGGAAGAAGATAAGGCCTGATGACTGGGAGGAGACTACCCCCCCTTTCCTGAAGGCCAAGCTTCAATGATGCTCCTGGAGGCAGGATTGTGTCCCTGGCTAAAGTTGCTGGAACAAAGGAGGAATGTCTTCTGGAAGAAGATAAGAACTGGGCGAGGACTACACCCTTCCGTCCCTCTCCAGGTGGCCTGTCTCACAATGAACCTGAATGATTGACAGGTTCCCCTTCGAAACAAAAGAAACTGATGGGTATAAATCTGGCTGTCCATGTGTGGGTTTTGTCATCTCTTGACCCATCACCATGTCTGCACCGGACCCTGTCCAGAATCAGGACACCATCCTGAAGAACCTTGGCTGGACAGCTGGACCCCCTGGTGGTGACTCTCTTTTTCTCTCTTTCTCTCTCTCTCATTCTTCTCACTTTCTTCTTCCCACTTTCTTACCCTTTCCTACACTTTTCTCTCTCATTCTTTCTTACCACTTCCTTACCATTTTCCTCTCTTTCTTATACCTTCTTTCCTCTCTCTCCCTCTTTTACCTGGCTCTGTGTTAATTGCTTTACCTGTGTTAAATATTAAATAAAATCTGCTTGCACTCGACCTTTCTATGATTGGACTTTGTTTTGCATATCCAAAACAAAAATAAATTTTAATGTTACCTTGGACCACAACACCACTGAAGAAAAAAAAAAAAAAAAAAAGTCTTCCACCAAAATAATTTGGAGGGTTCAGCCTAGACCAGAAGAGCTCACTCTGCTCTGCTGGTGTGTGCTGAGGATGTAAGCCTTGGCACAGCTTCACAAGCAGACAGCAAAGACAAGCCTGCCTTGCAGCAGACTTGACACAATATTTCTTCTAACAACCCTTTTCTTCATGGCCAGGAGCATTTCATGTGACAGTGGGTTAAGGGTCTGAATGTAGCTCCTCTCTGTAAGAAGCACTGGTACAATTTAACATGATCGCTGGGTACCACTTGCTGTTGTTGAGCTGCAGGTGGCAAAATTCCCTTTCTTTTCAAAGATTGGCTAAAAACACCTGGTGGGACTCATCTCATGTAACTGAAGGTGGTGAGACAGGTCTCAGGTCACCCACTTTAGGTGCTATCTGCAGGGGCCATCATGGTCTTCAGCTGTGTCTATTTTCACTGATGAAGGATGACCAGGCAGCCAAGGGTATGAAGCTCTGGGGACACTTCCACACCATTGGACACCAGTGCTGGGTTAGCTGGATCCCAAGCATTGCATGTCTGGATGCTTCCAGCCCTCTTTGGAGCACTGAAGAGCTGCCTGCCCAACCCCAGTGGCTGAACATCTTTGCTCCCCTGTTTTTTTATCTCCAAGAGCTGCATGTATTTGTGGGAGTAATGCAGGGGGGGTGAGGTCCCTGTGCCACAGAGCCCCTCCACCTGCCCTGGGTTGTGGTTTCCTGAGCTTCTGTAATGGCGGTCGCAGCTTCCAGGGCTTAGTGCCTCCTTCCCCTCTTCTCACAGAGGCAACCACCTTGTATACTCAAGACTTTCCTCTCCTGGGGTGACCTTTGGAGTAGCTGCCACAGCATTTCTTGCTGGGGCTCCTGTTGTTGTCTCTGACCCGTGGGACCTAGGCCACGCATGGGGTGGTCACCCAGCCAGAGACACTGCTGTGTGCACAGCTCCAGATGGTGCAGGGTCTGAGGAAAGGAGAAGGCATCCTCTGTGGTGGGGACTGCTGTGCTTTGAGCAGACAGGACATAGCTGCTGTGAGCAGACCAGCACAGCCCTGCTTGGGTTTGCAACTTCAGCACAGCCCCCACCACCACCAGAAACAGGGCTTTGTGTAGACACCATGTTGCAGTTTACAGGAGACACAGAAGCAGCTGAGGAACCAGCTAGGGGCTTAAGAGCAAGTTTAGAGCCATTCCCTTGATCAGAAGAGAAGACAGCCTTTCTGCTGCAGGTGGAGGTTTCACTTCTGTCCAGACTGAGGTCTTCAGACTTTGCTCAGGCATTAAGCTACAGCATACTGAAGTCACCTGTAGGTGTTATATGGGAGATCTCCCCCAAGTCCTTCCCCCATCCCTGCTCAAGGGCCCAGGGGTTGGTCCCATTTCACCCCATCCCAGGGCCATTGGGCCCTGGCATATCATCACTGCCAGTGACTGCCCAGTGTTGCAGACACTTCCTGCAGCCTGCCCAGGCCCCTCAGGATGCTGTGCCATGCCCTTGTCTGTCTGCCTTCCACTGGTCCCACCCTAGATGGAACAACCCATCACCTGGGGATGCAGGGATAACTCGGGGGGGGGGGGTCTTCTCTGCCTGCTCAGTCCATGGCAGGAGGAAGCAGGGTCAAGACAAGGGCCAGAAGCAGTGCTTGGCAAGAAACAGCCAGTGAAAAGCCACTTACCCACAGAGGGGTAAAGAAGAAAAGCCAACAAAGCAGCAGAAAAAGGCCAAGATGGGCACCATGTCTGAAGCCCCTGCCCCGCTGCTGCATGACAGCCAAGCTCTGCAGCAGGAACAGAGGCCCCAGAGCCCACAGCTGCCACAGAAGCATCTTCTGAAAGGGAACAGCACACTCTAGGCTAGGCAGACCGAAGCAGATGGAGTGCACAGCAAACCACAGGCTACCGTATTCACCTGTCAGCCTAAACCTTTCACAATGGCCCAGTTGGACATCATGCAGATCCCGTGCAAAGACAACAAGGAACTCAAGGGCAGGAGAATAGCTCCATCAAGGTCAAATCCTTCCAGTGCCTAGTGTGAGGGCAGGCAAAGACCTTCTCCAATACTGTCAAGGCCACTGTCTTTTTCACCAGCGCACAGGGTCTCTTCCAGCCCATCCTGGAGATGTGGTTTCACGTCTCATTTGTGTGAATCACACAGTAACCTTTCCAGTGAGAAAGGAACAGCTTGGGCTGCTCTGCAGCGAGGAGCTGGAAGCTTGTCGTGGAAGCAAGTTCCTGCTTCCCATTGCAATACCCGTGTAGGGATTCAGTGCTGAAAATCATTGGGATTACTGGGTGACTCCCCAAAATACCCAGAGTAGCCCTGGGGAGGGAGAGGGAAGCTGGGCGCAGATCCATATTAACTAAAGCCAAAGAGGAACTTGAATCTACATCCCCCACATTTGCTGTGTGACTCTTGGCCTCAACTACAGCTGGCCAGACACACTCAGGTATCTCATTCCAGGGACACATTACTGTTGGTGAAGCCTGAACAGGGGCTGCATTGCCAGTCTGTCTCTGTGGAGTGTGGGGAGCCCTGGCCTCATTTCTCCCTTGGAGCAGCACTCAGCTCAGTGTGGCACTGCATCTCCACTCATGCCCAGCATGTTCCCAAGAGAGCAGCTGCTCCCAGGCCTTGTCAGACAGTTTATATACCTCCTGGTGATTAATTTCTCCCACTTCTGTGACCATGCCACCTTCTCTACACTGTATAGCATACATCAACATCTGTGGCACTACTTACCTGTCTCTGCTTAACTCAGACAGTTTTGTCAGGAGCCTGCTTTGTAGACAGGTCAGATACAAAAGGAGAGTGAACCAGACTCTTGGATCAAGAGATATGGAGGGCTATAACTGTGCAGCAATGTGATTTTGCTCTACCTCTCACGGCACTTTTCCCTGCCTGACTAACACTTCTGAATGCCAAGCAACAAGGAGCATTTCATCAGGCCAAGCAGCTGGAATTACCTGGCAATAGATATAAAAGGAAATTCTGTTGTCTGTCAAAGATGTTGGCAGATGATAGGAAAGGAGCCAATCATCAAGTCCAAAATAAACCTAAACAACATAATAACCAGCACATTAAGCAGGTTAGAGCAGTAAACACTTACAGATCATCTGGAAGATTTGTTAAATGAACTTAACATGCTTTCCTGAGCATGCAATGGCAATGCATTCAGTGCATAATCAAGCACAGAGCAGTTCAAGGGCTGGGCTGAAAACACAGAAAGAGAGCTTATTAAAAACTGTTCTTTATGGCTGAGTCCTCCTTCCAGCTAATGCTACAGTCCACAAACAGCCACATGCACACCTTTCACCCATGCACCCTCCTAGCATGGGAAAGGGGGATAAGGAAGTCTCCACTGCTCCTCCCTGCAAATGCATGAGTAAAATCTTCACCATGTGGTACAACGCACCTGCGTGGCATATGTTGTCCCACTAAGAAACTCAGGGATCTCAAACACGGAGAGCATAAAACTGGTTAGAAACTGGGCATCCCTACAGGGCATGTTACAGGGGAGTGGGAGCAGCTGCTGGGGCCACAAGCTGCCCTGTGAGCAGTCAGAGCAGCAGAAGCAATGTGTCTGCCACCTTGCTATCTCCAAGCCTCAACAGGGTTCATTTGTGAGAGGGTTGGATTCCCCAGTCTCCAGCTACAGCATTGCAGCTACTCAAACATCCACCTCCAAATGTACACAGGGTTTGTGCACAGGTCCAAGTCTATAAAGCTTGCAGAGCCTGGGGGAGGGAGGCCAATGATCACATTGGTACATAAACACTCATTTAAGCCCACATAGTCGTCTTCCCACTCATTCTCTGCCTGTGATTTTGTGGGCTGATGGCAGCTTTTCCACACCAACACCAGGCATCACCAAGATAGGCCCTGTGGCCATGTCACAGGTAAACACCACAAGTCCCCCACTCTGGGATGTATTTATGGATCACAGAAATACAGCAATTCTGCTCATGCAAAAGGTTTTGTTTCCCACCAGCTGCAGAAGGCCACGGCACTCGAGGGAGAAGATGGGCAGCAGCTTTTTCTGAGACATCGTATCGACAGTGATGGAGGAAATCGCTCCTCTGCAGCAGGGCAAATACCATACTTGAGGATAGGATTAGAGCTGAGTCCCAAGCCTAGGAACTGGCAGCTGTGAAGATCAAGCTCTGCTGATGATAGCTTGATAGCAGCAAGGCTGCAGCCTGCAAATCCCTTGATCATTGCTAGGTTGCAAGTAGGGGTGCCATGCAGGTTGTGTCGGGTTCACAGGAGCCTGTAGAAAGGGGTGAGAGACCCTCTTTGCATTTGGTCAGAAAAGCTGTGCAACAAGGGCTGTACCCTAGCAACACACACTTTGCAACAAGTTGTTTGAGCTATGGAGCCCAATTTGAGTTATAACAGAGAGTCAGCAACATCTGCTCTGTGTTTATGGTAAGGAACAGAAAATAAACGAGGAGATAAACACCAGGCATACCAGGGAGGGGGATGCTACAGAAGTGCATCGATCAAGTCAAGCTGTGGAAAATATGAAGGAGAGCTAGATGCTCGTATTAAGAATAAATCACACCAGGGATCTGCAAGACACCACAGACCTCCAGAAAAAAAAAAACCCAGAGTGTTATACCCAGAATTTTTCACTATAGTTACTATTTCCCTATGATATAGGCAGAGCTTTCACACTTCCTCTCTGAGACTGACCATGTTGTGCTGGGGACACACATTTGGTGAGTGAGGGTGGGGGACAGGGAAAAGGGCAGCATGCCTGCCACACAGGGCTGAACTTCCCTTCACCCCTGTGCCCAGCAGCACCTCTAGGGCATCCAAAACACATCCTGTCCCTCCTTGGTGTTCACTGATGGTTTGCAGCAGCTCCTGAGGCACAGTCAATGACAGTCTGTTCACAACATCTCTCTTCTTAGAGCAGTGGGCTCACTGGTGTGACAAATGCTGTCCTTGCCTTAAAGTAAGATAGGGCAACTTCATTGTTTGGGGATGCTGCTATGATTTTTAGCAGTGGAATTTAAAAATTGCGAAACAAAAAGCTGTCTGCGGAAGCAATGAATGAAAGCACCGAGTCAGGACATCTTCAGTCCATTATCCTGGGTAGCTGCTTGGTAGGCGCCTTTGACAGAACATCCCATCAGGTCTGAGGGATCCTACCAGTGCTACAGGCTGGCTGTGTGTCCCAAGGATCTCTAGATGAAGGACTGCAGCCTCACTGAGTATGGAAAAGAGCACACATGAGGTTTTCCCCACTCAAGGGGCAGTAGCAGGGGGACAGGACAGGCACTCAGAGCAGTAACAGCACAGCAAGGTTGGTTCATGGCAGCAAAGCCCAGGTCAGAACACACCTTGTCTGACACACACATAATACACACACCCCACATCTATAGAGCTGTGCCAGCCAGTACCACCTGCATGCAGGTGGTTCCAACCACACTTGAGAGACCTGAAAAGGATTAGGCATTAGCCAGGGGATGTCAGCAGCACATACCTTTTTGGGTCCAGGCCTGAATGTTTGACCCAACTAGGAACAGAAGTGTTTGGGGAGTCTTGAGGTTTAGGCAACAGCTGAGGGAGCTCTAAGCATTGTGTTTATTTAAAGCATTAAACATGCCTACCTTTCTGTAAAAAAAAAGTCAGCTGAGCTATTGCCTTCCCTCCATCATGGCCTGACCAAACAGCCCTGCCCAAATATACTCCATCAGGTGTGGCTGGGGCACTTCCCACAGACCTTGCACCCCTCCACCTTATATCTGATAGGGAGCCCACAGCTGCCCATGAGGAGGGCACTCTGTCCCACAAGCACCCCAAACTCTGTCCCACAAGCACCCCAACCTCTGTCCCTTTCAGACAGGCCTGAAAACAGCATTTGCCACAATTGCCCTGGGAGTGTGCAGGGACGAACTGTGCTCTGTGGTATACGGCCCCAGCTAAACTGAGCAACATCACCCAAGCTTTGTGCAACCAGCAGGATTTTGAGCACTTGCCTGGCAGATGTCAGATCCAAGCTCTCTGCTTTCTACCATGCAGGGAAAGCCAAACCTACAGCACCCTCTCCCCAAAAGAAGTGCCAAGCATCAGACCAGCATGCATCAAAAGGGGACTATCCCCCTCTCCTGTCGAAAACATGACACTGTGCAGCAAAATTAATAAATAATGCCAGCAGGCTTCTGTCTTGCAGAAACATACTGAAAGAAGAGACTGAGATTTGCAATCACATCTGGGGGTGGGGGTAGCACAGAGGGAAGTACTGCCTTCTGTTTCCTGCACAGCTTCTGCATTTTGCATTGAACCAATGTGTAGATAAAATGCAGAAGCAGTCTCAGGAGCAGAGACCAAATCCCAGGAAAATCCACGATGGAAGCCCTCACAAGCAGCCCTCACTGCTGCACTCATCTCAAGGACACTGTGCCCCTGGCCCTGTGCCTGACAAACATTCACACAGATAAAAATTACAAGGCCCAGAGACTTTAGCCACGAGCAGAAGAGAAACTGCAAAGGTCAGAGTTTTGTGCTGTAATTAATTTTGGAGTGGGTTTTTTGTTTGTTTATGGCTGAGTCCTCCTTTTTGGGGGGTTTTGTATTTTTTTTTCTTTCATCTCTCCCAGGCACATTGGAAGTCCCCAGAAGAGATGAGGAGGAAATCACCTTTCCAGGAGGCACCTTTTGTATTATCAGACCTCTGCCTTGACTACAAGGCAGCCTGTCTTCCCATACATAAAATGGGAAAGGGTAAGCTTAATAGAAACCCAAATCAAAAGACTTAAGTGTCTGCTTTTTTAATAAATCCACATAAGGCAAGAAAGCTTAACCAGGGTCAAGAAGAAGACTAATTATCAAATGGAAAATTAACAGGTAATTTGTCTCTAATGCAAGCTAATAATTTCTAAGGGAGGAATTAATTAAATGAGGGAATTAAATCACCAAGACTCTGTGGAGTGACCAGGTCTGATGGGATTCAGTTAATGAGCTATCTGATAATCGTGTCAGCTTTGTTTTCTTCTCCTCTGGGCACAAGAGGAGAGGCAGAGAGGAGGAGATGAGTGCAGTGCCTCCTCCTCCTCCCAGGCTGCATCCTGAGATGACTGCATCTTACTAAGCCTCAGCTTTTTCCAAACAAATCTTGTGCGAATGAAAAGAAAAAAAACCAAAACCAGACCACTGGCAAAACGCAGCTGGTAAAAAAAAAAAAAATTAAAAAAAAAAAAAATTAAGTAGGTGAGAGAGAAGTGTCTTTTAAATAAACAGCTTGTGGGGTCATGACGCACCCTCCCTCTTGCCTGAGCTCAGTGACAAACAAGCAGTGCAGTGAACTGGAGTCGAAGTCCAGCACCAGCACTCTCCAGCAAAGAGGAAGGTGTAAAAGGTGAACTTCCCTCCCTCAGACAGGGGTAAGGCACTTGGAACAAGAAAAAACTCATTTTTCCTTGGGATTTCAGTTATGTCTGAGCTGCTGCTTGGTCTCGAGAGCAATGGACAGGAGACTGAGGCTTTTCCACAGCTGCTAATAAAACCCAGTCCACATAGTGCCTCTGGACATACTCCAGGCTGGGTGTGGGCACACAGCCTCCTTTCTGTCTAATTACCCAGTGCAGTGTTTTTGTCAGCGTCATATTTTTACAGCATTTCCGTGCCAGCTGCAGGAGGAGAAATTATGTCCAGCCTTGTACGAACGCAGAGATGCATGGGCAGGCACCACCTGATTTCTCCTAAAGCCTGCCAGCACAAAAATAACTTCTCAGAAATACTTGAACACGTCTGAACAAGCAGAGTGAGCCAATACTGGATCAGCATTTTGCATCACAGGGCTGCAGCATTTGCGATCCAGCCTTCAAAGCCTAAATTTAGATTTGCTTGGATTTGCTGCATCTTCAAACCAGTGCCCGAGCTAACCTACTTTCAGTTCTGCCATCTCCTTATGCCATTATGTGCCAAATTTTCTAACAGCCATCCTGGATGGAAAAACACCCGTTTTTACACTTCAGGGCTGTGACTAATTTGTGGCACCTATAATGGGTGAGGCTTTGCAAGTGAACTAATATAGACAGATCTAGGTGGAACTGAGGGGGCAGGTTAGATTACCTAATTCATGCACAGGCTGTGTTTTTCCATTTGTGAACAGAGGCCAAAGGAGGCAAACTAAAAGCTTATTGCTCTCTCAAGACACAAAATTCACTGCTGCTGATTTGTAAAATGATTCTCCAAGTACTAGCATTTTCCCTGATACTGCCTATACTTCCTGTGCTAACACAACCTGAGCCATTTTGCAGTTTATGCAAATGAATTACATTAATAACTAAAAAACCCTCAAAACATGCAAACTGTCAGTGTGTGTTGGTGAGTTCACATTACAGAACAAAATATTCTCTCCTGGAACATGCTGGGTCTTATGCAGATTCAACATTTCTGGGTGACGCAAACACTGTAAAAACAACTCTGAGTCATAGAATAAAATCACATAATTCCCTGAAGCCAAAAAAGGACAGAACTCAGCCCACGCAGGTCTGACTTCCAACTTTCTTGGCAGTAAAAATTTTGTTTATCTTTCTTTCTAAACGATACCATTTGTCTTGCTCTCACTGCAAATCTTGCGTTTCCTACCACTGAAGCCCATAGTCGATGTAAATACTGGTTCTGTAAGCACTGTCCCAGTCTGCAAGGTCTAGTGTAAAGCCTGTTACTTGCTCTTGGGGATTAGCATTGCTAGTTGATATGAAGTCTGTACAGGAAACCTGAAAGGCATTCTCCCAGGCTGTCTGTAGTTTTACCTTGCTGTATCTTTTCACCAACAGCCCATATACAGCTCATTAGAGCCAAGCCTGGGTATTTTATGAATGTAGTACAGCAGCACACAAAGAGCACTTAATGCCTTAAGACTTCAGAACACTTTTTAATTTCACAACACAACTAAATTGCTTCACCACTAGATTTCCCATGTACAAAATTGGGCAAAGCCCTGTGCAAACAGTCTTGCAGCATGTAAATAAAGTCTTCAGACCTGTTCTGTGGGTGGCGTAAATCATCATCACTCTGCTGTTGTCATTTTACATCAGCAACTGCTGAGATTTCCACTTTGAAACCCTAAAGACATTAACAGGGTGGGAAGAGTTGCAGAAGAGTTTTACATAATAAACCAGATGTGATGTGCTTGCAGTGCATGTAAGCAATTTTGTTTATTTTCAGCAACATTGATTTTCCTTTTCCCTGACTTGACAGCAGCTATGCATGTGAGCTGAGTGATTATGGTGGAAATACAGGTTTTAATGTTCACTTATTTGTGTCCTTACTAGGTATTAACAACCCTCTTCAGGGTCCAGTTTGGACGGTGAGCATGTATCAGTGGGTTTGTATATTGTTGCTGCCTGATGATTGACATATGCAGTATACTAGTGCCTGACGAAGACATGCACACACTTCTGGGTAATTAAGCCACTAACAAAGCAAATCAAAACCATACTCAAAGTGAGGGATTCATAAATCATAAAGAACAAACTGTGCTGTGACCTAGCAGAGCATTAACTCATCCTTCAGCTGCAGCACTACAGCTTCAGCCAGCTAAAGGATGCTTGCACAGCTGCAGCCCCTTGTCAGCCTTCTGTTCAGCTATCCCTTCTTCTCTTCCCTGCACCTTAAGTGTCTTCCAAGTTACCACTAGTAACTGAATATATTTACTGACTGTAACCAAGGTCTCCAAGAATAGACAATACCTCATGCACTTTTGACATTTTTGTGTTTAACAGTAACATTTATGTAGTTGAGGCATGTTTTTCCACTGCTGTTTTTTAAACATATTAAATTCAGTCTGACGTCAAGGCTGGTTTTGTTCTTGAAGGGTCCACCAGATCTCTAACAGAGAACATGTAACCAACATGTAATTTGATGAACAGCAAAAGAAGATATTCGTTTAGCCCCTTTAAAAGTCCTGTATCCAGTGTAGTGCCAATATTTGAGAACTGTTAAGAAAATATCGCTCTATTGAAGCACCAAGACTCTTGCCTTGTTGATTAAGAAAAAGCAATTTTATGTTTTTGAGACATCCAACGACATATTCTTAAGAAAGAGGAAAGTCAGGAAATACTCTATCTGACATTCCCTCTTTGGGAAGAAAAGAAACACTTCAGAGTTCTTTCATACATCATAAGCTAACTATAAGGTTCGTTCTAAGTGTTGGCCTTTCTTTTCCATCAAGAAGAACGTATTACATTGAGATTAAACTAATGGGCTGCACAGCAGATTGGTAACAAGCTTTTGCAGCCCAAATACTTGGACCTTTACTTGAAAATAGACACCATAATAAAATCTGAAGTTTACAGCCTAGGAAGGTCACTGGAGCACTCTGACCCTGACCCTCTAAAGATACACATGGACACATCCTGTTTTAGCCTTGCACATAGAAGACTGCAATGCAAACACCAATGCATTCCCAGGCTGCTGATGGATTTTATGACCTTTGTTTTTTGTCTTGCACCTCCTGCTTCTCCAGCTCATGGAAAAAGCTGCATCTCCAACTCTCAGTTATGAAAGATGAAAGGTGATGTGTTTGCAGATCAGAGAAGCTGGAGCTGCCAGAACTGATGGCAGCATTGACTGTGACATTCTGCAGAGGGCACTTGTTACTCCTCTGGTCAGTCACCAGACCATGGTGCATGCACAGTTTCACATCTGTCACACTGAGTATTTTAAACAACTGTTTTTTTGCCAAGTCAGAACAGATTCACAAACCAAGAGATCATCTCAGGACAAAGCCTGTCCAGGAAAAAGCCTGTTTCTATTTTGGCACTGCAGCTTGGAGCAAGAGGATACAGATCCCAGGACTGTCACAGCTGGAGTCTGTTTATGGGCAAGGTTTAAAACACAGACTTAGCTAATCTCTGCATTTCCTAAAGCAAACCATAAAACACTGCTTGTTTATTACCCCTAGATAGGAATTTCATTTGTTGAGATCTGAAACATCTGACACAGTTTGCCAACAACACTTTCAAAGCCCAGAAGTGATACTTTGGGCAGATCAGAAGGAAAGTAGACATAAGAGGCAGACATGAATTCACTAAGAAGCTCTTATTAGCATCAATCTGTATGAATTATGGAGTTAATCTGCCTTAATCTCATGAGTAATCCTATGTATTCTCCCAGCAATTCAGATAAGACTCTCCTGCACTAGATGCAATACAAACATAGAACAAAAGGCTACAGGACATCACAGATGGGATCTGTGTTCCTGCACAGGTTTCCTGTTACCGCACAAGCCCGTTTCTAGAGGTGGCTGGCATGTCCACTGCCACACCATTACATGCTATGGTGGGACAATCCCACAACTGACAAGGTGGGACAAGGTATAATAAAATGTCCCAGGAAGAGTTTAGACAGGAGCCCTGTGGTGTTAAAATCAAAGTACCTGGGAACAACGTAAGTGAGAGGTAATGAAACAGACGGGAGAAGTTTGGAACCTGGGACCTGTGCAGTCCTCTGCCATATACCCCTGTGTGCTCAGAGGCCTGGGATTTCCTCTGTATTTGCTTCAGTCCATCAAAATGTACAGGAATACGTGAGCAGCCATCATACACATGACACACAACTACTACAGAAACGTGAAAGCTGAAATGGAAGAGTGAAAGGTTAAATCTAAACACACAAAATCCTTGTCCAAGGCAAACTGAATTATCACCAGCTAAAAAAGACTCTTACACTGTTTAAATGTCCAGTTCCAAAACTAACTGCATATGCACTCTCTCCCATCTGCAAGTCGTCAAGATGGAACAGGCTCAGGTGTCTGAGCATTGGGCTGAGCAGAAACACCAGAGGGCTGTCTGCAGCCCCAGCCCCAGCAAGGGGCTCAGCAGAGGGGCTTTCATGTGACTGGCAGCAACATGCTGCCCAAGGGACAGACTGTGCCCGGGAGGAAAGTCCCTGAAAGGGAGGGTAGGTAAATGCTTCCCAACCCTCCTGCACACATGCCCTGCCTTTCAAAAGAAGGGCTACTCACAGCAAATCCCTTTACTAGCAGCCTGTTCTTGCATGTAAGTACAGGTCTGTATCTAGGACTGCTATGCTGGATTGTGGGGAGGGGTACAGGTCTTGAAGAACAGCATCTTTGATCAAAACAGCACAGTCAGGAGGTTCTGAGCTAGGTGAAGAGGCACTGAGATAAATTAAAGATCAATGTTAGAACTTGAAGCATAAATTAATTTCACTATTTGCTGTACTGCATTAGAAACTGAATTAATTTCTCATCACATGAAAGGCGCTCGAGCACTATCTCTGGGATCTTTATAAGACATTATATATGTAATTTTTATTAGACATTATATAAGTCAGCTAGAATAAGACTGGCTCCTCTCTAGCCTGGTTTACTGCATTCTGTACCAGTTGGGGTACAGAAGCTTGAAGCACCGTGGGATGGAAACATTCTGACATTGATGTACCCTGCTCCTAATGACTCGTGCCAATCAGCAATCACCTTGCTATGCCTGACAGCCTTCTCTACTGCACTGAAATCACTACTGCCTTACTCCCTATCAGCTTCTCTGCAAATTTGATCTAGAAGAACCTGGACATTTTTCCTTCCTGCTTGCTCCTTCATTAACACTGTAATACTGGCTTACAGGCAAGCTGCCCAACAAACGTGTTCTCAAAGTCACTGGTGATACGATGTAGAAGACAGAAATCAAACCCATCCACCCTTTCATTTTAGCTGCTGCTTTGCTTGGCCTTCTGTGCCCAATGATAGATACCCCAGGCCAGCACTCCAAGGACCTCTCAGTGATCCCTGAGAAATAGTTACACAGTGGAAACTTCCCACTAGGAGAAAGGCAAAAGCACAACCTGCCCCAGACCTATTTCTGAGGGCAGCATGCAAGAAAAGTTAAATAAAATTGGGTGAGAGGTATCACCTCACAGCTACAAGCCCACCCTCACCTCCTGAGATGAAGGAACATAAATCTGACATCCAGGAGGGACAACAGGAAGGATAACACCAGCCACCCACAAGTGAAACAGATGAATACCCCCCATATTGGAAAGGAAACCAAGACAGTTCTGTAGTGAGACAGGGTCAGTACAGCAATATATAAAGTTAAAAATTAAAACGTGGTATGTAGCTTGTCAGCTGGGGAGACTGGGAAGATCCACATGGAAAGCCCAGGCAAGGCTCACATCCATCACTTCAGTCTCACAGTGTTTTTCTCACCCTGGCTCTTGCCAGGACTTAACTAATCCAGGACATTTTCTCTACCCACAAAGCTGATGGAGCATATCCTCTTGCCAGCCCACGAGCGTCAGCAGCCAGTTTGCACCAGTGCCAACGCACACAGCTGCCATCTCTCCTACCTCCCCCACAAGCCAGTGCCTCCACCATCCACAGCCTAACCCCCCCACAGCACAGCACCTCACAGACTGGGACACAGGCTGTCATCTCTTACGCTCTTCCTACGTCTTCAAAGCAGGAAGATCCGAAGCTTTGAGCCCATTCCCACTTTGCTATTGATGTCGAAGGGCAAAGCCTCTGCCACACCTTACTGCAGCAAGGCTGAGTTGCCCTGTTTTTCAGCCAGGAAAAAATAGTTCCCCCTGTTGCTGGTGGGCACACTTAAAGCCTCATTTACAGTAGGAAGTAACAATACCACTTCCAACCACCCGCTGCCTTCAAGGCTTAAAAAAGACCCTGTCCCTCAACTAAGCCCCATGATGCAGTAGAGGAAGTGAGAACTGCTGAACTAACTTTCTTTCCACTTAGCATCATCAGGAAACTTTCAAGAAAACATCAGTGAAGGTATGCCAGGAGCCAGAATGCTCTGGAATTACTGCCTCAATTGTCTCCTCCAAGCCTGGAAAAGTGCTTTGCTAGAGGTGATGTATCTGTGGTGTAGTTCTCAGCAGAATCAGCCCTGAGTAGTACACAAAAGGAAACAAATGAAGCTGGAGTTTAAAGGTTCATTTTTGTTCTCAAAAATCCAATAGACATTTTCTCTACAACATTTCTGGGAGGAAGATGAGGCTGTATATCAGATACGCTGTCTACAATCCATATCCTGAACACATAGACTGCTGAGGCCGTACTTTCATAAATTGGTGCCAACTTTGTAGAATTAATGTACAAAATAATACAGTGAATAATATGGCAAAGCCACTGGTAGCCCAGGTGCCTCCTGGTGCTCACTGGAGTGAAGCAGCCCACTGCCATGTTTGGGGTTTTTTTGTCAGAATGGCACCATGCACGAGCCCTGAATTGGTAACACAACATAAAGTTTTGAGTCATGCTGCAACGAAGAAAATGGTTTCACACTGACAAATGATGATACAGCCAGTCAGAAACTCTTCAAAAAAACTGTTTTGTGGCTATCACAAAATCCTGATACTTCAAAAAACATTCGTAAGGTGAGGCCATTGTGAAAAGTGGCCCAGAACTGTCATAATGTCAGTCTTAGGCAATTCTTTTTAAAAACTTATATTTTGAGAATTGGATTTAGAAACTAAAACCACTTTAATGTGATTTTTAATAAAGGGAGTACAATAAATAGCTCAAAATTATCAAATAACCCAGAGCTGGTACTTCATCAAGGACATTCCTATTTTGATCCTATGCACTGTATTGGTAGGGAAGAAAAAAAATAATCTTAAGGTTGAAAGGTTCCACGGAAAGGTAAAAATCACCCCATCCAGGCCTAGTTCTAATAACACATCATGTTCTAATAAAGCAAATTAAACATTGCATACAAATATAAACTAGCTTCCCCCTCATTTTCAAGGTTATTTGGTCACTGCACTCTGGTATTTTTATAGTCCTGAAAAAAAAAAGTTTAAAAAAGCCTTTTTTGACACACAGCTGTATCTTCTAAACTGTTGAGCATTAGAATGAAAAGTAGTTCGTAAAGCAATTTCAACATCTACATGTAAATTTGACAGTCATATGCATTTACAGTTCTGCCAGCTCCTGCTCTGGGTTAAAAGAATTCAATGACCTGGAGGAGCTATATTTAAATAGCCTAAGTAATGATTGTGCTGAGAAAAACCTTCTGAGAAGAGCCATCTTCCTGTGGCTCAGACAGGGCCTATTCTTTATGAGGTCCTGCCTGAGCTGCCCTTCAAACTCTTCACCTGGAGGCATGGATTTGCTACCCTGAATGGCACTGTAGCTGCAGTCACATCTGGCCCTGAAGTGGAGACCTTCACACTATGAGAAGTCTACCTGAGGCAAAATGTTTTGTAACAGAAATAGATCTCTGGGAGCAGGAACATCAAGACTAACAAGAGTAAGAAGTTTCTGACTTTTATGAAAGCAGGTGGATCTCTGAAAGTACCTGGACCAAGTAGAGGTTGCAGATAGTGGCTTAGGAAAATAAGGAAGGGCTACCTGGTTCAGAAGGATGCAGGCAGACCTGTAGGGACTCAGAAGAAGGTATAGGTTTCTGGGCTTCATAAAAGTAGTCAGGGAAGATGAAAGACAAACAAAATGGTTTTAAGCCAGTGGAACAAATGGCACAAACATGTGGCAATAAATAGCTACTGGTCCCTGACTTCACGGCTGGTAATTTAACACTCCACTTAAACACTGATTGAGGCAAAACCTAGCACAGCAGTACTTCCTCATCACTGAGCATGTGGTGATTGCAGAAGGAAAACCAACTAACAGCGAGGGTATCTAGGACACTATGCACCATTAAAAAAAAAAAAAAAAAGCAAACATATTTCCAATTGAAGCATCCATATGGAAACTAATTCCTTGTCCTAAGCATGGTCTATGATATTCATCTAGTTCCTGGTAAGTCTTGATCTAAGCTGCTCTTAAAGGTTTCCATTGCTGCGAGTTGACCTCTGATCCAATGCCTTCAGGTGAAGAACTGAACCTGTGGCAGGGGTGAACCAGTTCATAGTTTCTACAGCCTGTCCACGTGAGCTTGAATTGAGAAAGATGATCACATTTCTAAGTTGTACCCTTAACATTAGGATTGTTCAAAGCAGTATGATCCTTTCTTTAAATGGGAATGAGACTGTTATTGAGACTAGGAAGTGTGAAGTAATTTGACCTCTAGCATGTCCTAGGGAAAGTCTTCACTGAGTTAGCAAAAGCCTGAGAGAAGCGATTGGTGGTGTGGCTATCAGGTAGACGTTCTTTGAGCACACTTGCTCAAGCAGACATCAACGAAGACCCAGAAGTATCCTGATGCTTCCATCTTGTTAAGACATTCATAATCCTAGCATGCCAGAGAATAAAGCTGTGGGGTGCAGGGTTCAACTCCTTGTTTGCTACTAGTTATGGGAATGCTGTGTCATACTGCAGTAAATGCTGAAACCTGCCTCCTTTTCATGCGTGGTTTCTGTCAAGTATTTAATAGCTCAGCGTTACAGCAAGGGAAACGAGGGTGACACACTTCAGATACTAAACTGAGGAACAGACCAGCAGTACCAGAAAACCCCTCCTAAAACCCTGATGACCACCATGTGACTTATCTTGCATAGGCAACATTGGTTCAAAGGGAGCTACTGCTAAAATAGGAATGATTTCCAAGGCAAGTGCAGTGGCTGCAGTCTGAGTTAGCTTCCATACTCTGACAGAGTGCCTCCCACTGCTCCCAGTTCCCCGGGTTATCATGAAAGGAAGTCAATGTTTGCAACCCAAGAGAAACATGGGGTCACTCACTTAGAGGAGAGCTGGGCTGCTGGTTTCCACCATGGCCACTAGCCTCTTGACTGCTCTGTGTCTCAGTTTACTGACCTTCTTAATGCACGCTGGCTAGCACTTGAGTCCCTGTGGGAATTATCCATTTTCTCCACAAAGTACACTGTGATCCAACAGTAGTCAATTATCAGATTCTTTGGCGGCTTCAGGAGTGAGGAGAGGATGTATCCTTGTACCAGCTGATACAGTTCAGAAAACTTAATCAAGCTTTCAAGTACACAGACCCTTTATATTCTTAGACCCCTACAACTCAATGAGTCTTTTCACTCAGAGTCCCCAGCATGTCTTCTCCATACACACATGGAGAGCAGAGATCCGGAAAACATCAACAATGGAGCACTCTATTTCCACGAATCCTCAGCTGTCAAGTAGTTTTACATTTCTTCAGGGAACACTTCCCATAAGCTGAATCTAATTGCTGACTAAGCTCAGGCCACAAGTGGTATTAAATAAACAGCTTCATTCAACAGCTTCAGTTAAATAAACTATGAGCCCTGGTCTGCTTCATTTCTGGTTGTTCCTTCTTTCTAAGTAGCTTTAAGTGTTTGTTTCCCTTGTTTCACAGGAATTGTTTACCATCATAGCCTCTGATATCACAAACACCATGAGAAGCAATGTTTTTTTGACCAAAACAAAATCCATCACGGGAACCTCTGAAATCTCAAACACCATGAGAAACAATGGTTTCTTGACAAAAAAAAAATAAAATCTCATTTACCTTGTTAATGCAAAACAATCAAGGAATATGCTCAGGTGGCCCATGCTCTTATTTATAGAATCATGGGTTAGAGTTGGAAGGGACCTTAAAGATGATCTAGTTCCAACCATCCTCCATGGGCAGGGACACCTCCTCCTACTAGACCAGGCTGCTCAGTCTCATCCAACCTGCCCTTGAACACTTCCAGGGATGGAACTGCCACAACTTCTGTGGGCAACAGGCATCATAGTGAACAGTTTCCTTTTAATGTCTACCCTAAATCTCCCTTCTTCCAGTTTTAAGATAATTCTTCCAATTATCCCTTATTGTCTTGCTACATGCCCTCATATAAAGTTGCTTCCCAGCTTGTGTAATTTTTTTAAAGATGACTCTACCTGCAAGTTACAGGGTTTAAGCAGAAACTGAAAATCCCAGGTGAGATAACAAATGAGATAGCATAGGGCACTTCAGTCCTTGCTTGAAAAAGTCAACATCTTGCACTGGCATGATGAACAGGAGATGACAATTGCAGCATGACATGACTGGCTCCAGATAACCCAGATGAGCACACAGCTGGGAACAGATGCCTTACGTCTTTGCCTTATCTTTTATTGTTTCCTCTTCAAATTTATCACTATTCTTTCCCACTGAGCCATCAACTGAAGGAGGTTAGATCTTAGCCACTGAAAAAAATCAAGTACTCACATTTCTCCTTTGAGCAACCTCCTGTTTTCTGCACTCAATATCTAAGTACTTAAAACCAACACATTTCAATCAATTTACTCTGGATTGTACTTCAGCCTTCCCCGCCAAACCTACGGTCCTAGCCTATCAGATTATGCCCCTTGATGATAAACACTTCACCTGAGAAATCTTTTTTGTATAAAACAGCAGTAGGAACAAAGCTTACATCACACTAAGTAGGAAATTTGATACTGTCACTGTGCTAAAACCTGCACAGATCAACCAGATTCAGCACTGGCTAATCTGAACGTAACAATCATCTATTCAAACAATTTAATTCTTTTCACAGCAATATTTTTTGCTAACAAACCAGATGATTTACATGATAAACTTCCCCTGAAGTGGCAGGACTAAGAGTATTCTTGAGAAGATTAATCAGGCCTACTTTGTTAACTGTCAGCAAGTTATTTCAGCTTGGCAGGTGAGAGTTCTGTGAACAGGGAATAACTGAACAGATCACTTTCTGGGGACTACACACAGGCAGTGCTACGTACAAGGCAAATGATTCAATGGAGCAACCAACAAGGAGGCCAGAAGAACCACAGATTCTGTACAGGTATGTTTTCTGACACAAAGCATTAACCAAGATAGTTACATGCAGTATTTTGTCAACTCTATAGCCTTGCCAATTTTCTTCCCCTCACAAGTAACAGTTATGACTGCCCTGTGAGGTTGGCTGTGCGCTAGTGCAACAAATCTAGCTCAAAAAGTAGGACTGAAACTAGACTGCTTTTTCTCCCCATCTCCAAACAATCAGAGCTCACACTTAAGATCTGTAATTTAATGTAGACTGTAATAAACTAACTGCAAGTTTTTTTCATGAACTTCTTGATCAACATGAGCAACAGGGAACACTGCACTTGATGAAGATTCACAAAACTCCAAAGTCTACAGACACACAGCTTTTACAAATTACACACTGCAACTTCTGCTTGATTGCTACGGTGAAAGCAGTACCCTGCTTGCCCCACTCATCTTTCCTGTACTCCATTATTGCCCCAATTCCATGCTTGCCAAACCCCTCTAGTAACCTGCTCCCACAACCTTTGCGAAAATGCACAAAAGGACATTAATCTAAATCCCTCCCACCCCTTGTCACCACAGCCAAATGGATGTTGTTTCAAGACCGCTGCTTATCTTCACAGGTCACAGTAGTCTCACTGGCAGAAACAACTATAACCTCTGCCACTGTTGGCACATAAAGACATTTATTGCACAAGGACTGACCTCACTGAACATTTTGAAGGCCTGATAAAATGCAGCCTCACAAAGACAAACCGGTAACAATTTCCACCATTTAACTTCACAGCCCTTTTCAATTTGGGATTACTTTTCTCCACCCATTCTCATCTTTTCCCACTTATCACAGGAAAAGTTACACTGTCCAGAAGGCCAAGACCTACTTAGGTACAAACTCCCACCTCTGTGGGAAAATGCTTCTCTTACCACAGTACCTTCAGCATCCTAACACTCTTCATCCCTGCCATTTCCCCAGTAGTCCAGTTTCAACCTTATACCACCAATTGCTTCCTCCAGCCTCAACTGAAGAGAATCGTCCCAAGCATTTCTGCCACTTTAGTACCAGACCTCCTCTTTTACTTTTTCCCCTCTTTGTACTCAGAGCTCCCCTTTCTTTAGGCTAACCACTACCTCTACGATCCTTGGTCCCAAAAGCACTGTACAGGTCTGGCCTGGAGCTGCTTCACTGTGCTCCTGTGGTTTCAGCTGCCTCATGACTTATGCCACACTCACACTTTCTCCAAGACCCTTTGCCAGGAACAAACCTCATGTTCAAGCAGAGCACAAACCTTCACTCTCAAGCCTGGACTTCCCAACCCCATCGGCCACCTCCACAGTCCACATTTCACTCTTTGTGGTTATGCATTTCTACAACTTCAACTACACCATATACAGGGGAGGAACAGAACTGCCAGTTTAGAGCTTTTGGAAGATAAGTGCATGTTGCACATCCAGGGACATAGCATGACAACACAAAGGCCTGCATGATGAGGTTGGTAACCGTGTGCAAGTCTGAAGGAGGTAAATTTAGTGTGGTCCACAGTCAGTGTGCTCAAAGCAGATCCTCCAGCACGCTATCCTGGTAAGCATGCCCATTTCCTCCTTTCCACATTTCTTTAAAGCCCCCACACAATACTAACCAGCAGTGAATCAAGGAGGGAAGATTACTTTTACAGATGTACACTACAGGGATTCAGGATTTCAAGTCCACATCACACCTTTATTGAACCCCAAACCATACCACACATCTGCAGTACACTTTTGTGGATCAAAGCCTCTCGGGCATTACTTTCTCCCTACTCACCAGGAATTCATCAGTGTCTACAGTAATTTCAGCACAGAACTTTGGTGTAAAGTTCTTTCTAAATGACATGCTACATCTAGAAGACACTCGTCTAGCTTCAAAGCCGGATCAGAAGCACCTGAATGTATTCCCTCCACTGTATTCCCCAGAATATTCCAGAACTTTACCTCATTCCAGCCCAATTCCACAACGTAAGTTTTAGAAACTTAATTGAAAACTGGAGTGTAGGTATACATTGACTAGTTCAAGGAGGAGGTGGTGAAAGGGCACACTTTTGGGGGAGAGGGAAGAAGGTACATACTGCACTTTTCCAATAGAAATTGCACATGCTTCTTTTTAATGAGGCCGCCTACCAACAATCAACAGGCAAAGTGTCAAAATCAAACGCAAACTCTTTGCTAAGTTCAGAGGCAGAACTGTGAGATGAAGTCCTTAAGTGGATGAGACATCAAGACTTGAGTTCCAAGTTTTATCTAGTTACAGCTGAACTTTATATCCCTAAGGAAAATCATAAAGTTGTCTCATCTTTCCCACACCCGTCAGCTTCTCTAGAAAACTTGTATACAACTATCCAGCACCGTGGGGCACAGGCTATTTTCATGCTCCTACAGCTATAGCCCTGAGCCTAGCTATCATTTATAACCACACTGACATGTACCACACTAGATTCACCTGCTTCCAGAGTTGCACATGAATGAGGCTAACTTGGGCTACAAATCTTGTAAACCAGAAGAGTGACGCTTCACAAATGAGTAGACTGTGCAGTTTAACTTTTTTATTTTAATAAAATCAAGAATATGCACAGCACATGCAGTGCTAGCATCTAAACTAATACAATAAGCAATTCTAAACCTACAGTGACTTGAAGTTCAATTTTCACATTCAGCAAGTTTAAATCCATTCTTGCATATTGTTTTGAATCCTTGTATCTGAACTGAAAAATATTGCTGGCTGATAAAACTTGCTAAAATGCACAAGTCACTGATTATGCCAATACAACAAAGATAACCACATGTTTGAGGATTGCAATGTGCCAGACATTCACTGAAAAAAAAAAAAACAAAAAAAAAAACCACACAACTAAACAAAACTCACGCAACAAACATCTGAGAATCTGGACACTTCACATCAGTGTTTAGAAGTGTTTCATTAATATCTTAAGACAAGTGTATCAAAACCTTGGCATGTTTAATTTTAAGTTGCCAATTTTTGTTTTACTATCAGAAAGTTATGGCTACACTGCCAATGCCGGGTCTGCTTAATTTGACTTAAGAGTTTAATATGACTTAAACATTAAAAGCTCACACTACCCCGAAATATATAATTTCACGCATACGGTGACATTCAACATTCAAGTGCCAGTGTTTTTGTACTGTCTTTTGGTCAAGTTTCTTTAAACTTTCAAAGAATCACTTTTAGGCTTACAAAAATAAATATTTGTCAAAAATGTTCAATAAATATTACACAAAACTAGCAGCAAAAAGTATCTAGAAATCTGTCGTGTGCAAATAGTTTTCTTCCCAGCTATCATTCCCATGGTCCCAAATAAGTTTTAGAATCTATTTCCTTCTCCTTAAACAAGCTGCGTTCAATCTCCAAGAGACAAAATAAGATTGGAAGTTAAGGACACGCACACAAGACATATATAAAATTCTCTGAATGTGCAATAAAAGAAGTATTTTGTAAAAAGTTATGGGCAAAATGTACAAGGGCCTAAACCTAGACTTGAAATAGCACCATAACAAATGACCTCAATACTGTCAAGTGCACCTACTTAATAAAGTTTTAGAACAAGGCACAATACACTTGAAAAAATCTATTGCACTTTAGGAGATTTTTGCCATTTTCCTATGCCACTGTAGATTAGTTGTTAACTGCTCTGGCCACAAAGTTAGCACAGAAATTCCAAGTGGCAGAGGCATTTTTCTGGTGGAAAATCTTTTTATCTTTGGCCAGATTTAGCATAAACAGACTATAAATACAATGGAAACCTATGCAACTAAAACTGACTAAAACTGCACTTTAATAGCAGAATTGAAACCTTGTGCAGTTTATGTACATTTCCAACCTCTGTGATCTCAGGTTTGTATGTTACTCTTCTGGAGCCATTTTACAAAGTCTACAGTAAGCCAGTTTAACATCTCCACGCAGCTTGAACAGAGTAAAGTGAATCTGCATTAAAATAAAGCCTGCTGCATAATTCTTCCTGTTCATACCCTCTTGACCAAAAAACATCAACACTAGCATGCGTTATTAGACCAAAAATTCAGTCAGGCCCTTACGGAGGACCAATCACTGCCATGGTCAGCCATTCTACCATTTCAATTTCATATGGCAGGCATTTTTAAAAAGTCTAAATAGATGAATTCTCCTAAAAACTATTTCAAGTTATCAGACCTTTAAACGTTCCCTGTAATGTTCTGCCCACATTTGGCTAGCTCACATTAATGATCTGCCTAAATATTGAAAAAGGAATTGCTGTATTTACTTGCATTAACTTCAAAAACAGTGCTTTTAATGTATGCATGTATCCATACATCATCTCATCATGACTGGAATGGCTTATTAAAGGCTATCAGGTTCTAAGTACCTATCCAGGATAGAGTGAGCAAATCAGAACTTCAACTTAGTACAGTTTTGCCACATTAGAAACTAATTGCATTGATATGCTTCAAGATGTTTTATTTTTCAAATCTGCAAATATCAAAAGCCCTAATGCAGGCTACCGCATAAGTTTTTCTTTGTAATATTATGGATGAATCAGTGATTCCTGTTTAAGTTGTATCACACCTGTGTGCCAAGGTTTGATTTTAGCCCAAGTTCAGTAATTTTTATTTGTCAAAACAATTGGTATCTTGAGCATTACTGAGCCAACAGGACATCAAAATAAAAGTTGTCTAAAGTTAAAGGCACAGTACATTAACAAACAAATGATCCTCAGTCACAAAATTATAAATGCAGTTTCTGGGTGGGGATGGGTGGGAGGGGAGTTAATCCTGACTACAGCAATAGAGTCTTCAAAACCACCTTCAATATAGGGCTACTTGTTCCTTTGTTTCCATCTTGTGACCTTGAGCTCCCTTAAAAAAAATTTCAGTGGAGAATCACAGCTGGTAATGTACTGCGAGTTCTTGAAGCTACACAAGGTATAGTCTGGCTAAGTTACATGTGGTTTCCATATTAGCTTGTTTGGTAGGATATCTGCTGCAAGCAGATTCAGTTGCCCCACCAGTCAACCCCCTGGGAGTTATAGTTTCCTCCATATCCATCACTGTTGTAGAAGCCTCCATAACCACCACCTATGAAAGGCAAGAAAAAACGAATTTAATTAACCCCCTAAAGACTTGCACAGTCACAACAAGAAAAAAGCCCAGGACACAGACAAGTTGTGTATTGTCTGTAAAAAGAAAACCCACCCAGAAATACTGCCAAATGCACACGTTTAACTAAAGTGCTGAAAAGACAGGTAGCCTCAAATCAAAGACAGGTAACTTGTGCTAGGATAGACCCAAGAAGGATGCTGAGACTGTGTAACAAACACCAGGTGACCTTGTATTTAAGTTATTACCTGCAGAAGTTTAACTATGGCAAACATTTTTACCTGGTTTTGTCTTTGCCAGCACTGCTTTTCCTTACCTCCAAATCCTCTGCTGCCACTTCCTCCACTGCGGCTGCTGGTTGACCGGCTGCTACTGAAGCTGCTACTGCTGCCAGAACCGCTACTTGTTCGATAGTCTCTGGCACCAAATCCTCCACTGAACCTACTGCTGTATATAGGAAACAAACACTTAAGTCAGAGGTATTTCAACCACTGCAGAACCTGACATTCAACTACTAGAACTTACTTCAGCTCTGGTTACCAACTACAGCCAGACCCCAACCAGTACAAGAGTTCAGTTCAGTTTCTAAGCATCCCAATGCTACCTGAAGAGCATCCAAGACAACACTGGAAAATTTACTATTCAAGCAGAGTCATGTTGAACTTGCCATGTTACTCCAAGAATTATGCTCTCAGGTCCCAACGGAATTTTATTCAGTGCAACTTCTGGGCCCCAGTTTCCAAACCTAACTGTTAACTATCTTAGCATTAATATATGTATTTAGGACCATCTGTCACACTGTGGAAGATGACCACTGTAAAACCAGACTTCTGAAGAAAAAAATACATAGAATTCACCTAGTCATATCATGTTAACTACATGAAGAGTCAGATCATTTCTCCTCCCACCCCTTCAAGCCATTAAATACAGCTTTGTATTAATAACTTTTAAAGCATTTCAGGTTTCCACCTGAACTATTCTGCAAGTGTCCATCCCTGCAGTCTCTACCTTTCCTGTTTTAATCTGTTACCTTCTCCTAGACATCAAAATAGCTGCTTAAGTTATGTCTCTGGCACATTCAGCTATGCATTTTATTAAGTGTTTTACAGATACTTTCAGAATTCTTAAGCCATTTTTGCTAGATATTCTACTTCAGCTTTATCTAGTTGTCTGTTGAAGAGGAGAAAAATCTTATGGATTAATTGCCTTAAGGTAAGATAAAAAAACCCCACACATATTAAACCATCACTTTCAGATGCACCTAACTCAGTTTAAACTGCACTGGTTTCTCTCTCTACTTTTCAATGGAAAACGGGTCACAGAATTGCCTCACAATAGATTAAGTATTCTTTTTGTCAAAATTCTGACAGTTACCTCTTAGATCGCCCACGGCTGCCACCTCCTTTGTGATGCTGTTCATAAGCCATGTTTTCCAGCCAAGATGGTACTTCCTGCTTAGCTTCAACAAGAAGATCAAGCAAGTCCTTGGTGATGTTGTTGTTCTTCCCATTGAAGAATGAGGTGGCAAGACCTAAGGTAAACACTCAATTTTAGCCTCACTAAACAAACACACTACAGCACTAAAATCCATTCTCCACTTGACTTGCAGCTGTGACAAATACAGTATCAGACTGCTTATACTCAAACTCGAGAACACTAGGATTATCTGAAGAGGAAGCCATTTAAAACAATTATTCCACCACAGACAGTCAAAACAGCTGTGGCTCCTTACTGACCAATAGAAGATACAAAGCTTAATTGTGGTTCAATTTTTAATAGCAACAAAAGCACTGGCCAATACAGCAGGCTGCTTTCCACACTGACTAGACAGCTATAACCAGATTCCAGTCACAGAAGGCAGTGCATGGCCTTCTCTTAAGTACTTAGTTGCAATGTACTACTAAATACCACCACATCTATTCACTTGGGTACTAAGTGCTGTCTATAAGAATTCTAGATTATACTTACCAAGGTTCCCCACTCGGCCTGTACGACCAATACGATGTACATATTCTTCAATGTCACTTGGCAAGTCAAAGTTTATGACGTGCTTTACATTTGAAATATCCAGTCCTCTTGCTGCTACCTAGTGGTTAAAGGATTAAATCAAATCTTAGTACAATTCCACAGGCAAAGTAATACACTTAGTGGCTCACACTTGATAGATTTCACTTACTGCTGTGGCAACAAGAATTGGGCTCTTGCCCGAACGGAACTGGTGCAGCGCTTCCTCTCTGTCTCTTTGAGAGCGATCTCCATGTATACTTGTACAGGCATATCCTTCATTGAACAAGAAGTTCTCAAGAGCATCTGCACCCTTCTTAGTTTCCACAAACACCAGAGTCAAGGAATCCTTGCCTACCAACAATTAAAACAGAAGTTAACATAAAAACAGCTGCATGAATATCTGGCTCCACCACCTGGTAGAAGAGGTTTCAGTTTTCTGCTCCTCATTCTGCACTGAAGACACTGGAGACTGTCCTCCCTGTATTTTATTACCAGAAGAGCTTACATCAACTTAAATCTGACATTTAGTCAGTGGAACAGACTCACTACATGCTAAGGAAATACCCTTTCATCCACCTGATCAACAAAAATTACTTGAGTTTTTAGATTTGCCTCATCTGCTTATCTGAAAATGGTCTTTACCTGTGGCATTTAGCAGGTCAAGCAGAAATGATCGCTTGTCTGTGTCTTCCACCCATACTACTTTCTGTGTGATGTTCTCAGATGTAGAACCTACTCTGCCGACAGCCAGAAAGATATATTCATCAAGGAAGTCACGAGCAAGTATCTAAAAAAGAAATATACAAAACCAGTGTTCTTTTAAACCTTTCACCAATAAAATTTGGGCCTATGAACTGTTAAAATATCTGAACTGCTGTAAAGTACCTGGATTTCCTTGGGGAAAGTAGCACTGAACATCATGGTATGACGAACTCCTTTCGGTGGCATAGTGTCTCGTTCAACAATTCGACGAATTTGAGGTTCAAATCCCATATCAAGCATTCTGTCAGCTTCATCAAGCACCAGGTACCTAGACAGCAGAAAAAGTTATTCTTGAGTGCTTATTTTCCCTTCATTAAGCTGTAGCCCAGCAAAAACAGTGGACTAAAAAGTTCTCAACTAGCTGTTCACACTGTTTGAAAGTTAGTATTCAAAACGGTCATTAATTCTAGATCTCACTTTAAATAAGGGAAAAATTCTGTTTGTAAAGCCATTAACATATAGACAAGAACACTTTACTTACTTGCAGAAATCCAATCCAATCTTTCCCCTCTCCATCATATCAACCAGTCGTCCTGGGGTTGCTACAAGCAAGTGACATCCACGTTCTAAGTCACGAATCTGCTGACCAATGTCTGCACCACCGTATACAACACAGGGACGAACTCTGGAACGGTATGCAAACTATAAAACAAAGCAAATTAGCTCCAAAAAAACTTCATTTAAGCCACTTTACAATTATAAATTCCTGGACATACCTTTCTGGCTTCCTCATAGATCTGCACAGCCAGTTCTCTAGTGGGAGCCAAGACCAGTGAGATTGGGTATTGCTTACGGCGCCCATACCTTCCATTCTCCTGAAGAAAAAAATACTTGGAATGAGTACCCCAAATACAAGAGGAATTACAACAGCCACTATAGGGAATATTGAAGACATCACCCACTCTGTCTTAAGAAGAAAGTAAAAGCATGGCTGAGAAGCAGCTTGTTCAAGGACTCTGAAGACTGCCCTACTGCAGTTCCCAAGACTCAGCTGTTAGCAGACACAGTAAACACAGCTGCACAGGCTCAGTCTCTACAAGCAAGGGATGCATCTTTAAAGCTTAAGCTGCAAGAAAAACACTCCATCTCTTATCTGAACAGTTGAACTTTTAGGCAGAACAAAAATGTTCAAGCCTTCACTTTTTAAGTAAAAGAGATGAAGCCTTCTAGAATTTGAGAAGCTTGCCCATCATACCCCAGATAACAGTGATAGCCCAGCTATTGTGTTTAGAAGCAGACATTAGCAAAAAACCAAACAAACAAATGAAAAAAACCACGTATTAGTCACAGCTTTTCCAGGACCTGGGATTGAAATACTTGCCCTCATGGCTCTCAAGGCATCACCAGGGCCATCTGCATAGATCTGGCTCAATATTGGTAGAAGGAACGCAGCTGTTTTCCCAGACCCTGTAAGAACACAATTCAGTGTTAGCAATAGCTATTTTCAAAATTACTCTGTTGACCACAGCACTTGTCCTCTATCACTAGCATATTGCCATTAACATCTGTACAGGTAACTGGTACCACCTGTGCCACTGGAGTACACTCCTTAGCCAGTAGAAATTATCTGATCAAGAGTTACCACTCAACACCACAAAACCCTGGAGTGAAAATTACTTAAGCCCTGAACATTTCTCTCAGGACAAACACAGTAAAATCCAGACAAGACACTTCCAAAGCAGTAGCAAGCATCTGAAGCTAATTTCTTTCCAACACTGCAGGTATTTAAGTATACTCTGAACAGAGGCTGTACTACCTTAAGGATGTCTTATCTGCAAGCTTGAGGAACACAAGAAGCTATTCCTCATTGAAAGACTAAGAAGTAAAGTATTATCAACTTACCTGTCTGAGCACAAGCCATCAAGTCTCTTTTTTCTTTAATAATAGGTATTGCATGTTTCTGGACTGGAGTAGGACGGGTGTAGCGTGTGAGCTCAATGTTTCCCATAATAATTTCTCCCATGTCAACATCACTGAACTGTAAGGTATTTGGAAAGAGTAAGATGAGGATCCTTCCCTTCAGCCACCATGGAACACATCATTCCATCTAAGAAGTCATTTGAGTTGAGCAGTTTTGTTTCATCTCTTCCTATACAGTTTGTTTATTAAGTTTACAGATACACAGGACCTGGTTACCCAGAGTCCAGTGTTTATTTAGTCCAGTCATGAGTGATTCTTAAAAAGCCAGCCAACCCTGAAGTGCTTAGCTTAGCACAACACAATACCTATGCTCAAGGAGTTGCTCCAGCAAAACAGCACCTCCAGGCACTTCCACTTCTTTACACATACACTGTTTCAAGACAAGTCATGGTTACAAGTGAGCTACATACCAGTGTTTACAGAACAAGCTCACCCATTCTTCTCTGTCTGAATTCATCATACCCAACCCTCCTCTGCAAAACAGCTTAGCTGTAAGGAAAGCTGGACATTGTTTCCCTTCCTCTCTCAACTTAAGGCAGCATACCAAGTTTCACGTGCAAAATAGTTCCCATTAGACACATGAGCACACCGGATTCAAAACCAAACCAAAACTTACACTTTCAATATGTGGAGGACAGTTACTGCCTGTTGCTTCAACAGGAATGTCATCGTATTTCTCAAAGTTAATGCCTGTATTGCTTCCTGAAAACAGCTCTCTATAAACAGAGGAAAAAAGTATTTTACTTGCTAGGCAAATCAAATGTGCCTGTCGTGTCAATTTACTCTATTTCCACTACTTACTGTTCCAGACGTTCACTTGGGGGAAGAGGCTTTGACCAGTCATCTTCATCCGATTTGTCAGACCAGCGGCTATTCCCACCACGGTCATATCTACCGAATCCACTCCTATCATAGTCTCCACCTCTTCCACAGTCTTCATATCTAAATGAAACAGGAGTATTAGGACACCTTTCCTAGGCAACAGGATTTTTACACATGCAATTGAAGCTCTAATAACCTGGTAGTGTATGCTCTGCGTTGCATAAATGAGCGCAGAACAATTTAAAGTCATCGTGTTATCTGCACTTGCTTTTGATCTACAAACTGAAACAAATTTAGTCCCAGCCATCAGGCTAGGTCATGCTATTCTGTTACAGAAACAAGACTTTATCAGTCTTTCACAGCTCACTGAACCTTTTATCAAAAATTTTGAAAATACCAGTCATCTGCCAGCAGAGCTGCAATTCGAAGTTGCTCTGTTGTTGCCTTTTTATAGGACGTTCTGTTTAAACCTCTTAGGAGACACTGCCTGGTAATCCTCCCTTTCTCTGTGCCTCATTTTACAAAGGTCTCCCATGTCCAGACAACACCTTCAAGTGCTGTAATTTGTTCCTCTATTCCCCCACCATACGTGACCAAACTTTATAAAATAACATGACATGTAATTGAGGGCATTAAAGAGGGAGCTCACCTGGATTACTGACTTGGAAAAAAGGTGGAAAGAAGTCCTTACCTCAACTGTTTAGTTTTTGGTCTGGTATATCATGTGTGAGAAAAGTCTGGATACAGGACTAACGTCAGCTTTACTAGTCGATAAAGGTCACTCTCACCACACTTGTGCATACAACGCATGATGTGTGTAAGACTGATCAAGTAAGGCAGAGAACCTGCAAGAGTCTCACCCAGTTTTATTAACTACACTTTTTAAACAAAGGAGGAAAAAAAAAAAGAAATTAAAAAAACCCATCCATCGTGATGTATTTTATGTGCTCCCAACAGTTCTTCATAATCATTCTGGAAGTAGCCACCCATCTAGCACTTTTTAGGTGAAACAGTGAAGCCAGCAAGTTGTCATGGCTGCAATGACTGAGTGGCTGGTGGTGGACTACAGGGCACATTTTTTTCCAACATATGCAAGACTCCCATCTTTGAACTTGTGTACCTTTAAAACAAGGTTCTCTCACACTCTCTTCCCCTCCCAGTTCTTCCTACCTTATCCTGTCGTTCACACCCAGAACTCTCAACTTCAAGAATACAGGTGCACTACTAGAACTGAGACAGACTTTGTACACTCCACCCAGAAAAATCAGTACTTGCCTTCCTCCTCTTGATCCACTTCCACGGTCAAAGAAGCTTGATTTTGCTCCCCAATCAGACCGCGCACCAAAGCTGCTGTATGCATCCTTGTCTCTGCTAGAACTCCAGCCACCACTGTCAAAACCTAGTAGAGAAAGGTATTTTAGCCATACATTACATTGTCCATGTTTTTACAAGAAAAAACTAAGTTCTGGCCTTAAATCTTCAAGGGGAAGGTCTACAGGACTGAGAGGTAGGTAGTTCTTCAAGAATAGTAGGTGCACAGATACTACAATTCCTCAAAACAGGACTTAAGGTTTCCTTAATATTAACCCTCCACTCATATATAAGCATGTTATTTTTTTTAAATACTGACACAGTGCCAGTATTTATGTTGGCAACCCTGGAAAGACAGGCACCAGAAGAAACAACAATACAGTTCATCTTGTCAAGCCTCATTCACATCATCCTTTTGATTTCGATGTAAATATCTGATGATTGGTTGTATTTTTGTGACGCTGGCCTCTGGTGGAATTTAATAAATGGTATTAGAAATCCATATGGAATTTAGGATGTTTTGTAACTCTGCAAACACACAGAACAATCTGATCTACACAGATGAATACACATTAACAGCACCGTGAATAAAGAATTCACTGAGTTATTCATAACGAATTACCATACTACATTTTTCCAATACACTTTTAAACCAACCTACTGTAGATGTCTACTTGGGTATGTTGACACAACAAAAAAAAGACCAAGTAAAATAGAAAGTCATCAGCTTGGCAACACCATAGAAGAGAAAGCCTTGATTTTATTCAGTTAGCAGATGTTGAGAGATAGGCAGAAATGCAGCACACTAAGCAGTACTTTGGTACTGTACCAAGAACATAGAAATTTTTATTCAGACTTCTAATCTCCACAAGTTTGAAAATATGACCCAACTTACAGTTTCAGTTACGGGATTCTGGCATACAGTTGGTGAAATAATTTAACAGAAAAAACAATGTCGCTCCCATTACTGAATGGGAGCTCCAAAAGCACAAAACTAGTCAAGATGTGTGTACCAGACAATAAAAAACAACTGAAAAATAAAATTAATCTAAAGAAATGGGTTGTTCTATGTCCTGTCTTGTTAGATGTTCTCTACAATGTGTCACTCTCTCCCCCCCAAACACTTTTTGTAAGCAAGAATTCTACTCCCCAGAAATGAGACATTAGTCACAAGGGACATTTAAAAACTAGGGTGATAACTAGAACTCATCTGGTCTAGCTAACTGAAGCAAATAACAAAAATAACCTGGGCATGTTTAGTTTATCAGTAAGCAAGATCATGGTATCCTTCTATTCCTCCAAACTGCTTTAAGGAGCAACTTCAGTTCTTAAGGACAAATTAGTTCCACACATACAGACTGCTGACCAAGTATCAGGATACCATAACCACTTACTACCATAAACACATAGAAAGATATTTGTAGCTTGCTTAGAAGACATTTAAACACAGATTTTAGTACAAGTAACTTTCAAATCATGCTAAAAAAATATCAGGGTATCTCATCCTGACACAAGATCTAACAGCAGTGGTACGGAAAAATCAATTTTTCAGGAAGATATAGAGGTAGTTCCCTTATTAATAAATATAATTGGGCTGACTCTGTCCTATATGAAGATCTTTTGTATCAAAGTCTGAAAAGTTCCAGACAGGAGTCAAAATTTTATATTCCAAATAACATGCAAAGTAAATCTAGCTTCTTATTACACTAGTTTCTGAAGCTGGTACTTTGCCATATTTTTCTTTAAGGTAGTGCACTAACTCCTAGACCAAGTTTTTAATAAATACTTACGTACACTGCTTGACAACTAAGGCCACTAATTCCACTTTGAGTCCATCATTTCTAGTTTGATTTTACTTGTGGATCAGGTCCAGTCCATACAAGTCAATTTTAAGTAGCCAAGTAGCAGGAAACATCGTGATTGAGAACACGTGGGAAATTAAAATTCAAAAGCAAATGCACAGACAACCCTTAAAAGACTGCAGACTGACCTCTTGAAAGGGAATAATCACATGACCGTGCAAGAAGTATCAGGAAATACTTTAAAGCACTGGTGTTTGGGGTTTCTTGTTTTTGTTTGGTGTTGTTTTTTTAGGGTAAGAATCTCCTACAGATTCCATCCTGCACACATTTCTCACTAAACAGATGAAGCCTGGAGTTCAGTAAGTCAATGAACTTGCAATTTTGTAGTTCCTGCACTAATCATAGTCAGCTTACTTGAAAAGCTGCCACATGCCCCAGCTATCATTTCTTAAGATGGACGACAGTTAGAATTACAGAACTCTTTAGGCTGAAAAAGAACATAAAGTTCTATATCTACTCCTTGATCTACTGTGCATAAGACTTTAAATACCCAAGAGCAGTTTCCAAAATTTTAACACAAAGACTACATGACAACAACCCCTAGTGTTACCAAGTCAAGCTGATGGAAGCAAGACACCTTAGACTGGATAGCTCTGCATATCGAGGTCCATGTACTGCAGCTTCTGCAGTCGAAAAACAAAACTAAGGACATTTTAATACATGCTCCCATTTCCTGCAGTTCTGTACATCTTGTTCCAATGTACAAAGCTATCTGACTGGTATTACAACAAGGACCGATCTGCTGGTTTATGTAAAGATTAAGCTGAGAAAAGCACTGTATCAGTTTTAAACGGAAATACTACGTATCCATCAGCATGTTCACCCTGTCAGTATCTACTGGAATCATGAGGATACTAAGCTTTTTTCATGAACACGAAGAACAGCTATTTTTAAAGTATAACTGCTGCCTTAAGGAAATTCTTAATTACCTGCAAGGAAGCCAATTGTGCAACTTGAAGTGTCTATGATTTACTGTATCATCAGCAGCTACAGAGAAAAGTGAGAACCACAAGCTAGAAATTTGTTTGTTTCTAGAGCATGTCTAAGGGAACATCACACAGTAGAAATGATTTTTCAAGTTTTTGAATGTAGTAGCAGTTAACCAACACAAAAATCCCTGAGGTTTTGGATTTGGATTATTGAAATACAGTTCTACTAAGTATTTTAACTGATTTTTACATCAGTAAAAATTTTATCAGGTTAACACACTTGTAGGGCTCCATCAACAGCTTTGTCATGTAGTAAAACACCATGATTATTCAAGGTCTTTTTTCCTTGTTGCTTGCTAATGCCTACACCTTGAAAAATCTGTTTCTAAACATTCCAAGGAGCAGTCAATATACAGAACTGCTTCAACACAGTCAAAGAAGTAATTGTTACTTTAGTTTTAAGTAACACAAGCAAGCATGACTTCCATGAAATTAAAAGTGTGTAACAGACTTCATCCTACAAAACAGCTCAGCTTTACATCACTGTACTGATGATACCCACTCTGCTTCTCAGTAGGGGGCCTGGACTGGAATCACAGCTTTTTCATTTAGCCATCATGAATCGTCACTGGAAGTCACAAGGAGTCTAGTAATACACTACTCAAAACATATTTAATTAAGTTTTGAAATACCAGGTTTACCAAGGAAAGTTAGGAGCCTATGTTCTACTAGCTAACAATTCACGTATCAAACAAGTTTCATGACCCATTTACCTTTCTGCAAGCTGAGGCTTGAAGACACCAGAGAAGCCACACATGATCACATGTATAATGCAATGTCTGAACTCTGGTCTTACACAGACAGCAACATACATGTAATAGGACATTACACAAACTCAAGCTTAAGACTAAAGAATCCCTTCACACTCAACACCCATAAAGATTAAACTGGAGTTTGGTAAAAATTACCATGCAGGGAAAGGAAATCTATGAACAGCAAATGTTTACAAGCCAACTTCAAGTTGTTTCCTGCTTTTGAGAAACCTGAACACTCCTCAGGGGTAGCTAGTGAATTTCTGGAAGCGATGCTCTCATCTGAGGTTAATATGATGTAAGCTTACAGAGCACCGAGCTACAAATCAGTCCCTCTACTATCCCCAAAACATTCAGCTCTTTTAACAGGCTATTCATCATTTAGTTTCTTAGGTCATACGTTTTTTATGTAAAAAACTTCAAAAAAAATCCCAACACCACAACCACACTAGCTTGCACACATACAAAGGCAAGATAAAACCAGACTGATCTGGTTCTTCAAAATGGCAGGAGACCGCAGAGGAGCACCTCTCAGTTAGTCACATCTCTTACTAGATACCTCCAGAAGTAGTAGGAGATGTATCACCATTTACTTCAATATTCTTCTCATACCCATTCCTAGGGGAAGGAGTCCTCTTGTAGTACTGAAGAGATTCTACCAAAATCCACTGCTTTAGAAAGACTTGAGTTTGAAGTCCTGCTTAAGTTGTAGCATAAAGCAGAAACTCTTTTAGCTCCTCCATTCAGTAGGTGTTAGAGGAAACATTTGTCTTGCATCTTATACAAATCACAATACTACAAATAACACGTGCTGCAATATCTGCCATCTTTCTGTCTTAAATACGAGTCATGATTTACTCCATGAAAAACTGTTGAGATTTTTCTTCTTTATCATGTTTTGGTTAAAAAACCAAGCATAAACCTTCCTGTGTAAACACATAACCAACACTGGCTGTGTGTTTCTATTTCATGTACCAACATAACACACCTCCTCTAAGTACTCCTGTAAACTTTCATAAAATCTGCAAGAGTCTAAACAAGGGAAACATCCCATTTTGTTTCTCATGCTCCCTATGCACTATTTGCTCATGCTAAACTACTGGTTACTACATATTCCACATCAGAAAAACTGGTACTCGGTTAAAATTGATACTCAAGATCCCAGAGCTTAGTCGAGTTACTCTATCTTGCTCCAGCCACAGGTAATTGCTTATTGAGGTAAGAAGGTATTGACCAGTCAGACGCTGACTTGAGGTTAAAATACAACCTGGTGAACGAATCAAGAATAGCACACAAAAAGCAGATTAAGTAGCAGTGTTTTGCACAGAACAGTCAAGTAGACTGTATAATCACCTTTAACAGTACTGTCAAAGCCTTAAACCGTCTATTCCTAGAGAATTAGAAGTAGGCCAAGAACCAGTTACAAGTGTTGCCACTCTTTCTGATACATACCCTGTTTGGAAGCTTCCCTGTTCCGCAAGTGAGGAGGAATGTATCGGCCTTCTAAAAGACATAAGAAAGGCAGTGTTAGAAGACTACAGCATTAGCACGTTTTGAGATACTAGACTTTTGGTTAAAGAAAAAAGCTGTCTGCTTCACAAGCTTTGAGGCCTTCTACAAAGATTCTTTAAGCAAGAGTCCTTCAATACAGCACTTAAAAACCTAGTCAAAGCACCCATCAATGAAGATTAAGTTCTTGCATGCTCATTTAGGTAGCTGCATTTTCTTTTTTAAAGTACAGGCATCTTGCCATTTATTTGACCAAGAAATATGTGCCCTAAATGGCATATGCTACACCATCTGTGGTGGAAGTCTGTCTTCCTAGAACTCATTAAAGCTTCACCTGGTGCAAGATATTTGAGCTGGTTAAGATTTTCACTGTGACATTCAAGCACTGGCACTTGCAGTATTATTGCTACCAGTCCTTTCCCTTCCTCTCAAATTTAACCATCCTGATCAGTTGAGTCCAGATCAAGCCAGAAGCCGCATGTAACTGCCTCTGAACAGCATCCTTGATTTGCAATCCAGCAGTATATATCTGCTCAGCAAGATGAATCAGAACATGCCAGGCACAAGCTGAATGCGAGTTATTGGAAGGTTCCCTTCTCTCCCCTTAACAAACTTAAGCAATGCATGTCAATGAATGCAGCTTCTAGTCAATGAATCAGCTAACTACTAAAACTTTACCTTCAGACATTACAACCATGCAAGGATGCTTTGAGATCACATTAGTACTACAACCAGTGGCCTCTGATGTTTGACTAGAGACTACATAAAATCTGAGGCTAAACAATGGCTTATGGTTAACTTGAGGTTCTCTCAAGTTAATTGAGTACTGAAGATACTTTAAATAATCCGTATCACTGCCAAATCAAGTGCTCCCACCTGAAGGATATGGTATTTTCAAAGCACAAATAACTAGCAATCTCTTCAATTTCCTCATCAGCCTCTTAATCTCTGCTTCAGAAATTACTTTTCACAGGTACAGAACCCTTATTTCTACAACTGTGTTTGTGAGCTTGAGAGCTTATATGTACTTACTGCTTGAAGAGCTTCCTTCACTCTGAGAGTCTGAGGAATTCAAGTCTAGACCAGAAAACTAGAAAAAGTAAAACAAGTATCAACATGTTATATCATGAACGTAAGAGTATAACACAAAAAGCCCTTTTACTGATGAAGAAAACCAGTATTCTAAAGTATCACAGCAAACCCACCAATCTGCACCACACAGGCAGCAAGGCCAGAAGAGTATGTTGCATCCACCAAACCAAATATCAGGCTTCTGTGTCACACATTATATGCCACCTAAGAGCCATTTAGAACAGTCTTTCAATGTACTCAGATGAACTGATTGATCAGTGGCAATTTTTCTTTCAAGTCTACAGCCCAAATAACACCAATTCAGTTGGGCAGTTCACGAGCAGGACTCACCTAGTCTTTTAGACAGCATTAACATTACTGAGACACTGTAGTCTTTATGTTTATGGCAGCTACTGTTCACATAACACTAGGTGAATTCTTCTTATCACTACCTCATGGCCACTAGATCAGGCACTAGTATGTAACAAATATTTTAGGTCAAACACAATACGGCCTCTTTTCAGCAGAAGGCAGTGCACTTTCTGTTTAAACACCATCTCATTACAGTTGACTGCTGCACGGCAAGATTAGAAACTTCTTCGGGAATAGAACGTGTTTAAATAGAATTGAACTTTATGCAAGACCAATTGCACAACATGGTCTTCCAGTATGACCTGATTCAAGCCAAAGCAAAGACACCAATGCACAGTCCTTCTGCCACTTAGGACACCGAGATTCTTCAAAAATACTCCCATGGCAGGCCTCGTTCAATTCTCTTTAAAGCCAATACCTAGACAGCATCTCTTGAGTTGATTCAAGCATCAACATAAGGCTAACAGTAAACTAAAGCAAAAAGACTCTACTAGGTAGAAGTGGCTCCCCAGTTGCAGTCAACAGAAGTGACGCTGAACTCTTCTTGCACTGAACCCCCACCGTTCTCAGCCAAAATCCCATCTCGCTGATGGCGCAGCGCTGAAGCCCAGCGCGGCCGCCATCTCAGTGCGGCGGTGCAGCCGGCACTGCGGGTTGGGATTTTCGGCGCAGCAGGGAGCAGCCGCAGCCGCCCGGCTAATCCGGCACCCGTCACGTGCTATCCCGGGGGGGTGAAGTGAGAAGCCGGGGGGGAGGGGAGAGGGGGAGAAGAGAAAGAGAGGGGGGGGGAGGACTGGCTCNGAGAAAGGGGCGCCAACACAAAGCGCTGTCCTTCCCCCACCCCCCCCGCCTCGCCCCGTCAGAGGCACAATGGCCGCCATTTATCGTGTCTTTCCCCCTGAACCCCTCCCCCTGGGCTCCCTCCTCCCCCGCACGGCCGTTCCCCGCCGCCGCCACCAGGGGTCTCGGCAGCCAACGTTACCATCGTCGCTCGCCGCCACACAAAAGCCGGGCCTGGAGCGTGGCGAGGAGGCCGCGAAGTCAAGCTCAGATCCCGGCTCGGCCGCAAGAGCGGCAGCGGCTGCCCTCCTGTTCCCGCACCCTCCCCCTCCCTCCCCCGTCCCTGCCCTGCCGATGGCGCGCCCGCGCTAGGAGAGACGCGGCTCGGAGCCGCCGGACGTCAGAAAGTGCGCAACAAACAAATACGCCACAAACCGGCCGCACTGGGGGGGGAAGGGAAGCACGGAGGAAGAAAGGGTGGGGTTCCCGGCGAAAAAGCGAAGAGGTGAGAGAAGCGGGGGGAGGGAAGTGGGAGAGGAAATCACGACGCAACGACTGGGGACCGAGAAACGGAACAAGTCCCATGCAAGAAGTCCTGACCGTCCCTCTGGCCACCCCTGTCCCACGCACTGGAAGCTCACCCCGCACCTCACGCCTCGTCCGCCGTCGCCCACCGGTTAACGGAGCGGAGCGGCCCGCCGCGCCGCACCCTCCCTCCCTCCCACC
>JAAWXA010000004.1:19836126-19978588 GCA_038090715.1 Florisuga fusca
TCCCCCTCCCCCTCCCTCTCCCTCTGCCCAGGGCTATCGCGAGAGAAACCGACAGCGCTGTGCCCGCGGGGAAGCTGAGGAAGGGCGGGGGAAAATATCGCGAGACTTGCCTCGGCGGGCTCAGCCCTCGGTGAAGGGAGCTCGGCGGGTGTCGCGAGACTTGGTGCGGCACCCCGCGGGGCCTCCCGGGCCCTGTTGGCGATACCGCGAGGTTTCCCCCACCCTCACCCTCACCCCCCACACACACTCTGGCCCAGGACGGCCGCCGGGTCTCGCGAGAACACGGCCGCCACCGAGCGGCCACCCAGCGCTCGCGCTCCTTTTGTTCGGCGGGCTCGCGAGAGCGCGCGCTGCCGAGATGTCTCTAGAAGGAGTCGGGTGCCCGGTCACGTGGGCGGCCCGCTCGGCCGCCGCCATCTTGTCCGCTTCCCTCAGCGCAGTGGCGTAGGTCCTAATGGAGGCGCGGTAGAGACCGCGGCCTGAAGCCCGAACGCAGCAAAGGAAAGGGGAGGGAGGCGGGAGTGGCGAGGTGTGGGGCCCGCTCGGCTCCAGTGTCACCGACTGTGGAAGACGGGGCTGCTGTCAGCGGGGGAGGGGTTGCTTCAGGCACAAACCCACCTTCGCGCTGTGCACGCAGGGAGGTTACTACCCCATCCCTGTGGAGTCCGGAAATTCGGGTTGCTTTGCAGGCCTCAGTGCATCCTGGCGTTAGTTTCGGCATGCTTCCCGAAACGTTCTGCCACCTTGCCCTATTCCAGGTAGCCCTTTTTCAGCTGCTCTGGACCATCGCAGCTCAGTTGCCCTCAACACAGATGTAGCCACATTGATGTGTGGTTCTGATCGTGCCTACAGAGCTACAAAAATCAACAGCTGTGCCTACTGTCCAGTGGCACATCAAGCACATTGGTGTTAGTGGTCAACACTAGTTACTGCAGACATCAATAATAATTCTTTTTTAATAATTCTTTTTTTTTCCCCCAAGCTGCCTTTATCCATCAAATGCCTTGATATGCCAAAGGGGACCTGTATTTTCCCTGTAGTAACAGTTTCACCAAACTGTCCCATTAGTTCCACATAAAGCCCCACCTCTGAGTCATTAGAACTCATGTTTACTGTTTGCCTGTGAAATGCCACTCAATTAACAAGCATGAAAGTAGCTGTCGCTTTTCAAAAAAAAACAAACACTCCCATACTCTTCCATTACATCACAGCCTGCTGACACAAAATACTAGAGCCATTTCCTTGAATTTGGGTCAGTAAAAGTACTGACAAACAAGCTGAGAGGATCAGAATGCCTCTCAGGCTATTAAGTCACCAGAAAAAGGATACGGGGTTTGTTTGCCCTTGATCCACACATAGCAATTATTCCTACATTTCCCTCTTCCTTGGTCTCCTGCCTCTTCCAAAAAGAAAGTATAAGGAAGTTTCATACTCTAAAAGATGGTGAGATTCAGTGTGGCATTAAAAAGCAAGACAAAGCCTTTCCATAATACACATAGAACCCCCTATTTTAACCTAGTTTTTCCTGACCAGAATTTTTTTCACATATCTTCCCTCTAGAGCCAAAGGCCTTCTATTTTAGAAATTAACACCTACAAGATTTAAACAGCCATGAACAAATCCTTAAATGAGCAACACATGCTCCTTCTCGCAGACAAAGCAACCAGGTCTGTCCTCAGACAAACATTTACCATTCTCCTGTTTCGGTCTTCCATAATGTTTCTTTGGGCAGCTACAGCTCCAGAGTGGAAGGTTTATACTTGTATTTCTTACCCAGGTGCACCTATTTATATAATTTAAATGCTTGCAGGTGTGTTCACCAACACTGCATGAGTTACAAGGGAAAAAAAGCTGTATTTTTAAAAAAGCTATTTTAGGCCCAATTTTTTGTTTTTTGAAAGCAATTTCAAATAATTTTTTTAATTCATTTTCTTCTTACACCATTGTGGACTATTCTAAATCCTAAATAATCCTGCAGTGTTTAAATCCCTACAGTGTCTGCAATGCTTTTTGTAAAGAAGAGCATCACAGTTTGATATAATTTATTATAGCAAATGACAAACCACTGCAGAGGTTCTGCAAGTATCCCAGTAATTTAATTCCTGGACTCGCAGTGAGGGAATCAGGTGGGCCCACTTGTCCCCAGGACAGGTTAGTAGAGGGGCCTGTGTGTGTCATTTTGTGTCACTCCAGCAGTGCGCTTCAATGCAGTCCACCCAAAGCAGAACAGATTACAAAGTTGAGAGTCTTCTGCCCCAGGCACAGAAGCACTCACCTTGCTTAGGGAATGTCAGTTTTCCCTTTGTTACTAGGTTCCAAGCTGCAGATTCCCTTTTATTCCTCTGAAGCTGATTCAGAGACAGTTTGCTGGGGGAAGTGGAGCAGCTAATGAGTGCTTGAGTCAAGCATCAAACACTGGAGTCCTCACAAATCCTGCTTCTGATCTGTTAGACTAAGTCTGGGCTGATGGACTCAAAACTGCTTAAAATCGGGACAGTGGTGGGTTCTTAAATCTTAGCAGGATTCCCGCATCTGCTATTCTCTCACCTGAAAAGCCTCATCTGGTAGACCTGAAGGGCTACAGTTAGCCTCACAATAGCCAGAGATGAGAGTTCAAAGTACTGTCTGCACTAGGAAAGCAGCATCCCCAGTTGCCACCAAGCAGCGTGTAAAGTGAACACTGTTTATGAAGCTGTAGCTGCCTTTTGGAATATTTTTTACCCAAAGCTGATAGGCACTGGCCTTGTGTATACAATCCTTACCTGTTTTGAGACTACCAGCAGCTCACATGGTACTGAACAAATTTCCCATCTTACAGATCTGTGGGCTTACTTCTAAGGGAAGGAAATATTTTACTAATGGTACAGTAACTCAGATTTAGGCTCTTCCATTTTTTATTTGTCATGAGAAAAAATAAATCCTACCGTGGATATAATTCTCAGGTTGCAGTGCTGAAAACTTATTTCTTGTTCTGCAGCGCTGGCTGTGAGACCACAGACCATATTTTTGAGAGTCCTTCATATTGTAAGCTGGCAGGGCAATAACAATAAAAATGTAATGTTACCCAGCCACTGATCAGCAAAGGGACCAAGAAACAGACGTACTGTGTACGTCTCACAGTAGTATCAGAGATCTGTCTTTAAGAACATATTTTTTTCAAGCTGCATATGGTCAGTTCCCAAATTTCTGGGGAGATTTTTAGGCATCGAAAGACAAGAGTCATACTGATTTGGAGGAAGAAGAAGGAAAGAAGAACCACATGCAAAATTTCACCACAAAGTCTGCATTCCCCTACAGCAGCGACAAAACTCTTTGGACCAATGGACAGGTTCTAAAATAATGTGTGTAACAGCAATTTATGTGGCAGAATAAAAAGAAAAAGCATTTTCATAGCTGGCACCTTTCCTCTAACTTCAAAACGAGACCTTCCCAGGTTCCTCACATTTGAGAGGCTGTCTTTCAGACATTTCTCCCAGCAGCAGTACTGGGGTAGGCAGTTCCCAGCACTTGCCCTTTGTTCCTCTCCTGAAGATGTCCCCTTGGCTTTCCCAGTACAGCTGTTAGTAATGCCAGTCCGTGCAGCGAGTAAAGGAGCTGATCTAAGTTTAAAATAACCCTGACTGCTCATAGGGGTAGGAAAAATAACAAAACCTGCCTGAGTCAACACTCTGCCCAGGGAAATGCCTGTGGGATATTGGTTTGTAGTCAACTACAGTCTTCAATTTAGTCAATATTTCCTGCCATACAAGCTGGCACACTTAAGCCAGGCATTTCTTTCACTGGCATTGCCAGCTCTGCACCTCCAGCTCAACTCAGCCTCTCGAACAGACCAGTGGGGAGAGGGTGTTATTTTTCACTCAGATCAGCCTGGGGGGGGTGGCTACACAAAAGCTTCTGCCAGTCCAGCAAGAGCACGGGTATCCAGCCCCAGGCAGGGAAGCCAAGGGCCTGGAGCTGCAGCAGCCAGCACTGCTGCGGAAAAGGACTGTGTGGAGCCACAGCCTCCTTCTCCGGGTAAGCAGGGGCAGAGCTGGAGAGCACAGGGTGCACACCCACATCTTTTCAGGGAAGGAATGCACTGGGGTGTTCATTATACAAACCATCGGACTCACTGGGATGTCTCGGGAAAATCTGCCCAGAGTTTTCTGCTGCCTGTAGGTTTATGTTAGGGTTTTTCACCAAAATGTGCACAGTTGGTTTTGTACTTTGGGTACTTTTGTCTGTTCAGATACAAAATCTTAATCTATGGAATAAAGGAAGTTTTTAATAATAAAACCATTATTATTATTTAACTGTGCTTAGACAGAATTTGGCAGGATATTCACAAAATTTTCTACTACGCTGCAGCACTTTGTTCCGTCATTGCTTATGGTGACTACACCTCTATCCTAAATGGGAACGTTATGCCTTTAACTTACATGAAGAATTAAAAGGCAATCTGATTAAGAGCTCCTCTATTCTGTGGCTAGTGTTCTGCCACTCCAGCCTTGCCAGCTCCCATTCCTTTGTCTCTCCAAGATTCCAGACTGGTGGAAGCTGATAGAATGTATGCAAGTGATTGGGGAAACCTTGACGAAGAGCAGATTCATGATGATTTTCCAAAAACTTGCCTGAAGCGTGTCTGAAAACTTCAAAGACATTCACATTTCATCCTCAAAAGCCACAAAAGGCTGTTTACAGAAAGCAGAGACTTTACAGAAAGGGGAGACAGAATCAGCAAAGTTTTACAAGCTATGACTAGAATAGGGATACACAGAGAGTATTTGCCCATTTAAAAAATATGCTAGTCCTTATCTGAGGCAGCATTGAAGGCTCTTCTTTTCTTTGTTTAGTGACAAAATCAAGTACTTACAGGCTTTTGTGAACTAAGGAAATACAAATGTAGTTTTGTCCTTCTTCCGTTACACTGGGGTCAGACATGGGAAAGAATGAGTTCATGAATTTCACACAGATTTTTTTTCTCTGATGAGATCTGTCCCTGGGCATTACTCTGAGAAGTGTTCCTTACAGCTTAGGCCAACAAGGGATACTTCATGAGCTGGGGTCAGGGCCCAGGAGTGGTGACCTGAGTGCTGCCCAAAGCTGCCCCTGAAATGGCAGAAGAGGAGAACAAGAGTATGGGCACAGGGAGGGGAGAGAAGAAAGAAACCAGTTATGGCTCTTTGCTGTAGGTGAATAGATCCCAATGGTACTCCCTTCCTATGTGTCTCTTGCTTGAGTCTTGGAGTAGATCCCCTTTTGAGACAAGAGGAAGCAGACTAGCAAAGGCACACCCATGCTGTTTGCTGTGAGGCTATGATCTTACATGCCTGACCCAAGAAGGGACTGGGCTGGTGTCTTACAGGGGCTGCCTCATTAGCCTGGCTCCAGAGCAAGTGTAGTACTGCAGCAGGAGAGTTTTGTTTCACTTGCCCCTTCTCCTCCGGGAGCTCCTTTGTGCACAGACAGCCCAGCAAGGATTTGCTACTGCTAGCAACTAACCAGAGCAGAGCCTGGGTAGTAGCCACTACCCAACCCAACACCCACAGCCTCTGGCCCATGTATCAGCTAAGGATCCCTGATATGGACAGTGAGACCCTCACTCTGTTGTGAACCTTTCTTGGCTGTGGAGAGCTTTCTCTGGGCAGACTGCATGTAAGGGTTGGGGCAGATACATGGGGTTTCAAGCCTTGTCAGTCCTCTCCCCTCTTGTGTGAACACATTTGACTTCTGCTGCCAGGTGTGAACACCTGGCAAGATATGACCTATGGTGGTTGTGCAACATGGTGCAGCTGCCAGGAGTGCTCAGGGAAAGCAGCTGTGGCCTCAGCTATCTGAGGAATGCATAATAATAAGGAATAGTATTCCTTATTAAGCGACATGGATATTTTAAGTATTAAATATTGTTATGGAGAGGCAGCACTAACTGAATGCTCCATCTTGTGTTCCATCAAAACTATGCAGAACTTTTTCTGTGGCTCAGACTTGTAGGGAATGCAAGAGAGAGTGGATTTTGTCTAAGGTGGCCAGGGTTGTTGTCCCAAGAACAAATGGCAAGAAGATGACAGTTTTATGAACATTGAAAAGTTCTGTGTCAGGCTCTATTTTACAATTCCCTAGTTTCCTTGCTAGCTTGGATTTTAAAGACCTTAGTGACTTTTGAGCTCTGTTTTCAGATCTCTCCATTATCCCCACTGGACTCCAAATTATATTGTCTTTCTCACTCCCACAGTTTAAGAACATCATTGTAATCTCAAATGCTGTTCTCCGAGTTTCAATTAGATTAAGGACTTGCCTGCACAGGAAAGTTGTGCTACTATTAATTTGCAGTTTGCTTTAAACAAATTATGTTAAATCTGGGCAAGAGGCCATATGGATATCCTCGTATTCCTTTGGAGGAATAGAAATGGCTTATTTCATGTTAGATCGGGTCAGTTAGGAACAGGAACAACTTGCAAAGCAATAATTTTTCCTACATCAGAGCAAAGGGAGTTCAGCAGTTTCTTCTGCGGATTGTGTCCTCCAAAGGTTAGAGTCATAGTCTTGACTTCATCAGGAGCCACAATCTGCTGGAGAGAGGTAACATACCACCAATCTAGAGGGAGTTCCACCAAAGCAGGAGCCTCTGCTGCCATTAAGTTCTGGCACGTGCTGTGAAGCAGGCTGTTTCACACTGCAGCAGATACCTTTTTCCTGTCCAAGACAACCTGGTCTGTAGCACTTATAGAACAGGAGTAGGGACTGCTGCCTCTCCGAAAGGTATTGGTTTCCACTGCATTCCTGGAGGCATTAAAAATTTGCCAAAAAATTACAATATGACCTTGCTTAATAGGAAAAAGTCATGCATATCCATCTACTGCCTCTCTTTGAACACTGCAGGAATGCCTGGAGTTAACTGTACTGGTTTCCAAGCAGATAGGAATTTTATGAGTGTGTCTTTCTCTTGTAGGAAAACTCAAAGTAACAGAAGGTGAAGACAAAAGAAGAGGGACTTTTAGCAGCAAGGAGATATGAAAGAGGCTCATCAGTAAGCCTTGGGTGCTGCAAACTGGCTTGAGCTGGTAATCTAGTAATTGCCTAAATCCAAATAGGCACCTAATCAAGGTGTCTCCTATATTAAGCAGCATTAGTACTATGCTTTGAAGAAGGCACTAATGCTTCTCACTTTGGATTCTGCAGACCTTTTCTCTTCCAATTACCATTTTTGAATACCAAATGTAACTTTTATGTTACATTAGGGTCTTCTTTGAAAAACCACCAGAGGGTCACCGGCCAAATACTAGGGTGATGACAGCTCAAAAATGTTCAGGGGATTGTCAGGGCCTTGAAGGCATCACCAGCCCTGACTGCTCCTGGGGGGGCCCCTGGAGCTCTCCACCACCTGTCCACAGTCCAGGACCCCATGTCAGCCTCCCTGGGCTTTCAGCCCTTGTCCCACTGATGCTACAGCAAGGCATCAGCTCCCCACAGCCCCGCTCTGCCTGGCCATGGGCCCCACCCAGCCAGACTCCCTGGCTTGACTTTGGGTGTCCCTGAGACTGGGAGGTGCCTGGACCTGAGGCTGCCCTGACCTCGGGCTGCCCGGGCTGCCAGACCCTGCCCTGATGCCCTGAGGAGCCCCTGCAGCCCCAGGAAGCTGCTGCCCTTGCTGTGCCCTGGTAGGGACTAGAAGACCTAAACCATGAAACTTGGGTGACAAATGAACCGAACCCAATACTGCTTTCTACCCCTCTGCTCTGCTCTTCTGAGAGCCCCTGTGGAGTACCTGTGTCTGGTTCTGAAGTCCCCAGCATAGCAAGGACATAGAGCTCCTTGAGCATGTCCAGAGGAGAGCCACAAAAATGATTAGAGGGCTGGAACACCTCCCCTGTGAAGACAGGCTAAAGAAGTTGGGGTTGTTCAGTTGGGAGCAGTCTCTGAGGTGACCTTATAGCAGCTTTCCAATACCTGAAGGGGGCCTACAAGAAAGGTGGGATAGGATTTTTTGCATGGGTATGTAGCAAGAGGACAAGGGGCAATGGTTTAAAGCTTGAAGAGGTGATGTTTAGGTTAGACATTAGGAGTAAATTCTTTACTATGAGGGTGGTAAGACGCTGGAACAGTTGCCCAAGGAAGCTGTGGCTGCCCCCTCCCTGGCAGTGTTCAAGGGCAGGTTGAATGGGGCTTTGAGCAACCTGGTCTGGTGGGAGGTGTCTCTGCCCATATAGGGGTGTTGAAACTAGATGATCTTTAAGGTCCCTTCAACCCTAGTCATTCTGTGATTTTATGGTCTTCAAGAGAAAGGGGGAAGGCCCACCTTCCTAGTTCCCTTACTGTTGAGTATTGGTTCAGTTCTGTCCCTTGGCCAGGGAAGGATCTCCAGCAATTGCAAGGCAATGGAAGTGGTGTAGAGACTTGTAATCCAAAGGTTTATATAGGTGTGAATAGAGAAGGCCTCGGTGCAGAGGCTCCAGCAGGAGTGTACAACAGGGGAAGGGTTCTCTAAATGGCCTGGTTCAGTGACACCTGGATTAGCAGGTCATCAGCACCACAGGGCATCTACCTGCTGTTTCATAGGATGCTCAGATCTGGAGACAAGTGGTTAATCCTGATGACTGCCAGAGCTGGGACAGGATGGAGATACTGCCTGTTCCAAACACATACACAAAGATATCCCAACCCTGTGCATGGCAGCTAATGCAAGAATAGCCCAGGGGACATGAGGAGGACTTGATAGCTGACATCCCTTGTTTACTATGTTATCACAACAGATCCTGGACCTCTTGTCTGGGTACAGCCTTTATGTTGCACGGATTTTGCATGGATGGCTTGAACATGCTGAGCTGGTGGCTGCACTTGTTGGTAGGAGATTGGAATGTGGCTGAGTGAAACCTGGTTTGTTTCAGTTTTTAAAATAAAATCACTTTATCCTCCTTCAGGTCCCCCTCTGCCTGCCTGCCCCCACGCTTTCTACAGTGTTGATGCAGTGATGCAACACTATTTCCTACACAAGAACAAGGAGTAGTAAACAGGAGCACCTAGAAGCGTGATCTTTCAGTTATATCTCTCGTGATGGCAGCAGAGAAAGAACCATTTTTAAAAATACATCAGGAGTAAAGAGTCTTTTTCCTAGATGGCTACTTCCAAGGCCACCCTGTCCCTTGTGCTGGCTTTGGTCAGAGGTGCAGCTCACACAGCTGGAGCTTAGGCCCACTCCACTGTCTAAGGGTTATCTCAGGCTTCACTTTGCACATGGCAACCTTACCACCTAACAAATCATGGAAGCTACAGGCTTTTTGAGACATCTAGTCCATGGCACTGCCTTAACACTAAATGTATCTGTACACTCTGGATGGATGCTCACCAGACTGGATCTTGAGAACATCAACCACACCCCTAAATTGTGGGAGGTTGTCCAGCCCCCTGTAGCAATTGTCCTCTCCTCAGAGGCAGGGTACCAGGATGCCATCATGTCACCATGGCCACCACTCTTCAGCCACAAGCTGGAAACCCCTGCTTCATGCTGAGACTGAAAAGCTGCTTAGGAAACCGAGGTCTCCCAGCTCCTTTCAGACACCCACGTGTGCAGTGGAACTGTAACCCTCCCACCCTTTTCAGAGGCAGCCAGCTCAGTGCCTGCAGGGAAGCAGGACCTGCTGCTGCCTCTCTATGAGCTCCTGTTGACTTTCCCTTTGTTTAAGAGATGGCACGATGCTGCTTCTCAGCTCCAAGAAGTGGCTGCATGGCTTGTTGTGACATGCCACTTCACTTCAGAGTAATTTAAGACACCTTGTACTACAAGCTCATTGCTTTTGAGCTTGTGTGTTATAAACAGGAAGAGTAGTTGATTTCCTTCCTCTCTTTGCAGTTACTTTCTGTATGTTTGTGTGTTGCTGTTTTGCCTCTCCTCAAACTTCTCAAGACTAAATTGTTTTTCATTGTGCCTTACAGTTCATATCTTCTGAACTTCCAGTAGAACAGCAGTTTGTCATATATGTTATATATAATGTTTTTGAAATGGGCTGGACTAACAGGCATGGAAATGGGCTCTTCTGTCCTAGCAGATTAGATACCCAAGTAGTAGGTGTAGTGAGAATTTCATACCTAACTAGTGATCTAGAACATTTGTAGAGGTAACAAGATAATAGAGTGATGAAGTTTATCTAAGTGATTCAGATTTCCCCTTTATCCAGTAGCCTCCGGGCTGTTTCAGCATGCTAGATTTCATTTGAGCCAGATGTGGTGTTGTTTCTCTTGATACAGACAAAACACTGCAATAGCAATGAACAGTATTAAACAGATCACTTCAGACAAATCACCAGCCTTGTGGAGACAGAGCATTCAGGTCAGGGTCATCTAATCAGCTGTAGATGGCTACATGGAAGGCACTCCAGCCAAACCAGTCACCTCAGGCCCCTATTACAGCTGCAGCAGAGAAAAAGACACTCCGAGGTCATGAATCATCTCATGCTAAGGTAGATATTTAAAAGAGATCAGATAAGACAGACCTTTAAAGTGCCTATAGGGCAACAGGCTCAGATATAGAGATATCTGTAGTTATCTAAAATTAGGGTGAGCTAGATCTCACCTGTGGAGTCCACTGAACTGGTGATGACATAGGTCAAAAGCTCCACTTCCTGTGGTGAATTTTCAGAGCACACCTTTTGCCTTTTTGAATTTACAGCAACATCACAACAGCCAGATGTAATATCTGCTGAGAGATGTGTGAGGGTTTCCCATCAAATGACTAAAGCTTCTTACTGATTTTCTAAATAATAATTTAAAAATTCTTCTGTTTTAGTTTAGTATTTATTTTTTTTTCAGAACAGAAATAATTGCTCTTTCTCTTCTGCTCATAGCAGCATGTGGAATTGGAAAAGCAAATTCTTGGATCAAGAAGCACTGATGTTCATCATGGTGAAAATAATTGTATTCTGCAGAGAGAGATTTTTAGGTCGGATTCATCTGATACAGTTGAACTGTAAAGATTTATCTTGTAGAATCTTTGGAAGACGTGGACTTCAAAACAATCTTTTTACTGCAATAGAATTTTCTTCCCTTCCCCCATTTTTATTCCTTTGTTAATAGTTTGTAATTAAGAAAAAAGGTTATCTGGATACCACAGTACGTCTCCTGACCCAGTTCAGTGCAAATGCATATATAACCACTTGTTTGTTTGTACTTCTACAGGTGTTGGTGCTGTGCAGATATGGGTTGTGGTTAAAGTTTCATAATGGAAAATCTGACAGGCACTTAACTAATCCATGAGTCATGTTTCTCAATAGCCTAAAGGTCTCTGAAGTTCGACCTTCATTTGATACCCTTGCTATCAGGGTTATACATAACTCATCTGAAGAACATTCCTTATATAGATGACTGCATGCTGCCCTTTTATACCTGCAAGAATGGGCATTGCACTGACTTAATCAGGGAAGTTTTCTGTCTCCTTTTCCACCCTTCTCTGTGATTTTGTCTGCAGGACTGCAGAGGTGCACTGCAGGAAACTCACCTGATGAATAACAGTGGAAATCTCTCTGCTAAGTTTCAGTCCTGTGTAGGGCCTAGCTGACTGGTAAAGGAGGGGGGAAGATGGTTTTGGACTCCATTTTTGTCTTTTTGAAGCTATTTCTCATCAGTACAGATTAAGTACTAAAAGTAGCAGTGGAACTACCAGTACTAACAGAGTTCTGCTGATTTTACCTGTGTGTGGCTCGCTTCTGTTTAAGACAGGCCAGACAGATACAGAAGAAATCCTTTTGTCAGACCATCTCACCATTGAGATGCTGACACCAGCAAAGTTGAGCCAGCATTAGAAGACTGAGGTATTTATAGGAAGACTTAATGTGGAGAGGGCTTACGTAAAGAATCTACCCCTTTATTTTTTAGTGAAAGCATGAAAAAGCAACACATTTTTTATTAGGGTACCATAACATTGTTGTCTTTCGGGGCTCCTCAAGTCCTCCCTCAAAGGCAGCAAAGGATTTTGGCATTGCTGCTGTTCCCAAAGCTAAAACAAGTCAGAGGCATAACTTCAATAACCACTTGTTAAGTTTACATACTATGACTCATTGTAATAGAGAAACCTAAACAAAATCCCAGTGTGTCATTAAAGCTGGAATGTGTTTTCCATACTAAAGTATTTTAGGTTTGATCAGGCTTCCTTTTTTCAGCTGTAGAATAGTAGAATGTCTCAGGGCTATTAACTCTTTATCATTACAGGATGGAAAGTTCTGGTCTTCATGAACGGGCCCATTAAAAACACAGCAGAAGGTTATCTTATTTTTGAAACACTATGGCAACAACTTTTACAGCAGTGCCAAATGCTAGACGAGAGCAGCTGAGAAGACCAATGGAAAGAAGAGAGCAGAGAAGAGTTGTGTACTAAGCTTTAACTTAGGCTGTTTTTCAAGAAACTGCCATTTCCAAATAACTCTTTTATAATTGTGTCTCAAGATATCAGCAGACCCCATGAGTTATGGACGTGCGGCGTATGAGTTGCCTTCGGTATCTGGAAAACTGCCTGTGGGGGTCTGGCACAGTGGGAGGGGGAAACACCCAGAATGAGTGTAGGCACCAGTGGGGAGGTTAGTCGTCCTGCTGAGTCAACAGGAGACACAAGCACCTCCAAAAGGTGCTTCTGCCTACTTGTCATCTAACGTTAGACAGCTGAAGTTACATGATATGAGCCTGTAATGAGAGGCTCATATGCATGCTCATCTATGCATGAAATTCATCTTACGTAGATGATCTCGATTGCCAGAGCCAAACCTTTTTATCTGGAGTACCTTTAGTCTGGAGAAGAGGAGGCTCAGGGGAGACCTCATAACTCTCTACAACTCCCTGAAAAGAGGGTGTAACCGGGGTGGGGTTGGTCTCTTCTCCCAAGCAGCTATCAGTAAGACAAAAGGGCATGGACTTAAGCTCTGCCAGGGGAGGTTTAGGTTGGATATTAGGAAAAAATTCTTTACAGAGATGGTGATCAGACACTGGAATGGGCTGCCCAGGGAGGTGGTGGATTCTGCATCCCTGGAGGTTTTTAAAAAGAGACTGAATGTGGCACTCAGTGCCATGGGCTGGTGACCACAGTGGCAGTGGATCAAGGGTTGGACTTGATGATCTGAGGTCCTTTCCAACCTGGCTGATTCTGTGATTCTGTGATTCTGTGATTCTGTGATTCTGTGATTCTGTGATTCTGTGGTGTGGGATTGAGCAGGGCTTGCAGTGGCTGTTTTATAGGGCTGTCCTTGCAGAGGCAAATGCAGAAGGTAAAAAAAGGCCAAACAAAGGCTCCAGTAGGACTCATGTTCATGCAAATCTAGCACCAGAAGGGGAACAGCCGTGTTTGAATTCTGACAAAGAAGCTGCTAAAAAGGGACTGGGAGAAGGGAAAGCATTACACAGTACATGTATGCAAGCCCACTGTCAGCAGTTCTACCTCTGCACCCACCTCTGCCTTCAACTTGCATAGGAACTGATTTGTGGGTGGTATTTTAATGGTGTGAATTTCCACTTACAAGAACATGGTAATGGTTAATGCTTCTTACTTACATTGGTCTAGCTGCACAATTTTCTATATAGTCAGTCACAAATTTCTAAGCATCTAGACTGTTACAACAAACAGGAAGAATTAAGTGGTTTTCCATCTTTGCAAATAACTTTCCAAGAAAGTTCATCACCAGAAGTTGGATGAACTGTCACGTTCCAGGCAAAATTACAATATACCTAGAATCAGCAATTCAGAAGTTTGTTTTGGTTTGGTTTTTTTGGTTGTGGTTTTTTTTGTTGTTGTTGTTGTTGTTGTTGTTTTTCTGATGAGTTATTAATTATATGACACGTACTGAGATAAAACTGGCAGAAGCAGTGTAGTTTAGCAGCTTTAGAGGACTTCCCATCCTGTTCAACTTGGTGTTCCACCATCTCAGGCTACAGCCTCGTGGTGTCATTCTTACTGAAAGATTTTTGTTGCTATCACTTAGGGTCCCTGCAAGAAGGGCCCAGTTACACAAGTCCCACTAATAGGATAGGGCTGCTGAAAAAAAATGTAATATAATAAAATGCATTCCAGACTCGTACAACTCTTGTCTGATGATCAGAGGGACTCCTCTTCTAGTCTGTCCCACAGTATCCTCTGAAGGAAGTGTAATTATCAATTCCAGTTACTCATCCTGGCATTAGATCACAATATTCATAACAAAGGGCCAGGACAGAGAAACTGTATTGTATGATTGCTTCATGACACACTCTTGCTTTGGCTGAATTTTTGTTTTTAAAAAAAACTTTTTGCTTTCTTAAAAGTAAACTTGATATTAGAAGAGAATTTTCATTTTGTCAAATTGTCATTTGTCCTCATTTTATTGCATCATGGGCTGTAATTAAATATTAAATCACAGAGACATCCTTACCTGACATTTTCCTCTCTTTTTGAAACAATTCCTGTAACTGAAAATTAATAAAAGGAGATATATACCTTTTCAGTTCTTTGTTTAGCTCCCCTGGCTTATTTTCAGCTATTCACAGTACTTCTCAGGCTCTCAGTTGCACTGCTGCTTCCCTATTTTCTGGTTTCCTGAGCTTGTGTGAAGCCTTCCATGATGAAGATGGGCAAGGAAAGTACTGAAAAGGCTGTGAAAATAGGACAGGCATAGCCACAGATTTAAGTGTCTTTAAAAAACTTCTGAAAAACTGACTAGTTGGAAGTTGAGAGTATCCTTTTAAAAAGAGTTTATGTTAAGAAATCCTGGTTAGTCTAAACAAGTTTTGGCTGAGCACAAGTGCTAACAACTTTTTTGAAATGAAAAACATTTCTAAAGACAAAAATAGTTAGTACTGTAATCTCTCACAGTCATTATTTACAATTTCTGTGTGATGTCTTGTCCAGATTTATAATGGTTGCTTGCCATGCCAGAAGGACTAATAACTTTGTGGGTTTGTCTTTAATGCTTTAATTAAAACCAGGATGATTTTCTTGGGCCCAGAAAATTTGCAATTCTTATGAGAGCTCAGTCTTTTAAGTGGCCTCACATAAGATATAATCTCTACTGACCTTGGCATGCAGACACATTTTTAATACTCCCTAATGTTTTCATCAAGGAATTTTACACCTTTGCAGTTATTTCAACCTGATAGGTTTAGGCAAAAGTACCATTTCTCCAGGCTTTCTCAAGATTTTATAATGTCTTTAAGTTGTCTTTAATAAAAACCACCTTTTTCTTCTGCCAGTATGCCTCCAAATAACTTGTCACTTGTCTTCTGTGATAGCTGAAGATGTCTCCTTTGACAATCCTTTCATACTCTCTTTCCTTCCACACAATATTTCCCATGTTACTGTCCACCCATTGAAGACACTTGCTGGGGACCCTGCAGTGACCAAGAGCTGAGCAGCCTAAAGACCAAAGCCTTCTTGTTCTTAAATATGGGATCATTATGTAGTGTAACCCCCCAAATCTGATATCCTACTAGTTCTCCATATATGTTGGAGGGGTGGATGTTCCTTGTTACTCAGCTGGAAGACCAGACCAAGAGTCAAACACTCAACGGGGTAAAAATGCATTGTAGCAATAGTCAGGGCTGGTTGTACAGAGACAGGTAGGTTCTCAAATATTAATTTCTTCTTAGTGGAACGTGTAGCTATTTTTGGAGTCCAAAGTTTCATTGACATGATTCCTCTATGGATAACTTGTCCTTAAAGCTTCTTGTTCTGGAAATACTTCATGTTAGGTGTTTTGAATCTTGAGCTTGCTCATGCCTGGCAGTATTAGTAACCCGAGGCAGAGAATGTTTATACAGTACTGAGCACCATGACAGCACTTGGTAAATAATGAAATAAATCACAGACTTTGTTTCTGTTTAAATACCATGTTTGCCCTCTGAGGGTACAGATCTTATGGATCCTGCTCAACAACCTCATTTGTGTGAAGCTAGATATTGTGCCAGTTTTACCCCAGCTCCTTTAATGTATGACAACAGTACAGACAACACACTGGGTAACAAAGAACTCAGGATTCTCCATCTAAGCCCTTGCAAAAAAAGATGAAGTGCCTGGAACCTGCACTAAAAATATCCACCAGGATATTTTTTTACCCACCTGTCTGCTACAGGGGATGCCCAAGCATGTGAGACCCAACACAGAATTAGTGATGTGAGGAACCCCCCCATTAGTTAATTGTTTTGAAGCACAAAACAGAGAGAAATTGGGAGGACAAGTCTTAATGCATTTCATGAACTTTGTCTTCCAGACCCACACCCAGGTGCAGAAGGTGGGGACGTGTGCCATAGAGGAGCTGTGTGCTTCCCTTCAAAACAGACTGAAAGCTTTTAGGGATCCTAGCATTTAATGTATGTATATATCAGAGAAATCATACCACGGTCAATTGTGCCTTGTTCAAATCTGTTTTCAATGGAAACATTGAAAATTGTCTCAAGATTGAGGCATATACATGTTAAACTTCATGTTTAAGCTGAAGAACAAATAGAGCCATGCTAAAGTAGGCTAATACACCTGAAAAAAATACTCATTCTATGATTCAAGATGCCACTTAATTAAAAATAAATCACTTTAGAAACTGCCAATATCTATGTGAGCCCAGATCACCAAATCAGTCTTAGATTTGTAGGTGAGATTTCTAAATTCTCAGTCAGATTCAATGTCTTTTTCATCAGAAATTGGCAAAGGTAAGAAATATTTTATGGCTAAATTCAATATATTTTATGTGTTTGCAATATTTGTACTTTTCTATTTTGAACATAAGTTAAGATAGTCCTAATGCATTTACTATGGAATAATAATGGTTATGTCAATCAAAATATTTGTAAAATTTGTCCATAACTTCATTACTTCAGAGTAAGCTGTACCAAGGAGCCTTAAGCTGCTACAGAAAATAGAAAGGACAAAGTTGAACTCCAAAAACAAGCAAATAAGGCATGAAGGTATTACAACCTTCAGCCTTTGCAAAACCAAACTAAAATGCAGACTTAAAAGCATCTGCCTATTCTGGAATGGAAACTAAAGTCTGCTTCTACCACTGGGAAGCCATAGCAGCCAGGGGTGAGTGACAGTAGCTAAAGACCATCAGGATGAAGGGTGAATTTGCCAGTTTAGCTCTCATCAAATGAAAGCTGTGTTCCCGGAGAGCCTCGTTAGACCATCACACGATATTAGGTCCAGCAGAGGATTTCTTAGTCTAAATTATGCAGGAGGCCAGGCTAGATAATCTGTATGGTTTAGGATGTGCAGCTGGAGTTCCAGAATAGTCTGCTGCCTGCTTTATGGCAGTTCTTGTATTGAATGGTAAATGGGTGAAGGAGTAGCAGCATGCTGGCAGTGCTGTTGCAGCAAGAAGAGTGTACCTTGATGGCTCAAACGTGCCCTGTATCAGCAGTGGATTCTGTGGTTTGTGTAGGAGCAACACAAGTGTGTCTGCTTGCCATAGGGGTGACCAGCAGTCAGGCAGTTCACATGAATGCTGCTTGTGGGGGCACAGCATCAAGGAGCTGAAGGTACTGTCTGAAAAGAAATCTCTGTGGAAAGGAAAAAGGGAGATACAGCCTGCAAGTCTGGGCTTGTGTGAATTTGTCAGGCTCTGTGTTTGAAAGGGAGTCAGGTATAGTGTACAAGTAACTCCTGTTTGCTGTGGCTGACCTAAATCCAAGTGTTGCTTTGTCAGGTTTTGTCTGACACATGTGCTGTTTCCCTACTGTGTAGGAACTGATGGAGAATGGGCGTTAGTGCTGGCAACCTGCTGATTCAGACGCAGAAGTATGAAGGCTGTATTGCAGCAACCAGGAGGAAGGAGGGACAGCTAGCCTTGCCATGTATTTTGTGGTGGTCAGAGGTTTCAGCTCATGTTAAAAGTATTCTTATTTGGTAAGTTTCAAAAGTTTAAATATAGACCATCTTCACATGCTAGATGGCAGTGAGACTCTGCAAGCAACCTGCTTCTCTGCTACAAATGATTGTTGGCACATAATATCTTGTTGGGTTATTTATTTAATAGTTGTTTTTCAGGACTGACATCTACCAGAGCCCAGCCTTGCACTTCCACTGCCTCCCATTCCTTGGCAACTGTCCCCTCAGTAAGCTGCCCCTGAATCCTTTCCCATCTTCCGTCTAACTGGTTTTGAGGAACGCAGGAGTATTACGCAAGGGGTCTTGGGGTGGTAAGATAAGCATCTGCTATCAGTGCCTCTGCCTTAAACTGCCACATTGCTGTGAATGAGTAAGTTTCCAGTAGCAAAGAGCCAGGATCTGTTATTCAACAGGAAGGCTGCCAGCTCTTCTGTGATGCTTGCCTCTGGGACACGAGCAAAGTCCCCCGGTGAGATAACTGTGTGAATACTGAATCCCACTCACTCCTGATGCTGGTGACAAGGTTGAACAGACCAAATGCACCACTCTGTCTGTCCATAGATGATTCCAAGGCCCTTTTCTCAGTAGAAGAACAGAAGGTGAGCTTGGTGTTGAAGGCAGAGAGGGTGATGTTGTCACCAGTGAGAGATAAGAGACAACAGGCAGTTGAGATAGTTGTAGTGTAAGTCCGCAAGGGCCCCAACCCTGGGATGTGAGATTTTTCTGCATTTTATGTCTTTCCTACTTCAAAGACGAATGCTTGAAGTCTAAACAAACAAACAACTAAATCAAAAATAAGCAGCAATGAAACTGAAAAGAAAGTACACATCTGAAAAAGGGGTCCCAACAGGTAGCATGGAAGAAAGAACAAGTTTTGGTGTAATTAGGTGATGAGTGCATGCAGTTGCTAAGAAATAGTGATTTTACTCCAGCAAAAAACTCTGTTTTAAGTCAAGAAGTCGTGCAGGTGAACCACAATGCACTCAGTGCCTGTTCCCCCTCATGCTCTTAGCACCAACCATGGGAGTACCATATATGTACATTTAGCCAAAAACTCACACACCTGGCCTGAACGTGTCACCCCAGTGAAATGGCTGCAAATGTTGTCACTCAGAGGGGAAGAAGGAGATATGTGTAAAATGACCTTTTTGGAGAAAGGAGGAGGAGAGAAGGAGGAGGAGGTGGCTGTAACTTGACAACCCCATCTCAAATGACCTATCAACCTTACTCGCCTCCAGCAGATTTCAAGACAACATGACAGATGTGAATCTTAGAGGACGTAGAATATCCTAAACCAAGAAGCAGACTCCAGCTTTAGTTAGGTAGGACTACTGCTGGCCTGCTGTGGGATCACTGGGACCCTGTATGCACTAACAGACCTGAGCCACCTGGAGAAGCCCAACCTGGCATTCCAACCCCAAATCTGCTGGTCCAGGAGCACCATGTTTGGGTCAGCACTCTGGTGGTGAGGGGACTGTCTGCCTTGGGGCTAACCGAGGCTCCTGGCTCATCCTGCCACATGGAGCAGTCTTATTCCTGCAGCTCCCTGACATGAAACTAAGAGTGAAACCAATACCATCTCAAAAGCACAGGCTTTATTTATGAAAGCTGGCACATTCGCAAAGCAAAAATCAAAATTAATGCTATTGCAGGATGACAGGCATGGAACACTAAGCAAAAAGCAAGTCTTGAGAGTAAGAAAATACATGCCTACAGTACCTGAATCAGGATCTCAGTGTACAGACAGAGAGGCTGTACAAAACTTTTAGATTTTTAACCACTTAAGTGTGTTCCTGTGGGGAAGGAAATGGTGGATTAGTTTTCCTGTGGAGGATTCATTAGTATTCTGTCATTGGCAAGTTAGTATTTTTAGCTTAAGTGAGCCCAAGATATGTTGTGGTTTAGGCCTCTGAAGTCACCAACCCTGGTTAACAAATTAAAGGAAAAAAAAAAATTGAGTGCTTTAGGAATTGTAGAATGAATTTCTAAGATCTTTTATCAGCCATCCTGCTTGCTTTGCTGGTTAGCATTACACACCTATTAACTCCATCTCAGGAAGGTGGTTATTAAACTGGGTCAAATGGAAGTGATTAGGTTGGATTATCCCTGTCATGGAAAAATTAACTGGAAGATCTAAGAAGGAAAAAAATTGCCACGCACGTTCCAGCAAATTCTGATGGAAGATATATGAATTTACTTTTTTACATGGAAAAGAACGTGGCCCAGCCAGGATCCCTCTAGAGACCTCAGACTTGCTTTTAGTTGAATTGTTTTTGTCTTGGGAGCTCCTCAGGACTGGTAAGGAAATCAGTTGCTTCAGCACAGCTCCCTTGTGTAGTTCCCCTCATCTTTACCTGTGCTGGATTTTGGAACTGTCCCTGAAGACACTGAAGCTACTACATCTGCAGCACCTGCAGTGCTTTGGATTTGCCCAACCCAGAGAGCAAATTTTCTCCTATAGACCAAGAGCTGGGTCTGTGTGCAGCCTGTATGAGCCTCCAGTTTGCTCTGAGCTAGCAACAGGCTCCTGAGAGCCCAGGTCATGTATCTCCAGGTATCTGGAGACCCAGATACCGTGCTTGAAATCAGCCCCATATGAGCATCTAATCTACATGGACAACCCATGCATGATTTGTGCAGCTATCCTGAGCTCCTGAGAAGAGCTCGAAGCAGACACAAACCCTGGCAAGCCTGTCTCTCAGCACAACCCCAATTTAAGGTCACCCTCCATCATATGATCCTACCAGGGGGAAGCAAATATCTGGGGACTGTCACTATTACTAAAGCAGCACTTAATTGTTGGGACTGGTATACAGAATTTCCTGTTGGCCAGCAGCCCAGGTGCTCCTCCCTCCCGATGGCACCTCTGACTGCTCTCTGCATGCTTGGCTCCACTACTCTATTTTATTGAGGTTTTCAGCAGACACCATGTCACCAACCCCTCTGTCATAACCTTTCCCCTCTCATGCTGCCAGAGAACTGCCCTGGAGAATCGGGGCCGAGATGTGTGTCTGTGTACAAACACGTGTGTGAGCATACCCCTGTGCACACAGCTGTGTTTATTTTATGTTGCATATAGAAGAAAAGAGGGTTATTTATGTTCTGATCATGACGTGTTCCTCAAGCAAAATATTTTCTGCTCTGATTTATTGTTCTCTTTAGACCTGCCCTCAAGCATTGTTCTTATATTTGGAGCCAGTCACATTTTTTCCATTTGGAAATGGAAATCTTGAAGACATTTAATGAAAAAAAAACAAACAAAACAAAACAAACCAAGAATTACTTGGAGGGAAGAGGAGTTTCACTTTTTTATTTTCCTGTTTTATATTTGTTTTCTTTTCTCCATATTTCCTTTCACTCTTTCTTCTATTTTATCTCAGAAAAAAAGAAGGAAAAACAGTATCTGAAGAAAAAGTGGGAGTAATATTGTTGTCTCATTTTTTATTATAAGATTAAAAAATTTTAATCTAGAAGAATTCCATACAAAAAGAGTACCTGTACATTTTCTGATTAGCATTCTTGTGCCACAGAGCAAAACTATCCAGTCAACAAATCTGTGTAAATTAAAAATGCCTCTTTTTTTCCTTTTACTTCACAGTGCTTTACAAATCTTATGTAAGTGGCCTTAGAATTTGGTTTTCTTTTTATCTTACAAGTATAAAAAAATCCTTCTTTTGCTAGAGGACTTCTCAGAGGACCAACAAAATCAAATTTATTTTGTTGGTTGCACTTCAAAGATACAGGAGAATGCAGACCTTTAACAAACTGAGCTTTTCTCCCACATGTTTCTCAGGAGTTCTGATTTTAAAAAAATCTCAGAAGACTTTTTACACTGTCTAAGTAAAAATTAGTCTAAAATCTTTCCCCTTACTCCATTTTTCACTCCTCTCACTAGCTCAGGGATTCCTTTCTGTTTTTGAGAAATGAAATCCCTTCAGCTCTATTGCCTGCATGGCAAAGAGAGCGAGAACAAAGCAAAATATTATGGCGATCCCCCCTCCCCCAAACCCAAGAAGATAAAGAATTTTTTCTTTTTTTTTTTTTAATATATACCACTGTGCCATAAGGAATCAAAAACCAGCAAAACATACACTTATTTTTTTTCTTATTGAACACATTTATCAAGCAAGAGAAAATCCTGTGCTACTATTTTTGCTTTCTATGCTGTATGCACAAACTGCCCTGGCTGTAGCCTCCAGGGATGTTGTCACCAAACAAATGCTGCCATTAACTCGTAGGTAGGAGGTCCATTAGCAAATGCAAAGAGAAAAACATTTTTTGCTGGAGTTGGGAAAACCAACTAATAGCTAAATCTAGAAGTACAGCTGGGTGCTCTTAAATTAGAGATCTTTAGGAGGTCTCCCACACATCACTGTAGGATCACAAGTTTGCTGTAGAGTTTTTTGAGCCGTGCATTGCTGCAGAAATGCTTCACCTCCTCCAGCTTTGCTATCCTTTTCTTGATAAGATTGTCTATGGCTGTAAGCCTCTCTCAATTAAGTCCCTCATGGCTCTACAGGCAGTGTCTCACTGCTACTCCATCACTCCTTCCAGTTCTCTTGCTGAGGTTGAAATCCTTGAAGAGTCTGGTCAAAATGAAATAAGTTTAAATAAGTAACTGATGGAAACTGCTTGACTGCTTAAGGAAAATGTATTTAAAGCTAAACAATAAGAGAAGGGAACAACTAGGCATTAGAAACAGGACTTTTTAATTAAATTGGGCAATCAGCCCTAAGAATGGTGTAGATTTGCTTAGGTCAGCCAAAACAGTGTCTTCTGAGCAAACTTTGCTAGTTATATTATAAAAACCACACCTCTAGAAGTCATAGGACCCACCTCTGCTTCAAAACCCCTAACCTAGAATCAAATCAACCCACCCTAGAATCAAAATGTGCTATATCAAAATGTCTCCTTAAAAGGAGACAGAGAAAATCTTAAGCAAGAGTCTGCAAATTACCAGAGAGGAGTACCAATAAAAAGCTTGTAAGTATTGCTTATGTTAATACGTTGATCATGATATTATAAATATTGTAACCTTCCAGCATTAGGTGTGCCAGCTTTGTGGGATTACCACCTAGCACTCCTCCCTGTGCACATGAAGGAATTAAACAGCTAATACCTCAACTCTGTGTTACTGGCCCACACACTGGGTAAAAGATTCCACTGTTTTTTGGGAAAGTATTGGTTCCTTGGTATGGTTTCAATCCCATATCAGCTGCTCGGGAGGAAAGAAAATCCGTTGAGTGGATTTCTCCCCTTCTCCATCAGCTGCCCCTATTAATTATCTTATTAATAAGGGGGGGAAAAAAAGCAAAAAAAAAAGCTTATCTAGATGTATAAATACAACAACTTGTTGGGTTTTTTTTTTCTTAGATATTTTCTTTCATCTCTCTTCTCTGCAGGTAATTTTATTGCTATTTTACAGTGGAGGTAGAGGTTAATTTTCCCTCATACAATGTTACTAGACCCTAAATCTGGTGGGTTGTAATTTTTTCCCTCTTTGCAGCAGAAAATCATTTTTCAGAAAGCCTGGTTATACTTGAGTCTGAGCAGACTAGCACAGTACTTGAACACTTTTTTGCAAGTCTAGTCCACAAAGGCTGTGTTCTGCAAAGACATCTTAACACGTGTAACACCTGTGTCTTAAGTACATATAACTTATATGCATGTAAGCAACTGAATTATCTCACCAGGTAAATGAGCAGTTTTTCTAGGATCAGTGATTAATTAAATATGTCTTAGAGATGAGGGAAGAGAAATAACCCCTCTCTTGGCAATGCACAAACCAAAGCTCTTACGAAACTGTAATTACCAGAATACCTACAGAAGTTCCTAGTTCCTGTGCAGACTTTGAGGTTGCAGTACAGGGGGAATAGTTGTTAACTTGCTTAGTGAGCGGAAAGGAATAACCACCAATTACTATTCCCCAGTATTATTGCTAAAATTAATCTTGGCTTGACTGTGACAATTCTGTGATTTTGTAAAGCAGAACTCTTGCTGTGCTCGTTGTTCCGAACAGGCAGGATCCTCAGAAATCAGAGGTTTGGGCTCAGGGCCTCTAGAGGTCACCAGAACCTAATTAATAAGCATTGCAAAACCCATTTGTGACGTGTAAATTGCTTTGTTTGGATTGGGGCTTTCCACCTCTGCACCTCTAGGTCTCCCCTCTCACAAGGAATCCAGATAGTCTTTAGATACTCACGGTCATGTGAATAACATGAAATGCTTGGAAACTCACACCCTTCTGGAGAGGCTTGGTGTTACATAAGTCAGCTCCTTTTGCAGTAAGGAAGAATATCCCAACTAGCATCTTTTCCTCTTCTCATGGTTCCAAACTTACCTGCTTTCTTCTGTGACCAAGCCCGTCCTGGCACAGACAGTCTCTCGTGCCCCATGGGTGATGTCTCTGCCTCACCTGTGGAAGCCCAGGGACTGTTGTGTTACCAAAGTGAGAAGGATGCCAGTTCTTTCTCTTGTGCTGATGCACCAAAGCAATTCAATAGCTCAAAAGGGAGGAGAGGCTGAGAGTGCAGATTTGGTTGTTGGCAAGGATTTTTCTACAGATACTTTTGCCTTGCAAATTATGATCTGCAAACACAGGAAAGCCTGTAAAGAGTAAGGTTTCTTTCCAGGTCACCCAGTGTTATATCTACAGGGAATGTTTAGAGAGAAGCTACAATTTAATTATGATTAAGTGGTTGTCATGAGGGCAGAGACCTCATCTGTTTCATGCGAGGGCAAAAGGGAAAGCTCAAGTAATTTTCTTGGTGCTTTCTCCGGGGCTGAGGGATGAGACAGGCTGGGAGAGGAAGGTGCTGGGTACAGCTGAGGTAGAATTTTTATTTCAAGACAACAAACAGAAGCTGTTCCTTTCGGGACAAGTTACTCTGAAGAGAGCAAAGGCACTTATTTGGGGAGCTGTCACTGGAATGAAGGCCTCTGGTGTCTCAGCAGTGGGATTTTTGTCTTCTCTGAAAGCCAGAAGAGTTGAACACAGATGAGTGGCCTGTGCCTTGACAGGATGCTGAGAGTGGTCTGGGGAGGCTGCTGTGAGGGGATTGTGACAAAGGGATCCTTTGCTTTTAGGTACAGGATACTGCAGGCTCAGAACGCTTCCTCAGAATCCAGGAAGTTTTTCTGGATACCTATCAGAAGGTGAGTCTTTGCCCCCTCAACAAGGCTGTGTGGTTGCTCCTTTCCACGTCCCTTCCTCTGTCTCAGTGGCAGCAGGTGGCTTGCATTCCTCATGCTCTGCTCTGGAAGCGGCAGCCCGAGGTAACAGGATCACCCTGAGTGTGTTTGCTGGGCATTAGGAAATGGTCATATGAATTGTATGGCTGTCCTTTATATTCTACCCTTTTACTTGAGAAAGATGCATGGAGTTAGGTGCTTCCCATCTCCTCAGTTCCCTTCTCAAGGTGAGGTCTGAGACACACCTTGCCGCTTCCTCCCGCTCTCCAAACAGCAATCTCATCAAATTTCTTCCTGGCTGCCGTCTGTAGCAAGCAGAACACCACCCCTTTTGCTATTTACAATGCAATTAACCTTTGGTAAATTAGCCTGTGACTGTCATGAAAGGATTATTTAAGGCAACACACCCTTGACTTGTTCCCACCATGCATACATAGAGTGTGCTGTGTTTGCAGCAGCATACTCACAACTCTGCCAAAACCCTTCCAGAAGCAGGGGGTTAGTTTTTATCCTTTCTGCATTACCCCAGCAAATTTGTCAGCAACAGGGAGATGTGTGAGGAGGGGCTCCAATAGACACAGTTCCTGTGGAGGTAGTTATGGTGATACAAGAGCTGCCCTTCCCCAGCAGTGTGGATGCTTCCCTGCTGCTAAGTATTACTGCCCTGGTAGCAAGGATGTGGGGCTGTGCCTCAGCCACCTCAGCCAGATGTTGTAGTTTAAGCAGCCAAAGAATGAAGTTGCTGCCAAAATACGAGGCTGTGATGTGCAGCAGCTGTGCTTTGGAAACATACCCTGTTTTTGCCTAGCGCTGTCAGGCTTCCATCCAGATTCCTGTGTGCATGTCTAGGGGGCATAATGCATACATGATGAGGCTCCTGGAGAGCCTGAGACCTCTGGCCCTTGCATAGCAGAGCTGATCTGTGCAGATGTGCAGGACGTGCCTGGGTTATCTGGACATCCCTCTGCTTGCTACCAGGCCTCGGAGAACCCTCAGGCAGATGACCCAGTTCCCCCAGCTCCAGCACAGCCAGAGTTCTGGTGGCAAAACAGGCTTTGGCTGGGAATATTCAGCATGCTGGCCTGCCTCCATGTAGCTGTGACTCCCAGCGGAGAGGCAGGGTGGCTGGTAAAGTCATGGGATCATAAGAATTTTCAGGGTTGGAAGGGACCTTTAAGGTCATGCAGTTCCAACCCCCTTGCCATGGGCAGGGACACCTCCCACCAGATCAGGTTGCTCAGAGCCCTGTCCAGCCTGGCCTTAAAAACTTCCAGGGATGGGGCTTCCATCACCTCTCTGGCCAACATGTTCCAGTCTCTCACCACCCTCATGGTGAAGAACTTCTTCCTAATATCTAATCTAAATCTACCCTCAAACAGCCGCACCTCTGCTTCCCTAAAAGTTTAACAGAATAGGGATTGTTGGTAGTGCCACACACCTTTATTCCTTCAGCAGCAAGATTCAAAAGGTGTGACCCATGGCAACACTGCTCTGACAAAGCACAGACAGTATTTTTTAGTTGCAACACAGTGTAAACTACTTCCTTACATTTCTTTGGATCAGTGAGTATCTGAAGGCACAGCTAAGTGAAATATTTAAACTTATTGTAAGTTCAGTCTGTCCTTGGCTGGTTCAGGTAATACAATGCTGCTGCTGCTTGATGATGACAGCATTTAGCTGGTATTGTCTCTTACAAATCATTCATAAAGTGACATAATCACTGATGCAGTTCTGTCATCTATTTGCATGTCTTCTCCCATTCCCAGGCTCAGACAAGGCTAAAAAACTTGGCAGGCTTTCAGGGTTTTGCATCCAGGAGCTTACCCCAAGGAGATCAGGAGTGCATATAGAGATGCAACCTAGATGCACGCCATTCCCAGGTTCCTCCTGGTTTTCTCTGAGGGAAAAACACTTAAGAGCCAGCTTGGATAATACCAGCACTGGAACCCTGGGCATGCAACATACTCTGACCCAGAAGTATGCATCAACACCACCTGAGCTGGTACAAAAAGGTAGTAACTGTTCAGCAATTCAGGAGGGAAAGGCTGAAACAGCATCTGTTGCAATGGTGAGCTCAGAATTCTTCATGCTGTTAAGTACAGATGCTCCTCACAATATCCAGAACAGTCAAAAAGCTGGTAGGGAGGAGCAAGGGATTACTCCAGTTCCAGCCTTACCTTCCATGTTCCAACAACACTTCTCTAGAGAAGTGGCTGGCCAAGCCCACCATGCAACTCAAAGGTTGCAACTTCACAGGTGGTGCTGAAGGAATGCAAGACTGCACCATGAATCAAATAATAATAAAATAAATCAGAAATATGGTTGCTACAGGATAATAAAATGAATGAATGCACGTTATACAACTACTTTTCTTCTTACATAATTGATTACTCTCCTTTATTTAATTTGCTACAGAAAACATGATAGAGGAGTGACAAGGGTAATTTCTGGATATATGAGCATTATTTGGAAATTCAGATAGTTCCTTATTGCTCTGAGTCTCGTCAGGTTTAATAACAAGACCTCCACAGCTGAAGCCAACAGAAACCATAAACCAAGGTCTCGAGTTATTCACAGGGTACCCATGTAAACCAAAGTTAAGGTGCAGTTTGTTGCAATATGTCGAGCTGTAATGTGTCAACTGGGGCTCAGGCTGAGAAGCTGGCACAGTGCCTGTTTGTTGAAGGGACACTTACCTCCAGCAGAGTGGACAACTGGCTATGCTAGGCTCAGCTTGTGGTGGCTGAATCTGAGGATTTAAACTCACAGCCCTCAGTACTAGGAATTCTTTTGCCTGTAATGAGGGGTGTCTTTCATTTGTCTTGGGAAAACTGTTGTGGTGCTTAGGTTCTCCTCAGTTCAAGGCAATGACAACTGCATATACGAGCCTACACTGATGAACTTTATTTCCAGTAAGCCAGTATAAGCTCCATCTCTAGTGAACTGGGTCACCAGTCACCTCTGCAGGAACGAGAGCTTCCGATGCTGAAAACCTAGTTAAAGAGGTTAACACGCTTCTCATTTTCCCTTCCAGGGCACAGAGCACTTACACAGTTACATCTGTTTTCTGTCATCTCAACATTACGCCCTAATTAATACTGATGAAAAACTGGCAAAGGCAGTTTAAAGTGGTTGCAGGGGGTTTATCTTGTCACTTCCCAGCCTGAAATCTGCAGCTGTTAAACAGCAGAAACGATTTAAAAAAAAAACAACAACAACCCAGTCAAGGAGCCTCTTCCTGCAAACAGCGTCTTCAGCCTGGCTAATGAAGCAATGTTTTGTCATGGCAGCTTTAGAGCCACGGCTTTTGGCCCGGGGAACTCGGCTGTTTATGCGATGTCTCCCGGCAACAGGCGATCCGCATTTTTAAGCGAGAATTGCCTCAAGAAAACCCCAGATCAGCGGAACAATACACCCGGATCAGGGTGCGGGGTCAGCTCCTCAGAGACGCCTCAAACGCCCTCAGCAGCTACCGAGGAGCGGCCCTTCCAGGCCCGGACAAACACCTGGGCATGGACCGGCGGCGGACCCACGGCACCCACCGCCGCGGCCGCTGGCCCGGGGGGGCTGGGGGCAGGCAGCCCCGCACGGTTCCCCGATACCGCGGCCGCCCTGCGCCGGGCCGGACCGGACCGGACCGGGCCAGACCGGACCGGACCGTATCAGCCTCACGCTCGGTGCCGCTGGCTCAATCCGAGTCCAGGGGGGAAAACCGAACTCGGGGCTGACAACAGTACCGAACCGACCACCCCGGAGGCCCCAAGGCCACCCCCTTCCCCCTCCTTCTCCTTCCCGACCAATGCGTGACGTCACTGGGGGCGGGGCCGCACCCAGCCCTGCCCCGCCCACCGCAGGAACGGCGAGACCTCGGTTGCCTGGCAACAGCGCTGCGTGACGCCAGGACGGCGCGACCGCCGCCTGCTCTCCCGGCACCGGAAAAGGCCTTGGCGCGTCTGTGACGTCGGCTCTTCCTTCTTTCCCGTCGAGGCCGGAGCGGAGGTAGGAGCGCGGATGCCGNCTTCGGGCCCTCTGGGCCCCGCGGGTTTGAGGGGGAGGTGGGGAGTGGCGGGAGGGAGTGTGGCGTGGTCTGGAAGGGCTCTCAGAGCCTTCATCATCCTCAGTGTTAAAAACGACTGAGACTCAATATTCTGTTAATGGTTTAATTAATTAACAAGTCTGGAAGTGGTTAACAAAAGTGAAATTGCGATAAGCAAAAAACAGCGCTGGGTGCATGGGCAGTTTTCACTCCACTCACACGCACGCACCTAAAACTCTAGAATTCCTTTATATTGATTACTATTCTATGAATATTCAAAAGGAGGTGGGTTTACATGCACACTCGTAAGGATTACATCATGGTATTATAACTTTCATAGCAGGTTTAGTCTAGGCGGAGTTCAGGCAGTTCTTTGGATAAAGTAAAGTCTTTTTCAGGCTTGAACCTCTTTTTTTTTTTTCTTTCTCCGACTTCATTAGAGTGGTATCAGGTCTCAGCCATAACTTTTCCCTTATCTATTGGCGGTGATGTCTTTATGTTCTCTGCTCACATTTTTTTGGTGTCTAATTGTCCTTGGCAGCGCCTTGTTTTGAGAACATGGCTTATACTCCCAATTATCTCAGAGGCCGAAGCTGGTCTTGTTTTGCTTATACTGAAATAGTGGAAAACAACATGCCCCAATGCTTTGTTTAGCCCCATATTCACTTCTTTTTTAGTTTCATTCTGAATTTTGTCAGTTAGGAATACAAATTCATCACATATATTACAATCACATATTACATCAGGGCCCTCAGCACACACCCCCCCAGCACCTTGCTCGCGTGGGGGATCTGCAGCTCTGTCAGCCGTGTTTACCGCCGTGTGGCCGTGCCTTATTCGGGCATCTCATACGGTGTTAAATGAGTTGTGTGGCTTGAAATACTGGACTAGGTTTTTTTTATACCATTTACATCAAGGAGCTGGTAGCACATACGCAGCAGTACAGCTTTCTGTTAGAGGTTTGCTGGCATAGGAACATCACCGTGCTGTTATATTGCCTTGCTTCATGCTTGCCATAATCGAGTTTGATGATAAAAATAAGTAGGTAGCTTTGTTCAAAGCTTACATAATATGTGGCTTGGTTTTGGCTGACAGGGTTGAAAACAGCAGAGAAAAATGTTAATAGTGGATGCCAGGAACACCTGAGCTTTCTGTAAAACAGACACCTTGGATCTTTAATCACTGAGGTGCAGCCTAAATACATGGATGTGTACGTGGATTTTGTTGTGCTTCGTTGGTGTGGGGGTTGGGCAACTAGTGAGGGTGAATTTCTGAGCATGGAGAGATCTGACACCTGCAGAATGTCAGGAATAGAACAGTTCAGACCCAGCACACTTAGCCAGAGTCATTGCCTGATACAGGTACTTGAGGTTATGTTCTTAAAAATGTGAATCTTCAACTCATTCATGTCAGGAGCAATCCGGATCCCTCTGAGATAAGGGAGATCCTACTTAGAATTACCTCCGTAGTGTCATCTCCACTTTTCCTTGTTCTTTGATTCCTGCAGAACACGTGGCAAATGCTGTCACCGGTTCTGACTCACATCTCCATCCCAACAGGACATCATCCATGATCCTGGCCGGGGTGCTCCCCTGGCAAAGATTGCCTTCCGTGACCCCTACAGGTTCAAGAAAAGGACGGAGCTGTTCATTGCTGCCGAGGGGATTCACACCGGGCAGTTTGTTTACTGTGGCAAGAAGGGTGAGTCAAGACCAAAGGCGTGTGGCCTGGGCAGTTTCAGAAGGTGAAGCAGATGTAGTCTGAATACATGGAGTTTGGGATGTTTAGGTGTGGTTGTGAGCCATCTCAAAGCAGTAGCTCCCACTCACCTCAGCAACCCTGCATTTCCTTCTTGGATATTGGGTTTCCTCACACAGTGTTTGGTTTATTCTGCCTAGAGCCCCTAGAGTTCTGTTCTGCTTTTCTGTTCCACTCGACCTTAAACTCCTGGTGCAGCTCAAACCACGCTGAAGCGTTAACGCTGTGCCCTCCTGTGCACAGGAGTCCCAGCGTTAAACAGCATTGTAATTAAAGTCAGGAGCCTGAATGAAGTTGCTGATGCCCTGGTTGCTCTTTGCAGCTCAGCTGAACATTGGCAATGTTCTGCCTGTTGGTACCATGCCAGAAGGCACCATCGTGTGCTGCCTTGAGGAGAAGCCCGGTGACCGCGGGAAGCTGGCCCGTGCCTCTGGAAACTACGCCACTGTTATCTCTCATAACCCTGAAACGAAGAAGACCAGAGTGAAGCTGCCTTCTGGCTCCAAGAAAGTGATTTCTTCTGCAAACAGGGCTGTTGTAGGTAAGGAGGGACCACTTTGGGCTTGTCACTGAGTTTATACACTGCTCAGCAGGTTTTCCAACAGGCCCCCACTTCCCAGTACTGCCTAGAAAAGAGCAACATTGACAGGCTGGACCCAGGGTGATGAACAGGTACAGTCTGTGCACAGGTTCCTAGCTTGTCTAGTATGTCTGCAGTTACTTTTGGTAATGGAAACTCTTTGACTTGGGCATAGTTTGATACAGTGGGAGGACAGAAAAAGATGCTGATAGTCCTCAGGCTGTCATGAAGTTGTTCAGCCTGTAAAGTCTGCAGTCCTCTGGGAAGAACTCCTGCAGAAAGTGTTGATGTTTTCCTGCTTTTGATACAGAGACTCAGCCTGTAGTGGTAGTGCAGGAGGTGCTTAGACACTGTAGGTATCACCAGTGCATTCTAGAAGGTCTGGCAATGAGCAGAAAAACCATTGTCAAGGAAACCTCTTGCCAGCTTTGTTACACACTTGACAGGCAGCTGCACTTGTCTTTTGACACCTGATGTAGCCAAGTGTCACCTGGGCAAGCATTGAAGGTAGAGAGAGAACTGCAAGACTCAGACAGTTCTACTTGTCTGGGTGAGACAGAAGTTAGCAAGTGTCCCTGCATCCCAAAAGAAGATACCAGAATCTGTGGTCTGATAACCTCGTAAGAGGGACTAAATAAATCATGAAATAACTAGCTATTAAACTTCAGGAGGCTTGAAAGTCCACTGAGGGCTTTCGGTTTGTGCTTTCTTGAGTTGGAGCACTAACAAAATTTGATTTACCAATGAATTCTAGCAATAAAAGTGGCGGTGCTTGAGAAAAAAGGGCTAAGCTTAATCCTGTAAAAACTGAAGCGCTTGCAGATCTCCTTGCAGGTGAGTTAATGTGTGTCTGGTGGCTTCAGCTTAATCTTTTGAGCTCAATTTTTTTTCAGGAATTGTTGCTGGTGGGGGCCGTATTGACAAGCCCATCCTGAAGGCTGGCCGTGCCTATCACAAGTACAAGGCGAAGAGAAACTGCTGGCCACGTGTCCGTGGTGTGGCCATGAACGTGAGTCTTACTTCTGATGAGAGTTTCCTTTATTATGGTTTAGAAATTATTTTTTTGATGAGGGGCAGGGGGTGCCTGGCCTGTATCTGGGAAGAAAGCTTCACAGGCTACACATTTAATTAGGGCAGTTAGCACCACTTGATAGTTTCTGCACTGTACGAAAAATGAAGCACTTCCATTTTTTTGTTCCCTTGTATCAGTTTATTGCTGTTAAACACCATTACTCACTCACATTGTTAATTATACCACTGACTTAATTTCCTTTTCCCCAGCCTGTAGAACATCCCTTTGGTGGTGGTAACCATCAGCACATCGGGAAGCCTTCGACCATCCGGAGAGACGCTCCTGCTGGGCGCAAAGTCGGTCTCATCGCTGCCCGTCGGACGGGGAGACTGCGCGGAACAAAGACTGTGCAGGAAAAGGAGAACTGAAGACACAGTGTGGAGCTTACAGAATAAATTTTTAAAAAGTAGCTTGTGTCAAGTTATCTGTTGCCAATGCGTGGCTAAACCAGGGATCAGCAGGGGGAGTTGGGTGTAGAGGTGAGGGGGTTTTCCCTGTCTTCAAGAGCAGGAATTCTTCCAGCCAGCATCCCTCAGGTACCCAGTTTAACTTGAGAATCTGGCTGTAATGGTTAAATGAAGCCCAGGCTAATGTTAATGGTTTTCCATTTTTATCTGCTGTGTTTCTTTGGAGGAAAAAGCTTGTGAGAGAAGTGGAACTCCTTAAGGAAGTGTTTCAGCTACATTGCTGTGACATTTGGGCTTCCTTTCTGAAGCACCAAGTTTCAAACAATTGGGAAGTATTTCCATTTGAGCACAGGCCCAGAGTCTGAACTGTCCCTAAGCTGCCTGCACGCTGACCTCTGTGCAGTCCTTAGGTAGGGCACAGCAAGATCCACAGTTACTCCCTTTGCAGGCTTGATCAGAGTGCTGTGTGCTGGACATTCCTGGGAACAGTAATAGCGCAGGTAGTGGCACTAATGTCTCACACCATGAAGCTGCCATCTCTAACAAAAGCTCTTTTGTGAAAAGCCAGTTTTTGAGCTGGGTGGGGAATGAGATAAAAGTTGTGGCTGTTGCTGCAAACTGGCACAACTCAGCCTTCCTGATTTGGCTTTCAAGCTGGAGCTTCAGGTCACTGCTGGGCACTCCTCAAGCAAGGACTCCCCTTATGCAGTGGAACTGCAGCAGTACCACTGCTCTGGATCTGGGGGGGGACCTGGGAGGGCTGGGGGCTGCACACCCCATCCACAGCCACAGGTACCTGCCTCTCAGGGGGCTCTCTTGCAAACACATCCAGGGGTGAGTGCACTTCCCATCTATGCAGCACCAGCTCAGGTCCAGGTTCTCAAACCTGACCCACTGGCAGGACTTCCTTGGGCATATTACTGAGTCTGGTGTGATCAACTCCTGCATAGCTGGAAGAGCCACCAGAATAGACATGGACTTCTCTAAGGGATAGGTGTTTCCAGGCATGGTGGTGACATTGGAAGACAAGACAAAAAGATAATGGAGAATGCAAAAATGTTTTTTGTTCTTCAGGTGCAAGGTAGTTTGCTTCAGTGACCTAAAAAGTTCACCTTCTCGTGCATGGTAGTTCATCCACAGGACACGATGATGACACTGATCCTGAAATGCCCGTGGCCAGACCTCTACCTAGGAGCATGATCTGGCATTGATAAGAATCCAGTGGAATGCAAAGCAAGAAGTTACTTTGTGGCTACTCACAACAATAATACTGTAACTGGCCACGTGGGTCTAGAGAGGAAAAGGTGATTTAAAAAAAAAAAAGTCAGCAGATGACATGTAAAAATGTAAAAAGCAACATGACAATTTTTTTTTTAATGTATCACCAATACTGTCAAGTTTGTGAAAGTTGATGTCTTGTGTTTTTGCCATGAGGTCAGAAGCTTAGGTTCCCATATTCCCCTGACAGGGTTCATCCTTGAACACTCCTCCCCAACAATATTAGAAAAAACAACAACCAGTTAAAGTATTTAATGTTCAAATTACTACCTAGACAAGAACCAAGTTAAGAATGATTTCACAGTACATCAAATGCAGTAGACCTTTCTTCAAGGCTGTTGGTGCAAAAAACTTCCAGAACCATTTGTGTCAAACGCAACCTAAAGGACTTGCAGCAACCATGGTTTCCAAACATGGATGGATTTGTTGACTCCGTGTATTTTCTACGAAAAAGGAAGATTTTCCTAAAAACACTTTCTGCCTTTGTCTCTCATCCCAGGCTCACAGGTGGCTCACTGACTACCAGGTGTCCACAGCCAAGAGCTGGAATATCAGTGAGCTCAATCTACAGGTACGGAATAATTGCACAAACGAGTAAGTGCTATATTGCTGAAAGTAGCTACAAACCCATTTAATGTAAGTACACAGGATGCAGTGGTGAAAGTCACTTTAAATTCACCCAGTAATAGTGTGAGGATTTTGAAGATCTGAGTCCATCCTCCAGACTGTGGAACTGTTCTTGTTGCAAGTAACTGTTACTAAAGTACAGTCTCTTGTTACGGGGTTTGCTACAGATCTATGATTCTATAGAACTGAAGGCTTGCCTTTAATGTTCGAATCCTATAGACTTGGATGCTCACAACACATTCCAATTGCTCCTTCGGGAAGACCACCTGGAAATGAAAGCCAGAATTGTGAAGAAACCATTTTCCTGTAACTGTACTAAATGGGGAGTTCGTGCCAGTCAGCTACGGATATCCATCTGTCTGCACAGGAAACATTTAAGCATGTGAATAGGTAATAAAGTGGTCCCTGGGCAATGCACAACTCATTGCAGTGGGACTGGACCACTTGGACAAACTGGACTGGAGGAGCAGGTGAAGCCAGAGAGGGAATTTCATGCAAGACAGAGCTTGAAAAAAATGGTGGGGACCCTACACGTGTGTGTGTGTGTGTGTGTGTGGGTGCATATGCAGAGTAGAATTTCTGATTGCAACAACCACACTGCAGGAATGCCCCACACTGGTGGAACACCATGAGTGTGCTGAAGGTGGCATAAATACCACTGCCACCCATGGGAGTCCTCAGACTCGATAGCATTGAGCCAAGATCCTTGGTGCATGATGGAGATGTGTGAAAGGAGCAGATTCTTATGGAAACTGGATACCTACAGCCGAAGAGGGGGCTGAATGATCTAGGGGAAAAAACGTATTGATCAGTATCAGAACTAAAATCTTTCAGAGGGGAAATGACTTTAGAGACTTTTAAGTCCAATAACATGTAAATTCAGTTATAAAAGCCATAGTGGTAACAGCAAGCAACCACAGCACAAGACAAACATTCTCCAGGGGCAAAATGCTCCCTGCATCACTAGCATCGTGGGTACTAAAATTTTATGAAAAGAGATGGGAAGGAAGAGCAAATTAAATGTGAATTACTAGATTAATTAAGTAAAAGTGAATGACTAAAAAGTCAGAGGCTTTAAAGAAACCAACCTAGAATGAAAAATTTCAACAAGCTGGAATATGATTTCTAAACTGAAGGTTTAACTTAGGACAAGCTGTAAAACAGAGTGAGCTGCAGCAGATTACAACATAGGAGAAACTACGAGAACTAACAATACGACAAGGAAAGAATAAAAAGGAAAAAAACCCCATAAAAAATCCTGTTGAGTTACTAACAAGTTTACTTCAGCCAGGGAGAACCTGGGAAAGGACTGAATGGAAAAAGGAAATTGTACTGAAGCTGATGTCAGGTGCTGTCTTCAGCAGGGGCTGAGTGGAGAAGTGTCAGTCACCTGTGGCACACAGGAGTTTCAGCTGAAACAGGTAGAAGCTCTTTCTAAATTTATGCTGTAGAAATCAGAAACTAAATAAGGCAGGAACACTGCAAAGAAGAATGTGCCTTTCTTCACCACCTTGGCTGGAAAGCTCCTCAGTGCACATGTGCTACTTCGAAACAATAACAATGCAATGCAAACACAGCAGCATCAACTGGGAAAGTGTTCAGGCAATCAAAAAATTAAGAGCATTTTGTCACTGGGTTCTCGTGTGTTTTACCATGATCTATGGCTGATCCTGGGATACCATACAGTGAAGTAAACTAATTGTAAATAAAAATGGAAGATTGTCTCTCGTAGGACACAAGGATGGCATATCACTTAGAAGAGTCCCCCCTTTGGAAGCTAAGGTGCTATTTTGGCTTCTTAGGAGAAGAAGCCCCCTAACATATACATCATCATATACATTTATATTCACTTCCAGTAATTATTTTAAAATACATATCATAATTAGGAACCTCTTGCTCAAACCAGCTTTTCTTATCAGCATGACAGACTACACAGTTGCTTATAAACTTTATATCCAGGATACTTACTTCACAGATTAATGAAAGATGAATTCCCTAAGGCTGCACAGAAGATACGATCTGTATAGTCCAACTTCAAAAAATAAATGCATGCATATTATTAAAAAAATTATTACAGTAATCCCCTTGTGAAGATCAGCATGTCTACCAGAACATCAGAAATCCTGAAATGAAGCAAACTTTGTTTTAAAGAAAGGTGTTAAGTGTTCCTGCTGTAATTTCAGTGGTTATTTCCAGTATAAGGCTTCATTCACCAAAAAAATTACAAAACACAACCCCCCAAACAAAAAATAACTACATACCAGTGAAGCATTGAAGTCTTCATTTAGGAGTGCCTCAAGTTTCCAATTACTGAAAGACTACAACACCATTTTCTTCACACTTTCTGAAGCATGTATTGTGAAACACCAAGTCCTGATCATTGACATATATCACAAATTCTTTCACCATAATATAACACGCTCCATAACATTATCACCCCTTTCCAACCCACGCCTCCACCCCTATCTCAGCAGCCCAGTCAGTGGTGGCTGCATGGAGACCACACAATCCTAACTTTTGCTGAGCAACAGGCAGCACAGCTGGACTTCACCCAGAGATGGGCAAGGCTCATCTCCCCAGTGCTTTCCACACCATCACTTCCCTCTCTCCCTCTCATACTGGGACATCTGCAATTTGGCTGCCCACCTGTGATCAGTCAGAAAGGGGATGTGTTCCTGGAGGATCCACAGCCTGCTACACACCTGTGCAGGGAGGTGTAAGGAGACCCTGTGAGGCAGAAAAAAAGTCAGAGTAAACCCATCCAGAGAGGATTTTGCAAGAAAGAAGAAAGGAGAAAAAAGCTTCAGCAACAAGATGTTGAATTTATCAGGTGAGCATCAAAACCAAGAGAAATGCTTTGGGGTGCTTATTTTCAGCTAATGTATAATCAACAGGAGCCCAAACTTAAGGAGTTTTCAGAGAGGCAGGTGATTGATAAATCATTACATATTTCAGCCTTTATAAATGTTAAATTAAAAATGGGCTTTTTTGGTCCTGTGGCAGTAACAAATTCACAGAGAAATACAAGAACAGAACATATTCGTGGGAAATATTCTATGGTTTTGCTGATCAAAAGCTTTCTTCTCCTAGTTAGTAGCAACCCCCTAACTGTCAATTAACCATCAGGATACATTAAAAATTTATCTTGAGTTCCTATTTTTGCTGATGTGTCCATGGTCCAGAGAACTCACACACGACCTCCAAGATGGGTCACATCAACAGAGCAGAGCTATGTTAAACTCAGGTGTTACCTGTTTCCACAGATGTCTTGTTTAAATTGTTTTTTTATTTAATGTTAGCACTACATATTCCCCGAAATTTGCCATTATTTTGTATTTTCATTTTCATGTCTTCAAATCCAGTGCCAAATGCAAACATAGTAAAGTGGAAGTTTCCTTTAGCTCTCCATTATACCCACTCCAAATTCATTTTAGGCGATGGCCCTTGCTCTGGTAAAGCAAAGCAATGGGGTAACTGGCATGCTAGGGGAACACAGGGGTAACAGCAGCCATCCAACAGCTTCCATTGGCTTTCGGCAACCAGGAATGTGGAAGGAAGGACACCTCTCCCTGTAACAACCACTTGGTACTAGGGGGAGTGTAGTTAAAGAAGCCTTTGGCTCTCAGCAGGCATGAAGATGGAGAGACCACCAGAAACATTCCCATGCAGCCAACTCCTCTCCCACAACCACAGTGCAGCCAGGCTGGTCTTCAGGTGCTATAACAGATTTAAAACCAAGTGTGACTTTGGGTACTTCCCACGAGTTAAGGACATCCCAGCTTTATTTCCGTCTTCATCACAGCAAGTCTCTTCCATCAACAACTTTGTTATTTTGCATTTCAATAAATTCAACACACGAGTCCTCCACTACCCCAATTCTTCAGTTAAGTCCACATTTTATTTATGGTTTGCTGTCGGTACTTCAATCAGGTTTATATACACATAATCTAAAACCTACATCAAAATCATGGTGACTGCTCTGAAGACCGAGAGAAGTGACACGATTGAAGTTTTCTTCCACAGCTATATGGTAAGTCTAGATTCCCACAGCAGTTTTTTGGTTCAGGTTGCAGAAGTGTTCAGAAAGCCACTGCCAGTTCTCCCTCAGGCTTGGAGCGGGGAGGTTACACAGTTCTCTTTTCAGCATTTCAGTCTTACACACAACCACAGCAGCAAGCAGTAACATTTCCCTCTAGACAAACATCTGGGCTGGTCCTGCAGAATCCTGGCTTTCCACATTCAGACATCCATCCCTTGCTAACCCCTCACTGCATCAACATAGCTAGAAATCCACATACCCCTGTCCTGGTTTAAGCCCAGCCCAGCCTGTGGTTGTGTTGTCTGAGTATTAGTTGCACAAAGATTTTATGCTACTTCACGTGAATGAGGAGGCAGCATGAGAGACAGAGTAGAAGGTGTTTGTGAGTCCATGTGATGCCACCTGAAAAAAATGCAAGATCCTTCATTTTGATGCCAAAATACATACCTAATTCTTGGGATCAAGTTTCAAACAAATTCATATATCCCCAGGAGGAGGCAGGGACTGCCCTGTGCCTGCCCAGCAGACAGCCTGACCAGATTATTTCTGCACTTGTGCTGGCCTAAGCTGGAAGGAACCAACATGGTGCTAAAGCCACTTAAAAGTGCATCAGCCTGCAGTGGCTCAGAAATTAATATCAGGAGGTAGAATGTATTAATAGAACAAGTTTGCAAAGCCTCTTGCTCAGCCCTCTCCCTATCTCTATTTGCTCGGAGAATTCAACTCAGTAGACAGATCTTTGCGAAGAAAAATAGCAGAAAATGCTTTATATGCTACTTAATTAACATCCTGCTAGAAACCAATTATTGGGTGCCTGGGGAAGCCTGTGTACATCAGAAGAGTTCACACAGGGAGGGCTCACACTCCACTGCTATCATCAGTGGTGTGAGCCCAGGCAAAGTGTGCTCAGCATCTCAGTTCCCAAGCGATTTGACCCCTCTCTCCCTTGAGTGATTTCTACTTCTGCTATTTTACCTGTTCTTAGTCATGCAGCAGGACAGGTAGACATAATTTGCGAGTATCATTAAATATCTAAGATGTACTCTTTGTGTTTCTAAGCTTCTGAATTTCCTTTCGAAGGACTCTAAAGCACCTACCAGATACTTAAATACAATCAAGTATAGCAAGTGTCCAAGTTTTCAGCTTTCTTTCCCAAAGTAGATTCCAGTGAGACCCACCCTTTTTAATGATCTGAAGGAAGTAACTGTTCAAGACAGAAAATGAAGCAAAACAAACAAAAAACCCCACTAAGATGCCAGCAATCTGGATTCAAGACTGCCATCAGTGGTGCATAGCTTTCCTGTCCCAGATTCATTCTAGCATTGAAGAGATGATAAAGCCAACCCCACTGAGGCTGTGGCTGCTGCTGCTGTCACACACAAAAAGGCTCCAATTAGGAGAAAAGGGCAGCCTGGCAAGTGTGGCTTTTGTAGCTGCTAACAACAAAATGGCAGGTGTAGGTAAAAAAGGAAGTAAAGAACCCAACAGTAAAGCAAGTGAAGGGATTTGATTCCAGGAGAACATGGAAATATTAACTAACAAGTAACCCTGGTAACCCAGAGTGAGAAACTTGGTAACGAAGAATGCAAAGAAATGAACAGAAATGTATGAGTGATGGGCAGGAACTGTGCAGCATTTCAATAAATAAAGCTACAGAAAAGGCCAACACCTTTAAAACCTACATCCACAGAGATGACATTACAGAAAATGAACCTAACTGCTCACTTAATGGCAAAGGTGAAACTACACTTGGAAAGCATTCATCCAGTCCTGGTCATTGTAGGAAAGCAGAAAACAGCACATCATGACAATGGAAATACGGATTATGGAACTGACTTATATGGGAAAACCCCAAACATTTCAGTATTTTCCTCTGGTAAGGACTAAAGGGGATGTAACTGAAAATACATCAGGAAGCTGCAAACTGCAGCTGACACTGCATGGGGCAATATAAACCAAGTTACTGGAACCAAGTTGTAAACTAGGACTAAAAATTAACATTAGCAGACATTTTAAATAGTATAGAGACAGAGGAGGAAAGAATAGTATTTTTTTTCTGCACTGGATGTTTTTCTATGGTTAGATTTTGGATGAAATAGTAGAAACCCTTTTTCTATTTCTTCTACTTTCATTATTCATTGCTAACTCATTGTTAAAAACCAGAAGACATTTGCAGTTTTTTTGACCACTGAAGAAAGACACTGCAATTTCAGAGTTGTGCTGCTGTAATTAAGGCTACATTATATTCTTTCACGGAAACACCCTCTAGGTCAGTTTGATTATCAAAAACTAGCTATAAGGAATTCTAGAGCTAAAAAAGACAGAGTTGGGTATTTAAAATCTGTTGAAAAGTTAGCCCTTATTTAATAAGGAGTGCTTTTCTCCTCCAGGAACTGGTTCTCCTGTGCTTGTTTCAGTTTCATTGTTTGCAAATCAGTGTTTATGTCTTTTGTGCCACCTGCTGACTTATCTCTTGATCCCTGCAACACCTCACCAGCTTCAACTCTTGTTGGTGCTGAAGTCAACAGAACGTGCACAAATGCCATTACAATCCATGGAGCCACCACAGCTAGCACTGGAAATCAGGTGACAGAGTGAGACTCTTTGGATTTAAGTGCTGGAATCTATGTTAACACACTTCTGCAAACAGCCTTCTGTAACAGACAGTGTGGGAGCAGGACTCGACACTTGCTCACATGGAAAAAAGGACCAAAGAATGGCTACTTGATGTTTTAAAGTAAGTTATTTCCAAGGGAAATTTTTGTACCTTAGAAAAAAAGGACATTTATAGTACGAAGCTCAAGAAGTTACCTCCTGTAAAAAGTGACAGTGCTCAGATTGGGTTAGAGCCCTCTTAGTGCAGTACAGCTCTCTTGACTGTAACAGAGGGCAAGGCTCAGCACAAATCAATGTATTCACATGAGAATCCCCAAAGACTGAGAAAAGGCAAGTGGAATCAACACCCTGCAACAGTACGGAGGAAGATACACGGAGTGTTGCTTCTGCTGTTGCTGCACAGCAATCTTTGCTGCCTTAGTGCAGACTGATGCTACCTGCAAGCAAGCAAGAAAATGCACTGGGCTTTCAAGAACTCTGTTTGCTGTCGTGCTCCTCATGAGACCACTTGTAAGAGGAACAGAAGTCATGCAGAAGGATGCAGCTGGGTTTCTTTCCTTCACCTGTTTATTGTGAATAAACACTGTGAAGCATGCACTATTTACAACATGGTTCCTATTTCTCCCTCATAAAGACTCTTTTGTCTTGCTCTAGACAAAAGGCAGATTTGAACTTTATTCCCAAGACCTCATGGCTGTGAAAAAAGCAGCATCGTGAACATGTCAGGGAGCACAGGAGGCAAGAAGCTGGGGAGCCAAAATTACTGTTGTCCTGATTACACTTTGCTGGAGCAGGGCCACAAACGGGGAACTCCCACACCTGTCTGAAGAAATGGAAGGTCAGCACCAGCATCTCACCCTCCCCAACAGGAAGGTGTGTGTCTTTCACCACAGGGGTAAATTTGCTTTCCATTTCGATTTTTAAGTGTGGACTAGAAAGGTTTAACTATTGATACTTAAATCCTTACTTGTTTGGTCTGCAAATTTCCTAACATGCCACTTCTTCATCTAATTTATAGTCTTTAACCTTCATTTGGTTAAATGCATTGCACTGAAAACCTCACTGAAATTCCTCGTAAATGGAACTCATGCAAACAAAAACATTGATCCGTTTTGCCTTGACATAATTTACCACCCTATTAATTTCTGGCAGACTCAGAGGTAGACAAAATTTATTGAAGCAAAAAATGAAGTAAATTGCTACAGCAGCCAATTTTTGCCCATTTAGCTTTGGCAGAATGGCTGATCTTGTTCTCTCATGGAACTATGGAAATATAAAGTTTTGGAAAGGTGTTTTTTCATGGTACATATGCTAACACACACAAGTTAGGCACAATGAAGTGGCTGAGAAGGCATAACAGCAATTACTCTAACATAATTTTCTCATATTGTCTAAAGTTTCACTTCGAATTTCACAAAGACTTTTCATTATCTGGTTTTCAATTTCCTTCTGGCTCGTTTTCCACAAGATACACCAGCTTTAAAAACAGAGGACTTCAATTTTCAGAGCTGATAGTTAGCAGGGAAAATAATCTGAAAAATTCTAAGTCAAACAGAGTCCTTTCCTGCTTGTGCATCACCACAAGATCAGGTTCTGCATGGCAAATAAACTTTGACTGAGCCCTGTGCAATCTCATTGCTGTCAAGGGGTAACACAGGTGTAGATCAATGTACATCTACTGATACACAAACAATGACTGTATTCCTTTTGTATATGGCTGTACTGATTTTTTTAAGACTAAGAATAGCAAGTGTTAAAAGCTTATTTCAGTCACTGAACAACCACAACCCAAACATGAGGGAGAAATTCTGCGTAGTGAGGTTATAGATTTCCCCCCCTACTTCAAGCTCCACATTAACCACCACGTAGCATCATCTATGGATATTCAGTTTCTATGAATTTGATGTTACTGTCAGGAATGTAAGTGCTTTACTATTTATTGGCTCATTTTATGGAAGACCAGAGATTCCCTAGTAACTGTTCTAGATTAGTGATGGGGGAATTAAATCTTTAGGCACTTTGAGGACTAACATTTTAAAGTGTGCCATCACCAATGAGGTACTGCCTGAAAATGACCACTGCCAAAATGCTGTGATAGTAACATGCATATGAAACTTTTTGCTTGTACAGTATTCTCAAATACAATTCAAAATTGTTGTGCCCAGAGTGAAGAAAACATTGCACCTTTTACTGCAGCTACCTCTTCAAAGCAGTAGCTGCAACAAACAATACAGACCATCCTTCTTCAAAGTCAAAAAGATGCACAATATTTTTAATTTGCTGCCTGAAAAACAAGTGCCACTGCAGTCATCCCAATTCAGGGACAGTGTATGACTGAGGAGAGTCACAGCCTTAAGTGTCACAGCTTTGACATGTCTCTACAATCACTGCACTATTAAAAGCAAACACATTTGCAAGGCTGAACTAGTATATTGTATTTCAGCTATATAGTAGAAAATACATAATAATTGCCTCTGAGATCGCTTTTTAAAGAATTACTGGTCCAAATAAATATGAACTTCAACTTGAGTACTCAGGGTAGAATTTTTGAATTAAAACCTCCAACAAGCACTCCCAATCATAAATGGGAGCACTTGATCCAAGTTTACTAAGTCCCAGTAAAATGGTATTACTAAAAAACTATAAAAAAATCTGAATTAACTTGAGCACTAGGGAAAACACAGAAGCATAAGCGATCATTGCCACACATCATATTAAAAAATCTTCTGTCTCTCTTCCTTATTATGCTAAATGTGTAAGAATGCACTTGCAACTGAATTTTCCTTTGTTCATTTCAAAACTACAGACTTTTAATTTGATAAGCAGCTTTGTTTCTATTAACTCATTTGTAAAAAACACCATCAAGCTTGTGCTCATTAAATATATATGTATATATAAAAACATACAAAAAGTACAAGATAAATCACATTAAGAAACTTTTACAGTGTAATCGTCCTAGTGATTTTATTCTTAAGGGCCAAATTTTTTTTTGTGGGTGCACAGAATCTCCATGTGACTGTTGCTCCAGAATTCAGCATAGTGCCACTGCACAGGATTCACCTTTCTGTGCAGTCCATTAAAAAACAAAACAAAACAAAACCAAAACCAAAAAACAACACACACCACAGGACAAAACATTCTTCTTAAATCAAATTCTATTTGTGAATTCAGCAAAATAATTTCTATAAAATAAAACAGCAAAATATTTAAATAGTATAGGGTGGGCTGTATCTGTTTTGCAGGGGTATTTGGTTTTTAGACAGGTTCCAAAAAAATTACACACATTCAAGTTACCAATTTTCATTTAAATACAGTATTTACTGATGCGTTTCTTGAAGTATTTAAACAAATGTTTATTCTGGAATAGAGATACCTCAGAATTGTATTTGACTAACCAGTAGTTTCTTTTTTTATAATCAAACCCTGCTCCTAATGTTAAGATTTCCTGTATAATGGATAAAGAGCTAAGACAATTCTCACTTTCAAGTAGAACTGTGAACGAGCAGAAAACCAGCAAGTTAACTTGGTGCAGTGGCACTCACAAGTACTGTGTGATTTCGTTGACTTCCGCTTCACTGGGATGCAGTAGAAGGAAAGTGTTAGAAGTTTATCTAATAAGCTCTACCAAAGAAACAAAACAAGCACACCAAATACAGTCTATTATGCTCCAGGCATCCTGCCATAGCAAATTTTTGCATATTTGTTTTAAATCTTTTAAATTCCTATTACTGAAAACTAAGTGTTCTTTATCCCACCCAGAGACAGAACTGTCAAAGATGTGAGGAACATATGTGAAACTGAAAACCACTTGTTTGTCACATTTTCCCTCCCCATTTTATAGTCTAGGTGTAAGAAGAAAAAGTTCTGAGCAATACAGTTGTCACATTGGGACACTGCTGTCACTTTTTTCCCCCCTCATTGGCTACACTAACTTGGTGTGAAGCCATGCTAAATGTTACAGCATAACTATAGCTTCAAAGTGATTAACCTAATACCAGAATGAAAAAGGCAATGAAAAAAGATCTAGAAACAATGTTACATCACCAATTCTCCACATCAACCAAATAATTAAAAGGTTACCAGCCATTACGTTGCTCATAGTAAAATCGACTCCAGTGGCAAAGAATTAACATGAAACTATTTTCGTGGTTGACATGGACAGGCTTTTTCATAAAGGAGTTGATCCGACTGCCAAGAGGCAGGCAACACTGGTTGCAGAGCGCAGAAGATATATCAAGAAATTATTTTTTTGTTTTTGTAGATCTGTGAGTCTCATCAAGACAAAAAAAATGTTTCTTGCTCAAGAATTAACAGTCAAACATTAATATACTATATACACCTTTGCCATTTACACATTAGCATCAGGCCATTTATTACAAAACACTATACACTTTCCACTGCAGGCGGGTTATATATTGACAGCAATTTTCTGCAGATAAGACAGTGAATAGACTCTCCACTCCATGTTGATTAGGAATAGTTTTTCTAGTTTTAAATATTAGCCAGACACAGAGAAAGGTTGGACTGTAAGGCCTGGGTGCACAGTCTTGATGGAGCAAGTTAATTGATTATGTGCATTTCACTAATCTTTTGTCTGAGGCGGGGAAACTTCTTCACTGCCTTCATAATTTTCTTGTGCTCGTTGGCCAGTTCGCTGAGGGTTGTTCATATGATGTGCTGCTGGGCCTGTATATGGCTGTCCATGCACGTGGTTATTCTGTAAGAAAACAAACATTTTAAAGGGACATTAAACTTGGACCATTTCTTAATCCGTAACTTGCTTTACTCCTTTACACTCAAGACTACTGAGAAGCACCCTCAAGCACACTTAACATTTCACAAAGTGGTATCTATATGAACACAGACCAGTTCCTTTGAATCATCTTTCACTTACCTTTTTAATTTACTCAGAAGATAACAAACTTTCAACTTGTAAAGACAATGGGATCAGTCACAGTAGTACTCAGTTTTCAAATAACTAAACAGTTACATGCAAAGCAAAAGCAGCAAGAAAATAAAAAAGAACAGAGATGAAAAGAGGCTGCCTGTGTGCTGAGGACATTAAACTGTGCACACACTTTATCAAAATATTCAAGCAGCTTGAATTCCATCCAAGACGATGGAAAAGGTATACCTGTATTTATGCAGCATTGTTTCATTTTTAAGAGGGAAAACTTCAACGTTACAGAACTGAATGAAATCTAGACCAGTAGCTTTCTGCAGATGCTCTGCCCTGATTTAAAAAGTCATACACACATCTGGCAAACGAAAACATCTCATCTGCCTGCTGATCTGCAGAGTTTAACCAACTGTGGAGAAACCAGGAATGTGAGGATTCTGTGTGTTAGTGAGAAATGCCATCTCTTGCAAGAAAGTGAACACATCACACAGGTAATGGTGAGGTTACGGTACGTGTCTGAACTCAGGAGTTCAGAAAGGAGTGGGAAAATCTGCATCACTTACCAACTGCTCTGCTGAGAACACCAAGTAAGGAAAGCAAGATGGAGGGAAAATGAGTTTGGGCAGGAAAGGAAATTAAATTAGCAGATTTGGAATACATAAAATGAATTGGAACAAAAAATGGACACGAAGTGAGGGATCGACTAATCTAGTCAATTCAATAAAAAACCTGGTTAGGATTTCTTTCAGATCTGGCTTTCCACTGAAAGATATTAACAAAACAGCCATTTAACAAAAGCAGATTTAGATTTTATATGTATTGAGATTTAGCAACCAGCGTTATAGCACAACTTATACATAACAAAGCCATCTGCATTTTTCCGAAGGCCTTCCAATTACCCAAACTGAAATTCAGGCCTTGAGGCCTGATTTTGTATTTAATAACAAGAAAACAACTTACAAAATATTATCCATGTCCACAACTATGACAGAATCAAATTCAGTATGCACTAGGCTGTGATGACATCTGTCCCTCTGCTGCTTTTCCTATGAATGCTGCATTCATTTCCTATGAATGATTATTCCTGATCTGCTAACATTAGAATTCTCACCTGGTACTCTGATGTTGAAACTGTTCTTGGCAAAATGGAGGTATACCTTTATTCCTTCAAGCATGCTTCTGCCTAAGTGCCTATAATTTAAATTACCATAAACGCTAAAAAAAGATAACCTGGACCTCTGAACAAATGGTTCAACTCGAAGCTTTTACCTGTTGATACTGGGAACCAGGTGAATGGGGATACAGTGGGGCATCTTCAGGTGGAGAAGACTCATGTTCATCTGGGGCATCAGGATCATCTGGTTCCTGAAGTTTGAGGAAAAAAAAAAACCAACAATAAAAAACCTGAACACTTTATTTCCTTTGGTAAAACATACTATGATTATTCTATCCAGAACCAACCCCTACCTGCAAGCTGTAGTTTGAGATTTGCTTCAAGAATTATTCCACCCATGTCACACACAGCTTGTGCTGTACTGCACAAAAATTCCCACTATCATACGCTATAAAAATTCTTTATTATTGGAAAAATAAACCTATTCATAATCTACTTTAAATAGTCCGTTTCAATTCTGAACAGCTAATTCTTTAAGTGACAAGTGTCTACAGGAAGAGGAAAAATGCAGATGAGTTAAAGTAACTAAAGCCAACAAAAATAGAATTCCATGTTCATAAAATGTGTTATCTCTATAATGACCAGAGACTGTTGCTGAGGTTTAGTATTTATTGAAGCACTTAACTCAAATTTTTTACTGCAAGTCAAATTAATTCTTTACCTCCTCTGGGCAGAGTTCACAGGCTTTTGCAAGAGTCATTCTAGCACTGTGTGATCTCTCTAAAAAGTAGCCATTTGCTGTTTCATTGCTTTGTATTGGTGGAGACCAATTGTTGTAAGTGTACTGGGGATTGCCAGTGTACGGTCTACGCTCAAGTTCATCTCCAAGCCATTCTACTGCCCAGGTCCATTTTCTCTTCAAATCTCCATTGCTCTGTAGATGGAAAAAAATCAACAAAACAGATTTATTTTCTTTATTCTCCAAAACAGAAATATTTTTTCCTTGCTATACATCAGCAATCATGCAACAGATCACCAACACATAAGCTGCTATTGAAAAGACTCCTTGAAATAGCTGTTTCTGCACAAAGAAAACTTCACATTTCAAAAAAAGTCTGCAGATTAGGAGCTGCATCACAAAAACATGTGTGCAAATTCAACCAAACTGCTCTCAGTCCCATATACTAACACCTTCTGATTTGGAAAGGTTTGTGAGTTGTAACTGGAAGCTGTAATTTCATCAAGTTGATGAAGTGTCTTTTTTTTTTTTTTAATGCACAGAATGGGAGTGAAAAGCAGCAAGAAACAGAATGAAAGATGTCACCTGAAGGATCTGGTAGGCTACAGGACAGTTGCTGAAGAGAGCTACCATGCACTTTATACACTGGTAAGCTCTTTTCTGATAATGATTCTTAGAGCGCTGAATGGTGTCAAATAGTCCATCCCTGTCATCCGGGATTCCCTTAAGTGCATTATGAATCCTACAAAAAAAAACAAAGACAACAAAAAAACAACAAATCCAAGCCCAAAACTTGAAGTGTTAGAGTTTTAGTATTTGAACTATGGCTTCAACTACAATGATATTAAAAAAAGGGATAATTCATATTCTAACTTCTGCTTTTAGTAGAGAGGTAGGTTGTTTTTTGTTTTTTTTTTTTTTTTTTTTAAATCAGAAAACTCACTTGAAACACCACATATGTAAATTATAATATTAGCACATTTAGTAGTATCTAAACCCTCTGAGTGAGATATATAAAACATATTATGAACTGTAATGACAGCAATCGACTTCAGTATGTTGATTTTTATTACTTATCTTTAAAATAAGTATCAACTGTGTTTAGAGAATAGGCCATTTAACCCACTAGGTCCTTACAACAGAATCAGAACAGTCTGGTTCCTCAACCGAATGGTTACTGACATCATAGTGATGCTTCTCAAAGATACACTCTTTTAGCTGCAATTTCTTTGAAGAGGAATGAGTGGCATATACTTGTGCATGGGGATAAGGGACTTGGGCACTCCCTGGAACTAAGACCACTTTCTGTGTCTTCTGCTCTCAAACAAGCGGTAGAGGAAAAACTTGTCTCCTGGAAACTGTGAAAGAACCGAGAATTGACTTGGCTTTGAATAAAAAGTCAAGAGGAGGTCACAGAACCTACAATGCTAACTCTAAGGGCTACACTCATAGCAGGAAAAGCAACTGCCCTCTTTCCTTACAGCCCTGGCAATGGTGAGCCAACAGACTCCAGGCAGGCAGCAACTCAGGCACCATCTGTCAAGTGATTATGAGCTTTACTTCAGCTAATTCAGCTTAATGATACTTGTAACACTATTATTGCATATTTGGTCCTTGAAGCTGTCAAATCAAGAGAAATTTGAGGGTGCATCTGATGCCAAAGAACAGAAGCAGCCATCTTGAAGTGTAAGAATACAAGGATCACTGAGTGACACAATCACAGAACTGTTGTAGTTGGAAAAGACCTTTAAAGTCATCAAGTCCAACCATTAACCAAACTTTGCTGAGTCCAGTGCTAAACCATACTCCCCAGTGACACATCAACATGTCTTTAAAACACCTCCAGGGATGGTGATTCAACCACCTCCCCAGGCAGCCTATTCCAGTGCTTAATAACCATTTCAGTTAATAAGTTTCACCTAATATCCAATCTAAACTTCCCCTGGTGCAATTTGAGGCCATTTCCTCTTGTCCTGGTTCCTTGTTAGGGAGAAGAGATCGATCCGTGCCTTATCACAGCATTTCAGGAGTATAGTGAAAGCCATACTACAACATTCAAACTCCTTCATATCCCATTATTACAAAGATATCTCTACCCCAAAGAACCACTTCCATGATTTCTCACCTGTGTTTCCACCATAAAATATATTATTTTACTTTACATCTACAAAATTATATACAGCCTTCATCATTCTGTGGACTCAAAAGACATCTTACTTGAGTATTTGTTTATCAGAAGGAAAGCCTAAACAAACTGCATGGTATATGCATTACATACACATATCTATGCAAACCTGAAAAGCCTATGCATAAAGTGCCATCTCATCCCTTACCTAAGCTGCAATTCCTATAAAGAAAATGAAGAAATCCCTCCAGCTCACGTCTTCCTCTTTTAAATCAGGTAAGCAATACCACCATCTTCTGAGTATCCTCTGAAGTGAGGCCAGACAACTAACAAAACCCTAAGAGTGCAGTCTACTTCTTACTTCTACAGGCTAAGCATGTGAGTTTACTCCAATACCTGTATTGCATATGGAAAGTGTGCTCTTACTCAAACTATTTTCATTGTCCTACAAGACATGGTTGCAAAATGATTTAGTAAATCCAATACTAACTATATTCACTTATTACAAAACAGTGACATGTTGAAATACTGACAAATAGAATATTGATGACATTTACTTTGTGTTACCTCACCTACTACTTGTGCATGAAATACCTGAAAAATATACATATTCTGCAGACAAAAATTAGGTTTGAAACTGGGTACATACTTAATATATTGAATTTAAAATTCTATTGATATGTGATAATATAGAGAATATTTATGTATGAAATAAGCTTTTCACCCAAGTTCACACTTCATGAATGTCTTGGTACCACTGCTGTTTCAGAAGACCAGGCTATCGTTGAACCCTCTTCAATGAGATGTTTTCAAGAATCAACCTAAGCACCTTGCTTATTTACTGCAATACCACTGAGTTTAGCCTAAACAGAGCATTCTATTGTATATGAAAAGTCTTTGGCTTAAAGTAGCAAATTTTGCAATAGTATGGAAAGTTAAGGTAAAAAATTGGATTTACCTCAAAAATTGAGATAGAATTGGAAAAAATGTTTCATCCCTGTATTTTAATTTAATATATATTTACAGTAAAACTCCTGAAAAGATCAGCAACAGAAACACTAGGAAAACAAGCTGTACAAAAATTAATAATCTTCAATTATAAAAAGAGAGGTAAATACTAACCTGTGAGTTTGCCAAGAGTCCTCAATTAATAGGATTTGCAGAAGCAGATCCAAATAAGGTCGAAGCTCATATGTGTATGAATATGCAACCTTAAGATTCAAAATGCAGAGAATGTAAGAAAGCATTCCTTGAAACATGGAAATTCTATGGTACAACACAAGAACCCAATTCACTTGAAGTGACATTTACTGTAATTTGAAGGACATGTCAAGATACAATTTATCCTGTGTTTTTGGTTTTTTGGTTTTTTTGTTTGTTTGTGGGTTTTTTTTGTTTTGTTTTGTTTTGTTTTTGTGTGTGTGTGTCAGTTTGTTTTGTTTTTAAACATAGTAGGTTTTGCAAAGGACAATTTTTTCCTCCTAGCTTTTCAACACAATTTATTTGAAGCCTCAAGCACACGATGCTGAAGAAGCTACCTTAAAAAAAGCAAAAGCAAAATTACAAAATGGTGTTTTTCACTGACACTGCTACTTTTGGACAGTATGTTCAAAGGTTATCTTCAAAGGCTATCCTAGAATGTAAAATACATAGCTAGCAAAGTTTCAGTAAAGTGATTATTATGATTCTTTCAAGTGCCAAACAAAAGGACATAGAAAAATATGAAGTTTACATGAAAAGAAGTAAAGATGAACTAACTGATGTAAAAAAAATATTTTGAGTGTTTAAGTGTGAGTAAATCAACAGAGATTACAAAGGAAAAATAAGACAATCGCAAAGATTCTTTCCTGAGTCTGAGACCAAGTATGTTCTGCAGGCTTGTATGAACAAACCTTAGGAACATACTCAAGAGTACACAGAGAGGAGATCTTAGAAAATGATTCTAACCTTCCATGCAACATAAGCTATTTTATGGGTAATGATGGAAAAGCTTTAGGAAATGCTCCTGCAATACATAAAGACCACCTCAGACTACTTTCCATCTTTAATATAGTGCTCCTAACTTGTAAAAGGTTGATTGCTCTCCTGAACTTGTAACAGGACTTCTCATAGTACTTCAACACGCTGTGTAGTTCTAGTGTAAATACACAGAGGATGCTATCTTAAGGGAAGTTTCTTTTTCAAGCACCTGTTCAGTATTTAATACAATATTCCTATATATAAATATAGAATCTCGCATCATATACATTTATATTCCCACCTTTCTCCTAGCTTTTTATTTTTACCTGCCAAAGAAGTTCACTGAGGACAGTGGAAGAGAACTGAGGATTCTCCCAACAGCAGAAACGAAGCAACTTGATGGTCTCTTCAGAGTTGCTGCAATCTTCAATAATTTTCTTCACATAACTAGTCCTCACAAACAAAATGTCTGCTACGTTCTGCTGAAGTGCCATTATAGGTTGAGATAAGTTAGGATCACCATAAGGGTTGGCAAGTGGGGGATTACCTAAAACAAACAATTATTACAGATGATTATTTAACTACTTTCAATATAGATACAACAAAATATAAATTGGTGTAACTCATCAAAAAAACAACAGGTAGAGAAAAAACCCAAAATCAACTTCCTAAGAGTTGAAACATGAAAATCAACCCTAAGAGTTGAAAAATACTTGAGTATGAATTAACGTTTTTTTTTTTTACTAACTTTTCTGAATGTGGAGCTTGACACTTGCTGCCTAAGAGAGCTACTTCTCCCTCTCAGGTAAGATTATGTAGTGACAATCAAAGCAAACCAGCTGGAGATACATCCTTATGCAAAAAGACTGAGTTTACCCAGTGAAATCCTCTTATCTCCTGAATTTATCTGCTTCACTGCTTGTGTACCACCACCCAAATCTACCATTTTGGGACAGAAGGTCAATTTACTTCACCAGATAATGGCAAAGGCTTCAGTGGAATATAAGAACAATCCCATCTGAACCTCTAGAGTGTAGAGAGAACTAATACACTCTTGAAAGAAAAAAAAAAGTATGCATCTTATTTAGTAAGCTTCATTTTGTTTAGGAAACACTGCTGATTTTCTCCTAATGTTTCTAAATTCAGCATTGTTTTTTGTTTGAAGATGCCCAGAAGTACAAAGGTGAGCTTTTCTAATTTATTATCCTGCAGTGGAAAGTAACTTAATTCTGCAAATAGTAATCATGTGACGGAGCACTGGAACAGGCTGTCCAGGGAGGCTGTGGAGTCTCCTTCTCTGGAGACATTCAAAACCTGCCTGGACACGTTCCTACATGACCTCCTCTAAGTGACCCTGCTCGGATAGGTGAGTTTGGCTTTATGACTTTTCGAGGTCCTTTCCAACCCCTAACTTTCTGTGATTCTGTGATAACTAGTAGTCAGAGTAATGCTCATGCAAAGTACTTTTTAGCTTAACCAACATTATGAATATAGTGAATACATAATCACTTTTCAAAGGTATAGTATCTTTTCAGCCTCAAAATACTGCACTGGAAACAAAACCAAATCAAAATTGCCAAATGGTCCTGAAGTTTATTACAGCACAGTAAAATTTTCAGTTCATTAATCATACTATAGCACATTCTAGGCTATTGATTTTATAGCCTGACACATCAAGCTGTAATGAGTTTGTTGTTAAACAGCTTCTCTACAAGTCCTCAATTAGTTTCTCAAAAATATGCTTAATCGAATATGTACATATACAGGCTATAAAGTCCACATAGCCCAATATTCTGTCATCATTGATCAAAAATAGCTGCACTCTATTAAATTACTGGAGATATTAACAATTCATTCTGTGTTTGACCAATTTCTAGCTGATTCTTATTCTTACAAATTTAAGTGCTGGCTTCTGCTTGCTCTCTTGAGTGTGAGCAAGAACTGTATCCTCTTCAAGAGCTCTCCACAGCAATGTAAGATCTCTCTACTGGTAAGCAGTATTAGCCATTTCAGAGCCTACTCTGGTGTTTCTCCTGTACAGATCACTTTTGTAATGATAACATAGAAGTAATTTATTTTATTACCTACTCAGAAGTTATCCATACAAATCTTTACAATGAGTTTGAACTATTCTAAAATCATTACTATTTTGTCACCAGCAAACTACCACTTTACTAATCAGTTCTTTAAGAAATAACACAAGAAGCCTAAAACACAGAACAGATCTGACTTGTGCTTTTTAAGCACAGCAAACTCGTTTTGCTTGTAACAAGATTTCTGTCATAAAACAAAAAGAGGTGCTAAACATAAAAGTCAAAACATTTTTCCAGCTAATACATTTAACACGTAATAGCTAAATATGCACGAAAGAGATCTAGTGATATATTCAATGAAGCTAGGGAAAACTTAAAATTCACTGTACCATTGATAGAAGACTGCATCCGTGATGATACATTGCAGCAACGGATCAATTGTGACACAACAGTGTACAGCTTCCCCAGTTCAGCATACTGGTATTTAATTGGAGGGCCTGGACCTTCATCAAGAGCCACAAGCATGAACGTTGCAGGAACATTTAGTTTCAGAAGTTGCGTCTTCTCTGCTACACCTTTACAGGGAAAAAAAAAAAAGTTATACATCTTGGCATTGAATTTTTTTTTTAAATCAAAATTACTACTGTTTACGTGCTGAGGAAAAAAATCAAATACAAAAATAAAAATGCACAACAAAATTCTGTTGAACTGTAAATTACTAGAATTTCTTTACAGTGCTCGTTACCACTAGCATCTGTGTTAACAGCAAAGCCTCAGGGAAGTCTTTTGGACAATGAATTTATCTTCCTATTGTGAGGCTCAGGATAGAATGAACACCCTCCACCCAGTGTATTTTGTTATTTTTCCACCATATCCATCCTGGATATGTCATTACAAATCTAAGACATTTCCAACTGTGCTATACTATGCAATAAGTGTAAATAAGAGTGACACAATCAATAAGAAAAAAAAAGAGAAGAACTCCAAAATCAAACACAAACCAAATCAAACAAAAAATCCAAATATAGCCAGTTTCACTGCAAGAATACATTATGCATACTTGTATCTACCAGTAAATTCAATATGTCCCTTCTGATCTTGTATTTGGTTAAAAAATCATTATTTCCAAGTTTTTCCTATTCTGAAATACAGCTGAAGCTTACCTACCATCTTTCTGGTAAGAAGGAGGAATTCAGATAGCACCTCATTGGAGCTCTTTTACAGTACCTTCTTAATTGTTAGTTTTGAAGTTACAACCTCTGTAAAACTGATCTCTCACTTGCTTAGACAGGAACAATATATTATCTCATTTCTGCAAATGTCAGATTTGCATCTTTTTCACAGAATCTGAGGAGCTGCAGGAATGATGTACTGTGGCTGTTGCTGAATGAACACCCTACATCCTTACAGAAGCCTTCAGCTAACAGTAGTACGACAAGCACAACTGCTTAATATTTCCATGTTTATCTTTGCAGAGTAGATTGTAGTAACGATCAGACCTACAAATGAAATGCAGTTATGCTCTTCTGCCTGGCTTCTGAGCATCTTCCTAGGCAGAGACTTCAACTGCACTGACTGACTATGAAAAGCCACTGAAGAAGAAAAGTTAAGTGTGTATGAATTGCATTTCTATTCTCTGTAATGCCCTTATGTCCACTCTGGTGGGTCATGACAGACCCCTCAGACAACACTTGGGTAGACAAAGTACATGAAAGCAACATACATTATAGGTGAAATTTACACAACTGCCTAGATTAATTCTATAGACAGGAAATGAAGTATCTTTAAAATTATCTACCCACATTAAAGAGTTTAAAGAAGTGTGTGTGTGTTTCAATTTTGTGTGGAAGTACTGCAGTAACTCCCTTTGGACTGATACACTTGCTTAACACTTTAGCCACAAAATTATCTAATAGAAACTCCAATTTATAACTTGCCTGAGCCTATAACCAGAAATGGTTGAAATGCTCAGTATCTTGGGCATATTGGAGAATTTCCATGATAACTGGACCTTCTAGCTTCATACTACTTTACATAAAAGAATGAAAATATTTTGTATTACAGTAAGAGTGTAACACACTACCACTGTGGAAGAATACCATAACTTGTTTAGAACTTGCCATAAAGAAACGTGTTTTGCCATTTAGGCTACCAGAGCAAAAGAGAAATGGGGTCATGACAGAAGATGTGAATAACTGGGGAAATTAAAAATCACAGAATAGTTTGGGTTGGAAGGGACCTTTAAAAACATCCAGTTCTGAACCCCCTGCATGGGCAGGGACACCTCCCACTAGACTAAGCTACTCAAAGCCCTAGAGTTCTGTAGCAATTCACCAGGTATCAATATGTGACTACCTGAGATTCATTTGACTTACGTTTTCTCACTCTTAGTTGCTCTTTTTCAGGGCAAATATATAAAGCAGCAACGCATTAACCCACCTAAGAAACAGTTTATTCAATCAAGCATCAATTGATTTTCAGCATGCTGGTAATATTGAGAGAAAAGCATGATTACAGCTGTTCATTTGGATGTGAATAGAACTGAGCTGAGTTCAACTGCCAAAATTATTTTGTTAGTTCAGATACCATTAGTGTTATTTTATTCTACTCTTAGTACACAGGCTAGTGACTTTCTATGCAAAACACCTACACAGCCCATAATTTAATACAAGTCTTTGTACCCTTCTGAAGTATACCTCTCAGAAGGATGCAGTCTGATTCCTCCAAGCTTCATGTGTTAAATCTTCCAAGAATGGCAAAAAGACTAAAGCCCCAAACTCCAAACTAGAGGAACGCATGCTCTAGAGAGCAATTACATGACGTGTAACAACCTGCCTGAAGCTGAATAACTGGATTCTCCTGCTGTTATGTCAGTAACTAGAGTATTAATAAAAACCACTAAATTACAGTGTCATAACTAAAAGCGTGTGTAATTTGCTCACCTAGATTGGCATACATCACAAACAGATTGAAATACTGCTGCAAGTGACGCCCATGTTCAGATACTTCCCTTCTTAGGAGATTTAGTACCGCTCTCAGTAAGTGATCACTTAAACTCAAGTTATCGTAAGCCTACAAAAAAAAGTTTTATTATTAGTGGCTGAGCCTATCAAATCTTTAATTAGTTTATACTGTGACAGAAAACAGATACCTCTAAAAAGTATGGCATTCATACAAGCACCAAATACTAGCAACTGGTTAGTATTGACTATCTCAAACACAGACAAAACATATATACAGAGAATAAGATGCCAATCACTAAATACCATGTAAGTCCAAGAAATTATGCCAAGTACAGAAGCTTTCTATTGAGCATTTTCTGAAATAGCAGCTAGGCTTAAATACTCTGCTCCTATGCAAAGTTACAACTTCTGACAATTCCAATGTTGCATAATACAGAGGAAGGCATTTGGGAATTGGGGTTTGTTTGGTGGGCCTTTTTGGAGATAATTTTTTTTTTTTTTGCTGTTTGTTTTTTTACTTGTTTTGGTTTTAAGCCACTACTTTTATTTTGCAAATTTCACACTCACAACTCAACTCAACGCAATGCAACTCAGCTTTATGTAGTTCTTACTATATAAAGAGAGTTACAAATGAAGGGAAAATGAATGCCTCTGACAGCAACTGTCACACAAACTGGTCGAGTTACAGCATGTTATGTAGTGAACAATGGACTCTATGGCTTTCTTGTCAACTGATGCATCTACTCCAGAATTTACATTAAATGCTTATAATGAAGAAGAATAAGTTTCAAAAGTTAGAAAATTAAATACCTGACTGGAAGGTCCAGGAGAGGCAAAGGGTGAAGGACATGGTCCATCTTGCAATGAAAAATGTGCAATAAATACTATAAGTTTTGCAAATGCACCCCTCACTTCTGCACTAGGGCATTCCAAAAGATACTCAGAGAAGCGGTTTGAAACATTAAAAAGGACGTTGTGTGCAAACCAAAAGCGTACATTCTTGCTGTGACGAAGAAGGATGCATAATGCATCATACCTGAAATTAAAGATGACACAATTGAGAGATTATGACCAAATGCAGACATTAATGAACTTTGGCAGAAGTATTCTTTTGCAGAATTGGAAGAAAATGTTACATTTTTTGCTCACAAAATGTTTACAGTCAGAAACAGTGTAATTCCTATAGTGATACTCTTTTACTGGCACTCACAAATTAAAAAGGTATTTCGATTAAAACCCTAATGTTTAACTGTAGCATGTTACTTCTATCACCCATAAGAACAATTACATCGTCTAACTCCTAAATTCTTACTCAAAGCAGGCTTTAAACTGGCAGCTTACATTCTCTCTGTATTAGAACTGGGGTAGAGGGCGACAATCAGAGAATGTGTGAGGTGGAAATGTAATCTATCAGGAATTCATATTCTCATCTATCAGTCTTAAAAAACCAAACAAATCAAGAAAAAAAAAACAACAACCCACAAACAAAAAAAGAAAACAAAATGCCAAGAAGTAAAGTATCTGTCCCGGAGAGGATCTGTTCTCCTTCCTGCAGTAGTATTTTAACTCCTCTTGATTTCTTAAAATAACCAAAGTAGCTTGGCTACTCAGAAAGTTGATACTGGATACACACCTGAGGTAGAGATTTGCTCTGTATTACACTACTACTCACTAGCAGCTGGTAAACTTCTGGTCATCATGAATACTATCTTCTATCTAGTTCTACCAGTAGTAACCCAACACTCCTCTCCCAGACACTGAATAACATAGCTTGAAGACTAAAAGCAACCCTGCTGTGGGGCTAATAATCATCTGTTTCTTATACTACAGATTTGAACTACAGGCCCTGTAGTGATGAACATAAACCGCTCTGCTAACAGAGCCTAAAAGACTACATACATTTTTCAGAAACAGAATGCAAATACAAGCTGCAAAAATTTAATGAAAAGAGCTTCATTTGACTGAAACCATGAGAAAAGCATTCTGAGTTGGTCAGAATACATAACCTATTAGTTTTGCGTTATCAATAGATTCTACTCCTTTATTCTTTTTAAAAGACAAACACAAGGCAGATTGAAGTTTCTGTTTTAAAATGAATTTGAAGTTGTTTAGTTCAGCAGCTTATTTTAAGGTTAATTTTCTTCCAGTATTTTCTTTTCTAATTTTCCCCCCTTTTCCTGTGCACCCTGACCACATATTTGGGAGAGAGGGGAAAATGGGACAGATCACTAACACCTTTTATTGTTCTATGTATATAACTGGGATCTTTTAACAGACATCAAACTTCCAAAACTGAAATTGTTGTTAAAAGACAAGATACCAATCACTAGCAGGGCCACGGACTATTTTCTTTGTATGAAATCCTGTGGTGAAGAGAAATCTAGCAGCAAGCTGAATGCTAATCATAGTTATTTCTTCTGCTTCAGGCAACAGATGATCTTGTCCTAAAGAAAAATCAAAATACTCACATGTAGACAAAGTAAAAGCAATACACTTTTAATAACCCAAATGACTCCAGGTTAGTGTTTTGTCTGAAACTGTGTACCAATATTAACAAGAACTTGATCAAAACACCCTCTAGCTTCTATAATGTATAATTTCAAATGTACACTTTGAGACCGGAGGCTAAGGTGTGTCTCATTTTCTGAAATTCAGCATCTCACCTTTGAGAGCTATCTTCAGCAGAGCAGCCAAAAACTCAGGAATTTTAACATGACTTAGCTGTCATGTTAAACATAATTTTAACATTATTCAGCTTATGTGCTGATAGTTTAACAAAGTATTTTTTGCTAAACAATCTGGTATGTTATCACTGATGAACAACTCAACAACAGAAAGACAGTATTCAAAGCAGAATGCACATTTTCACTGGCTAAACGAATTCCTGGCAACACAAATCACAACTCTTCTTGCAAGAAATTAATCCGTAATTATTGCACTAATATACTAACCTGGAGGAGGATTTAAGTAGACACTATTACAAGTAAGCAACTTCTTTATGAACTGGAAATATTCTAGGCTGTACTGCATACGATTATGCATGAACTGCACGTTCTGCTTCCGTACACTTCGTTCAATGGCTGATGGCATTTTAATCTGATGGGGTTTAGTGGTGATAGCAAGTTCTGAAATATATTTTATTAGTTCATTGTCTTTGTCTATTGTGTCCATGCGTTCATAAAAAAGAATATAGGCATTCCACCACCTCTTCTGGCGTCTGTAGGACATACGCTTCATCATGTGATCAAATACTTCTCCCATGTATTCTCCACCAAAACACTGATTTTTCATTTCTTCATCATCATCCATTTTACACTCTGTCACATCTCCATCATCAAATTTATACCACCGATTTTTCTCACCATCTCCACCATTCCTCTGGATAATGTAAGAGTAATAATGTCCACCACTGGCCTGGCCACTGTGTACAAGTACACCAACAAGCCTGTATTTTGTGCTCCCAGAGTGTTCATTTTCAGACTGTTCATTCTGTATTATCTGATTTTCAGGATTTACATCATCTCCTTCCAATTTAGCTACACCTGCCACTGTGTAAGGTTCCATGTCCAGCTCTCGTGGAAATTCAAAATAATCATTGAACTTGATTGCACATTCCCTTTCCCAGTCATAATCAAATCGCTTCAACTGGATTGCAAGAACTGGAGGCAACTTCTTAATCAACAAGCGTTTCACTGTATCAACCTAAAAAAGGACATGAATAGTCATCAGCTCTTAAATTTCCATTCACATATTCTTACCAACAACTGAACTCAGTCATTAGAGGGTAACGTTTTTCCCTGAACATGAACTAAGACTGAACTTGGTACAGCTATAACATCACAGCTGTACACAAATTTAATATATGAAGAAGTAAACATTACCTTTTTGTTGCATTTTTCACAATGATATGCATTTGCACCTTCCAATAAGTCTCCTTTGACATACTGTTCCAAAGAATCAAGGAGGTTTTGGTGATTTCTTATATCTACATTCAGAGTTGTGAAGGATTCCTCGCATTCGTACCTACCAATGAAGAGACAGGTTTAAGAGAAAGGCAGAAATGTGTTCAACTTTGTTTCACAGGTGCTACACAGCACCTACTGCAAAAAAGTCTTCATCAGCATTTGATGTCAACTTCTGGCAAAAGGAGTTAAGCAGTAAAAAGGGAACAACTTTTTCTAGTTGCAATCCTCCTACAATTACATAACAGTATCTGCACATTTTTTTTTGACCTGCATGAACTATAGTTATTTAATGAAGATCACAGAAATTCCTTGTATGTCTCAAGTTCACTGAAAAGATCTTGAAAGCTGCAGAAAAAAGCAGATAGCAAATTCTATTAGCATTTAAAAACCCCACAAAAACCCCACTCTAGACTCTTCAGTCCTTTTCATAGGGATATGAATGCAGGTGGTTTTTTTCTATGAAGAACCTTAAACACTTACCGATGTGGGCATCCTTGACAAATCTTCTGATCAGCAAAGGACCCTCCTAAAACTTTACTTAACATTGCTGGATGGCCCAGAGCTTTTAAAGCTTCATCTAAACTGTCCACCAAGGAATTAAAAAATTCTAAAGCATCATGTTGCTCACGAAGATTTACAGGCTCACCCCAGAGTCTGAAAATTAAAGCACATTTTTTTAGAATATTTTTTTGCTTGTTCTAAAGCAAAGCTTTTTTAGAAAAAGTAATATTCAGGCTATTAATCTCTCCTTATTACTGAGCAAAACTACTTATTGGTTTGTGATGTAGTGTACCAGCTGTTACTCTCCCACTGACACATAATGTTAAGTAAAAACAAACTTCTGTGTAAGAGTTTGAACTAAATATGAAGTCTTAACACTAAGGTCACGAACTGCTGGAATTCAAAATAACTACTTTGCTGTAAACTGGTTTATTAACAGACTTCTAAAGGATGGTGGAAAGGTACAATAACAGATGCATGAAGTCTGCTAATTTACACTTAACATCACTGTTATTTCTTCTATAGTGATTACTTCTGTTGCATTTCAATGGGCCAGTGAACAGACACCAGTAAGAAAGTTTCTGTTTACCTAAATTGTTTCCAAAACCCTCTTGGTACATAGTACTGTAGCCTGGAAGCTGCTAAATGACCAAAGATCACTTGGAGATGCCGCAGAACTCCAATGTTGTACTCTTTTCTATCTTCTGTTTTACTCAGTGCTGGTTTGTCTTCATACTGATGTGGATAACCAAACACATCATCCCGTGGGTCAACATTGTTCTGAAAAGCAGAAGAAAATTTGTGCAATTAACTTTGATATTGAACTATGTTTCCTAGTTGGGTCTCAACTAACTACATCTTGTAGCTAATTGTATCCCTTGTTTAATTTAACCATCTCAGGTGTTTCATATTCTCATCTTAAGAAAAAAAATAATGTCTTTGTATGCATTAACGGAGTCCTCATGGCACAAGTGGTATATAGTGCTTTCAAATACAAAACCACGAAGAAAGCAAGCAGATCCCACCACTTTTATCTTCCAAACTGCCTCATTGGCAGTGAACCTGTTCAAGTAAGAAATACTATGCCATTATCCCCACTGATAGCTGTGGACAGCAAACTGATTAGGAACTTAAATTTGTTATAAACTTTTTTATGAAAAGTTTTCTATTTTAAAGATAAAGAAGTTCTATGTAATTAAATTTACCTCATTGTCCTGCTTTTCATCCCCAGACATGTCATCATCCACATCACTGCCTGTGCCTTCAATTGCAAGAATCCCATTCCTGATGGCTGGAATCATGTACAGCTGCTGAATTACAGAATTCATGTAACAAGTGGCACCAGCATTTTTTAGTCCCACAAATCCCTTTGGTGGTCGAGGCCCAACAGGTGGCAGATATTCCCATTCTGTAAGAGCTTCACAAGCTAAAAGGAAATGGCAGTACGTGATTAGGAAACTGTTTTGTTAAAAAAGAGCTAGACCATCAATGCAATACAAAGGGCAGTTTCATAAAATTAGTATTAGTCTGTATCACACTGCTGTTTAATAGAAGAAATATTCCACACAAAAACTTAATTGCAGAAATTAACACAACCTTTCCAAATGATACTTCTATCTGTAATCTTAACATTACTCCATTTTCTTTTGTTGTATAACTAAAAAGGGGCCAGATATAAATTCAGTCTATTTACATATCAAACAGAAGTCTTCCCTCAATATCAGCAAGTTTCTGAGCTGAAGGATGCAGGTGAATGAACCCTGAACATTTAAACAATTTATAAGCATTTTGCAAATTTGTAATTCTTTAAAAATGACAGTATTTCACTTTATCCTCACTTTTCCTTGCCAGGAAGGGAAATGGTTTTAGATAATGTTATCTATATGACTTGACAGATTTTTTTTTCCTCCTATGTCTTTTCCCATCTCTTCAGAGTACATTTATGATTACGTTTCCTGTGTTAGCCTGTTATTCTGTGTCTTTTAACACAAAAAATTACAATGCAAAGGAAAATAAGAGAGCATAATTGTTTATAAGCAAGCTTTACTTGCTATATGAAACACAGCATATGTTATACATGTATTCTCTCTTCTGTCTGATGTACCATGGAGACCAGGCTGCGTACTGTGCTTACCAAGATCTGAGTAGAAGGAATGCCATAAAATTACTCTGATTGTGAGGTGCTAAGACATACACTTCTTCCCAAGAGAAAAGGGTAAGAAAAAGAGAAAAAAAAAGAGGCAGGGTGAAAAGCATAAAGCTGCCCTGTTCATTTGTTCATTTGAGATGGAATCAAACAGGAAGACACCAAAAACTAGATCAAATGACTCACTGATACCACCAACTGGGCAGGCAGCCCATTTTGAAAGGCAATGAACAATTCCCACTATGGGATGTTATTTCTAATTGCTTATTGTTTTCCTAAAATGTACAAGTTTAAACATTCTGTTAAACCACAGAAACAAAGAATGGTTTGGGTTGGAAGGGACCTAAAGATCATCCAGTTCCTACTCCCCTGCATGGGCAGGGACACCTCCCACACGACCAGGTTGCTCAAGGCCCCATCCAACCTGCCCTTGAACACTGCCAGGGAGGGGGCAGCCACAGCTTCCCTGGGCAGCCCCTGCCAGTGTCTCACCACCCTCACAGAGAAGAATTTCTTTCTAATATCTAATCTAAACCTACTCTCATTTTAAAATTGTTGCCCCTTGTCCATTCACTACATGCACTGACAAAATGTTTATCCTCATTTTTCTTATAATCACTCTTTATATATTGACAAGCTTCTATAAGATCTCACTGCAGCCTTCTCTTCTCCAGGATGAGCACAACCAACTATCTCAGTCTTTCTTCCCATATTAGCTCGAGTGTGGTGTGTGTCATCATCCATCTCCCACCCCCACCACCCTTTATCTTCCCATTTATATTACAGCCAAAATGGTTTAGCTGTTCCATTTAGGGTAATATCCTACTGCTCAGAAAATACCCTCCTGCTTGTCTATTTTTGAGGAAGTCTTACAGGCTCTTTATTGATAACAAAATCTGTGTTAAGTATGTGTTGCTTTACATTCTTTTGAAAATTAGCCCAAGTTTCATTTGGCTACTGGCTTTTGAAAAACTAACATTTTAGTTTTTTGTAGATTCTGCAATTGCTATAATCTTTCTCCAGGGAAAAGGAGGAAATCTTTAAGCACAAAGCGGTGCTGGGAACAAGGCCAAAACTGAGAGAATATGTTTGAGGAAGGACTACAATGAGCAGAGAATGAATGGAGAACGAAGAGGACAGTGAACCCGTGTCTGCGTGCAGACTATGAAGACAAATTAGGTGAGCAACTAAAACTAAGCTGAAGATACCTCATTAGATTAGTTATACAGAGCCTGAAATCTTAAGACAAAAGTAGAAGATACAGACAGAATGACATTCTGGGGAGCTGGCAGTGACAAGAGATGAAGGTAGGAAGCAGTGAGACCATGTAAATGATTGAGGCTGGAGCTTTGATGCAGTCATACAATACGAATCAGTACATTTACTGTATAAAGAAGAACAAAGGCTTACACTAACAAGCTTTTCTAAACTTTTGACAGCCTGATTTTGCATTAGAAGTAGCCACAAACTAAGAACCCCAGCATCTAGTTCAGCTGATAATACAAACAAAATCTATATATAAAATATACACTATAAGTATAAAATAGATAATGAAAAATATTACATACTAGTGATTGCTGTACCTATGTAATACATTTCAGTCAAGGTGTCTACTATCTGTTTCAGATTTCGGACACATCCAACTGCTAGTGCAACTAGTAGCTCAAAGCCAGCATTAATAGTAGCTGGTGAACTACAGACTGGTATGGCCTGCTCAGCAGGCAATTCTCCATTTCTCATGTATTGTAGATAAACATTGGATGCTGGAAAGATGAAATCATCTATCAACTCCTGAAAAAAAAGAAAGAATGAAAAAAAAAGTAAGTAAATTTCCTGTGACCATAGAAATCCACACTAGTCTGTAACACTTAAAAACATAAATGAACATCCAAGCAAGGGAATAATAAAAAAAACCCCCAAGAGTTAAAATCAAGACCAACACCATCACCAGCTTTTAAATTTAGAACAGAAAAACTCCATCCTAAAGTGGTTCCCTTTGTGCAAACCTATCCCTTGCTGCAAGTTAAAAGTCATCTGTATTATTATTGATCAGTAAAAATTTTCTTTTGCCAAACTAGCATTATCTACAAAGCTCTTTATCAATTCATGCTGAAAAAAACCTCCACTGCTGCTGTGTAATATCAAAAGTAGAATGAACAGACATCTGATTAAACAGAAGTTCAGATGTTGCACTTGGTCAAATCTGCCCATAACCACTAATAGCACTAATTAATCAAAAACATGTGGACAATGCAGGGGTACTGAAAGAAGGCAGTCCCCTACAGACCTATCCTGTATCTAGCTCACTATCCTTGTGTCTTGGAGTAACAGCTCACTAGGTCACAGCAACTCCATATGCAGTGGTTCTGAAGAATGAGAATTGTTATGTACCCTCATGAAAAGCATAACCTTTTTAAAAATAGTTTTAAAGAAAACATTAAATTCCAATTAGAAGTCATTGCCAAACAGTTAAATTGGGACCTTTATGGTTACAGACCACAATATGTGAAGCTTCTTTTTGCTTATTTATAGTGAAAAAATTTTTATAAAACATACAGGTCAAAAAGCTTATACTTACTTTAATGAGATTAGCACCTCCTTTTTCACAACCAATATGGTATTTCTTCTCAGGTGTCTGGAATGCTAACAACTCTTTTGTTACTCCAAGGTGACCCTCTAAGATAGTTTCTTCAACACCTGTTTCCCCTGTTCTTTTTACTTCATCCTGCCATTTAAGAGAAATTTAGGATACTCTAGTTAATATACATTTCCAAGCTTAAAGCTGTACTTAAATTTAAGCACCAAAAAAGCTGGTATCAGAAACAAACTGATCCTAAAACTTACCCTAATCCTCTTTAGCCAGTCAATTTCATTATTGAGAAGAACTTCAGCATTGGGTACATTAATACTACTGTTGTAAGCATAGTTAAGAAGATGTCTTAAGAGAGTGAAGTAGTCTCCAGAATGCTTAGCTCTCTCTCTTGCAGTACTCTGCAATCCAAAACCAATGATATATAATTGACACACAGTTCTTCTTACAGTGCAACAACACATTTTCACTAAAACTAGCAGTAAATATGAAAATAAGTATAAGATAATTTTAGCTTTTTAGATTTTTACGATTGTATTTAGCTGCTAATGAATGACTTCCAGACTGTTTTAGTACTAATTCCTATACCTGAATAGGAAACAAACAGTTAAGTGATCAGATGTTCAAGACAGCCATGAGCATCCAGAATTGAAAATCCCAGTAATCCCAGTAAAAGAAGGCAATAGCTGTAGGTATCAATCTGATCTGTTAAGGATTTTTACTTGAAGGTCAGCATTCACTGAAGATTAAGTGCATATATTAAAGCTTATTGTTCATGGTTTTATCAGAAAATGCAAAAAAATCCCTTTCCCTCTCATCTAACTCAAATTTAAATGGATTGTGCTGCTTGCCTATGTATCAAAAGGAATACATATTTAAGTGACTGATGCTAATAGAACTTGCCTTCTCTTGCAGACATTTTGTCTTATTACTTTTTACACAAATTTACATTGTACTGAAGCATCTAACCCTAAAAACTTACCCCTAGAACAGTAAACAGCAGGGTAATGAAGAAAAGGAGAGGTCTCTGTCCCATGCAGCACCTGGTAGCCATTAAAAAGAACTGCTCCTGTGCCATTTGCCGAACAGTTCTGGAAACAGAAACATTAAATCCAATCTCCCTATCCAAGCAGGACATTAGAAACAAACAAACAAACAAAACCATACATTTTGCTTATCTGCTTACTGCCATTTTCTAAAACTGTCAATAGCGTAGTAAATGGGAATACTTTAATTATTCACTACCCATCATACTGTTTTTCTGTGTAGTGAAATTTTACACATTAATTATTACTACAAAACCTGTTCCATAAATCAAATATTCAAAGGTAAACGAAAAAGAAACATATCAAGACCTAATAACTAAGCCTTCACAACTGCCAGCAAATACTGCATAACACAACAAGCAATTTGCAACTCTAAATATTTTTCTTTTTTTTCAAATTAAGCCCTAGTTGTGTCTGAAAGACAAAACAGAACTACACTGGTAGAACTGCTTTTATGTATCACTACAGCATGTTGCTGAGCATTTATGAAGTGATCAAAATTTATAATTAGTAAGCCCCAAGAAATGACAACTCTCTGAAAATTAAAATGTCTAGAATTAAAGGAAATTTTCCATCTAAGAACTTCATCTTAACCACCGGAATAATGTGGGATAATCTTAAGGGGAAAAAAAATTAAGGCAAAGCCTATTCTTTCAAGTTGTATGATTGTCTGAGTACTGTACTTCTTGTAAAAACTGTTAAAAAAAAAGCTGCTTGAATCGAGAATACAAATGAACGTTGTGCTTTATGAAAGTATCTCAATATGTAAAAAAGTGAATTTTACACTGCTTTTTTGGTGAGGATGTAATTGTTTTTTGCTTGTGAGGGCACCATGGCAAGCACACGAAAACATCTTATTTCCTTCAGAGTTCTTCCACATGGGGCTAACTACGCTTTAAACATGCACAAGAACGGCAATGAGGTACAGAGATGCACCTGAGCATCCCCTGTCTGGTACACATCTAGGAAAGTGCACAAGAAGATGGAAACACACCGTGACAGTTCTCCAGAATTTTCTCTCAGCTTCTAACAATATGTGGTTCAGCAAGACTACCAAAGGCAGTAATTGATAGCCCTCACTGGACAAATTCATTAAAACCTCTCAAACTATTACTAAACTGAACGTTTACACTGCTCAAATTCTTATACAAAGGAAACACTGTTCTCTATGTATTCTCCCTTTGCTACTTCTGATTTTAAAGGTCCCTGTGGTGTTCTTCTCCCACAATTAATCTCTTCTCCAATGTGAACTGCCCCAAGCTATTGAGCTGTTCCTCAGATGGAAGTAATTTTGGAGCTTTGATCTCACTTGTCACCCTTCTCTGATCTCTCTGATCTCTCTCCTCATTGCTTTGAGCTGCAGGAGTCTGTGGGGTGGAAGAAATCTGTTCTGTTTTTAGTAATAATTGATATTTTATGGGATCTGATTGCTGAATCAATGTTTCCATAAAGCTTTTCACAGAAAGAAGTTTCATCTTCTTTTAGGATGAAACTCTTCAACTGCTTTGAACAAAACACATAGACACTCCTCAGGTTCATACACTTGAAGGCAGAATGAAATAAAGGTGGTATTTTCCTTAAGTGAGAAACGAGACTAAGGAAACACATACTTTGCACCATTACGTCTCTAAGGAGTACGAAGCATCTGAACAGAAGTATTACTTTGGGGATGCTGTAACAATCTAAGAGCTCTTAAGGAACCATGGGAGAGGTGCAACTGCTTAAACACAGGCATCTGGTGCCATATGAGACATAAAGACAACACTGTAGGGCTGTATGATAAATTCATGCTCACATGGTGAAAAAGTCAGAGAGCAAATGCCTCCATGAAGTAAGTCTGAAGACGACACTAAGGTGGAAGGGAGTGTTGATCTGCCTGAGGGCAGGAAGGCTCTACAGCAGGGCCTGGATAGTCTGGATCAATGGGCCAAGGTAACTTGTGGAATGTTTAATAAGGTCAAGTGCCAGGTCCTGCACTTTAGTCACAACAACCTCATGCAATCCTACCGTCTTGGGGAAGTGTCTGGAAAGCTGCTCAGAGGAAAAGGACCTGGGGGGGCCCGATTGACAGAGGCTGAATGTGAGCCAGCAGTGCACCCAAGTGGCCAAGGCAGCCAACAGCATCCTGGCCTGCATCAGAAACTGTGGTCAGCAGGACTAGGGAAGTGATCATGCCCTGTACTGGACACTTGTGAGGCTGCACCTCAGAATCTGTGTTCAGATTTGGGCCTCTCACTACAAGGACATCTGAGTTGCTGGAGTGTCCACAGAAGGGCAACCAAGCTGGTAAAGGGTCTAAAGTACAAATCTTATGAGAAGCATCTGAGTGAACCAGAATCATTTAGTCTGGAGAAGAGAAGGCTGATGGGAGACCTTATTTTTCTCTACAACTACCTGAAAGGAGGTTGCCGTGAGGTGGATGCTGGCCTCTTCCCAAGTAACCAGTGAAAGGATGAGAGGAAATGTTGCACCAGAGTAGGTTCAGATTAGACTAGGAAAAATTTCCTTACTGAGAATGGTCAGGCATTGAAACAGGGTGCCCAGGGTGGTGGTGGAGTCACCATCCCTGGAGGCATTCAAAGAACATGTAGACGTGGCACTCCAGGGACAAGGTTTAGTTGGCAAGCTGGTGTTGTGCTGACAGTTGGACTTGATGATCTTGGAGGACTTTTCCAACCTCCACGATTCTATGATTCTAAAGCAGGCAACCTTAATCCCCCCCTGTTGATAGCTCCAGGACAGAGATTTCTGTTTAGTTAATCTAAGTCAATCTCTTCAATAGGTATAAGTGCATTGCTTCATGCAAGCAGTTAGGATTTTTGTTTTTATAGGCTATTCCTGTATGACCATGGAACACTTTGAAGCCACCACTGGAATACTTCTGGGTTCCAGGATTGTTTAAGGACTGCCTAGCTGTTGACTAGGCCAGTGTTGCACTCAGGGATCACCACTATAAAATCAATTATCTCAGGGAGCTCTGAGATAACTGAAACTGCTCTAGTACTTAGTATTAAACATTTCACATTCTGTTTCTCAATATATAAGCAGCATGGTTTGCTATGAGAAAACAGCAGAAGTTCCATAAAATCTCAGTCTCTGAAAGAAGAGCAAGCAAACAAAATCCATCAGTCCATCTGATCTTTTCCAGAAACAAATCTGTGATATCTGAATTTGATCTTCCTTGTATTTTATGATGCACCAAAAGCATCTCATCACATGCTTATTTTTGCTCACGTTGTTCTCTGATTGAGGATAGGATATTAGAAAACAATAGCTGAAAATGGAAAGATATTCAGACTCCTGTCTGGTATTTGCTAACCCTTCTCTATGCTGCAAACCCTTATTTGTTTCCACATTAATTCAGAAGAACTTCTCTAGTTTAGTTCAACTTCACAGCCTTCATTTTCAAAGCAGTCTTCTACTTTTACTTGTGTTTCTGCTATGCTAAGTGTCATGTAATCATGAAAAGTTGCATTCTACATGACATTACCATACACATCACAAGATTTACAACATATGGAAGAAAAAGAGCTCAATGGTTAGCTTTGTGTACTTACCCTATCTAGTGGAGAAACAGAAGAGAGACAAGGAGCTGAGCAACAGCCCACTTGGGGTAAGAGAAGCCATTAAATATCCCTTAATATTCCTTCTGACAAGAGACAACCAATAAGAAACAAACCCTATCAATTAATACTACTCCTATTTTTGAAGTGCAAAAAGCTAACCTGCCTTGGGAATTAAGCCACTGCTGTTCAGACATGGCATGACATGCCAACAAGACATGGAAAGAGAAGCCCTAGCTTGGGGACATAACTAGTTTCTTCCAATACTTTAGGAAGAAAAGTACAACAGTCAACTATTCACTAGGCATAACAGTATGAAATAGTTGGGATTCAAATCCAGCCAAAGCTTAAATAAAAAAAGAGTAACCATTGGAAGAAATTGGCAAAACCATGACAGATATTCCCATCGGTAAAGCAAGACTAGGTTTTGCTAAAAAAGGTCATTCTACCTCCATCACAAACTGTGTTAGATGGAACTTAGACAACGAAATTCAGAGACCAAATTTTTGTAAGACTCACAGATTTAGAAGTTCCTGTTTCAAACTGATAGTTCACTTCCTTAAGAAAATACCATCAGAACAGAAAAATCCTCACAAAGACCATCTACAGTTTTCAAAGACTGAAGCAGTAGTAACAAATCTTGACACCAAACACTAACTGAAAAATTAAACAAACACTGGGGAAAACTTGAAAGATGTCATTTAAATTCCAAACACAATGCCAGGAAGTCAGATAGCTACAATGAAAGTTATAGTAAAAATTATCAGCCTCCTCTTACTTTTGTACAATTAAGATCATATCACAGATGTCAAATGTGACAAAAAAGTCACAAATCTGATAAAGTTTAAGACCCACATTAAAAAAAAATCAAAGGATGGAGCAGCACTGATGCTAGCCGATGCTATTCAGCTGTACTGGTACTCCAAATTCGACATGTGCCCAACATACGTTTAATGTCAAAATAGGAACTTGATATCAACTGTTGACAGCTTTAAAAATAAAATTTAGCAATTTCTTACTCATCAGCCTTGAAAGTTTCCAAAAATACTGAAAGACAGCTTGTTTCATTTAATGTGTAAAATTGCAACATATATTTGTCAGCATGTTTTGTTAAACTTCTCTAACTTAAGTGATAATAACAAGCTTCAGTGAAGCTAAAAATTTTAACACCCTATACCACAGGTTGTAGACTAATAAAGCTTGTGGGATGCTGATAATAATGCTCCACAGTGTCAAGGTGTGCAAATAGTTAATTGTGAGATACTCTGATGATACAATTTATCCTTTTGTTATGATGAATAATCCTGAACATAAGACTTTAACTTGTTTTATCTAGAAAAGTAAAAAACCCAGAACATGCTGCCAAAATTCTGACCTCATTCTGGGAGCATCACAATTTGCCTCCACTTAAAATGGACTGAAAGGCTTAGACAACTTCACTAACTTCGGATCTCTGTCATTTCTCAAACAAAAAGTTAAAATGTTCATGTAAAAATAGCAGAGGTATATTACAAAATCAGAATTAAATCTTTAGTAACAGTTCAAAGCACTGCTAAGTTTAAAAACATAAAAAACTTTCCACCTGGATGGCCTCTAAAAATACACAACCCAGTACTATACTTCATAATTTCAGATGGGCTAAAAGTCACAAGAAACACATCATAGAGATGCTGTATTGTGTAGATGCTGTCTATGCAGATCTACAGGAACAGCCTGAAGATAAGAATCCCTGAACTCTGTGTCAGGCCTGCAGGACAACCAAACCACATTGCTATTGGCAGACCATGCTGGTTTTCCTTGTACATCCACCTCCCAGCAGTGCAAAGGATTCCTCCAAGACTGCTCTATTGCACTGAGTGACAGCTCCAGTGTGACAGCTCTACATAAAACATGTAAGCCACATGAAGAGACACAAGTGTGCCACTAAAATTCAAGGAAACCAGATGATGAAATCTTACCTCCTTCTTCAACTCCTAGTACTGTTATCTTGCCTTTACTTAGCAGAAAGTACTTCAGTACCTAATTTAAATATTCTAATGTTGCAAGTATTCAAATAAGTTATAAAAATCATAAAGGACCTATTATTTTTTTCTAATTAAGTTGTTGCAAATCCACCATTAGCCCATTAGCAAGCTTGACAATATCCTTCTTACAAAGAAGATGGGACCACTTTCAGATAGGTATCCAAATTACTGAGTTATATTGTTATACAATAAATTAAGACAGCTGCAGAAAAAAATCACTAAGAAGAAGTCACTGCTCTGTGTTGAGGCTTTATAATACTTCTGAACTGTAAAATAATACAAAAAATTAAAAAAAAAAAGCACCACCAAAACTTACTTGCTGTGACAATGCAATAGCAAATCAATGATAAATGTCTGCCATGCCTTTTCTTTACTGAGTGCATCCAATGCAGTTGGAATCAAAGCAAAACACAGGGTCATCACCTCCAGTGCTTCACAGCAAACTTGTTCATCTTCCATGTCTGGTTCATTTCCTGCATTTGTCTGTGAAAATAAAGAAGAGACCACAAAGTAGGTACAGAAAAAAAGTCCTGAGAAACCCAACTGGCTCCACAGTATATACAGTAAATACAAACACAAACAGCAAATTTATATACCGAGTCATGACCAGTGACAAGTATTTTGTGCACTCCACTCAGTGTGATTCAGAGCACTCACATGGGACGATCTAAACTTTCAGTGCTGTGCTTGTCAAAGGAAGATTCCAAGCATGAATTTAAAGAGCTGAAGTTAAATAGGACACTTGTAGGCAAAAGTTACAAAGTAAGCAAGCAGTACTGTTGGTCATTTGTATTTGGGTTTTGTTGTTTGTTCTTTCAATTTTTAAGTAAAATATTTTTCTTTACTACTCAGAACCTCGAGTTTAAGGCTTTGGAAAGTTACTACTTAAACAGAGAAAGACTACAATGCTGTATAATTCAATAAGTCCAGTTTTACATAGCTCTGATACAGCTTATTTCACCAAAAGCTTCTTTATACAGCTAGAGTCTATTTAGCAGTTTTTCAGAATTTAAGCCATAGCTCATTAGCTTGAAGAAGTTCTGAACAGCGTGAGCAGGTTTCAGTCTTAATTCACCAGTAATCATGGCTTCATGTTAGCAACATTAAACAGAAGCATAAAATAGGTATTTGCTTTATATATGGAAAGGTATCAAGACTAAGTAGGCAGAAAGAAGGGATTACAATGCAGAAGAGATAACTAATTGCAAACAGCAGCAGCAGAGGACAAAGTATGTCTCAGTCTGCCAACAGACATTCCTTTGTTTTTGCGAAACAGCTAAAAATCAGACACAGTCACCACCATGGCACTGGGGGGATGTGGTAATTTTGACACATCTCAAGATACGAAAGTAAAAGCAGAATTGCTTTCAACAAGCTCAGGGCTGCACCTGTTCTGACACCCTTTTCAGAAAATAAAGACAATTCTGCATGGCAGCAGGGATTTAATGAAAAGACAGTGCATTTTATACTCAATGAGTTACTTCCCTCCACCATCAGCACCAAGAGCAGATGGGTTTGTACGTGCAGCATACTTAAGAGTTCATCAGGGGGATGTGGACCTTCTATGGGCTAATAAGGAAATGGGAGTTTGACACTACTAAAAGTCACACAGTCTTCAACAACCAGAATTTTTTGAGGGAGGAGGCAGAACAGACTCCATAGAAATTATGCTCTTAAAATAATTCATCTTGACTTCAAAGTTTAATCAATTCACCAGTTAAGTTCAGAAGCTGCTTAAGGTGCTCACAAAATTCTTTCCGAAGTCATACTTGATGGGACCACTCTGAAGTGTCTCTCAAAAACCCATTTACTATTGTTGCCTTTGATGTTTTTAGGAATGCTGACATGTCATTCCTGGTTACACAATAATCAGTCTGCCGCTGTTCTTTAATATTTAATGATAAATCTCCACCCCACAAACTCAGCAAAATGCTTCTATGACCTCCAAGTTAAAAGTCTAAAGTTTAGTGGTCAACTTAAGAAAGTGAAAGCATTTTCCTTAAAATACATTTTCCTCTAAGCCAGTGTTTGTCAGTCACTTGTATATTCAATCTTTATAAAATTACCCTAAGAGTTACTTCCTCGCATCGACAACCAAACACAATTCTCTTAATTTAAGAATTTGTCTTTTCTTGCATCACATTTCTCTACTTCTGTGATCTGTTCCTCTCTGTTAATGTTATTTTAACTATGTGTACTTTATTCCCTTCTTCAGCAATTTATTCCTCTTTTTAGCTCCCAATTTTCCCTTTCAATTATTTCCCTTTTGCCTACCATAAAACAAATGCAGCTGCCATTAATTACAAATGTCCAAAGAAGACTCATCAAGAATAATAATAAAAAAAGTTAAAAAACAAACAAAAAAGAACCTTTGAAGGAACTAACAATGCACAGCTGAAATTTCACCTGTTTTAAAACTTCAAGTGTTTGAAAGTATTTTTACAGAAATTACCTGTACAAATTTCACCCGCAGAAACGTCAGAGAACAATATTTAGGTATATTTTAATTTAGAGGTATTTTCTATAGTGCATGACTGCTCTTAAAATGTATCCTCATGTGCCTGGACTGACATGTTAACTAAACCACATTTTATATGCATGTTTATAACCTAAAATAACCCAATATAACAAAAAAGCCCACACTTATTTCATGAAGAAGTCATTCTCAAAGCAACAGAAGCAGATGCCATTATACCACTACATAAACTAAATGGAAAGGTGTTGCAATTTGCTGAAATAAATATTCTTCCTCTAACTGATCATTTAAGTGCAACAGCTAATACACTAAGAATAAAACCCCCCTATATTTTCATTTCCACATATTAGACTCCAAGATACATCACCACCAAGATACCTACCTAAAAGCTCATCACACTCTATGTCTGAACAGCTTGACACTATCCCTTTTTTGAACAAAGGAATGGTTACACAGAAAAAGAGTTGCTTAGGAATTCTTACCTTTTCATAGATTTTACTGATTTCCTCATTCGAGCTGAAAACCAGTTGAACTGACCCACAACCTGATGCCCAAACAATTTTTTGAACTGCCCTAATAACACAGATATCAGGGATGTATTTTGAAGCCTGAAAAAAGGAGAAAAAAACCAAAGCAACATTAAGATGCGCTTCCAAATAACAATTGACTCTAAATTCTCACAGATGTATTTTATAGAAAGTTTAAAATTTAAAACTTAACAAAGAATTTTTCCTCAAACAGAAATAAAATTATGTATCTTGAAAATAATTTGTACTTCATTTCCACAATATTTCATTTTTTTAGTAGCAAGTAGCATGTATGTTAGATACATTACAAAATCTTAAATTGTAATGCTTCAATATTAGAAGTCTCCCAAAAAGGACAAAGGAACAGTTAAAAACTTTTCTTCATAACTCCCCTCAAAAGATGTTTTTACTCTGGAAGGAATTTAATTAAATTAGATTTCAAATAATTGATTTTACACATACAATCACCTATGGATGCAGTACCATCACTAATGAAAGGCAGAATGTTCAGTATTACAGTCTAGTACATTGTACTTCTATTAGACACAGTTCTTTGTTCACAAGAGACAGTGTACCTTTTAACATTAAGATGATAATGCAAGACCACTTTTATTTAGATAGCTCAGAAATGCTTTGGAGTTAGCTTTGTACAGTATAGAAAAACTACATCCACTGCTACCACACTGTAAATACAGAGGGATCCCAACTGACCATGGAAGAGGAAGCTGCAGTAGATCATATTTTAGCTTCTGCTGAATTCAGAAGAATTCACTAATATATTAACTAATATGACTTATAATCTCAAATCCAAATAAGGTTTGGTCATACCATACAGGTAAGATTATTACATATACAAAGCACACTGTTTAACCCTATGGAGTGCCACAATCTCATTTTCCACTTTGTATCCTTAATGCATTTTCAATATATAAACTGGCAACAATTTAAGGCTTTTAACTTCCCAGTAATTAAAAATCCCACTCAAAATTAAAAACCTCCCTCCCCTTTTCTATGTTCTGAAAATTCTCCAGAGAATGCTACTCAGAAGCCAAACCATAAACGATGGAAAAAAGAAGTATCACAAAAATATTCTCAAAATACCCATTAACTTCACAAAATCCATCACATCAAATTGCTGGAGTTCAGCTCCGAGTAACAATATTCATAATCCATTAAAGAGCTTGTAAAGAGCATGTCTAATATGCTTCAGCCTCTATATGCTGCTAAAACACTGAATTTCATAACTGCATATGGAAACAATTCATTATGTATTTTAATTAGTTAACAGTTTATGAATCATGTGAACATTACCTAAAATGTTAAATGACATTTAGAAGAAAAATCCATGTTTACAAAGCAGTAAATTTAAGGATTAAAAAAAAAAAAAAAAGAAGATACTACAGGAAAAAAAGGTGACACAAAGATATTCACTAACCTCATCAGATATTTGCTGTGCAAGACGTATTGCTACATTTCTTAGCATGCATTCTGAGGTTGGATTAGGAATGTTTTGCAGGGCATTTTGTAGCACCACTGCCTGGTCATGTGTAGCCTGGTTTATCTGGAAAAGAATAATTCTTACACTTAGTTTTTACGTGGGAAAAAAAGCAAGAAGATACTAAAACCTAAAGGAAAACTACTTCCAGAAACTGCGAACACCAAGAAAAATAAGCACCCTAAGTTTCAAAATAAATACCATCCCATCTGAAGACACTGCATACTACAGTGGACAATTACAGAGTACAAGTAGCGAAGAGGAGAGAGACATGCTCAAAACCGCTTAGGTTTGGGTGTTTGTTTATTGATCAGATTATTTCAAGGTAACAGAATGTTTATTATTACAATGCCTCCTTCCCTTTCTGCTGATGTAGCAAAGAAAGGGAAACAATGGATCTCCTGGACTAGCTAGGTGTGCAGACAGAACACGGCTGCAGTGTTCATTATAGTTACGTAGTTATTAAACCTTTGAGTTAGAGCACTATTTCAGAATTCTGATTTATCACTCCTGTTCTTTATCATACTTTCACAACAGAAAGAGCTGCTAGACAAGTTTTTATCTTTTCTGTATTGGTTTGAGCACAGTTCCTTCTCCATGGGCTGAGAGAGCTCCACAGTTTTGTCAGGTCAAATCTGAAATGGTTCTTCCCTACTCATAGACAGACTTACTTGAAAAGACCATGTGATGTGGTTACAAGTTAAAACTTCTTGTACAAAAGCGTTTCTTCATTTTCTAGTATAATTTTACCAAAATAAAAGCCTTTCTCAAATGCTGCTCAGAAGACACACTGAAGTTATTCTGTTAAACCTGCCACTGGTGTTCATATCCTCTGGCTTGGTCAGTCTGATTCAGGCAGCTAAATTACAGAACTCTCACTGAAGATTAATAGAGTTTACACCATCAATTAGCTATTGGAAGCTAAATGATCAAAAGTCAGGGGGGAAATCAGGAGCTACGTACCACAGTACTATGTTTAATAATATTATTAATTCAACTTTCTGTGAAAGCAAGGGAAGATAAATTCAAGAGGTCCTAGTGACAGCAGCTGAAGGGTAACTGTACAACTCTAGACAGAACCTTCATTCCCTTGTTCTCTTAATACTGTTGGAAAGCCAAGGTAGGAAGTTATGCTACAGTACTTACACTTCAGATGAAACAGATTAAAGGTATTTACAAATTTCACCACCATTCTAAGCTGTAAGCTTACTGGTGGTGCAGCAATAAGAAGTAACAAAACCAAACTCCTTCAGACAGGATGATGATGAGAGAAAGAATCATGTTCTTTTCCAACAAATCATGTTAATAATCAAATTAGATATCTGCAACGCTAAACACTGAATATCAGCAGTCATGGACAAATGCTACTACCCTTGAAGCAGTCAGCATGTATCTGTTTCAAACAGTACTTCTAAACTCAGCTGGTGTTATCTGTGTTCCAAAATGCCTTTTGAGTAACAGTAAGAAATTAAGGCATTAAAATTTATTCAACTTAAACAGACAAAGGACAGGTAGCAAATATGTTTTCTCTAAGATGTTTTTATTATATTTTAGCATGAGATAAGAAAGGGATCCTTTACCTCTTTGCAATCATCAAGAGTTTAAATTTCTTTGGAAAAAAATGAATTTTTTTTTTTTTTTTAAAATGTATCTTCCAACAGCAGCAAACCAGAGCAATGTTTATTTTTCAGATTTAAGGGCAATGTACTTCTCTGCTTTAAAGACAGATCTTAATAAATATTCCAGAAGAAAGTGCTCTGAAGTGAGGCCCTCTATGTCTTCTTCAGTATACATTAATAGTTCAAGCCACCATCTGGGATGGAACCTCACCAAAAAAAAGCTGGAACATCTGGAAGCAAGTGTCCAAGGACAGCAGCAAATTCTACGTTTGGGACTTTGTACTGTACACCTACTGAAAGTGGGCAGAAATAAAATCTTGACCCACAATGTGTTTCTCTAGTGTAGAAAACCTAACTAGACATATTAATCATGCATAAAATCTGCTACTATAGAAAACTGAGGTCACAGTTCAGAACACTTGTTTTACACTTTCCAACTCTGAGAAATCCTAGGGTAGGACAACTTTCAGCTACCAACACTGAACTTTGCAACGTATCTAGCTGTTATCTCCAAGATTTTTCTACAAGAAATGGACAAAATCAGGAAAACTAGCAAGCCAAGGACTTATTTTTGTGTAGGGGGTCAGAATTCACACGTATGGGATAGATGCACTTGAAAATTGAAAGCTACCTGAACTGACAACCATGCAAACAACAGAAAATCATATATAGAATAAGCAGGTCTCACATCTAACTTTTCTACAGTCAGGAACAGTATTCAGTTTAAGTCTTTTTTACAACTGTCAGAGAACATTATCTGAAAGCACCGTAAGTTCTTGACATGCAACTCACTGAAAGAAACTGGCAATGGAGAATAGCTAGATTTTGCTACAGACAATATAAAAACCAGAGTACATTGCTATTTGTATCAAAGAAGATTTATATTACCGGTGAAACTGTACTTGTGCCTTCCACAACTGGCTGACAAGCTTCTGCCACAGCTCGAACATGGCCATATCCAATTGCTGTTAGCAATAATTTGGCTATTTTTAGAGCGTTAAGGTAGGCACCCCTTCGAGTTTCCATATCTGCATTTGGCAGGAAGTTATTTCTAGTCAGCATGCTCAATACAAGAGGTAAACCACCACTTTTTAGGAAGTTGTATTGGAAGTCACTGGCATCTTCTCCCAGAGGTGCGCTGGCAGGCATTAGCAAGGCATAAACTACCTGTAGAACAAAATACAAAATTAACTAACAAAAATGCACTATCTTGAATATGATTGAAGACTATGCTAGAATACTACTAAAGCAATGCTCTGACAGCACCGCCATGCACCACTTTATTCCAGTATATTAAGTATTTTCAGTTGTTGATTTCAAACCAGAATTTGATCTTATGCTTCTGTAATGTCACAGAACAGACTGCCAAGGAGGGGTTTGTAGGTGTTTAAAAAAGAGGCAAAGCATAACAAACCTCTGTTAGATACAGCACTTGTGAGGCAGAAGGACCGAAGAATAGAGAATCAAGGGATGGACTAAGGCTGCTTTCCCCAAGCTTTGCATGATCTAAACAAATAGCTCTTAGTTTCTCAACTGTAGTATTATCTGCAATAAAAATACAACTTATAAGCATTTTGTAACAAAACTACTCCAGAACAATGCAATAATTTTTATAATTGTACATCTGAAAAAATTTAAATGTAAAAGAAAAGCTGCAAAACGTGTAACTGACAGACAAGATCAGACTATGAATTGTTTGGCAATTATTACTTCTGTCACCCTAAAAGTGATCCTGTTAAAACAGTGCTATAAAATCACTTCGGATTACAATGCTTCTCCCTATTTTCACTGCAATGAACTGCACAGTTGCACTGACACCCAGTACCAACTGCAAACTATTCAACTTTTTTTGACAGACTAGAAATAACTCTTTAGGAAATACATTTACAAGCCTCATTAGGATAATAGTAATGAAGAAAGTATCAATGAATTACAAGGAAATGGAAAATACTCCCCTATCTCCACTGTTATATAAGAACAGGAGAGAAGTGATTAACTGGATATTATAAAAAACAAAACAAAACAAACAGGGTAAAATTAAGGTTTACCTGGTGGCATGAGCTTCATAAGAACACGTGCTCCATCTCTAAGAGGTGGCATATTTAGGCTACTGCCCAAGTCTGCTACTTGCCAAAGAAAAGAGATGTACCGAGGATGCAGAGACATGATCTTAAAAGAAGCAAATTAAAATAACCCATAAAAATCATTAAAGACAAAGTATAGGGAAAAACCACTTTTAAACAGTTAATTTCTGAATATGCTTACCACTCCAGGCAAACAGCTTTCAACTTCAGGGTTTGGACCATCACTGTAGTGATTGCCATGGTTGCCCGGAGAACCAGTTGAGGAGTCAGAAGAACTATCTGGACTTGATGGCATATTAGAATTTATCTGTGTAAGCTTAGCTGTAATTAGCTGAAAAACACAATCACAGTTTTAATACTATGCAAAAATGAAGATTCTTTACTAAATAAGCATCTGATACAATGTCAATGCCATAATACAAAGAGGAGAAATGAAACTATTTCACAAGAGTAAGTCATCTTATGCATGGTATTTTTCAAGACTTTACAAAAGGGAAGTGACATCTGAATTGACATAAATGATTGACCCGCAACACTTACCGTTTTATCTTTGAGATTCAACTGCCCAATTAATTTTCTATCATCTGCAGGGTCCACCAGCTCACCACCAATGAACAGTTCTACTTTGGTGTGTGCACTATTGGCTTTAATACGATTGAGAATACAACGTCGCACTTGGCCAATTGTGTCGTTTGTATGAGACCAAATATCCAGATCTTCCACCTGACGGCCTTGGTTTGGAAAACGAACTACCAGTGTGATATGTTTACCACGGAAAGCTCTGAAAATAAAAAAAACCAACAGATAAAGATATTCTTGCCCTCATGAAATCAACTGGATTTTGTGCTGTATTTTTGTATTTTGTGTTGCACGTATTTCAACATCGAACTCTTCACATATGGCAACATACTCAAGCATGAGATTTTGTGAAAGCACATGTAACACACGGAAACTTTCAAGAAGCCACACTCTGTACAAGTGCATTAAAATACGGTCAACTTTACAGTCAGGTTAGGAGAACTGAATCAATTTTAAAAAATGTCTTAGGAAGTTTTAGATCATCTCTTTAGCTTCTAACTTCCTGATCAAAATGTGCAAACTGAGCTCAGACTGGCAACTCAGTTTTAAATACACCAATATCAGAAAAAGTCATCACATCACCAAGTCTTAATTCCTTCTTTTGAAAGCTACTATAAGTTTCATATTAGAATTCAGATTTTTAAAATCAGGATGCTTTAAAAAAAATTCAAGAGGTCAAAAGAAGCAGCAGCATTTTCACATTAGCAGTGTTCACACCTTGCACAATGGCAGAAAACTCATTAGTAAAGATGTGCCCAGAAAAGTTCAACAAACCAATCCCACACAACAAAAGTCCACAAAAATTCCTCAAAAAAGCTCTTTACTAACAGGACCTGTAAAATGCTTATCTAATCAAGTAAGCAGCCCATATAAAAACAATGCACTCATAGCCAACAAGACAAGTTACTTAGGACTAATCAATCAATAGGAAAAAATATCATTAGGAAAGACACAGATCTACTGAAGCCAGTCAAGAGGAGGGCCACAAGGATGACCAGAGGGCTGAAGCACCGCTCCTATCAAGACAGACTGAGAGCATTGGGGTTGTACAGCCTGGACAAGACTTCAGGGAGACCTTATTGCAAGTCTTTCAGGACTTAAAGGGGGGATTATAAGAAAGATGGTGATAGACCATTCATCAGGGCTTGTTGCATTAGGACAAGGGGTAATGGTTTTGAACTAAAAGAAGGTTGACTAGATAAACAAAGAATTTTTTTTATTTTTTTTATTTTTTTTTTTACAATGAGGGTGGTGGAACACTGGAATAAGTTGCCCAGAGAGGTTGTGTGTCCTGTTCTTCAAAACATTCACAATCAGGTTGAACAGGGCTCTACCTGATCTAACTGAAGATGTCCTTGCTCACTGCAGAGGGGTTGGACTATCTGACCTTTAAAGGTCCTGTCAAACCCAAACTATTCTGTTTCTATAATAAATACATACAACAAAAATGCTGTTGGAGCACTGTAAATTCATCATGAAGAAACACCAGTATCTTAGATTTTCTTGACAAAAGGGCATTTAAAATAAGAGGACAACAAACCCCCACCATGTCTAAAAATACGTTGGCTGCATCAAAAAATCCATAGCATAAGTCTTACTGTATTCCTTATGTATTTTTGGTACTTTCTTCCCACAGAAAGTAGCCAACACAGGAACATTTAAACAGCTTTCTGTTCTGCTTTCCTCTCTCAGAAAATCAAGTATCTTGTTTGTGAAAACATTTATACAATGCTGGATTTAAGAATGGTACTGGTTTTAAATAATTATTTGAAAAACAGAAATACATCAAAACCAATGTAGCTACAAGGTATATTGTGCTCATTATGGAACAGAACACCACGTAAGAGTTTAATCTCAGGTTTGTTGTCCCTTTCATATATGCCTTTTCTTTTGAATTATTTTTCTTTTTAAACTACAGATGAGAGTTCCATGTATTAGCAAAGAAAGCAGAATTTTGAAACTCTATAATACATTCCCTGAACGGAAACCACTTAGAGTGTAAAAATCACTAAGATAGCAATAATATTGTAGTTAACAGAAATCAAAATTTGGCAGTGCATTTTCATACATACCTTGACATAGGCAGAATAGTTCTCTCTTCGTGGTAATCACTGTCACATTCATTTATATACTCTCTTAAAACAGTCAACACTCTCACCATTCGTATTGCTTCTTGTCTTGCACAATTGATACTGTCTTTATCTCCATCCAACACACATAATGTATCATAGGAGGCTTTCAGACGATCAAAACAGGACTGAATGAAGTCTTCATGAATCACTACCTAATCACATTAAAATAAAACCGGTGCAATTACTAGAAATATTAAAGCCCATCTTTACAGAAGGATAATTCAACAGTAGAAGTAAAAAAGACCAAAAAAACCCCTCCAACTGTACACAAAAACAGGCAAGAATTTACTCTATTAAGTTATTTTATTCAATTTCAGAATAAACTCCCACTCAGAAATAGCTCTAATTTAGTGTGTGCTTCAACAATTTTGCATGTCCTCAGTAGCTGTAACTGTACAACGCAAACTTGCACTTAAACAAAAAACACAAAAGTTTGCACAGAGAAAATTAAACTGGGCTCTTTTTAATTTCCTCAGACTATGCTAAGAGAATCTCTAACTGGTATTCTAGTACAGGTTATCTTATTTTACACTGAGAGTAAACACAGAACATTTATAGACCACCAGAACAATTATCTCCATGTGCACCTCCCAAAATCATATAACCCAGCTTGAGATAAGACTTCTCCTACATAAACTCCAAAATGGATTTTGAGCTAGATTCAGTATTGTGGCAGCTGCAGCAAATCTCCTCCTTCTGCCTGATATCTAATGTCTCCTTCCTCATGATCTAGACTGGCATAAAACCTGTAGCAGAACAGTGAAAGTGCCCCAGGAAGCAGTCTGCAATAGTCAAAGCTATGGCAGTAAACCACAGTCCAGCAGCCACTTTTCTTAGAGGCAGCTCAGGAGCTGAACTCCTCTGCACACTTGAACAAAACACGTGTGTGCCAGTTAAGTAAAACCAGCAATTTCTACAAGTGTCAGATCTCACAATGTGCAGATGGACAGATCTATGTATGCTTAGTACACCCAGACCTACAGCAAGAAAGCATACAGCCCATCTACCACTACAGCAAGATACAGACTGAACGTCTGTAAATGCACCACCTAGAGCAGCCGTGCTGGATCTATCAGACTAGCAGCTCTGAAGACCACAAGTGTTTTTAAGGACAAGTATGACAACTGGAACCATAAAAAATACAACTGGCAAGCTACCAATTGGAGCTCATCTGGAGGACAATATTCCCCCACAAATTTGTAAAATCCCAATAGTTCACATCCTCTGACCTTTCAAAACTCATTGTCTCTTGTCTCTGTCCACTGAAATGCCACTCACAGCATACACTAACATAGGGAGATAATACCAGATTTGCTAGAGCTCGGCCTGACCACTGTGTGGAAAGTGTGACCCTTTGTATAGGACATGATTTTAAAAAGGTTAGATTAGCTTGTGACAACACTTAACAGACCCACCCAGTGAAAATACTAGTACAAGGAAGTACCACAATTGAAAGTTCAACAAAGGCTTAACTAAGTATATGATATGAACGGTCTTCTGAATAGAAAGAGTGACAAAGTGATTTAATGTGAAAAATTTATCAGAGTTCAATCTACATATATCGCAAAAAATCTCTTAATTCTGCATCTAAACAGAACCTGATGGCTGGCCTCAGGAATATACTCTGCCAAATATGGAAATCATTCTATGTTTTCAAAGCTTTCAAATATAAAAATACCACTGTTTTTCTATCATATTATATCCCAGTTTTCTGGTTGCTTCTTTGGGTTTTTTTACCTGATTAACTTGTAATCTTGGGCCAAGGTTAGTATAGATCTCTTTAAGAAGATCTATTGCTCTGTTTGCGATGTCATCATTTCCCTGAATCACAACCTAGAAAAATTTTTAAAAAATCATTAGAACATCCTAAAACACTCTGGTATAAAATTAAAAAAAAAATTACTATCAAAGCCTTTTGAAACAATAGTGTGTCTAATTATTTTACTAGGTGAAAGTGACTAAAATGATTACCAAAAGCCATCATTACAACTTAGATTTATGTTAATTATCTAAGAGGAAAAATTAAGAATTAACTACTGTAAATGAGTTCAAAGTTAGTAAAAAGCTGATGCTTTATGAACAGAAGTAGCATATATACATTCGTCTTCACATTACACTTTCATTTTCACTAGTTTGAGAGATGTCATCTACTTTTTCAGATGCCTGAACAATCGACACCACCAAAGATACAAAAACAGAATTCTGAAGTATTTAAATGGCTGTGAGCCAACTAAAACATGCTAGTATTATGTGGACATTTGTGTGAAAAATGTTTATAAAAATTGTGATCTACTTTGGTTTTAACTACTATCACCGAGACTAAAATACTTAATCCTTCAAAAAAGGCACAACTGAAATGACTGAAGACTGCTGCTTTATTTACTGCACACATTACAAAACATAGTAATGAGAAACATTCCACAGTGTGCTACTGTGGGTTCTAATGCAGCTCTTAAACTAGAAATACTAAAAAAATGAGTATCAAATAAGATGTATCAAATAATAAGAAGTATCAAATACTGATGTTTTTCACCAATATATATGGCAGGCTTCAGAAAGCTACAATCTTTCTATTGAAAAGTCACAATCATGTTTAGGCAAAAGGTTGTGGTTATTAGAATCAGATCAGTGATCACCTCGCATGATCTAGAATAACTCCAGTGTACCTTATTAGTTTATGAAGTGCTCAAAACAAAGTTTAATTCTAACACACATGTGAGAGAAACCTATATACAGGTCACCCGAAATGATCCTTTCTTAGCAATTTTATAATTTTGTGTGCATACGCAAACGTACATCATGTTTCAAAGAACTTTAAACATTTGTCTGCAAAATTATCAATACATATACTTGCTGGGAAAACAGTAGGGTCAATATCCATGCAGTTAAGTTTGAAAAGCAGCTTTCTGTAACTTCAGTCTGTAACTAATTAAACATTGATAAAAATATAAAAAGAGACTGTGAAAGACTTAGCAGTTAACTTTCCTGGTGTTTCCTCCAATTAACTCACCCTCCAAAGGTAGTCTAATCCTATTAATTCCAGATCATCCATCATATAGGCTCGTCTTTTTGCTACTAGCTTTCCTTCTCGACAGTTCACAGCTTTGAAGAAACGTTCAAAACATTTCATTCCATTTTCTGTTAATAGGGAAGGATCCAGCTGAAGCACATTATTTTCAAAGAAGTCCTTATTAATGTCAGGGTCTAAGTCTGGTTCATCCCCCATTAGTTTGGAATACCATTTAAAACAGGCTTCACGATCACAAAGATAAACCGCATTTTCAGCTAAACACTTCCATATTTGCTTCGCCTGAGGGGCACAGAGCCACAGCTGACCATCCTTCAATAAAAATCTTGAGCAAAACAAAAAGACAATTAACAGCACTGTCTAGTAGACATCTAGAGTTATAATTCAGTAAAAAGTACAGGCAAAAAGGTGAAATGCATATTATACATTTATATATCTTAAGTATGACCCTGAAAACTTTATATCATCAGTTCAGTCATAAATAGCTCAATGATCTCTTCATAATTTTGAATAGTTTTAGACCTTATAGTCCAAACAAAACAGGAATAAAATTCAGCAAAAAATATTTTACACAAAACCACCAAACACTAGTTTACATAATATATACAAACAAATACACATCTAATGTTAACTATTTAGTTTAAAAGACAGGTCACAATGAAAGAGATTAAAATACTTCTGTAATCATCCCCAATGTTTTCACTCTAGGTGAGGTATCAGTTCTGTGGAACACAGCCAGAAGCAGAAGCCAGTGAAGCAAAAACTTTTATTTAAATAAAAGTTTGTAATTTGCGTTCAATTATTATTAAAGAATGATTAAGAACTTCCATTCTGAGAAGCAACACTAAAAATGCTTCAGGAAGAACAAATGACAGTCAAGGTTCTTCAGAATAATTTTTCTGATGCAAAATCTTCTCTATGCAAAAGAAATTAGGGACTAAGTTACAGCACTACTTTTCAGAAATTGCTGCCTACATATTCTGTATTTGATGGCTATGGGGTTTATAAATTCTTTTACATTTACAATTCGTGTACTTAAATTTAAGGAAGTTACAATTTTTAACTTGTAGAAGTGATAAATTAAGTCTGCAATTGTTAAATTTTCTACGTTTGCAAACGTGTAATTTAATTAAACAGGTGTTTAATTCTTAAAAATTCCTGGTAAAATTTTAAAAAGTAAAAAAAAAATAATCTCCCTTAGCAAACAAGTAAAAAATATTTCAGAACTTAACACTTTGACAGTTCATGTGGTTTTATTTGTCTATTAAAACCAAGAAAAAAAATCATCAGGAGACATAGCCTAAAAAGCATCAACATACTGCAGCTTTGTGATGAACAGAGATCCTTTGTTTTCTTTCTGTACTGAAACAGTAGTTGGTCAAAAGGCATCCAAATATATTTTTTTTTATTCCAACCTCATTCTAAGGCCTAGTTGCTGACAATGTAACATCAGTGTCTGACAAAATGCATGTCAATTTATGATCATGGATTTAAATCTCACTTGGTAAAAACCAAGGACATATGGGCATATCCCTGCATATATTATTTTTCATTTTCAACTAAGTTAACATACATATTGGGGTAACTGTGCATCCACAGGCACATTTTATGCAGGCCAGTAGGGTTCTGCAAACAGAAAGAAAAAAGCTTATACAACTCTTAGTGCAGAATCAGAGCCTTGGATTGCTAAGATTTTAAACTCTATTTGAATATTCCAACACTAGCAGAGAAGCTCTCTGGGAAAAAAGGAAAACAAAACAATCACTGAAACAACCAAAACCATTCAGTTTGGTTTTGCATCAGAGGAAACACAGCAGCTTAAAGCTTGATAAGAGAAAGATACTGAGGTGGTTTTTTTTTTTCTTTTCTTTAAACTATTTTTACAGACATTAAATGAACGATAAAGTCGAAACTAACCGTAAGAAGTTAAGTCGCTCCTGTACTTCCTGCACATGACTGTATCTGCTTCCTGGTCTTACAGTTTGAGGATCATATTCACCATGCTCTGCAAAAACAAAAAGCTTATTAGACAATACATTCAGAAAAAACATGCTGACTCTAAAATACAGGTCTAACTCTGCATATAATTAAACCCACTCAAATTGTCATTTATTATCAGTAAGGTATATGAAAATAGTTTTCAGCAGCCAGCTTGCAGTTAGTATTACATTCTAAATTAAAATGGGTATAGGCAAAGACTACTGATCAAATCACCAATTAAGCACAGACACTGTGTGCTCCTTATTCAGTATAATGAAAGTGTTAAAGAACAATTGGAATTTTGATTCTAATTCAAATAGATTTTTTCCTTATTTCAATAGTCTGAAGTCAGTTAAAATAGAAGTATACCAATCATATAGTTGAGATTATCCTTTTTTTTTCTTAACACTTCTGTAAGTATCTATGTATTCGACATCAATTAGAAGAGGAAAGTATATGACAACTCTGTTTACTCAAGTTTCCAAGCACAAAGAATAAATGCCTGTAATACTGACCAGCTTGAAGCAGAAGTTGAGTAATTTGTAAGGCATGAAGTGGAACTTTTACCTGCATGTTATCATATCTCAGCAAAATATTTTTTAATTTTGTTTGACAGCCAATTGCTTTAGAGGAATTTGCTTTTCGTGTGGTTTTGTTTCGTGGGGTTTTGTTCGTTTTATTTTATTTTTAAAACTAGAAATACAAATCAGCATCTCCTATCATACTGAGGAAGGGGAAACAAACAACCCAAACCAAAGTCTAACAGTTAAAGTGCATCATCAGTGCTTCAGGAGAAAAATAATCACAATTATATACTCTCTAGATAGACGCATAAAAGGAACATCAGTCTAAAAATAAAGTAACAGGGAAATAGAAGACTAGTAGTTAACAGATGTCTACAAAACCAGAGACAGTTTGATCACCTGAAAACCTTCAATGATTTAAATTACAATCCTAGTGAAGTGAACATAAATGGGCAATTATGAAAAGAAATGTGAAAAGAATTGTGAAGAAAGACTGTAAAAGCAACAGAGCAAAAATTACTTAGGTACTAGAAATAGAAAACCTGAAAAATAGGTTGTGTGTCTAGCAGAAAAAACAATTACAGTAGATAACCGTATTGCAGAGAAATTAAAACTAATTACTTAAAATGTTGGGGAGTTTGGGTGGGGTTTTGGAGTGATTTTTTTTTTGGGGGGGGGGGGGGTGTTGTTTGTTTTAACTATGGGGATTACATGGCCTTTGTTTTTTCTCCAAAAAGAGATTAATTCACAGATACAAGCATCAACAGTGGCAATTATACAAGAATTCAAGTATTAAAGGCCACTCAGTTTCCCAAAGGCAATATGTATGTACTTAAAAATTCTAAAAAACTCTGACCTACAAAAAAATTTAGTCTCTCTAAGTATTCTCCATCTAAACATCTTTCTACATTTGCCTGATTTTTTACACTATCCCACAGCAAGTCCAAGTGTGATCTCCTTAAGATGCATAGGACCAGCGAAATGAAGAGGGATATTACAGATAAAAAATGATGGGTTGAAAATTTAAGTATAGCTAGTGATAAACACACATATGATGATCATTTTAAAAGGTCTTTTATCAAAGTGATAAAACTGCAGCCTCTTCCTTCAGGACTACACAATGCAGTAACAGTTGCCTCATTTCATGGAGGACTTGGTAGAGCTGGAGGAAAGGATGAATTCAGTAGAACAGAAAGTTATAAATCATGGAAAATATTCTGAAACAAATTAGGCTTTTCTATAACCTTAAGAAGGCCAACATATAAAAGAGAAAATGACAGAAGAGAATATGCATTAGAGAGTAACAGGAGAATGGGTCTCCATCACAGGACATAACTATGGAGGCTTTCAAAGAAAAACAAAAATCTAGCAAATTCAAAATTGATTAATGCAACAAATAAACCACAAATTACACAGTAATTCTGGAGATACCTGCCAGAAAGATTATTTAATGGCATTAGGTTGAACTTTGCTATTCAGATATTTGCCTTGAATTTTCTTCTTCTGTCTCATACATCATCGCCAGCTAAGCTTAACTCTACAGTTGGCCCTCTACAGTTTTTCCTTTCTGTCCTCACAATTATCATCTTACTTCTTCTCCTTTCATTTATTCCCTTCTCTACCCTACACTCCCAGCATCTTTTCCCCTCCTGCAGGAGGGCATGAAAAGCAGACTTCACAGTTCTCTACCTTCTGCTCTGTTAGTATATTTAACTGAAACTGAAGGAGAAGTTGCACAGGAACTGCATATTGCAGTTATACTACAGTATCTGAAACATCAGGAGATGTTTTATGGATGCTGTTAATCACCTAATAAAGCATCCAATAAAAAAGATCCACACTACTGTTCATCTGCTTTTGTTCACTGATGCAAATGAGCATTAATCTGCAGCAGCTTAGTCTCAAGAAAGCACAATTTAATTGCTTTGTAATTAGATTTAATTTAAACTCTTTGCACACTTGTAATTTCTATCATGCTGAAGACATTTACATTACTATTTTACTGAGTCATTACAGCTGGGGAAGGGCAGGGCAATGGGATTTGGTTTTGGCACAATAAAAGAATCATGCAAGACATCAGCCTCATTTTTTTGCCAAAATCATCAACAATTTGATAGGTAAAAAATATTATCAAACTGTCCGTTTGGCTTCATAGTTCAAAAATAATTTAAATTGATGAATATATGCTTATATGCTATTTTTGGACAAGGACAACATTGGAATATAGTTGTTTGGTATGCTTCCTTTCTATCTCTGAGACCAAACCCGTATTTCATAGCTGGCCAAAGTTAAAAAGAGAATAATAGTTTATCACAGATTCCAAGATATCCATATAGTTAAGACCCAAAATTCATTATCAATAATACTGCACTTTTTTATCACTGCAGCAAAGTTAAAGCACACTTGAACAGCTTACAGAAGTTAGGTGAAATTATACTTGTTCTATTCCACCTTTGTGAAGACTTAGCCTAAGATAGTATGTCCTGAGAAGAGAACAAAGCATTTCACATTACTTCAACATCCATTAGTCCAATGCTAGTATTGATTAAGGAACTTAGATTAGGGTAACTCCCTTCATGTATTTCTGAACAGAGAAACAGAGCTGCAGTATGTAGATTTAGATTTAATTAGATGATTTAAATGTCATTCTCAGTGACCTGTAATACCTGGATAAAGCTACCTTCTTCATAAAGCACCACTACTCAAGTCTTCCAAGGACGTATTTTGGTTATTTTTTCTCAAGTACTCAAAAATTAAATTAATTCCAAAATTAAAGGTGTCTAGGCAACTTACCCAATTAATGGAAGAGACACGCTCACTTTACAATGTGCAAACACCCTGGCCACCCTGAACGATCTATATCAAATTCCTACATAACAGTAATACTGTGTCATTTTTGAGAAGTAACTGAAAGGTTGGTAGCCTGTTATGATGCCAGGGTAGAATGGTCCCTAGCTCCAGCCAGTAAAACGGAGGGGGCAGGGATTTTACATCTCCTCCTCCCACTTCTCTCTATATAAAGTACTGTGGTCAAGTGTAACAAGGTGTTCCTGGTCCATCATTCTTCTTCAGTTTCCTACCTCGGTAGCTAGAAAGCTAATCCAGAAGAAAAGTGTAAACTCTTGAGCAAAGGGTTGAGTTTGTCCTGACATAAAGAAATACTAACACAACATGCTGAAATGCTGCTGATAACAAATGCATCAAGAAAGCAACTAAACAGAGAGTTACGGTAAAAAGCAATGGTATTCCTCTAGTTTGAAGTCCTTCTCTCTGAAACGCATTCCAAACACTGGCTTCAAATACAGGTGATACAAAAACAGCTCAAAGGAGCCTACAAAAATTCAAAACTATAACTTTATCCAAAATTATTAGGACTTTACACAAAAATAATTACCTTGGCCTAAAAAGAACAAGATGATGCTTATCAATCCACAGAAAAACAAGAGGGGACATTTCCCCATATTCTTATGTAAAATGAACCACTTTTTCATTTAGGAAACAATGTTTACACAAGGTTTTTTACCCAATCAGACATCAAAAAAGGCTATAAACCCCACAGATGCTTTAAAATTAAACAAACTTATAAACAAATTCTCATAACGAAATTACTATTAACTCAAATTCAAGTGGAGTTTTTATACTCTCTATTTATGAGGCAATTCTTCTCTTTAAAACTTACCTTTAGCATATTGCCTCATGCTTTCCATATAGGCAGAGAGATTTTCTGCAACCAATGTAACTAGGGCATGATTGTGCTGAAGTTGATTGATTAAGTCATGTCGGTAAAACACATGGGGACTTCGCTGGGTTTGGCTGAAATTAAAATAAAAGTGTTACAAGAAAAGTGAAGATGTCTTGCACCTAACAGCTCAGAACTTAATTTAAGAAACTAATTCTTGATGCAAGTTCCAAATTTTCCTAAAAGATTGCTAATAGAAAGCATATTATGTTCCTGACTATATTTTTATTTCTGATGTATCAACAATTCTTACCAGTAATTAAAAGCAGTTAATTAAGGAGGATTACAAAGTTACAGAATGTATGGAAAATACCAAAGCAATCTGAGCAGCTCAGTATGCTGCAGGGAGAACATCTGCAGCAAGACAGGAATTTAAATGCCTTTCCCCAAGCTGCATAGTAAAGATACAGAGACCCTCAACAATGGTATAATCAAAACACACATGATCACTGCTTCTAACACATCCATCTGATATTCTTTTCTAAATTTAACATTAGAAGACTAAGATGTTCTCTCGAGGTCCCTTCCAACCCCTAACATTCTGTGATTCTGTGTAAGTAAAACGAGGTCAATTTTCAAAATGAAAGCTTAGTCTTAAAACTATATAGTAAATAATCATATCAAGTCTCTCAGTACTTTAAAAAAAACCCTGCCCAACTCCATAGTTCTTTTTTTCTAACAATATCTATTTGAAAAAAATGTTGATACAAATATAAAATGCAGTTACACAGAGCATATTGTCTAAGAAAAAACAGAAAAGTTCAAGAAAAATCCCAAATAGATAAATTTATTATTAATACCTGACAAAAAATACACTCTTAAAAATTATTGATGTATTCAGATTACAAAAGTAAACTGCAAAAGAAAACAGAGTGAGTCCAAAACCCACTTGCCTACTGAATTCTCAAAATGCCTCAACTTCTCTAGATTGCAGCACTTATCTCAGCTGCAAAGCCATGCAAACTTGTGCTGCTCTTCCATGGTAAAGAGAAAACGTGGGGTAGTAGCAAAGAGATGCATTCCTCATTGTGTTGCCACTCAGCAGTTCCCACAGCTTGCCTTGAAGAAATATAAATGTGACTTCAGAACTATTCTCCATTCCTTCAACACTTACAGAACTAGACCCTGGGATGAGATGAATGGGTTACAGGTAGGAATTCTCATCCTTTCTAGGAAAAAGTGTCTCCACATTGCATAATCTACAGCACTCTACAATATTGCCACCCCTCATAGAGAGGTGGCATTAATAAATATGACATTAGGAAAGCATAGAGAGTATTAGGAAAGCCAAGAAATCCCACTCTCAGCATCAGATGACAATGATCTTGCAGCTGATAACCACATTTCATTGTAGATGTAACAACAACAGATAAATTGATTCAGTGGGCCAAAGAGCACTGTCAATATCAGTTTAAAAGACAGAAGCCATCAACAACCTTCAAATTAAACAAAAAAGAAACCCAGACATTTGTTGGAGATAAAACAAAATGCATGGAAGCATGAGGAAAGAAAACAAAAACAAAGGGGACTTCATGTACCCAGAAAGAACATCCTGTTTTCAATTCAAGAAGCTTTCCAACTACACTTCATCTCCATCAACCCTCCTTACTCAGCACAAACCAGAAGCAAAAGCAGCAAAAGACAGGATGTCTCTATTTTTGAAGCTATCCAAGATGCTACCTTGAGACAAAAAGATCCATTTACAAAGGATAACAGTAAGTAAGAGCACTGGCTATTTGGGAAACAGGTGTGATGAAACAATTAAAGGAACAAGCAGAAGCACAATGGAGTATTCTGTAAAACCAAACTACTGGAGTGTATATTCCTATATTCATGATAATAATGCACTTGTATCAATCTTACCAAGTATTGCGGGAAAAAAAGCTTTGTTGGCACAAGACAATTTTTTAAATTTTCTCCTTTCTCAACCACACACACAAACAGTAAATTTGGATACACGGATTCATATTGGTCAGCAACTACTTCTCAATGTTGAATAACTAAGAAATAGTTACGAGGTATGAGTTGTTACATAGCATATCAACACGTAAGATGTTATTTTGATCCTCTGCTAAGACTGAGTCAAAGGATGACAATTGTCTTTAGGCATGGAAAAAAGCTAATCTGACAATAATTTCTAGCATGCAACTATTGAACTATAGAATACTTTTCCACATGCAACTATAGCACTATTCCTTGAGGGTATACGATGATATTGCCACTGTGACATATTCCTGTAGCAATAACAAAGGAGCATTACAAACTGAAGTCAATAGAAAAACTCGTCTTTTCATTATATTTCTACTAAATGGGTATCAAAAGCCAATGTAAAAGAAAAATTAGCATTTTGAAATGGATACCAAGGTATTTTGAAAATATTACAAGGGACACTTAATCGTTAGGATATATGCTTATTTACTAAAAAAACAAAAAAACAAACCAAAAAAAAACCCCCTAAGGAAGTGACAAAGGCAAAACTCCATACAAATTAATTGGAACAGATTAAAAAAACCCAACTTGCCCAACATAATACTGCACATGTAACTCAGCTTTTTAGAGCTTTTCTACTAAACAAACAAATGATATGTATCGTTAAAAGCAGACACTAAAGGTCCAAACAGCAGTGACCAAACCTAGCAAGTACTACTATTCAGGCTAAAAAAGTGCCTTGAAGTTATCATCATTATTTCCTTAAACTCACAGAAGGTCCTCTCAATGCTTAGTTAATCTTCTGCTCAAGTCATTTAGGAGATCAATCTTCTACTGCTTGAGCTGACACAGGTCAAACTTAAGTGCTTGAAATTGGTCTACAGGAGGCCCTACCTCCATCAGCCAGAGAAAATTCAGATGATTTATTATCTGTACACCAAAGGTCAACGTCTTGAGTAATAGAAGTTGACTGTTTCTCAGTATTACTAAGTACTCTTGCACCTAAATAATAGTTATTTTCTTATGTTGTAATTCTGGCTAAGCTAAACTTCCCAAAACACAGAGCATTTCTCTGTGATCAGGGAATTCACAATTTTGCCAAAGCAAATGTATAATCAATTCATTGCTTTGCTCAACTGCATGAATAACTAAGAGTAATTAAATCTTTCTCCTCAAAAGAATCTATACAGTGCCAATAGCATAAGATCATTTATATTTATTTTTGTCAAGAATCAGAAGCCTTATTTTTTTGGGGCCAAATTTTTATTGTGTCAATGAACTGAACAAACTCAGAATAGTAGTATATAGATTATGGGATTAATGTTGCACACAGGAAGCTCAGTGAATTGCTTTGAGGCAGTTGTTACTAACATTTATTTTGATCTAGTTTTGATCCAAATTCTAGAAGGATGTTAGAGATTAAATTTTTAATCAGATAAGTTAAAATTGACAGGATTAGATGCATATATTACAATTTACAAACTATCAGTGTGAAGAGTTATCAGAGAACTTAAGAGAACTGGAAAGTCACTGATTACTTCTAAATGTTTTCACTCACTAGGTTTTCAGAGTCACCTGGGCAGTAATACAACCTGACTAAAAAACTCCAGCAACAGTGTCTTGCTAACAAAGGCTTCTACACAGAAGAGGTAAACCCTTCAATTCCATGTTTACTTTCCTGCTATACATGCTTTCAAATTATGCATTAAAAAATGAGGTATTATTACATCCTGCAATGCAGGCTTCTCTGAAATCTGAGGAATGGAAGAGACGGTCTGACAAAAAAACCTGAATTTCCAAAATCAAAACCGAAAAGAATTTCGGTTGCTCCCAAGATTTATTCAGAGAAACTAAGTGCCTTGAACAAGCTGTGTTTCAATAATTATGTAAAAGAAAGCCTCAATGCTAAGGCATTGTGCTAAAAAACATTCAACTTGAACAAGTACCATGTATAACCAGGTAGCTACATTCACTTAAATTGTATAGCTTGTAAAAGGTTAAGACTCAAAGACACAGAAAACAGACTACTCTGCTAATAAGCAAGCAACTTTTCAACCTTTTTGGAAAAACCTCAGTCAATCATAATGTGAAACTGAAAAGGATTACAATGTCATGAAAACTGAGAAAGATGTTTCAAACTAAACTAAAAGCCCCTCAAAAAGAGAGGAATGCAATATTATCACAGCTCCTTAAATGGTATCAGTAAGAATACAGCATTGTGTAAACTGAAGCCTTATTTTCTCCAACATTCACTTTCTTGATCCTTCTTGTAAGCAGAGTGTAATAGCAACATTGACTTGAATATTTTACTTACTTACAAGAGTTAAAGCAAAACAATTATGCAACACTGATTAGCAAACAGTATTTTTATAGAGTTGGTAAAAATACCGATGTGGATACAAAACCTGCTCAGGTATTTCCACAGTCAAAAATTATTTAATAATAAAAACATGCATGTATATTTTAACAAGTCCCAACCCACTGTGGTTTACATTTTTTTTCTTCCTTTAAAAAATACAAAAAAACCCAACCACAAAAGCCACAAAAAACCCCAACCAACCAAACCAACCAAAAAAACCCATACACAAAGCCAAACACAAAACCCACAACAAACAAAAAAATCAGACCCCCCCCAAAAAAGAAAAAAAGTCACCTTTGATTTCAAGTACACAAACTAGATGACCTGTATACATTTATCATGAAAGAGTAGGTATGGGTTGGCACATATGTGTGCGTGTGTGTACATACATATATACACTTAAAATATATTCACACTTTGTAAGCTAATTCCATTGTTATACAAGAAAGTCCATGGACGAAGAGTCTGATCTATGTTTTACTTTTTAGTAAAAGTATGTTTCAGGAAACAATTAATGCTCCCTTACTGGACCCAGGCATCTGAATTTTTACAAGCTATTTGTTCACATAAAAACAAGGTCAATAACATCTTCAAACACAGGTAACAATTTTTATCTAAGCTCTTTTTGCCTCTTCCAAGAGAATCTAAAAATTTCCTCATTCCAACTCATTGAACTTTTAACAGAGCGAATTTTATTGGCATTCCATTCTTACCTCAAGTTTTGTGGTGCTTCACCAAACAAGCTGCAAATTTCTCTAATTTGTTTCAGTGCAGGAATGACCCACTTGTCATTTGTGCGAAGCTCTTCTATAAAACGATCTATCCACTGGATCTTCTGTGTATCTCGATCCTTGAAAGAACAAGTGTTTATAATAAAAATCAAATATACTGAAAAAACTACCACCATCCCCTTACTTTGTTTCCAAGACAAAACATACAAAGCCCCACAAAAACTAGATCAAAGGACTTCTGAAGCATACAATACTAGAGGAAGCATCTGGGCAGCACTACACTGGCAGAAGCTATCGATGTGCTAAAGTCTCTGCCTTCGAGCACTCAAGCATTCATTTAGCATTTAAAAAACTTGTATGTAGACAGGATCATCCAATTTATATAACTTTCTCTTTCCATTCTTTCATTAATTTCTATTCAGCGGTACTCAGAGTAAACTGCTATAAAGTATCAAGAAACAATGACAAACTGTTTCTTAAGAACCAAGAACCAAACCTGCCAGTGGTTGGCAGGACAGATACTGGATTAATTTCTAACTGAAATGAATTATTATTTTGGCACCAAAAAAACCAACACAAAACAAACAAAAAACAACAACAAAAAAACACCAAAAAAACCCAAACCCAAACCAAAAAAACCCAAAAACAAACCCCACCACCAAACCAAAAAAAACCACCTCCATCCCCACCCAAACAAATTGGCATAATCAGGTTCTGAAAACAAGGATATGAGGGGCTTCTTTTACTTTCTCCCTGTTTACTTTGGAGTAAATCAAGCTCTTCTCAAATTCCTCCAACATGCTGATTACAGTGTGCCAACAACTGCAACAAGACAGGTGAATGGATTTATTTTACTCTACCAATTTAACAACTTGTGTTATTTAAAATATGTCCTGTAACAATTTTTAAAAGTACCTGGATATTGGTAGAGTAATACAAATCTATGATAAGAGCACCTCAGTTAAACTGTCAAATTCTCTGAATTTTTCATGGGGCATGAAAGGAAACTGTCAGACTGGCTTCACAACAGAACATACCAGGTTACCCACCTGTGAACAGCTGTAATCTAAGATTTTAATATGGGCACTAAGAGCCTGGTCCATGATATCAACTGGTACATCATCACTATGAGCCAAATTCCACAGCAGGTTCAGCACTTTGTGTGCCATAACACCATCCTTGTCATCCTCTGCAAGACGACGAATTAACTCAAGTAGCTTCTCACGCTGTTTCTTGCTTGCATTTGTCCAACTTGCCTAAGAAAATTTTATTTGATATGAAAACCAAATATTGCTTTTTTAATAAATTCCACACCTGCGCCATTAACAAATAATGCAACAATAAAGTGATATAGATATATAAACAACTTTCATATGAATCTTTTTCATTAAAAATAAAAAAGCACATTAGATTGATACGTTAAGAAAGACACAACTGAAAAGCTCTGCTAGAATTTACAACTAAAGTGTACTCAACTTGTGCCTTAAAAAAACCAATAAATCTTTATCTAAAGACAGCACATTTGTTTGTAAAAGTTAATACTACTGTTGGCAAGTACACTAGGACACAAAATAGAGTGAACTCGGCTTTTACCTGCAAATGGTTTCTCAAAGCTCCTGTACTTACCTTAAAAGACTTCTTAAATAACTTACAATCACTAAATGAGTGAAATTTTAATAACATTAGTGATTCTGAACATGACTGAAATATACACCCTCTGCTTAAGTTTTCTTGAAAGTTTCTGATATAACACTACTTTATATACACCTTTCAAGATCAGACATAGCTTGGAACACTTTATACAGAATTTCAGAGCATTTAGTTCAACATCTAGGTTACACAGACCCAAACTAGAAGAACCCCATTATTTGAATCACAAATTACATATAAGCCATAACATGACTATGATGTATTTATCTTGAAACAGAAAACAGTCTATACAGTTGGCTTGCTTTTTTTAATACAGCAGATCATATAAACTGAAACAGTAAAACAAGCCAGGTAGCATCACTACTGGAAGCTACAGATGCCACTGTCAGCATACATGAAAAGCCAGTGAATAACAAACTTTCAGGAAAAAGTTCAGCTGTATTTTCAATCAAATAATTGTATGTTTATAAAAATTCAACATTATCTTCCTGGGAAAATGTTGTTTCAGTTTGCATGTACATTAAACCGAGAAAAATTATCATGTGATAAAGATGAATCTGAAGGGAAGTCCTTAATCTCCTCCATTTAAAATAGACAGAAGTAATGCCATGTAAACGTAATGAAGCCTACTCTGATGCTAGGAGAAAAATATTATTTCCTAAATCACCAAAACTTATTAAATTCAGAACAAATGCAAAAACGTATTTAATAAAAACAACTTTGTTTCAAAAATTCAATACTCCTAGGGCTGCTAAATATCACCTTAATGCTAAGGTCCTCAACAGATGTGCATTTCCCTAAAGCATTTAAACCAGAAAACTAAATGACCAATGAAGCTAGAGTAACTAGACTTTGCTTTAGACAGGAAGTAAATAAAAAAATCTCATAATGAATGCTCATTAATAAACAGCATAATCTAGCATTCCTATTATTAAATATTATAGACTGCTGCTACACCTAATGAAGTCTTAATACAAGGAAACTGTGTACCCAAAGGAAGTAGAAAGTAGACACTGAAAGATACAGAAAACAAATCTGTATCTAACTCCACAACCCATTTCCTGAATATAGTCAAACCATGTATAGTTACCTTGAAACAATCAAACAGGTGATCAAGCTGTTCAGGAGAGAAATCCCAAGCTAATTTTGCAAGGAGATCATGTACATTTTTTACAATGGCTTCATGTTTCCCTGCCTGTCAAGAAGACAAAAAGAATTTGCCAGCATTTGTAGTAATCCATAGTAAGTTAAGCAGCAAGACATCCTACTTCATTTCTACAGGACTGTTTGAGATGGCCAGCAAGAAACGCCAATCACATGGGAGCAGAGTGGCAAACTGGATACTTGCTTCACTGGGAAGTCACAGTACTTAGATTTCTCTTGTACATGTAATTATCTAAGCGTGCTCTCTGTGTGTGCACCCAAGTATTAATTTAGAATATAAATACTGCAGTGACTTTTTTTTTTTTAACAATATCATGCTAGAACAGTAGAGAAAAGAAGTCTAAAAGGGTATTATAACTTTAAAAAATCAGTATCTTAACGCAGTTTGGGTTTTTTGTTTTTCTGTTTGGTGGGTTTTGTTTTGTTTTTTTGGAAGAAAAGACTCAAAACGCACTTCCTCACTTTATTCTCTTGAGGTGCTTTTAAGCTGAAAAGCAGTTTCTAGTATTTCCACATTATTTCTCAGGCTGAAGTACCTTCTTTGTACTAGCTGACTCATGGACAACTAAAGCTTTTATTACAAACAATTTGTTGGCAGAAAACATTATGAAGTCCATCAGCTTATAAACTTATGAAGTCTAGCAAACAACTAATGGCAAAGATGTTGAGTTATATACGATACACATTCAAATGAGAGTGGTGAATATCACTATTTTGACTTAAAAGAAACAAGTCAGGGGAAAAAAACCCTAGATTTTAACTCTGTACAAGAAGAAAATTTTGTTCCTATGTGCCTGGGCTGTAAAATGCATCCTGTACTTTAAATCTGAACCAGAAAACAACAACTTCAGATTATGTCAATCAATAGCTTATCTACTGTAGAAACATTTCATGTAAGTGTAGAATAAAGAATATGAAAGACATACCTAGAAAACAAACTCTGATGTAATTCATTTGTATAGTATTAAAAATGCATGCATGAGAAGTTTTGAAATAATTCCCTTCTGTAAGTTGCATCAGTTTTTTGCTTAAAAATAAAAAAGATACTAATAGCTTTGTTACATGCTGTGTTGTAAATTCTTTATAGTGTACCATATTTTTCTTTAAAGGAAGTGAACTTAAGTAGTAACACTGATTTGCACACTATGATCAGACTACGAGAGATGGCATTATGAAACCACTTATTGTACTTGATTTTGCAAAACAGGGTGCAATTTTTCTCTTACTACGCCATTTTCTGCATAAAAGAAAAACAGAATGCAGGGCAGAAAGAGCATCTAGAATTTAACAAATAAAAGGAGAAGTATGCAAGACTGCTGGGGTGGCGGGGCAAGAAGAATAGAGGATGTAACCATCTTGTCTTGAGAGGTTTTAACAGACATGGGGAAGCCCCTAAGAACAGAGGAGGCTGAGGAAGAAGCACAAGATAGAAAAAAGAGGTAAGGAGCCTGATGTGTGAAATGTCAGCTTGCTGTGCAGAAACAGTGAAGGGCATGTATCAGTAATGAGACTTCAGCACTACCCTCTGCAATTTTATTTCTTGTCCAGCTGGATCTTTCCTTGCACTCAACAGGCTGCAACTTAAATGTTAACTTCTAGAGACTTCCAACACTACTTGAATCAAATATTCTTCTGTATTGTAAATACTCGGTTTGTAAGACACAAAACCACTCGTTTGTGAGCACTTACTTCATAAGAGATGAAAAAATTTCCAATAAAAATACGTTGCCTTCTAAAGACAAAATTAGCATGCTTTTATTACTTTTCATAAACCACTTATATACATTCTATTTATACACTGAGATTGTCAGGGCATTTCTATGCTGCCAACTGTGAATTTGTGCATGCTCACTATTCTACACCCAGGCAACAACATAAACATTTCTAGCCTGAAAGCAAAACCACACTTACTGCACTGAGACAGAGTTAAAATAGCCTGCCTGTTACATAAAGCTATGCAGTGAATCAACTCCTTGCTACTGATTTTCATGCTCCAGCTCTCTTTGAGGCAGTCATTTAATGAGAAATTCCAGAAACTACAAAACATGAGGATTAGTGAAGTTGGTAAAAATCATTCTGTAATAGCAGCTTTTGGTATTCTTACCTTTTACACACATAAAAGAGCCAACCACAACAGGACAAAACCTTAGTAAGTGCACTGTGACAACTACCTAACTAAAAGCACAACAAGTTAGGTAATTTGAAAGCATGGGTGGAATATCCTTATGTTTTAAGAGCTGCATCACTTTTCATACTTTGGAAGACCCTATTTCCAAATTCAGATTGATTTTTTTTTCTTTCTTATAAAAGGTGAGTCTCTAAGATAGCTAAAACAAGCCTACTAATAGAAAACTAACTTCTCAAAGTTGTTTTGGTTTGTTTGTTTTTGTTTGTTTTTGTTTTGTTTTGTTTTGTGTTTTTTGGCATGTGGACATCTTACAAGGACCGTATGGAAAGGTCTGAAGACCACAAACTGAGCAGGATGACAACAGACCTTAATTTAAGTAATCTGTGTATTTCTGTCGCTGTTATATGATGTAATTTTCTAAACAGGATTTTGGGATGTGAAGAAAATAAACACTTGTTAAGTTTCTGTCTGTGCAGTTATTATCATGCTGGAATGAAGTCTAGAGATTATGAAGTTAGTTGAAACATCAGAAATCTCAAGTCAAACCTCTCCTACATCACCTATAGTCCCAAGTGTTTTAAACGTAACCTGAAAATAGTATGGCTGAGAACAGTGACACCTGCATACATCCATGTAGGCCAAACTGTTACAACTTCACAAGAGCAAGAACATGCACAAACTGGGGATACAATACTACCCAATTCCTCTATTAGCCCTTGCTGCGGAAAAACCCAGCTGGCAACTGAGCACCACACAGCCACTTGCTCACTCTCCACCCCACAGTGGGATGAGGAAAGAATTAAAAATGTAGAAGTAAGAAAACTTGTGGGTTGAAAGAAAGAAGTTTAACAGGTAAATATTCTGCTTTAGCTATATAGACACATAATCTATTATTCAACTCTGTCCCTGCCCAAACCACAACAGCCCTCTATCCTGGAAATCTGATTCAGCCTTCCCACAATTGAAAGACTGGCCTAAAAGCTTACTTGTACAAATAAGTTAAGAGTTTCACAATCAATTACTTATGACTAAGGCTATAGGTATTCAAGCTTGTTTCTATCATACAATGACCTTTTATTTTCTGTCTACTCAACAATTAATAATGATTTCATTTCTCCAGATGCTCTTTGTACGTGCTAATCTCAAGCAGCCTATAGCCAGGAAGCCCAGCTTCAAAGACCACTTAAGTAAACAAGCCAATATTGTAGAATTTGGAAATAAAAAATAAAAAAATCATTACAACACAAATAATTTGCTGTTAAACTTTAACTGTCATTATAGCAAAACTTATGAATATCATTCTGCCTAGGAAAAAATTTATAAAACTGTGGTGAACTCAGAGATTAGGAATATATATTATTAATACTATTTTAAAATGTCATAATGTATCGTGTTCTTTCATAATCTAGACTGCACAACTTGAGGGTTTCACATAATACTTAAAAAGGACAATTTTTGCACCATGTTCTGAACTGTTCCTTCAGACTTCACATGCAAGTGTAGATGATCCCTTCTACTGAAGACATTTGAGAAGACAATTTTGAAATCCATGTCACCAAGAAAGATCACCATTTGATTTTGCATTACTTTTGTCTTACACCAAGCACAAGAAGCACGAGTTGTCATCTTTTCAGTGCATGACATAGAACAAGATCCATTCTGCAAGCTGTTGAATTCTTTACCTGTGCAGCCCAAATGTTGTCAAGATCCTGCAAAGTGAGGGCTTTCTCTTTGATGACAAAACGCAGAATTTTCTCTAACTTCTCTACATATTGAGGCTGATGAAGACTGTCTCTCAACACAATTGACAAGATATTATTCTGCTGGATCCATTCCTGAAAATAAAAAGAAGGAAGTGCATCTCAATTTACTGAAGTGCTGTCACTGATACTTAAGCTACAAAAAGAAAAAGGTAACCTGTTACAGATTTTTTACTTTATATACAGTATTCTAGAGGGAGAAGTGAGGTATCTACCTTTACCTTTAATTTCCTCATAAAAGGAAGAAATTCTTCACTGTGAAGGTGGTGAGACACTGGTCCAGGTAGCCCAGAAATATTATGGATGCCCCACCCCAGAAAGTGTTCATGGTCAGGCTGGATGAGCAAACTGGTCTAGTGGGAGATGTCCCTGCCCATGGCATGGGAATAGGAAGTAGATCATCTTAAATGTCCCTTCCAACCCAAACTATTCTGTGATTCTGTATGAAAACTGGCAGTGTGTGTAGGATCCACAACATACGCCTACAACTGAAGTAATAAAGAGGAAGAAAATCTATGCAATGAATTTTGGTGGAGAACTTACTGCCATTCTTTCAGCTGTAAGCCATTCCTCTTCTTCAGGATTACCATGCCGATGAGTATAATATGACACACTGGATATTACTTTGTTAACTTCATTTAATGCATTCATTTTGCCATTAAAAGAAGAAATTTGTAACAACCTGTAAAAAAAATTAAATGTAAGGAATTTGAAAAAAAAAAATCAGAAGTAGCACACTGTATTAGGAGTACCATCTTACCTAAGTATCATTTTTAACCTAAATATTTCTAAGTTTTTTACAGTTTCTTCTTGTCCTGGAACTCTTGAAGCTAAGTTCTTTAGAGATTTGATTATCATTGACAGAGCATCATTTTTGGCTTCATTCTTTGCTTCTTTTTTCAGCTCATCATCTGTTAAATTTTCTAAAAATTGTGGAACCATTTCTATAATCGGAAGAAAATATTTCTTCACTGTATGTAATGTCAAAAATTCGTAACATTGTCCAAATGGCCTAAAAAGAAAGAAGAAAAGTATCAAAGTGCCATAATTAATAGTTGTGTAATATTAATGTAGCAAGGAACAAACCATTCTATGATTCACAAGCACAGAAAATGTTGAAAGTAAACACAGATAGTCAAGAGGTGGAATGAGGGGAAATGCCTCAAGAAAAGACTAAGTTTTGTTCTAAACATACTTTACTTAGGTTCAACTTTTTGAAATATGCAAATAATTTTAAAACTTACTTGATGAGAGCTGCAATTATCTGAACATTCAATGCTGATCCACTCATGAAGCGATCATGCAAGATCTGAAATCCATTTAATGTGCCAAACTTGTTGATAAGGTCTACTAGCCAACCCTGCAATATATGAAATAGTTATTTTCTGACATTTACAAATTATGACTAAGAAATACTTTAAAGCACTTGTTAGTAAAAAAACTTGCTTTAAAGAAGTCCTTGGATAATAAACTATTAGAAGGTACCAGAACTGACAGTGAACTTGCCTATATAAATATCCAGTTTTAAGGAAATGCTTAAAAATAGACAACATGGTCTTTTCCATTACCTTTTCCAAAAAATCAGAAGCTGTATAGTCGTTATAAAAGGAATTTTATCAGCTAAATAGCAATAAACCCCAAACAATTATATTTCAGTTTCATTTTTGTCTGCTAAGTTACTACAGAAAGCATGATGATTCTATTATTTTTTTACTGGTCCTGGATGTGACAGTGCTGCATTTAAAAGTAGTTAAGAATGCAAAATAACATTCTATTGAACATGGCTAGCAATGCAAGGAAATCCAAAGACACAGAGTTACTTATTTTTAGTTCTTACATATCAATAGCTAGCAGTTCTACTAAAAAGGAAAAAAAAAATAATTTGCTTAGATCCTGAAGATGAACCAATACAATCCGGAGCACAGTTCTGAAAAATTCAGACTCAAGAACCATAATAGGTTACTAATGTGCACTGGCAGTTGGAAATCAAAAAGAAACAAAACCAACAAAAACCACCACAAACACACACAAAATCTCCAGGACAGCATCCCCATCCCCCAAACCAAACAAAAAAACAAACTCCCCAAGCCACACTGGCACTAGCATCACATGTCCAATCAAAAACTTTCCAACACGGGGAACTATAAGAAAAGGAAGGGGAAAATTTCTACTTTATCACAGTCTCCTCCATAAAATGACACCTACAAAATCACTTTGTGTGGAAAGGTAAATCCACCAACTGGCAAATCACAAACACGCCAACTAACACAGTAGGAATGGCATTCCAGTGGTAATACCGGCTTACCACAAAAACACATGAGAGTTTGATTGTGGACTAAAGACAGAGTTAGAAGGGGAAATTTAACTGAGTGTAATTTAACGTGCAAGTCAAAAGCAGAACACCTTAGTAATACAGAGAACAGAGGGGTTTCTTTTCCTGCATAATTAGGTAACACTCCATAAAATTAAAAATGAATGACTAGAATTGCTCTTGTACCTTTGGTGATCGTGGGTCAGGAGGACGGGCATAAAGTTCATCTTCAGCAAGCTGGACTCCTGCAGGAACTGTTTCTGAGGGACGAGTACCATTGTATAGATGGAATTTGCAGTGAGGATTTAAGGCCATGGCAAGAAGTTCAAGAAGGGGAAACCAATCTTGGGACAGCTTGGCCACACAGAGTTCCACCAGTCGATGAGTGTTGTTAATAATACATCTCTATCAAGTGAAAAAAAAAACCAAAAAGCCCACAATAACCAAGAATACAGAAGGTGACTTTACAATGAATATGAACTATAAACTCTGAGCCATTTGTACTGAGCATGCAGACTTGCATAAGAGTTTTATAACACTGTATTTTAATTTGTATTTCCAACAGAGGCTTTGAACAAACTTTAAAATATCTGTCTTCAGCTAAAAAATTAATTTACAAAAAAGACACAAATAATTTTGGTTATTTGAGATAATAATGAATTACCACTGATCTTTTCCTTCTTTCACCCATTTCTCTCACAGATTTTAATTTGCTTATGAAGATCTTCACAGCTTCTCATTTAGCATATGATTAGCTATCAACAAGTAGGTTTTACATTCAAAAAGCCTTTATAAACATTCAGAAGTTAGCGGGTTCCTAAAAGCTTTTATTAAAAAAGCAAGTTTTTATGTCCTAGCATGCACATAAGAATAAGCAGGTCTCCAGACATCTGGTCAAAGACAGCCTGCCTAACAAGCACTTCAGGACTCAACATACAAAGTTCAGTTCCGCCTCAGATCATCTCTCAGGTTTTATTTTCTTTCTAAGGTATCAGAGGCAGTAAGATGAAACAATGCTAAGAACTATTTGCCCTGCTCTCTAATAGCCATGTATACAAAGAGTTCTTCCAGTTCTCTGTTAAGATGAGTTTCAAAACTGAGATTCAGTCTTTGCAGTCTGCTAATAATCACAAGGAGGGTTCTTTCCTCATTTAAATTACTATGCTTTTCAGAAAAACAACTTCAAAAACTCACATGAATTTCGAACTTCCATCCGCTCACTGCCTCATCTGTAAGGATTTTTGTAAAAGATGTTGTTAACCCATCTCGAAAAAATCGCTGGCATGCTTCACTTTTGACATCAAGGCCTATTTTAAAATAGAAAAGAAAAAAAAGAAACTATTAGACAGGTAATTTCATCAGTTGTTACATTAACTTTTAAATATTGTAAACAGTGATTTGGACTTCAAAGGTTCAAAGTTTCAGAATTATTTCAAAAAGAGAAGCCTTGAATGAAGACAAACTTATGTAAGCTTGAAAACAAAAACCTTACAGGTTAATGTTCCTAGTAAAGCCACCACAAGAATTGCACTCCTTTAGATAACTTTAAATTATTTTATAAACATGATAGTTTTGGGTTCTCCATGCTTGTAACATTCACCAATATAGTAGTGAAAATATAAATATGTTTTTTTATCTTCCATTCACCTGGTATACTTGCATTTACATTCTCTCTTATTTAGCTGTTACCAGTAAAACTCAGTGAGTGAACAGGAGAAGGATCAGACCTGCCCAGCTTCACAGAAACAATTAACCTGCAAAAATAAACATGAATCCTTCTGTCTCTCACCCTCACCTCTCTCACCCTCACCTGAAATACCATTTCTTGCAATTCTGCTGCCAGAAACCAGACCTTAATCCTAACACTACCATAAACCTCTGCAGCCACCATATGTGAAGTTTAAAATTAAAGAACAGTACTCCATATTTGTCTTTTAGCTACAACCCAGTATTTCAAGAAACCTTTGTTTCCCCTTCAGAAGTTCAGTTAAAAAATCTCAATAGGACTAAGAGCCAACAGAAAAATAAGTTGAATGTCTAGTCAGTACACAATGGAAACAATGAAAGCCACTGAACACATTCTAAAAAGAAAACTGTAACCAGCCTTCACAGTTTCTTTACTGAAAAAGTTGTAATTTTTCATCAGGGAATCTTAGCGTCCAACAAGTCTAGCATCAAGATTCACAAACAATTTTTGTGACCCTGTAACCTCTTTAATAAGAGAATAACTTCCACTGGTTTGGGAAGGATTGATCTGGGTTATCAAATTAGAATTCTGCAGTTACAAACAACTGTACAACAGAGGTTCTTTTCAGAAGTGGTCACCTAACATCTGCCCTGCTTGCTGGTAAGTATCACAAAGGCTTTCCGAACTATTATAACAGGGCTTGCTAGCCTCTACTCTTACATATCTTAGGACTCCTGGATACATAATCACCTTCTGCCTTCTCCTGCAACACCACATACTGCTGAAGCAACAGGTAATACTTATGGAAGAAACCAAGGCTAGGTGTCTACAAGGATCAGAGTACCATCAAAAAAGCCAGGTACAGGAGTCCTAAAAGACAGCAGGTTGGAAAAGCAAGCAAGAGTAACGCAAAGACAGTGAGAAAAGAAACAGCAACTACACTGGACACCCTGGCATCTCCTGCTTGAATTTTATTCAGTATCAGTAACTCCTTGGTAAAACTGCAAGCAGGCATTTTTCTCCCTGTTGTCCACATCAGTAACCTAAGTAAGTACATGCCACCCTGAGCTAAGTATTTAGAGAAGTTGGAGAAATGGATTATACAAGGGGAAAAAATTAATATGAAAGGAAAAGGGGATGTACAACATATATCATACTGGGAATTAGGGAACTGGAGAAAGAATAGAGAATGACTTGATTTCTGCACCTGTGCTTAAAAGTGAGTATTGCTAAATAAATCCAGAAGAGTGTATTATCCCTGCCACAAGAGCAGGAACACCCCGGGTCTACAAAATGTGGCAGTCCAGGTGCAACTGTGTATGAACAAATTCATGCATCTGAGGGGTATTCAGTAGTATAGGATTGAAACACGAAGGCCCCAAGCAAAATCAGCTTCTCTTTTCCATGATTTTGGATTACACAACTTTGTATCTGAAGTCCCAGAGCTGAGTTGGGGTGGCACCATACCAGTGAAGTCCCCTTAGACCTGGAACCTCGGGAAGTGCAGCACAAAAACCTTTCAGTGGCTTGGCAAGGGTTGGCTCAGACCTGACAGAACTGACAGTGACCTGGAGTTAACAAGCTCTGGGGAAACTCACACTTGCCCATGGGTACAGTGGCTACGCATGGCATTCACAGGTTCTGGCAGACTATCAATAACTCTTAATCATCAGGAGTGTGATGATGCACTGATCCTGCTGTGGTTCATTTCACTAAACACCTGGCTAAGAAACTTTGGACCATGAGCAGACAAATTTCCTGTCCCTGCTTTAGATAGATGGCAAAAAATAAACATTTCAAGAAAATGCAGATGATGTAACTTCAGGAAGGATCTCAAGAGTGGTCCCAGAGAAATGGAGATGGATCATCCAGAGAGAGATGGCCTTTAGGAGATACCAGAAACAACTGCCATTACTGGGCTGCCTAGATTTTGCATACACATGCTCATATACACAAACCATTTTTTTCCCTGCAACTCCTAAGGCCTGCTTCTCTTTTCCACTACAGAAACCTTTGTAATTCATCAAAACCAAAGATTTAGAATCATGGTTGAATGCTAGAGTTGTGCAGTGAAATCTTATTTAATTTTAAATAAGATACAAATTGTAAAACTTGCCTTGCAACCTGCTTGTGCGTATGTCACACGGCAAAGTCTTTAACATGCTGCCAAAACTCAATGTAAACATTAGGAGCAATAAATCCACAATAAAGACACCGAAGAGTTGAGTGGATTTTGAAAGAGTGGAGAATATTCTTGCCGATAAAACCCAAAACCCTAGAACAAATCTTTTTGTTTTTTTTTAACTTTAAAATTTATAGCATCCAACTCAAGATAACATTTATTTCTGCAACAAATCTCATTACTAAGAACACTTCATAAGTGAGTGGAAGCAGTGACAGGTAGCCTGGGATGAATACAGGGAAATTGTCCAAGCAATCAGGGATCAGGCTAGGAAAACTAATGCCCAGATAGAATTAAATCTGGCCAGGGACATCAAGGGCAACAAGAAAAGCTTCTATAGGGATGTTGTTCATAAAAGGAAGAGGAGAGAAAACGCAGGCCCCTTCCAGAGCAAAACAAGAGAGCTGGTTAACTGGGACAGAGAGAAGGCTGAGGTATTCAATGACTTTTGCCATAATTTTTACCAGCAAAGGCTCGTCACACTACCCAGCTTGTAGAAGGCAAAGGAAGGGACTGGGAGAAAGACGACCTGGCCACTGTAGGAGAAGAGCAGGTTTGAGACCACCTAAAGAAGCTGAAGATGCACAAGTCCATGGGATCTCATTAGATGCGACACAGGTCCTGAGGGAACTGGCAGGTAAGTTGCTAAACCACTGTCCATCATATTTGGTAAGTCATGTAATTCTGGTGAAGTTCCCACTGACTGGAAAAGGGGAAACATAAACCTTTTTCGAAACAGGAAAAAATGAAGATCCAGGGAACTACAGGCCAGCGAGTCTCACTTCTGTGCCCACACACGCCATCCCACATGACATCCTTGTCTTTACATTGGAGAGACTCAAAGAGCTGTGGCCAACAGATCAGTGTCCTAGTGGACAATAATGATGCCTGGCATTCCTCAGGGGTAGGCACTGTTCCAGCACCTGTTCAGCATCAAGGCCAGTGACATGGACAGTGGGACTGAGTGCACTCTCAGCAAGTCTGCCGATGACACCAAGCTGTGTGGTGTGGTCAACAAACTGAAGGGAAGGGATGCCATCCAGAGGGACCTGGACAGGCTTGAGAGGTGGGCCCATGACAACCTCATGAAGTTCAACAAGGCCAAACACAAGGTCTTTCACCAGGGTTAGGGCAGTCCAAAGCACAATTACATGGTGGATGGAGAATGGATTCAGAACAGGCCTAAGGAAAAGGACTTGGGGGTGCTGGATGATACAAAGCTCAGTGCTAGCTGGCCCTGTACACCTGCAGCCCAGAAAGCCAACCATAACCTGGGCTGTATCAAAAGAAGCATGGCTAGAAGCATGGCCAGCATGTCAAGGGAAGTGATTCTCCCTATATACTCTGCTCTTGTGAGACTCCCACCTGGAATACTGTGTTCAGTTCTGCGGCCCTAAACACAGAAGAATATGGACCTAATGAAGAATAACACATTGATGCCTACACATAGAAGTATGACCTTCCATAAATAAATGTTATCTGCCAGAAATAATCCAAGTGACAGCCTCGAAAGCTTTCAGAATACTGTCAAAGTAGCTCCTTGCACTTGAAGTTAGTTGATGACATTTAATTCTCATAAGTATATTCAGTTCAGTTCGGTTATCTCCCCTTCAATTTCAGCTCCTGAAAAGATTAAGGAGGATGGAAATACCACTCTTATTTTATAGACAGGGTCACAAAAACCAGCAGTTATACTGGAGCCACTCCAGAACGTCAATGCCAATGGCCACTGGCAATATTAGGAATAAAAGCCACTTAAGGATCTTAACCACTGGAAAATGGTGCATGATTCTTAAAAAAAAAAAATATGGTGGGCAATTTTTAGATTTTGTTGCTTCACAATCTAAATCAGTTACAAACTGCAATACAAAATTTATGCAATTCAACAGTTGGTTATTTTTCTATTTCTCCTTTCAATTCTTCCCTTTGAAAGAGAACTACTCAGATTAAGAAAAAGTGGCCAGGTAGCAAGGTGTCCAATTTTAGGTCTCACTGAGATAATGGAATACATTTTTGATTTATTAAGAAATGTACACAACAGAATAAATTATATTAGTGCTATATATATATACACACAACCCTGAAACAGTGCCTGCCAAGTTCTGAGCTACGAAAACAGTGTCAGTTACAGCAAGTGAGCACCCTATCATATTCCTTCAGCAATGAAAGTTATTTAAAAGAACCATCTTAGCTATCACCTAAGTACAAGTAGCAAGGAAAAAAAACAGTAGAATGTTACGGTTAAACAACTACTTTTAAAATCTTTCCTTGTTTCCCCCTTAGCTAATAATCCTTGTGTATGTCAACACATAGGAATTCACCTAGAGGACAAGAGAAGGAATAATTAAATAGCAATGCAGAAACCCTTTTCAGAAATCTCTATCAACAACTTCCTAAAAATCAAAATGCAGCCAGCATATAAATAAATTCCACCATTTGCCACAACTTCAAGATGAAGAAGAAAAGACTTTTTCTTTGGGAACTTTCAACTAAGTTTGACACTTTGGAGAAGTACTTTGATGTTTGGAGTAGACAAAAAGATCATTCTGCACTTATTACTTCATTGCATTGACAGTTTTTTGGGTTTGGTTTGTTTAAAAGATGATTTAACAGCTGGCAGTACATCTCCTCTCTCTAAGATCACAAGCAAAGAATTTTTTACTGCACTGTTCTAACAGCCCAGACACAGACAGCTCCATTTTTTTCTGCTCCTGAACAAATGCAATCCCTTGAAAATTCTGTAATCACAGAATGGTGGGGACTGGAAGGGACCTCTGAAGCTAATCTAGTCCAACACTCTGGATAAAGCAGATCACCCAGGAACAAGTCCAGATGGGTTCTGAATGTCTCCAGAGACTGAGAGTCCACCAACCTGTCTGGACAGTCCATTGTAGTGCTGTGACCCTCACAGTAAAGACCCACCTCACCTTAGGATTCCCATCAGACCTAGCTACATGCAAGGAGTCAATTCCAAGCACAACTATGGCTGATCAATCAGTGCTGGCAACATGATGTTATTGTGTTCTGGATCACAAGCGTGCACCCTAACTTTGCTTTCTCCAGAATGCACTCCGAAGCAAAAAACTTGCAGAACACAATCAATATAACCAGAATATCATGACCACAATCAGCTTTTAACTCTTAAAACTGAGTAAGAAAACCTTTATTAACAAAGAAACAAAGTCATCCCAGTCCAGCTATGCAAAAATAAGGAAGAGGCACTTTGTGTGTCACTATACTTGAAACACAACTACATGGTAAATGTAAACGTAAATGTAACTTACAAAAAACTTCTGATATGATTCTGGTATTAAATACTGGGGCAACAACTACTAACCAGAACAGGAAACTAAAGCAACTCTCCAAGAGAGCAGAGCTTTCCAGAACACATGATCAACTTCTCCATCCTTCTAGTACAATTTAGCAAATACATACATAGACCTGATAAGGAACCTTCTTGCTCCCAAGTCAGACACAGCAAGTAATACAGTAGAATTGCAAGTCTAAAGTCATGCTGTTAAAACTTCTATTTTTACATCATCTCAAAAGGATGTGTGCCAAATTTGAAAATTTATAGCAAGATATTTGGAAACTTAGATCAATAACATTTTTAAAAAATTAAAATTATCTGAGTTTTAGTATCTGTTAAAAGACCAAACCCACTACGTCTGATAACAAACTGAATACAAAAAACAAGTAGGACAAGAACAAGATTTTCACTGTCATAAGATTACTCAACTTTCCTACTCGTGCTAAGGCACCCACTTCCTAACCATATTGACAGATTTCTAAAATTTCTGATTTATGAAGGTTCTGCATACCACTCTGACACCATCTTCAGGACCAGGGCTGTAACAGAAATAATCATTTTTAAGTCTTTTTTAAGACTTCACAAGTCTTATTCAAAAGAGTAAGACTTTACACACTGACCCAAGAATCATTGTTTTTTCAGCTTACCTTTTTTACTTAGGTCGATAGCAGCTTCTAGAAGAACTTCTAATTCCCCTTTTGGCAATACAGGAACAACCCATCGAGGCCTATATTCAAAAATAAAACAAACACCCCTGCATTTCAGTTTTCCTTCTTAAAAATCAAGAATTCCTGTTCCTTTGTAATGCTTTTAATATAGGCTAGGAATACATATTTAAAAGGCCCTGATAAGCAGTCTGTTAAAAAAAACACAACTACCAAAAAAGAACATCTGACTTAAGCCTCTTTTTCTTTACAACTCTAATCAATAAAAAGCACTTCAAGAAATCCAGTGAAGATGCAAGAATCCTGACTTCACTATCAAAGTATCTGCACAAATAATTTACATCCTCTGAAAAAAGTTGGAAAATACCTGTTGATCATGTCATCCAACTTTGCCAGGTCTGTGTGTGGAAATGCAGGCTCCTCATCTTCAAGCTGGGGTGGAGCATCTCCTTGTCCCTGCTCATCAGGCGGGGTTGCTGGGGAGTTCTCATTGGAAGAATCAGGCGAAGAAGTCTAAAGTTGGTATGGAAAAAACTTTAAATGTTGTCTGCACTCGTGTGCCACTTATTTTAGCATTTTACCTTCACGTTTGTGTTTCAAAGCTTCACTAAGTACATACATGTCACCATAAAATATAATAGAATTGTTTGATTTCAGATCTACTGACAAAAAATGGAGCATAAAATGTGCTGTATGCTTTGTGTCTTGACAATTTAAAATTAAGCTACTTTCCCAGTTTCCCAGTGAGGACAGTGAGTGGTTTGTAACAAACTTCTACTTTCAGCAGACCACCTGTCTAGAAAGTCAAAATAAAAACCATATGAACACTCCAGATTTTAGAAAAAGGATTTCTGTTTCAGGTAGAAAGACAAACTTCATCAACAGCACAGAAGAAACTGCTCATGAAAAAAACTTTCTAGAAAAGTTGCCTAAAAACGAGTAACACACTAGTACTACTGGCTACTAACCAACCTCCAAGAACATGATTAATTAAGCTCATTCTAATGGGCCATGCAAAATACAATGCATTTTGCAGATGCACTTTTATTTGTATACAAAAGTAATAAAGATTCAAATCAGAACAGCAAGAGTTAGGAGGAAAAGGAGGTACCAACATCTTGACAACATGTTTCTTGTTCTACCGCTCTTAGTTGACACGGAGTTCATTTTCTTCACAGCACCTTGTACAGTGCTGGGTTTTGGACTTGTGACCAAAACAATATTGATAAAACGCAAGTGTATTGTCTGCTGGCAAACAGCTTTCTCACAGATTCAAGGCCTGTTGTTTCTTCACTTTGTCCCGCCCAGTAAGTAGGCTGGGTGTAGACAGAGGCTGGAAAGGGGCATATCCAGACCATGAGTTAAACTGAGCAAATAGATACTCCGTATTATATAGACAGTGGCACGCTTGGCATTGAAACAATAGTGGAAGTTTTCTTCCAATGTAGCTCTTGCTGGCAGACTTGCTGAGCATACATTGTCTTGGTGGTGAGTGACTGAATTTTCATCATTTGTTTGCCCTCTACTCTTTTCACTAATTAAACCACCTTTCCCTCAACCCATACAATTTCCCACTATTCCCTTCCAGTTCTCTCCCCCATTCTTAGAGGGAGTGAACAACAGGATGAAGGCTTACCTGGCAACCAAGGGTCAACTCACCACACATTGTCCAAAGAACAATTCATTTGCAGGAGTAACAATCATTAAAACTTATTAAACAAAAATCATCATCTTAAATTAAATGACAAAGCTTGGCTTTTCTTTTAAATGGGTTTGGCTGCACAGTATAAAAGCATTTTTTTCTGCTATTTTTTTCCCAAAAAGAAAGATTCATCACATTATGATGCGGCAGTATATGAAAGCTTTTTGCTGGTCTTTTGAAAGGTAATCTGTTTAACAGAAGCATGCTAAGTTGTTCAGGAAGTATAGCACAATGAACAGAGACCTAGATGAAGCTGGTCTTAAAGAGCTGATACCCAACTGTAAGCAGTTTATCAATAAAATGCCTTGGCAGAACTCAGCATAAACTGAACTCGGAAAGTAGTTTTATCAGTCTCTGGCAGCTAAGTCTACAATGCAGTTCTGAGGAAGCTTCTCATGCAAAACAAATATGCTTGAAAGAACTATACCACTGCCTTGGAAAGCACCTTCACAACTTTCCTGTACTTCCAGACACACACACAAAAATACCTATCTTACCAGGACATCTCTAGGAATATACAAACTCAAATACTTCAGGAACACTGTATTTAAAGAACTAACTCCTTTATTTTTAGACCACTTGATTGTTAGTACCATACCTGATTCTGCTGGAGGGGAGGCTGGGACTGTCCATCAGGAGCCTGGCCCTGGCTATCATTCCCTCCTACCGGAGAGCCACGAGTCGTGGCTGTCATACTCGACACAGGGCAGATCTTTGCAATTTTGTCTGCTTATGTAGTTGATGTGAGAGAAGAAATTATAGTCCACTTAGTAAAGTTGAAGTACCAGCATATGTTTGCCTTAAAAAGCTCCAACTCAAGAACATGCCATCTTGCAGAGACCATTGCATAACCTGGGAAAAAAACAAAGACAAGAAGCTATAATGAAGCATGCATATACAAGTACTCTGTCCCAGGAAAAGAACACCACACAAAAAAATACGCTGCTACCAAGAATCTTTTATTTTAGACTTCATGTTTCTTTTTATTGAGTACAGCTGACATCAGAAGAATGTAAGATACGGAATATTTAACATTAAACGTTTAATTTAATGTTCAACGTAAAATTTATACTGACAATTAACTCTAAACTACTGACAAACTGCCACACATCCAAAATGCAGCTGGTTACTGTGATTCTGTTGCGCCTATATTGCTACAGTAGATTTTCAATTTTAATTCAAGGAGTTGATCCAGGTCCTATGTACAAATGACTAGGTTAAGAGGATGAACAGCCAAATGTGTAATCTTTTCCAGTACTCTTCTCCTGACACCGTCTAACTGCAGGTGTGTGACAGGGAGCTCTACCTCAGTTAAGACTAATAAGGACCCCATAGCCAAACTTTTATTAGCGCATCAGGATCTACCCAGGGCATTTGACCTGTATTCCCTTCTTCCAGCATGTGCCTTGAAAGCCTGGGCCCGCTGCCCTTCCAGGCCCACTACAAACCCCATCACATCTGCATCAAATATTTTAGTGCATTATATAAAGAAAATTCTGACATGAGATGTACTCGTTGATCTTGTAATCGTGATATACCAACAGTTCAATAACTACTATGCATTTCAGCCTCATTGTGTTAAATACAGAAATAAGAAGCTATAAAAGCAATCCCACTTCATATCACAGGGCACTACATAACCACAGAAGACAAAAGAATTTTCCAGAGCAACACAGACTTCCAAGAATCACACAAACTAACAACACTACTCAGGAAGTTCAAAAGACAAGCAGGATGATAGAAGGCACTGTACAAGCTTTCATTAAGATTCATTTGGCAGTGTTAAATTTCTTATTCAAATAGCAAAATCATCAGGTTAACAAGTTAGAGTTTAGTTTCTATTGTAACATTATATATATTTTTTCACTATGACGTCTCATCTCACATTAATTTTCAATGTTGTTATCCTTCTCCATAGCACTTTAAAATCCTCCCCTAAATTGAGCAATTTTGCAAGCTGTTACATACACAATAAAAATTCTCACTGAATACACTATTCCTGTCCCCTTCCCAGTCTCCAGAATTAACAGCACCAACAGGTTTGGAGCTCTCTAATGCTGGTACTGAAGAGTGTTCACCTTTGAGCAAAACTGTATTCTGTGAGCACAGTCAGTTGTAATCCATTCCTACCCTTTATAATTCATAGCACTTAAGCCTCCTAAATCCAGAACAAAGACATTACCAACTAAAATTTTCTTTAGGAAGACTGATCTGTTAAATGCAATTTAAACAATTAACTTATTTTAATTGGTGCTCTTTTTAAAAAAAACCCTATTTGTTTTCTACTGATGTTTAGAAAGATCACTAGGTAGAAAGCATTTGCAGGATTTAGTTTTCTGCCATATATGTATTTATACAGACACACACACAATTCTATACCTATATATACATTTAGATATATTTGTGTGTATACATATATATACACACACACATAGTTCAATGCCTCAATTCCCCTCTACTACTTGATTGAGATTTCTAGGAACTTGCATAAACCAAAGAAATCAAACTGCTGCCAACCTAAACTGTACTTCTCAACAGCCCTAAACCAACTACCACCACAATAAACCTTCCTGAATCACCACCTTTCTTTCTTAACAGATCTGGTTCAAAACAAAGCCACACAAAAGCCTGTGTTGGCACAATGAGTGAGGTAGAAAAGAAGCAGAAAAAGGGTGAAACAGCTCCTGTCAGTAGTAATCCTGATATAAATTGGCTTAAACTGCAGAAAGAAGTGACCACTGGCAGCTGTGGTTCCACAATAGCTTTGATGAAGTGTGAGCTGCTTCATTTTCATCTTTCTTATTCTAATGTTTTTGGCTGAACTATCATGAAGCGAGCCAGCTAGAAGCACTGAAGGAAAGAACAACAGTCAACCAAACTTAGAAAGACTGTGAATACTTTTCAGTTTCTTTAATTACCTGAATGGGCATACTGCAAGGCCAGGGTACTCATCATAACACCTGTCATGGACAAACTGCAGCTCTCCTGTTGGACTGATTCACACTAGTGTGTAGATGTACCCTCAGATTTAGTCTCTGTGCTTAGCTGAATGGTCTGGGAGAAGCATTCCTGAAAATTCCTTTCTGCTCAAGGCAAGTGACTTAATTTAACTAGGAGACACAAGAAAACTGCTACTGAAATACCTCATTGAAAATCTTGTAAATTCATAGAATAAAACCTGTGTAGCAAAAATGCACAAGATTTTGTAGGCACTGGTACATACTAAACATTTACATTAAGACAAAGATACATCTAGCCTTTTTTACTGTTTGCTTAAGAGTCTCATCACGATACTGTGTGTATATTAATTAAATTATATTCCCATAAAAGTGTATTTCAGGGTATCCAGAAGAGTTCACTTGGCTTGCCCATGCGTGTAAGACATGGCATGTGAGTTCATCACTTCTCCCGCCTCCCATTTGTGTGATGTTCTCAGTTAAAAAGGCAACTTCAAGTTATGCTTCAGCTAACTAAACACTCCAATACATAGTCCTTGGAGTACCCACATGTTCTAAATTGCAAGTATTCTTGTTTAGGTATCTTCCTTCTAATTACAGAAAATACAAACATTTTTTCATTAGCACAAATCATCCAATTTATGCATATTAAATAGCATTAGAAGGGAGTAGTTTTGTTTTCAGCCACTGATTTAAACGTTTATGTTTTAGAACACTACTGCTTTAATCTCTCTGGAACTGATTAACCCTGAGATTTCCAATTCCCATTACTTCTTTAATTCAGACCATCAAATTCCTATTTTTAAGAATTAAAACTCACCAAGGCAGTTTGGCTCAGCTCAAGCATAGCCTTTATATCTCTTAATAATTAGTCTGATTATTCATAAATAAATGCGAGCAGATGCAGTGACACATTTGAGCATACAGAAAGGCCAAGAGAAACAATTCAAACTGCCTGTATCCAGATAAATTCTAACAGAGACTCCATGTAATTATTCTTCTATATGTTTCATTTCTACTATATCTGATGATTTTGGATTCAGCACATTAAGTCATGTTAAAAAAATTATCACCTTTATCCAAAGCTTTCAATGGGATGTTTTGACAGTATCAAGATGGAGAGAAATGCCCATTCTGCCATTCTCAAACTACTCCATTGTTAATCATAGAACAGTTTGGGTTGAAAGGGACCTTAAAGATCAACTAGTTCCAACCCACCTGCCATGGGCAGAGACACCATTCATGAAACCAGGTTACTCAAAGACCCATCCAACCTGGCTTTGAACACCTCCTGGGAAGGGGCAGCCACAACTACCCTGGGCAAGTTGTGTATCACTAGTGTGTCACTACCCTCACAGTAAGGAATTTCTTCCTCATATCTAATCTAAATCTACCCCCTTTTGATTTGAAACCTTGTCCTATCTCACTACATGCCCTTGTAAGAAGTCCCTCCCCAGCTTTACTAGAAGGCTGCTGTAACATCTCCCCAGAGCCTTTTCTTCTCACAGCTGAACAACCCCAACTCTCTCAGTCTGTCTTCATAGGAGAGGTACTCTAGCCCTCTGATCATCTTCATGGCTCTCCTAGGGATTCACTCCAACAGCTCCATGTCCTTTGTGTGTTTGGGGTCCAAGAACTAGACACTTGATCAAAAGATCATGAGGCTATAAAGACTGAGTCAAACGGATACCGCTGACATTCCCTTGATTACCAACTGAGCAAATTCCTATTCGCCATGCTTTTGCCACACCCTTAGATCACCATGATCCACATTAAACTGTAAGTGAAAGTCAGCTTTTGCTTCACAGGACTCCTTGTAATTTTAATAACACCAGGAAAAGACAACTACATGATTGTGACTCCGCATGCTCTCCATTTAGAAGATACCACCCACTAAAAGTAGCATTCTGACAGAGCACCAGCAGGCTGTGCAGATGATGCCAGACATGTGCTGCCCTTCAGGAGAGGCTTTGGCTTCCAAGCTCAAGCAATCAATACAGCTGCACATCTGAGCCTCACCTCAGCTTCCACACTCAGCAGCCTAGTGTCAGTGTGGTGGAACAGGCTGATTTTGTTTGAGGGAGAAAATCAAGCACCTCTTCAAAAGCCAGGAGATGCCACAGATGTAGGTTCCTGGGCAGTGTCAGGTAAGAAGCAAGTATGTACATATTGATCTGTTACAGGACAACGTTTAACAGCAAATTAAAAGACTTTTAATCTTTTAAAATCCATAAGAGATTTTAAACATCCATAGATGTTTAAAGAACATCCATAATTCTCTTAATACAGATAACTTCAAGAACACCTTTCATCTGAGTTTCTTGAAGTCCTCTTCTAAAAAGTAACTGGAATACCCCAATACATACAGCCTTTCTCCTGAATTAGCTACTTTGTAATACAGCATCTCAGAAAAAAGCAAATGCAAGGTGACAGATGAGAGAACACCTCAAAACACATTTTTTTATTCATGTGCAATACCTAAGCCCCATTTAGAGGCACAGACCTATTTTTCCTTTAAATAAAGTTCTACTGATATGTGAGTGAGGATATATGCCACAAAATCTACTTTGCAGTGCCATAACAATGCATGCCAGGATGCTAGTCTACTCAACATGTAAAAACAGAACTTCCCAAAAAACATACAACTGTGCTAAGAAATGTTTCCCCCCAGTATTATCTAAAGAATGATGTGCCTACATTAACGTGATCTCACAGATGTGCTTTTCATCTTAAGTGTTGTACTGCAAAAAAGCTTAACTGCAGCAACACACATTTTAGGTTGAAAGGTATCAGACTTGTTTCATAGGAACTGCCTCCTTAAAATCCTAAGAAATAATCATTCATCACAAGAGTTATGACAGGATTCTAGTCTAAATATTCTGCACTCAAGAAGCTAACCTTCTACCCTATTACTTTATTTCAATCAAAACGCCTTCTCATCAAGAAACACCTCCTCCAAAACTGTAACACTGACCTAATTCAATAGTTAAAAACTATACACACCCCCACACATTTATAATTTTCTTTCTTCTCTGCACCTTTTTTCTTCTTCTGGAAGAAAGAAATTATTTCTATCACAAGAACAGAAAACTGGTGGTCCCAGCTATTTGCTGATTACAGTGACATGCACTTAAACTGATAGGTATTCAATTACTAATGAAAAACTATTCAGTAGCGCAAGAAGTGCCTAACTTCCAATGTTTAAAAAAACATCTAATAAGCAGTAATCAGGTAAAAGGTTATTTCAAATAGTTTGTATTACAAAGGCAGATAAATTGGAGTCCTTCTCCTAGTAAAGAAGTGAATGTATATGGGACTTAGTTGCATAAGGCTCCACACATTATTTCAAAGCAATATATTTTCAAGTGATACAGTAAAAGACAGATTTTGAGTAACAAATTGTTACAAACTAAAACTATTTTGAGAAATAAGTAACTTCAGGAAATTTTTTTCATCCATCTTTCCACATCATACATCTGAGATTAAGACACTTGGCAGCATGAGCTTCTGGAACATTAAGAAAATTTATGCAAACACTTTTTCAAGTGACTGGATGTAAAGTCTCTCTGCAGGCTTCTCTGGCTAAAGCTGACCCTCTTCCACCAGAAGTTTTGCAGTGTCTCATTTTTCCCACATGGAGTAATTTCCCAAGAGACCTCACTTCAAAAAACCCAAGGAAATCCTTTACACCACTCAAAGGCCTGTCTTACTTCAAGGCAATAACCCTCAGAACTCAGTCCCTGAAAAGGAACTGGGCAGAAGCAAAAAGTCTCTTTTAGAAAGCCATTCACTTGCCAATTAATTCTTGGGACATTTAACAGTTAGATGTGCATCACTGATTACCTAAGGTATATGACACTTGTTCCCAGATAATGTAGCAACAGGTCAGGTCTTCAGATCATACATTTAGATCTAGATACCAAACAGAAAAGTCAATTTCAATTCCTGTTCTGAAAGAGAAGTGTTCAGTGCACATGACAGTTAATAGAGAAGAATGTCAAAGACACAGCACCAAGAAAACTAAGCAGACAACGCCTTACACGCAAACCCAGCAACTGTTAAATCAGACAATTAACAACGTTCCCCCCAGTGAGGTTTGGCCTTGGTGCCATGCTTTTCTTTAGGCATACAGTGCAGGCTGCAGTCACAGATGAAAGACTGAGTCTCTCACCCAATATGACCCTCCCTTCACTCTGATGACCTTTCAGTAGGAGTTACACTGGTTCAACAGGTATGAAACTGTATCCACAATGACATTAAATATATATCAATGACAGAAAAACAAGGAATATAAAATTTACAGCACTGACAATTCCATTATTTCAATTTTTGTTTTAAACATTTCCAAGTGATTAAAAAACTACATTCAAGACACTGGTAAGTAGCTGACTATTGTGAGGACTTAGGTTAGGAAATGAGAATTTTGGTCATGACATTTAAAAAAGGAAACAAAAAAAACACAAAACAAACAAACAAACAAACAAAAAAAAAAACACCACAAACAAACAAACAAAAAGCAGCTTTCCAAGAACAGAAGAAAGTGAATTCAAAAAACCCACCAGTAAATGCATGCACTATAACCTCAGAAAAGCAAACTTGGTAAGTTAGTTCTCCTTGGAAAATGCCAACATCTATTTTTTAAATTGCTTAAGTGCTTTAAACTATGACTTTCACTTACTATGCAGCCTTTTTCTTGAATTCACAATAAATATGCAAAGAAGTGGGCAAGACTTTCTTTCACTGTGTATTAAAAAACAAATGACAACAGGAAACAACCTCAAAGAAAAATCAGAACTAAGAACTTTAGTATGTACACTTGTTCAGACAGAGTTAGATTCAATCTCATGCTGCTAAGCAACACAATGTTACACTTTTTTCCAATTATGCTGCAGTTTATTTACGCGGAATACTGAAGGCCCTTCTGCAACCCAAAAACGTGTCCCTGGCAATACATCCAATTAGGATTGAGTTGGTATTTTAGGTCCAACTGCAATCTCATTCCTTTACAAACAGCAGCAGAACACTATAAACAGGGACAAATAATGTTTTAATGCTTATATTTAAAACAGTAATCTAGATTAAAAAGAATACGTTTGCAGTTCATACTCTGTCCCATGGAACAATTATTATTATTGTTATTATTATATCATGTCTACTTATCACTACTTCATGTGATATGTGTAAAATGTGCATTGAAGACTGTTTATAAATGCTCTAGATTCCTTATTTCTAATTATTAAAACCTGCAGTTTAGTCATGGCCATTTCAGATAATTCAAGGCGCTCATCCAGTTCTAAAATGGATAATGCAGTTACACCTCTCCACGCTACACAACCAAGTTCACTGTCCAGAACACTTTAAGAACCCTGTTTGCTCCTTAGAGCACTAATCCAAATTCTAATAATTGCAAGAAGTTATGCTATTAAGATGTTATAAAAAAGATTAAACCTTACTTCATTTTTAAAAGGGACAATTAACTTTCAATCTTACTTCAAGTTGACTGCTCTGCCATTTTGCCACAAAGAGCATTGTTATTGCACGCTGAAAAGTCAATGGGGGAAATCGAAATATATTCTCAGTATTGCAGGTAAAATTATAGGCCTGATTTCACTTAAGTAACAAAGGCTTTTCTTAGCAAGACATTAATTTTTACAGCAAAGCACCAGGAAATTTGAAAAATTCGGAGCACTGAGATATCAATGACTTCATGTTAGCTGCTGAAGCACACTATAAAAACGGAATGAAAAATTTTGGGAATGTATATAATGAGATTTATTACAAAGTCTGAGACAACAGACCAGACACTAAGTTTACACAGCAACTGGTTATCTCTGTGTTATCTCTGCAGGAAGATATGCACAATACAGTCTACAATTCTTGTCAATTAATAACCTTCATAAGAGCAGAAAGATATAAACTATATTTCTGTACTGGCACTGAAAGTTTTCATTTTTATTGGTTATAATATATAGTAGTGGTTCACAAAACAACTGGACAGTAATAGCAACAAGTTCAACTTCTGACTGGAATGAGTCTTTAAAGCTCTTCCAGGAGAACATACAGGTTTCTATACTACTGCAGGTAGAATAAGACACCTTATTTTTCTTGCACTTAAAACAAAATCTAGTTTAGGATAAACATACTGCAATATACTAAAAAAAAAAAGTTATGAATCCTAAAAATGTTCATGCAATTCCTTTAATATGTGGTCTCCAGATTTATTCTACTTGATTATCCTTATTTTTTAGCTAATACACATTTCCTACTACACAGGTATGTTTATAATTCAAACACCTTAAAACATCCCAGCTACAACCATTTAACTAATTAAATGTTAATTTCAGCCTCTTGTGACATGATACTGGGTAGCATTTCTGCCCTGAATCTAAACACAAGAGATGCATCGATGTCATAACAAAAACTTAATTTCCAATATTTCTAACATAATAAAAAATATTGTTTAAATATAGAAAGATAGAAAACATTTCATACTAAACATTTGAAAATCATAAAACCCAGATAACCTGAAGTGTTAAGATATGAAAAAAATCCAAAGAAATCTACAGACATAACTTCTACTAAATCTTGAAAAACAGGATATAGCATAGAAAAGAAGAGCAAGAGGGGGGAAGGGGGACCGTAAAGAGAATGAGGAGAAGAAATCAAACTAGCACCTTTGGACATAAACCCCTTCAGTGAAACTCATAGCCACTAATGCAACTTCCTACAGCCTAATAAAAACCATCAATTTAATACTTTTCTTTATTGTGTGAAAGATGTTAGAGACTACCTGAATTTCTGTACTGCACTTTTATATAGTTGTCTGGTTTAATTTACAGTAATTAAAAAATAAACAAATAAAAAATCTCCACTGACTGAAACTGGAATTATTAAAACAATATCAACAAACAGCATTTTTAACCAAACCCTTCATTGATTCCCAATGCCATACTGCCAATAACGTAGACAAAACTATACAGTTACTAATAAATTTTGACCATGGCACACAAACTAATGGAGTAAACAATGAGAACATGTCACAAAGTAATACGGATCTTGTGATAAGATTGGCACAATAAAATATGCACTAATAGAGCCAAGTGCCAGTTCCTTTTTCCACCTAGAAAAAGGATATACAGAAGAATTTGCATATATTGGGAAACCAGTAGCATGGTTGCTGTAGAAAAGCAACTCCATGTGAACACCTAAACTTCATGTTTTTAGCAAGAACAAATGTCAGGACTGTTGCCTTTTTAAAAGCAGCATGTAATTTTGGTTACAGAATTTAAAACAAATTTGTGAATTACAGTCTTCAACATCCAGGAAATAATTAAGTAGCAACAAAGATACCTTTCTCACCAACTAGCTGCCCCATCTGAACCCATTACAAGACTGGACAAAGGACAGAAAACCAGATACCATCCACTTCCAGGGCTGCCTGGTTGTCCTGGGGTTTCCAACTACTATTTGTCTTATTCCCTTGCAGTTAGGGAATAAAGATGTCCTTTTAACACTGCTATTCCCACTCTCCTCAACTTTTGGGTCTATCAAAGAAGAAACAGAACTGAGAAGCCAGCAGGCAAGAGCTATTTGAACTGTATTTGTAAATAATATTTTCTTTTCAAAAAAGCAGTAATTGTCAATCAAGCATATAAACAAAATGAGAAAAAGCAATGAGGACCCAACCTGTAACTTTTTAGAAGAGGTACACAATTTTCAACACATTACATAATATTTCCCTTCCAGTTCTGAAATCTAAAGTTATAAATAGAGGTATTATTTCATGCTAAGAGCTTGTAAGTAGACTTCAAGAAGAGAACCAATATATGTAAAATGTGTGTTTTGCAAATCTTTGGCTAGTCATGCAAGAAAACATTTCTTGGCTGTTTGGAATAGCACATAGAGCTAAGAAGACCAGCTGATACCACTACCAACTATATATAGCTACACTTTCAATTAAAAATAACATCCATACACAGAAACCATCTTAAACATAACTTTTAAACTATAAAGAGTAATACATTCAGTAACATTGTTCTTTGTAACAAGCCAGAAGATGTGATGCTGAAGGCATTCCCAAAACACCAGGTAACAGTGAAGTATTTCCATCCACTACAATTCTCCCACTGAAAGGGGTTAAGAATTACATCTTCTCAGGTGTGAGGAACTAAGTACAGCAACATTGTTATGGTTTTGGACTGGCAATTAAAGCAGGCAGCAGACATAATACATAGACAAAATACAGAACTAAATGGGGAAGAAGGTCTAGATTTAATAGGTATGAAATAAAATCAGTAATGGAAGGATATAAAGAAAAAAATTGCTACAAGCTATGCACAGGAAAGAATATGGGTAAGTCTTCAACATTAAAAAAACAAAGCCAAAAAAGCACTTCAGCAGAAGGCTCTTAAAAGGAGTTCCATCATGCCAGAGAAAGAGCAGTAAGCACTTTATTTACCGAATTCTAGTTTTCTTGAAAGTAAGAACTCAAGCAAGATACAGAGTCCCAGAAGTATCCTAGCTTCTATAAGGTAATGCTAAACCAAATCAAATAAAATCAGAATTTAACATATAACCTTTTCTGCAGTTCCGCTAACATAGGAAAATGGTCTATCACACTTATGTTTGTGTTGAGCAGCACCTACTAGACCAAACTGAAACAAGGCAATGATTTTTTTTTCTATAAGGCTGCTAGTCTCAGTTTTATTTAATCTTTGTGAGATAAATGTCACCAATACTACACTTCACAGTATCTTAAGCCTACCTATTTCATTTGTGTCTGCACATTACATCCTTTCACTGCAAAGACTGTGGGTTTTTTCATTTTGTTCAGATTTGCCATTAGAAGTCTGGAATATTCACAACTGGGTTGACAGTGACAAACAAATGTTGAGGCATCCACATGACTGTCACGTTTAGAGGAAAAACCTAAGTAGCTTCATCACTTCAGAAATTCCTTCAATTCCATTTTTAGCTATGTATATTCCTTTGTTTTCTTGATCAAATCCTTTCAACTTCCAAATTTGGAAAAGCTTCAGGTTTTGTATCCAATATTGTGAAGGTAGCAGTGAAACCACTGATATGTATCCAGAACTTCAGTTCTGCTATTTACGCAGGAAGTTTCTGTTACTGTTTTACGTAGAACTAGATTCTATGAATTTCTCTAAATCAGGTCCCAAGGTTAACTGGAGAAGAACATGATTTTTGTAAATTCGAAAAAAGCATCCACAAAACATCTCACTTTGGAAGATGGGCTCAAAGCCTTAATAATTGTCATGAGCCTTCATCCTTTACGTCTGCCAACCTTTGACATTTCCTTGGGAGTTGTGCTGTTCCTTTGCTGCAGGGCTCACAATGAGATTTCTCAAACTTTAAGCACAACTTTGTAGGCAGGATTGATGAAGCTAAAACTACTAAGTATCCACCTCCTCCTCCAATAGATAGGATAGGATAGGATAGGATAGGATAGGATAGGATAGGATAGGATAGGATAGGATAGAATAGAATAGAATAGAATAGAATAGAATAGAATAGAATAGAATAGAATAGAATAGAATAGAATAGAATAGAATAGAATAGAATAGAATAGAATAGAATAGAATAGAATAGAATAGAATAGAATAGAATAGAATAGAAATAGAATAGAATAGAATAGAATAGAATAGAATATTTAAGAACAGAATTATTTCTCTGCTTGAGGGGATCTACAATGACCACCTAGTGCAACTGCTTACAGGTTACAGATACTTTTTTTTCCTGCAGTTAATGTTAAGAACTTAATGAAAAAAGTTTAAATCAAAAAGCTCCCTTTGATCTGCTGTAATAGAGCATTTTAACACTACTCACAACTTCAATTCTCCCTGGGAATCAGAGCAAAAAAAGGAAGCAAGACTTCAATGTTCCATCCTTGGAAGATTTCACATACCATACAAATGTCCAAATCATTACTTTTCATGTTCAAAGGCATCCCTAGTCTTGGTTTTCTCCTGAGACACAAATACATCATGGCTTCTCTTACTCCTGGTGAGGTTCATACCAGGCTACTGGTAGGTAGGCAGGTAGCTTTTGCTACCTTTCCTTCTCTTTTCTCACTTATTTAAAGGGAAGCATAATGGCATCTTCCACATTCCACTTGTGTTTTACAATAAAATTATTTATATTATACTGCACTTCAGGCTTTGTGAAACTCAGCACTGTAACTATTTTAAATGTCTAATGCCATTCAGACTGAATTATGGATATTACTATAATGTTATTTCTGCATTTTACTTGTGCGATTATTTGTTAAATCATGTTTATACAGAGCACCTGACGTGTCACCATAGCATGCAGTACCCCATGTCACTACCATAAGTATACCATAAAGCTTCTCTTAGGAAAAATAAGTTTATAGTTAGCCTGCAAAAATCAGGCTAGTCCCTTCTGGCTTCCTTCATGTTTTCTACATAGACTTTTAGGGCTTCTCTAAACTATATTAAATATTACACTAAAGAAAATTACTATTTAACTAATTAAATAATTATTAGTCTATAATCCTAACATCCCGTGACACTGCCAACACACTATACAATTTTTCCCACACATTATAAAATTAACTCATTGCTTAGTTAACTGCAAATAATTAAGATGTGGTGCAGCATCTAAACAAGTTAAGTTGCAAGTGCTTTGCACTCATGAATCATGATAAAAATAACTTTGTGAAACACCTAGATATTTTGAAATGCTTCATATTTTGAAGTAATCTAAGTATTCACAATACTGCGCTAACTTTAATTCCACTTTAAAAACATCTCTCCTTTTCATGTAATGTTCAACCAGAAAGCACAAACTAAGCACAGAAATTCAAACACTACCATCATCATCAAGAGAAATTTAAAATGTTTCAAATACAGAAGAAATTGGTATCAGTATTACAATCCATTATTAAATAAGCCTCTTCATAACTGCTTAGCAAAGTTAACCAAACCTTCAACTAGTTTTCAATGTATCAACTGCCTGGAGATTTTTGTGCAGTTCCATGCCATCTACCTGCAAATAAACATTTTGCAATTTCCTGTTGCATTACAACCATTTCAGTCAGAAGATACATTCTCTGAAAAAAACCCCAAAAACAAACAAAAAACCCCACTAGAGGTGTTCTAAGCTGACAAGTATTTTTTTAAGACTGTCTGCCTTAAACATGCTCCATTGCAACTGAATTCATACAAGTCATCTACCTAAGCAAACCGAATACTTAAGGAATCACTGAAAACAACCTACCTACTCCAGAGAACTTGTGTAACAATTCCCCTTAAAAGTTGTGGTCCCTCTGCAGAGAAATAAGAAGTGGCAATAGAAGCAGCAGTTCTCTGTCTTATTGCTCCTTCTGCCAATACAAAGGCTGTAGTTCAATATAAACACAAAAAAGGTAAATAGCAAAGTTGAATAGGAACAAGAAAGGAAGCCCCTAACATGCATATGAAGAAAAAAGCAGTGCTGGATAATTACTTCCACTATGCCTGCTTCCCCACAGAAACAAAAAGTGACGCTACTGTCCCAGAAACTTAATGTTCCTGTATCTGCAAGATTTACCAAAGGCATTTCATAACCTCCTTTATTGAGAAATGCCATAGATAATGATCAGCTACTACCACATCCTAAGGACTGAAAATGGGCTTTAAAACTGTTGCAGCTCTCTGAAAACCAAAGTCATAAAAAAAAAAAAACCTCACACAAAAAAACCCAAAACACCCTACATACCACACACAAAGAAAAAAAATACACATTATTACTAATGTCCCTGTACTGAAAATGGTTCACTGCTAAATCCTGTAAACTCCCTTGATCAAGAGCACCTCCCTTCAATACACAAAGTAGACTAACAGACTGTAACGATATCAGTTTTCAGCTGAATCCCCCAACAGGCCAAGGGCAATGTCATAACTGTTTTTCTTAGGGACAGTGAGTAAACTAGCATAAAATGACAGCAGAACTCTCATAATGCAGTTTTGCCACCAGTGTGTGGGATCCCTTTGGCTTCTATTACAATCTCAGTGAGAAACAGCAACCTTATTCCCCCAGCAAGGCTATTCCAGACTGATAAATTTCAGAACAGACATTTTGTTGCATTTCTGCACATGGACAAGCCTTAGCTGCAGGTACAACTTCCTAGTCTGTTTGAAACCAGGTACGTCTCCACTGTCACAAGACGATAAGGAGAATGATTTTGCTCACTTTCATCCTAACCACCTTCTTACCACTAGTATTAGCCCTTGCATTAACCACATAGTCAGCCAGGTGAAGAAGCCATTCTGGCTGAAAAGTAACTGAGGGAAAGGAGTGAAAATTATTTTCACTTTCAGCTGCATCACATGCCACATTAACATTAACAATGGCATAAGAAACAGGAAGAATACAGAACCATATGTAGTACCAACTCTTTTAGCATCAGTGCAAATCTGTCACAAAATATACCCTGAAAAAGGAGGAAAAAGGGAGGAAAGTATTACTAATAATAGTTAGCACATGTTTAGGTGTGATATCAACACATGCATTAGAGCAGAACCGAGTACTGACAACACAGAAGTGTCATAAAAAACAAAGTTTTTCCTCAATCACAGTGGATATCACAGGAAAATATATCCAGAGAAAGCTGTTTAATATATGATAAATGCCCGGAATGTCTGTTCATGAACAGCACAAATTCAGTGATGAAAGAAGTATTAAATAGCCAGAGCAAGGAAGGCTAAATGTGGTAAGTCTGGGAAGGCGAGGACAAAAGAATATCTTTTGCCCTGGAAATAACTATAAAGCCAGTAGAATACTTAAAACAGATCACTGTGAGAAGAAAAAAATTAATTTGAATGATCTGATGAGTATGTAAGTCCATAATAAATATGTAGCAGGTAATGCAACTGATACAAAAGACAGAAACTGACAAAGATTTTACTTCTGCACACACACACACACAAAAAATGCCCAAAGTTATGAAACTGCAAACAAGACTGCACAATTCAAGTATTATCTTGAAATTCAGGCAAGACAGTTAGAGATGACAGTGTGAGTAACTGAGAACAACAGCTGGGACAGTCAACATGTTACCACTTATTAGCAAAAGAAATGTTCAAGTAAAAAAACTGTGTGAGAGACAAACAAAACAAGCTCTCTGGATTTGTCAAAAGGTTATTTTGTCATTTTTCTCCTACATAATTTAGAAGTAATCTAGTTTCCACTGTAATTTCCACCAAACGCAAGTTCATTTCCACAAAACTAAGTCCCCTGGGTGAACAGTAATCAACTGAGGCACCAGGAAGAAAAACTGCCCATACCTTATTTGTTGCTGAAGTTAAATGATGTTTTACAAGAAAAGAAACAGAACTGCATTAGTATAAGAAAAATCTCTGGGTTATAAGGCAGCTATATAAAGAACACCTGAGAATTTAAGCCTGTGTTGTGTTCCCATGTTGTTTTAGAAATCACAGATTTTTAAGATTAAAGTCTTCATCCTCCTCTCATGTTTTCTGGGTACCAAGATAAAAGTAAAAGTGAGAAAGAATGAGGGAGTACGACAGCAATTCAAGATAGTTAACATCTGAATATCTAACATAAAGTTATTACAGGAGGTGGTTTTAAAGTTTACAGCCTCTGTGCTTCAACTTTTCATCAATAAAACAAAAGACAATGCAAGCCTTCTCAATGTACAGAGAAGTAAGAAATAATAAATGAAAGCTTTGGAAATGCTCAGGCTGACAGTGAAAAGCACATATCAAGTTTGTTAACACAGTAATAATTCTAGTTGGTATGAGATCTAGACTGATGTAATATATGCATCTACAGATTGAATTACAAGGATAAAATACTGAATGACAATCTAATTCAATCCATCTTCCAGACTGAATGAGTCAAGGATTCAACAGGAGAAAGAGTTCACAATTAAGTGGGGAAAAGGAACAAAACTAATTTAATGACAAGTTTCATTCTTGTATTTCTCTATTTTTATGTAAACTTAGTGGAATCTTCTTAAATTACCCATGGCTCAAGTGAGCATTTTACCCCTTAAATGGTAAAATACTGAAAAAGATCATGACTTGTGCATTTCTTTCCAAGGCTCTTTGCATCATTTGTTTTTCACCACACACAATTTCTAAGTAACTTCACTGAGTCATCTGATAATTCAACTGAAAAATTAATAATGTGAACATTTTAAAATTAAGCCTTTTGTTCTGCTGAGGAATTCACTCTGAAATATTACAAACCCCAAGTTCAGATAAAGCAGTAAGTATCATAGCTGAGAAAAAAAGTAATACTCCTATCCAAATTCAGCACATGTTTTAACAGGGAAGTGGGGGAGGGAACAAAAAAAAAAGTGAAACTGTTCACTTCCATTATCAAGCATCTGAGCAATCTTAAGGTACCTCAAACATCAACCTCGTATTTACAAATTCAGAAAAGCAAGAGAAAAAACCCAACTGATTATATGCACCCTGTGAAATGTTCTTGACTGTAAAGAAGACAATCTTCCCAGCAAAAGGCCTACCCAAAGTAAACACTTAACCTCACCAATACTGGTGAAACAAAACATTAGTTTCCCAGAAACACCAGCTACACAGAAATATGGGAGGAAAAAAAAAAAAGATAAAAGTCAGAAGGAAGATATCCACTAAAATGATTGAGCACTATGAATTCATAAGTAACACCTTCAAGAAAATATGGCGTGAGAAAACACAGAATAAATTAAACACAAAATACTGAGTAAGGGAAAAAGATAAATGCACAAACACAAGTATTATCAGATCAACAAAATGTCACCATATTGTTTTTGTAAAGCAGACTAGTAATATAAGACCAAGTAGAAGGATGCTAAACAAAGTTAAAAAAGCAAACAAAAAATGAACTTTTCTTCTTAAGAGAAAACAGTTTAAAAATAATGAAAAAGTATTATAAGAGAAAACAGCTTGTGAGAGGTTTTTTTATACCTGCTGTATCGGTCTACAGAAATCTGCTGTACACAGAAATCCACCCTAAAATAATGTCTTCATAATCCCTATAAATGGAAAAAACATGGCAGCTGAACTCTTTAAACATCAACATGGTGGTTAAGGCTTTTTCTCCCCCCTTCCCCAGTTTCTGGTACAGAAGCTGTAAAAAATAAAAAAACCTTAAAATTTGTCCAATATACTAGAGAAGCTGGTTATGTCAAAAGAGACACAAAAAGTATTCTAGTGGACAACTGCCAGCTAGAAGTTAAATTACATACAACAATAAACTCACATAAAAGTAAAAATTTTGCTGTCAGAATCACTGATAGTAGAACGAAAGGACTAGTATTCACTGAAACTGTGAACTAGTAGTCTTTATGGTATTTTCAGATCCATGAAGAACCACAGAGGCTCATCAATACTGAAAACCCTTCAAGCTCTATTTTAGGCATCATTACAGAGTATAAGAACATACTTAAAAGCATGAAGCAGCTCTCACAGGAGAGATTTTGATTATCTGCTCTCAACTGTCAAGTTACTTGCTGCTAGTCTAGAGAATGTATGCAACTTCTACATCTCCATCTTCCTATGTGATACTCACACCTAAGGAAATAAAAAGCATATAGACCAACACCACATCAAGTATTGAGTACAGTTTCAATTTCAGAAAAAGATCGTATTCTGAAGTACCAGCTAAGGTACACAATGCATTTGTATCTCCAAATCAAACTCTAATTTTGGCTACTATTTGCTAACAATGCAACTAAATTAACAACACGTTGGTCATTCCCTATCCTCATCCAGCTGCCACCAGGCATCACAACCAGAGCTGATACTGTTTCTAAATATTAATTTAATTATTAGAAGTGATAAGAAAAAGGAAAATTCATTACAGGATACCTTAGCAAACCTTCCTTCATCTGGTCACATATCTTAGATAAGTGAAAAACTTCAGTCATACACCTGCTAACCAGAGGCTGATACTGATCACATGGGGTTTCTTTCCATGAGCTTATAGGAAGGTTTCACTACTACTATGCTAACCTTCCTGGTGAAAATGAAGTTTTTCATTTCACTTCAAAACTTTTCATTTTATGAAAAAAAATCCTGTTCTCCCAATCCTAAAACATGAAAGGAAGGGGAGAGGAACTAATGGCTTCTCAGATACCTAACAGGAATTGCTGTTACAAGTTACATTTTCACCATCCACATTACAAACTGACAACCATAACAGTCTCACTGAACTGCTACAAGAACAGTAAACATTTTCAGGCAATCATGAAATTATCTTCCTTTCTCCTTACCACAACTATCATGAACAAACTCTGGCACAGCAAGACAGCTTTAAAGCACCTAAGAAATCTGACATTACCCCCTCATGCAGGCAAAAAAAGTCAGTTCATCTCTTAAAAACACATCCCATTTCACATGTGTGCATACCTCTGTGCACTGCTACTGCACACAATTATAAGCAGTCAGGGAAACCACCTCGGATTTTGCGGTCCCACTGTGATTAATAAAGCTCTATCTGAAAGACAGGTCAAGACATCTGGAAGGCTGTGTAAAACTGCAGTCTGAAAATATAGAACAAGTTGCTGGACTTTTCACCCTTAAGTTGTGAAGAATTTATGTCATGATTTAAAAAATGGAAATTCTCATTCCTAATGGACTCAGGAAAATACATTAATTAAAATACATTAAAAGGAAGCATCAGAAATTACTAAACTACTAACATTTAATCTCTAAACTAGAAATACAATCATTCTAATATAAGCTTTTGCTTTATCAAATTTTCGGTCTTTCAACAACATACTAGCTGAAAATTAAGCTAAGCAGATCCATCTTTCTTATTTAACTTTTAAAATCATGGACTTGGTCTGTTGAAACTTACTCAAAAACACACATAAGTACTTCATTGCTAAGACAGCAGAAGCGTTAAACACCACAAGACGCAAGACTCATTTACTGAAATGTCAGTCTATTTTGACAATGTTAGTTCTCATCTTATAATGGAAAAGTAAGAGACTTCTCTTCCCCTCACTGTCAATTTTCATTTTCAGACAAGAAAAATGGAATTTCACCTGTAGATGATACAGGCCTGTCACCACTACCCCACACCACAAGGCTAGCAAGGACACTCCCCTCAGAGCCAAAAAAATCTTGTCTGGTAACAAGAGGTATTCTACCTGGAACACAAAACTGATGTTTTTTTCTTTACTGAACACATTTCTAAGCAATTTCCTTTCCTTCTTTCATAGAGCATTATAACTAAGACCACCCTAACACAAACTGGTACCTTTTTCCTCTCCCTACACCTAGCTAAAAAGAAAAGGTTAGGTGGCAATTAGGTGACTTAAGGATTGAAGCCTATGGAATTTATAAAGTACATTTGTGTCACTCTATGTTGTCATTCAGTTGTTATTAAAGAAAATGTTCATTGTCTAAATAAAAGCATCTTCTAGGGAGGATTTTGTTACTTGAGTTTGGGGTATTTTACATGAAAGCTTAATGAAAACTTAGCCCTTAAAATCCCAACATGTACATCTCATTATTCTGAAGCACTGATTTGAACACTTCTGTTTTTTTAGTTTATAGCAGAGAGGAGAAGAGGACATGAGAAAACACTGAGGAGTCACATGTTCGTGTCTTGCCTTCAATATATTAAATACCAGCTGAATAAAAAAAATTGGAAAAAACGTTTCTTCCCTGAGAGTTCTCCATTCACTGATACGCATCTTTAAAGAATGATGCAATGTGGAATTCCCCTCTCATAAGTGAATTCATGCCTAAATGCTAACTATCAAACAGTACAAATTGCCAAGACGTCCACGCAAAGATCCGTATGAAAGAAAATCACGTTTTTCTGTTCGCAGTTACATGTGTAAGAAAAACTCCATCACAAAACTAGAACAGGCTTACACACTGTTTGTGTTAGCAGATCAAGGATGCTACAAAGATGTTTCCCACAATAACACTCCTGATAGCTATTTATTACTTCTAAAGCAGTCTTGATTTTAGCTTCATGAAAAAAGTTGACAATATGAGCATTCAGAACATTAGATTTTAAAGCTACATCCTATCGATCTTTTCTGCAGGTATAGTAATACAAAGAAGTCAGCCAGAAGCAAGTAAAAATTCTCAGTTAATACTAACCAATCCTTTAAGAAAACCAAACATCAGTAATGTCTCTTTTATCAAGAAAGCCTGTGAACACACATGCATCAGAACGGTTTCTATTCCCAGCATTTTATTTTTTATTTGAAAACACACCAACAGCTGTCAACCAAAAATCTTTGCTATCAAGCAGACTGAATTCAGCTCTCAAATGAGTATCCAATGGCTTCTTATAAACTGAAGCAAGTACCAGTAAAATCTCAACAGAAATTGCAAAAGGAACTGGCTGTGCTGTTAAACTCCCTTAAGAAAAAAAAGCAAGAAGTTTTCACACTAAGTCACAAGCAGCTACTTTTAAAAACCTTACTTACTTTCCTAATCTCTTCTTTTGTGGGGAAGGTTATTAGCAACTCTCCTGTAATCACACCAACACTCTGTATTTAAAATTATTTTATCAAACCTGCCCTATAGAAAGTGCTCAAAGCACCAATGGACTTGAGTGGACTCTGTAATGTCTCAGAAATGCAGCAGTTAACATTTTGAGGGTGCAAAGTCATGACATCATGACTTTCTGCCAATGTCTATTCAAGACCCTAAACAAGATCTAAGTGACAGTTCTGTCTTGAAGTGCAGAGGAAACCCCGTAAATCCATTTTCTCAAGTCATACTACAGTTTAGAGCATAACGGGAGACAGTCAATACAACATAACTGTTATAAAATATTATCTCAACTCTCTTCAAAATTGCAATTCATTATAATAACGTGAAAATGTTGAGAACAAAAGCTGTACTTAATATGTGAAAAATGTCACTGCATTTTTCTAACATGTGAACCCAAAGTAGTTCAAATTTCCCAGGTGGTAAAATTCAAGTCTGACTGCATGCAAGCATATGCTTATGAAAGACTTTCTTTCTACCTCTGCTATGGAATGACTGTTTCTTTTACCTGCAAACGTTTATTAAGCTGTTCTACCTAAACATAACAAACTGCTTGGCAAGTCAGCTAAACCGATTGACACTCGTCACCACTGGATACTGCAGAGTAAGAACATCTTAAAAAAAATGAAGCAAAATGAAGATTGTACTGCATGTTCTACACTGACAATAAAGGGTAGGTATAGCAGTATAGTTTACTTTTTAGTTCTTTTTATAATTGTATTTGTGTATGCAGAAAAAAGCCCAGTTATGTTAAAAAATGCATATTTATGTACTACACACATTGTATATGACAGGCCTACAGCAACAGCACACAGCATTGCTAGCTTTGCAAAAGACAAGCTACTACAACAAAAGATAGACATTATCAAGCTGTGCTCCAAAAACATAGCCTCAAGTACAGCTTTAGATTTTAAACTGCTTTTACACAAAGGTGATATAGATAATAAAACTGGATACAGCTACACAAAGCTACACACCTTTCAGAAGGAGACACATCCCTGTTATAGGAAAAACTTTAAAAGATATCTGAGTAAGAGAAACCATGTCCACATGTTCACATTAATACTAGTGCTAACATCCAAGAAATAATTTTCTAAAGGACACAGAAGCAAGTAAGCAGAAAACCCAGCAAAATTTCTTATGTCTTCAGACAACCACCTCACGCTGTTCCCTGCAAGTGCTGGATAAGCAAGATTACTGGTTCAATCAAATAATGTTTGTTAAAGTAAGTGTAATGGTTTTGGGGGTTCTGCTTGTTTTTAAATAAATACATCATGCTTTAAGTAAAAACACTAACACCCTCAATTCATTTACTTCACAAATGAGACTATCCTGCTTAGGTTGTTTTCAAAATATATACCTACAGTTTTAGATCTCTAAAACATATTTCAGGGGCTGGGAATTAAATAATTACATATATGTATGTGTACACACAGACATACACACACAGAGCCTCTCTCTCTGAGTGCTGCCTAACAAGAAGTAATAGCTATTCAAACACCTGAAATAAATTCGGAACTGATTTCCAAACCAGAGCAGGAAGGACAGAAGTATTTCCCATGGAACCTAATACATTTTCAACACACACCTGACAGAAACATAACTTTAAACTAATTTAAAAGTAATCTGTTCAAACAAATACATAACTGAATTCCTGTCCATTTTTAAGAAAAGTTGTATTCATATTGGAAACTCCTAAACCAATTTAATTTTAAATTTTGTCTTGGAACAAGAGTAATACAGGTATCTTTACTTTCTTAAAAGCCATGCAATTTTCTTGTGTAGAAAGCATTTCACTATTTTTATTTATCCTGTGACTCACTTGTAAGAACTTATTAAGTTGTCAGAATATTAATAAAATGCATAAACCTAAAAGTGTGCATTTAGAACAGAAAGTAGTCGTACTGGTTATTTCTGAGTACAATTGCACCACAGCGTGGGAAATAAGATGTTTATGTAAGAGTGAGAGTGTTCTACAGATACAGAAAAAGTAAACAGTTTTGCTACCACTATCCTTATTGATTACTACGTCCAGATGTAGTCTTCCTCTCAATTCAACAGGCAGAAGTATCACCACAAGGGCAAATTCTTCAAGACATGAAGCAGCAGTCTGTAAATTTAAGTCAGAGACTACCCAAAAGAAATATCATTAACAAAATCTACACAAAAGAAAAGAATAAAATATACTGGAGACAGAGGAAAATGTTACTATGATACAATCTTGTATTTATTTTTAGCTAGATTCCCTCCCCCCAGAAATACCATGTACTGATACCACAGTTTCTTCCACTGCAGCTTTACGATAATGTTTATTATGTTTATGTTTTCGGTTCAAAGCTATTATTAAGCATCACTACTGTCCAGGATATTGCAACAGCATAATCAATACATGTGTTTTATATGCCTCCCTGAAACTCTTGATACTAGCTACTGCTTTGTTAGTTCAAATAATAAACACTACTGCAACCCAAAGAATCAACATCATCAATAAGAGAAAAAAAACAAACCCAAACAGAAAAAATAAACAAAAACAAAACCCAAGCAAACAAACAAAGCCCCCCCAGCACTCTCATATATGCCTCAAGTTCTGCTGAAAAAAAAACCATGTTACTTGATCAGAAACATTTATGGTGGATAGCTATGCCAAATTCTCAAACTAAAAACTTAAAATATCAAGGATAAAGTTAGCTGCCTACAGATTTCAGTCACCTCTAAATCATTCTTACTAGAGACACCATTTCAATTCCATAATCAATAAAGGTCAATCCTTCAAACACCGAGCAATAGTCCCTTCCTAAACATAACAATTTTAATATCCCTTTGTCAGGCTTTTGAGAAGCCTGATGAAAAACACAGGTTACCTAGTCCATCTGTCACAAAACACATTGTCACAAGTATATTTAACATTGCATATTAATATCTATATTCAACAATTTTTTAAAAATGCAGGCCCCAGTTCTGCAACTAGGTCAGCAGAAATGGGCCTTGTGCTAGCTTTGAGCCTGTCACTTCAGAGGGTCTCTGGGCTGATACAAATGTCCAGTGACATGAATACAACTGCAGAACTGTGATTATAAATCAAGTTGTACAGACTACATGAAGACAGCTGAGACAGACACAGTATGTCTACAGTGAGCCTAGCCGTCCTTTGAACATTTAATTACAGCAATTCTTTTCTGAAAGAATTTTGTCCCTGTATACTTGTGTATTCTGTGTTACTGTACTTCTTCAAAATACTTAACTGGACTTTTGAAGGACCAACCAGAAAATGAAATATGGCATCTTAAAAAACACCTCTACATTTGTGGATGCTTCTATGAGAACAAAACGATTTAAAACCAAAATAAATTATTTTCAAGGGCTGTCTCTGTGCACAAACAATAATGCACAAAGTGGTACAGCAGACTTTAACATAGTGCTGACCAAAACACACAAAAACCCCCCAAAACTGACCCAACTGAAGAAATCCTGTTTTCTTAGGGACAATAAAAGAAAAGAACTGTGCCCAAACCACATGCAACTGCCCCTGCCACACACCCTGGACAAGGGGAGAAGATTATATTGCCTAAAATACATTGCAACAGACAAGCCCTAAGACATAACTTCAAGAAGCGTCAAGGTGAACGAGAGGAAGATGTGAAAAGCCACAAACGTTTTTTTGTGCATCGAAATAGGGTTGCTGGAAGCCGAGGCTAGAGGAGTGGCCTACGTGTTAATAATGTTTACAGCGGGCGTGAACGATGTGCTGCTGGGGGTTTTCATTGAGACTGAAGGAAAAGAGCTTCGGCAGGGCCTTATTTCCAGGCGTCGCCCGGGCCTACACGGCTCCAATCACTCCACCTCAGTAATGGCGTTCGGTGCGAAGAGAAGCGAGAACCAGGGGAGGCAAAAGCTGGGCGCAGCGCTCTGGGGAGCCACCGGGCCCTCCTCGACCGGCGGCACCGGGGGAGAACTGCGGGAGGGACCGCCCGGCAGCTGGCAGAGCCCCCCGAGGGGCGCGGAGCACTTCCATCCCCGGCAGCCGGGTAGAGGATGAGGAGCCGTCAGCCATTTTCCCTTGCCCTCCAAAACACCAGCGATGCAGGGCCACAGGCCGGGGGCTGCGAGGGAGGCGCTGCCACCACCCGTCGCTCGCTATCCCTTCCCCACCCCCGCTCCCC
>JAAWXA010000004.1:19978952-20031282 GCA_038090715.1 Florisuga fusca
GGAGGGGGGAACGCGTGTGCGAGCGCTGAGCGCGCGCGCGTGTGTGTGTGTGTGTGCGTGCGCGCGCGCGCGCGCGGGGCCGTTTCACGTCGGTTGGGCTCGAGCGGGTTCCATTGTGACCCGCGGGGCGAACCGCGCGGAGGGCCCGGATAATGACGTCAGCGCTGCCGCTGCCTTCTGGGCCCGGGGCCCTCAACTCCGCTGGTGCCGCGCTGGGCCCCGCCGGGGCGGGGGAGGCGGATGCGGATGAGGCTCCGGCTCCGCTCGGCCGGCGCCTTCCTTTGGGCCTAGCCGTGGCGCCGGTGGTGATGGTGCCGGCGCTCCGGTCGCTGGGCGTCGGACAAAGCCTGAGGGGATAGGGGCAGAGGCGTCCTGGCTGTCCGCTGGCGGCCCGAGGCGAGAGGCGCTGCCGCCCGGGGCCGGGAACGCCATGGGCGAGCAGGGGGAAGGGCGGGGGTGTCCGGGTCCGGTGCGTGGGCGGCAGCTGTGGCTTTCGCACCAGTCAGCTTGGGTACGGCCGGGCCTGTCCTGGGGCACCGAGTCCCGCTAGGCCTCGGGCCCGCCGTTTGACCGTGGGCTTCGGGAAGGGCCTCGCAGCCACACACAGGTGCAGGCGGGAGTTACTTCATTCCTCACCGAAACGCTGCTTCCCTCAAGAGCAGATACCGGGTTGGGGAACGGCAGCGTTTTAAAAAGCTAATTGGATCTTTTATTGCTCCTTGTTTCTTCGTTTGATACATTTGCATATTTTTGCATAGTTACCTTAGAGTATGGTCAGTTGAACCCCAGTCTGTGTAGGAGTACATCACATTAGTAATCAGAGAGACTTCAAACCTGCATCTAAAACCTGTAAAAAAGGGGAAATAATGCCTTCTGCAAGAACAGAAGTTGAGCAAATGTGAGGAACTTGGTCTCAGGGAGTACCTGAAATGGTGCTTGATGTTTTGTTTTGTTTATATTCCAAAATCAAAGAATCACTTTTATCATCCAAGAATTTCAGAGCAGGAAGTTAAAAACACAGTAGGCAGTTTAAAACCCAGGAGGAATTTAGGTTGCATGGGTTGGAATTTGCTCGAGAGGCTAGGGCTGACAGCCTTAACTCTTGTGCAAAATGTTTATCTTTTGGACCATTCAGTGACAAAATCTAGAATACTGGTTGCTCGTTGTAGGAGTTGTGGGTGGGTGTTACTCTGTAAGAAGCTACAGCTCAAAAGCAAGTGGTGATATCTACTGCTGTTATTTCCTATTTTAGCAAAGTTCTAGTGGGTTTTTTTTTCCTAATCACTATGTTGTATTGGGGAAGGAAATCTGAAGTACGTCTGCGTTAACCATTCAATAAGCAAAACAAAGGATGCAGCTGCTTAATCACTGTAGGAATGCAATAGTTGGTTTCCTCAAAGAATAGTTTCACGTGCATTTTTCTTCAACAATAAAAACAAGTCATAACTGATGAAAATCTATGTAAGTTTAAGCACATTCATGTTTGGGTTAGATATACATGTAATCATTGAAAGAACAGCCATTTTATTTCAGTGATTTTTCATGCCTTTGAGCACATTATTGTGGCCTTTTTCCTTTTTTTTTTCCTTACTATTTATTTTGGACTTTCCTTCCTATTTCCAGTTTACACAGTTTGTTCTCCTGGGAAAGTGTGGAAAAATACTGCACCTATAACATCTTTATCTTTGCTTGCCACAGTAGTCTTTCTCAAGCTCTTTGTTGTTTATAGTGACTTACAGAGGCCCAGCAGCACTTCAAAGAATTGTATATTTTTTAATACTTCTTACTCTTAAAAATAAACTGCTGTATTTATTAATGGTGATGTCTTATTTGTTAAGTAGATGCCTGTGTTTATGACAGGCGAAATACTTTGTTCCTTCTAACTGCTATGGACTTTTTTGGCAGAGCCAAAAACAGTGACACATCAGTGAATTTGTATAATGTGGGCAATTGTCCACCAAGAAATTGACTGTCAGTTCACATAAAAGTCAACAACAAAAATGAACAATACTTGTGGAAACAATACTGGTACGTCCTGTAGCAAGTATTCCCTCCTGTGAAGAAGGGTACCTTCAGCCAAGAGAAAGAGTAGAAGCTCTGATTATTTTAATTGAAACCTTAGGTTTGGAACAAACTGAGAACCAATCCCTTTGCAGCTTTTCAGGAGTTTTGGTGATGTTTTTCTGAGTTTAGATTCCATTTTATGTACAGTTTGCAGAAGTATAATTGAGAGGGAAATTTTGCACTTGTACGGGGGCGGGGGAAAGCCATGGCTTCATGTTTATTCTCTTACTGTTATATTTGATCTCCTTCCTGTTTTAAAAGTGTATTCTGAAGTGCTTTGATAGCCCAGCAGTTGCTTGTAGCTGTGCTAATCAAAGGTCACGATAGGCTGCAGCAGACAGCTATTTATGGCACCAAATAAGATATTGAGACAGCAATGGCACTTCGTGGCTACTGAACAAGCAAACTGCACACCAGAACTCTGGCTGGAGAACCCCCAAACAGAAACCTGGACCTGTCCCTCTTCACTTGGACTTGCAGTCCCTAGGGGGGCATTGATGGGGCTCATCTTGTACACTGCTGCTTTGCCTTTGGAGGAGATTGACTCTTCTCCCCACCCTGATACTGCAAGTAAATGTTATCAGTTATCTTTGTGCGGCAACTATGGAAGAAAAGGATATGAGTGAGATTGCTGATTAAAGAATAGCCATGGCATTAAGGCAGAAGTCAGTTACTCACAAAACTCACTAATTGTTCCAAAGTGAATGTCCATGTAGAGAACTACAACAGAGTAATTTATTCTGCAGTAGTCCTGGTTAATTCCCCTCTGTACACAGCCACTGGCACAATTAGAAATGCTTTTGCAACATGTTTGACTTGGGGCAAAAATGTGGGGAATGGACACGTTTCCCTGCAGGCTTCCCGTTTCTGCACATGCTGCAGTCAGCCTAGCAAACAGAAAGGGAAACCATTTCAGCCAGGTGGTTACACTGTTCATTGACTAACCCAAAAGAAATAGTGAGGGAAGGATTCAGAATCTGGAAAATCTCCGTGTTCATAGATGCATTTATCCTCAGTTCTTAAGCTCTGAGTGATGCTGTGCTGCTCCTCAGACAAAAAATGAAACTCAAAACATTGCTGGTACAGACTAATGTTAAGGAGCTTTGCAACTGGGTGGCGTGATAATGTAGTAACAGAGAAAAAGCAGAATGTTTCCATAGACCTATGAAAGATCATTTTTTTCCTTCCTGTCCAGCCTGTTAGATGCTGCCTTATGTGATACCTACCAGCTCTCAAAAAAGCGTAGCATAGCAGATAAAGCAATTTACTATTAAAAAGTAAATGAAACACTGCTTGAAAATCAAGCAAGCTACTGCCTGGACATTTGCTGGAAGGGATCACACCAAGGATCAATCCTGCAACATTTTCAGTATTTTTGGGCCCAATCCAGTAAATCACTTAAGTACGTGAGTGGTGCTCTTGGTTTACATAATTTTTTGTTGATTTATTTGAGCTTGCATTTAAGTGCCAGTAAGGAAAGTAGTACTCCGTTCTTGCCCAAGTCTTTGGTTTATGTAGCATATATTTTGAATAATTTGTCAGTGGTCATGTGTGGTTATGTGTCATTTTGTTCAACATGGAATCATCGGATGTCATCCCTTTCAGAGAAGAACTATTTTTCACTTGTAATTTTTAATACAAGGTATAATTAAAGTGGTCACAGAACATTACATGGATGATAAAATGATATTTTCATCCTGCAAATAATGAGTCCCAAATACAGCACAAAAATGAAGGACAGTGTCTGGTATTTTCATCAGACTCGTGTTTGTTGCGCGTGTTGTTATGTACCATTGGTTGGGTAAGGCATGACAAAAATGAAAGATGTGCACTGATTTTCCCCACAGGAAGTGGGTTTCATCAGGTAACCCCAAGGACAAGCATTTCCCTGGGGGCCAGGAGCATCAGGAGCTCCTGAAGGTGTCCAAGTAGGCCCTGGCAGCCCAGGTCTGTCCCACCACCTCAGCCATGAGCAGCCAGGGCCACTGGGGCAGCCCCTGCCTGGGCATGTGGTGCCTTCATCCTTGGCTGGGCTGAAATGGGGTCCTGGGCAGGGGTATGGGGAGGCCCAAGGTGAGACTGCCAAGAGACACTGCTTGTGCCCTCAGGGCCCTCACACATCTCTATTTTCTAGCTAACATGGCAGGTGATTAGAGTATCTGACAGGAAAATGCCCAGCAGCTCAGTGAGACCTTTGCCCCCCGAAATTGATAAGCAAAACCCAATATAGTTATTCCAATAACAAATAATTGAGGTGGGTCTAAAGTCTTTATATCTTGGTGCCATATCTCAAGGCTTTTCTATGTGTATATTTAAAAGTTTAGGTATTGTACATATATTCCAAAACTCAAATGTAATCTCTACCTTGCATACTATTCTGAGTTTAATAAACTCATGGGAAGAGGAGGGAGTGTGACTGAGGTATCAGACAGTACTTACTGTACATATAAATTAACATTCAAAATAAAATTCACATAGAAGTAATATATCAGGAAACTGCAAAAACTTCTGGTGTGATGCTTTATCTCTATTCTGCTACAAAAGATACCCAATCACATGTCAGCTTGAGATGGCTGTTTTAGTTATCATTCATCATATCAAGGTAAGACTTCTGTTCATAGTTGTAATTTTCCATCTTTCCACTTCTGGTATCTGGTTGTATGAGAAGTTAGAAGTGATGCTGGACTGAGCATAGTGTCACTCTTCAAAAAACTCATAGACACAGCTAGGCCTACTTTATGCTCCATACTTACAGGTACAATGTTATGCAAATTTAGGTAGAAAGCACTGAAATTTTATGAGAAAAATATTTTATAGGTATGTGTGGTCTCTTGCATTGAAGGGAGAATGGTATCTGACTAGGAAAAATTCTTACAGTAAAAAAAATACCATGTGGTGATTTCCTGTTATTCATTTAATTGTTCAAATAAGGGTTAAATGAATATCATAAACAGAAATTCTGTGTGTGTCTACCAAATATAACAGTTACTGGTTGTAAAAACTTACGTTTACAGTACCAAAACTGTACCTTGTCCATCTTTTGGAAAGGGAGCAATTCAGAATACTTCCTTTTCCCATCTAGTTGGTTCCTAGCCGAACTGTCCTCAGATAAACCATGTGGTGTCCATGTGAAAAGCATCCATCTCATAGGCTTTGGACAGAGTTCAACAAATTGATTTGACAACCATATGGTCCACTTCATCCACATGAACCTTTAAGAAGTCTGACTTCCTTCCAGCCTTAGGAGTAGAGTGAAGGAAGAAGGGAACTGTTCTTAAAACTTGTCCATGTTATTCCTAAGTGTGCTAGATGAGAACATTATAAAAAAACCTGCAAGAAATGCTGTATGTTTGTGAACTCTTGCCATTTCCTCAGTTTTTCTGAATGCATTTCTGTACTCAGAGTGTTCCACCAGTATATACTTATAGCATACTGTTCTGCAAAATTATATCCATTGTATATTATGTGATGGTCGTTTTCACTTACATAGCATTTCTAAATACAAGAGTTGCTATGTGTGCAGTAGAACTAAAGAAGCTTGTTTTTCTATGGCTGAGCATCTTGTTCCCTTCCAACCCTAATATACTTCCAACCTTGAATTATATCTCTAACATGCTTAAGTGCCTGGTTTATGTTAAATATGCTGGATTGGTCAGGAGTATAATTAGCTAATAGCAAGCAGGAGATATAATAACTAAATTGTACTTGCCTTTCCAACAGTGAGCAATCCTTTGGCATTTCTTTCTCTCTCTTGCTCACGGTCTTCCTAAAACTTGTAGGATGAGCCTCCCTTTGGATACCCTTATTTCTCATTCAAAGTTTGTTGAAATTAGCTGAAAGGCTCGGGAGGAACTGATCGTCAGAGGAACAGCAAGACAGCAAGATCATGTCAATCCAGTATCATTAAAAACCCATGAAAAGTTTCAAAACAGGGTAGTCTGATAGGAGAAAGGCCACTACTGCCATTTTGGAATGGGAAGAAAATACAGAGGTGTGGTCAGAGAGAAAGAAACAATAGGCAAATATTTTCTGAGTAAACTGTGAAATTTGAAACAAACATGCTAACATGATTTGAACCAAAGTACAGATCCATTTCAGATCTTGTATCAGTAGTTTTATCAGAGTTTTGTAAAATAGTTTGTCATAAAGTCTTAAATCTAAATATATGCATAGGCAACTAATGCAAAACAACATTAGTTGTTTTGTAAAGCTAGGGGTGTTTATTTCTTTCTTGGGACTGAAGGTTTTTTCAGTCTACAGAGGGACTTAACAGTGCACCATGCAGACAAGTAGGTTTTTGGAACCTTTAGTTGTATGTTTGTCATTCCACTCTTTTTTGCAAGAGGTTTTTCACAGCTGTCTGTATTTTGTTTCCTACAATCCCCATTATAAAAAAAATCTCTAAAAAAATCATGATTTCTCTTTTCATGAAACAGTATGGTAAGAAAATGTCAGTTTACGTTACTGAGTTGTAAAGAATGGGTTTTGATAACTGCAATTGTATTGCTATTCTATAATATCACTGTGGCAGGTCACTCCAGAACATAGTGCAGATTAACTTTATAGCTGTGTAGCCTTTCTGGAAGATTATATACATTACAAATATATTTGATAAATAGGAAATAACTCATACTAGGACTTTTGTAGCAGCAGTGGTTTTTTGGCTATGAGGTTAGTAGTAGTAGTAACGTTTGAGCAACAGCTCTGTATTTGTAGACAGAATGGTATAAGACAAGAAGCAGACAGTACTACTAGAAGTCTGTAGTTCTTCTGCTTTTAAACTTATTACTGGTTATTTCCTAAGTTAAAACGAGAGTCAAATTTCAGATCACAAAGTCCCCTTAATTGTTTTTTCTTGTGTTTGTACTTTTACATGTACATGTAGTAGTCATGTTTAGGTGTACTTCTGTATTTTTGACTTCTTAATAAAAAATCCTAGAGTCTTTAACAGACAATAAAAAATAACCCCAAAACCAACTAAAGAATATATTTTAATTTTTAACTAAACACATTTTAACATTTAACTGAAAGATGGAGTAGTTACCCCTTGATTTTCTGAAATGATTAAAAAAATCTTGATTCATCCATGGTTTTGTGCTGATTTTTTCTTTTTTCTCAGAATAAGATTTTTAGTAGATGAGCGAAAATGCCAACAGTTCTTAAGGATTTCAGTTTGTGACTGTACATTGTTACAAAAGACTAATTCCTTACTCTTCTCAGGTGGAGAGTCCAACTGAAGTCCATGGATTAATGCCATTAGTAGTACTCATTTATCTGAGTAGTACTCATTTATTTGAAGTTTTTCTTGAACCTTAAGTCAAGGAATGTTACAAGTATCAAAAATGTACGGCTGAAAGACTGCAGCGGATTGCAGTTTATCCCAGATGAAGCCCTTACTTTGTGCGCTAAATCCATCATAAATCTGTCTCTATTTCAAAGGAGAATGAGGCTCCTAACATGTTCAGCAATAGTTGTTTCAGATGGATACATCTCACCAGGTTGTAACCACCTGCAAATGAGGCATGTGGTCAGATGTGGCTGCCTGGCATCTCTGGGCATTCCATGGAGAAAGGAAAGCACTCCCCAAGGACAGCTCACCCAACTCCACCATTCCCTTTGGAGCTGCTTTTCTTTCTCCCATAGCTGTGGAGAAAGTGTGAATAGCTGTGTATCTTTCAGCTTGATGGTATTAAGTGATACAAAATTTGGGTTCTGAACAAGGGGGGGAATCTGCCCAGGAGTGAGTTTTGCAGCTGTAAGCGAGCCAAGAAAGAAGCCCAGTGACAAGCAAGAGCCTATGGTCAGGGCTAGGAGGAACTCTGCAACACATCTTTCCCTTAGTCAGCATGCAGACTGCAAGTGGATTACAAACTGCCCGGGACAGAGGAAGAGAAGTGTGCTATTCCAAACTTCTGAAGTATTCAGAGAGCAGATATAATGAGTAATTCATGTAGTGGGGTTGATGACAACAACTTATCTGTTTTACCAGACGTAGATGAGGTGCTATGGTAGCTAATGGGAGAGAAAGATAGGGTGAGAAGAGAGATGCAATAATGGGAGTCTGAGCAGAAACAATTAATTTCAGAAAACTTTTTTTTTTTTTTTAAACTTTAATCCTAAACAATGGGACACATTGTCCAAATATTACCTACACAATACTCGAGAACACTCATTCTAATAGGAAACAGCTGTTTGATTCAGCCACATTTATGCCCTTTGCTCAGTGTTCATGGACATTTGTATGATTCAGCTTTTGGTCAGCTGTTCAGGAGATGGCTGATCTTCTAAGTGAGTATCTGTCCTACACATGAAGATACTCACTGTTTGACTTTGGTTATCTATTTCTTGTTTCCCTCCTTCAAAGGCTTGATTCAGTGTATCAGCGAGTAGGAATTACAAGATGGCCATTGTTTCATGTGTAGATGGAAAATTTTGGGTCCAGATTTTCTCGGGAACCACACATAAATGTATTCTTCAAAGGATTGTTTTAAAATTGTAAACGCGACTCAGAGAGTTGGTACCAATCACACTGCACATATTTTTCAGGTGTAGCATCTTGGAGTTGCATTAAGGATGCTGAATTTAGATAATGTTGATGCTTGCAAGAACCTGTACATGACATACTTACTTGGTCTTGTACATGTGAAGAATTCATCAGGATTATACTTGGTTTTTGCGGCTGATACTTTTTTGTTCACTTACTTCTCAATGTCAGTGAAGGCTCTTCCTTGAAAGCCATATAGATGCCCTAAGTGCTGAAATTTAGTGTCAGGTATTTTAAGTCATATTAGTACTCCTTACTATCTGGAATAAGTACCTGATTAATTCAAAACCATCTGGAAATGAGTTTTTTGGGACTCTGTTTCTTCATTTTCTGTGAGCTCTTCAATTTCTTCATATTTCTTGAAATATGGATTTCAAGCTCTATAATCCTAGTTAAAGACCAAAAATATTTTTCAGAAATCGAGTATTACTTTTCAACACTATTGAATTTAACTTGGAGCACATTTACAGACATGAGTGTCTTCCTATTCTAAAGACAAACATCAATTAAAGCAGAGAAACAACAGGGAATGTTTTGTTGCTTTCTCATCTTTCCTTCAGTGTTCATGAAAGGCCATCTACAGTTTTTATTGATTATATTCACTCTCATTTTGATTTGATACAAAAAATACAAAGGAAGACTAAGTTGCCTGTTCTCAATAACTGTTGCTTGGATTCTTTCATCCCACATTCCAGTTTGGTACGCCAGAACACAACATGCTGAATTTTGAACATGCTAGAAAGCTCTGTTATTCTTGCTAAATCCCTTCTTTCTTTATCTGATTAAAGAAAAATGCAAGCTAAAAGTTTTAGCCTTTATTAAATATTACAACTGCATAACTGTTTCCCTCATAGCTGTAGTACATCAGCACATCTTCCTGTGTTCTGGCACATATCTCTTAAGGAAGAGATACAACCTACTGTAGAGTAAAGGGGTGAAAAATTACTGTTGAATGCAATACTTAATCTTCTATCAGTGTAAAATTTACAAAACCAACTGTCTTGTAAACTAGGGAAAAGAAGTATACTTTCTGCCTAAGTAAGCACTACACATTCACTTGGAAAACTGCTGCGTATTAACAGCGAAATATTATTTAAAACAAATACAAAACAGAAGCATATTGTTAGCCTTGCAGCATGTCACAAAGCCCTTACTGACTGGTCAACTCACCCAAAATATGGAACAGTTCAAAGAGAGTAAGGAGATTCTCTTCCCAGATTCTCACCACACTAATTAGCTTTGACTTGCTCTTCCTTCCAGTTATGCAGAGAGCTTTCTTGGACTCCATAGATATCTGTAGCATTGCAAAGTGAAATAATGTATAAATTCTGTTATTTTGTACAGTAAAAGTGGGTGATGTGTTTAACACAGGCAAATTATAGATTAAAGATATATCCCATGGTAATAAAAAATATGTTATCGGTGTAAATTTTATTAGGAGTATCAAATAAATATGTAAATGTGGATAAACCAATGGCACAACTACAGAGCTGTTCAAATAAGAGTAAATTTGAGAAGAAAATACACAGTCTTAAGTCCTTCTCTGTCAAACCTGCATATGTAGCATATTGTTAAGTGATTATATACTGTGTGGGCTTAATTATAAACTAAGAAATTCTTATATAATGTGGCTTTTCTAGCACCTTAACAATGCATAGATATATTGATTATGGACTATAAGGTAAAGACAACAGAATATTTTACTACAGGTATGAGGCTTGTAGAAAGGCAATATAACATGCTAACTCTCATAGTTGAGGAATTCAAACAAACTTCCAGAAAAAGCCATTTTTCAGGACTGAAATAAAAGCTACAGATTTCAAAGATCTGGCAGTTTGACTGGACGAGTTTTAAAACTCTGTTACTGCTTGGCTCCCTCATATGTGTTTGAAACCCATGGCCCAAAGAAGTCAGATACCTTTCTCCTGCAGATGCCATGGATGATTGGATAGAAGAGACCAAACCTGCTCAGCAGCCTGCAGACAGATGGGATCAGGTTGTCACACCTGGCATGAGCAATGGCTGGTGATGCTTGCACCCAGTTATGCAGCTCTATAGATGCTCCTGTGCTCTGCTACCCTGCTGCTCCTTGAGGAATATATTCTGGTCCTCTCTGGAGCTCTCTTTCTGGGGTGAAAAGCTGGCTTCCTCCAAGACAAAACTTGTGTGGTGCTCAGGGATAGCTTGTTTCAGGAGCAGGTCATTACCAGCAGCAGGAATGAGACCTTACCAGGCTGAGCCCCTGCAGTCCCACATAACTGTGTTCAAGCAGGCCTTACCCAGGGTGCACAGCATGTAATTCTGGTGTAGTTTTACAAAAGCATTGCTCTGGGTATTCATGGTAACTCTCTTACTATCTGTGCACCATGTGCTGCTCTGGAGAGGGCTACACCTCGAGGCACAGATGTGGCACCACCAGGCCTGCTGCCCATCAGGCCATATTCCCTTTAGGAGAGAATCTTCCCTTTAGGAGAGGACTGCCTGCTTGAGGTTACCTCAATGAGAGAGAGGATACAAAGATGAAGAACACAAACCCACATGCAATCAAATCACATTAATTCCCCCAGTTATTGTACATATTGCACCCTAAAATGAAGAAAACTTGTTGCCTCTATGTTCTAGGATAGGACTAGCAATCCCATATTACGCTGTTTTGAAAGTGGATGTACATTAGGAAGATCTAAGAAGTTGTCTTAACAGATGGGATCTGGATTGCAAAGGGGATTTATATTACTTTATAAAATATAAACATGCTTAATGTTTGATGCTGTGTTACAAGTCCGTTCCAGCCTAAGTAAAAATTTAAATGGTCCTCAAGAAATGTGTAACAAAAAAAACATTAAAATCAAAATAGAACAGTAATTGAAACAAGAAAAATCACATGCTGAATTCATTATTTGCTTCTAGGATGGCTGCTCCATACAAATAATGTATACAGCACCTGTATACATATGTTAAGGGCCTATTTAAAATGTAGCAAAATAAAAATATTAGAAAATAAAGGGTTCACTTTTTTTCTTGCATGTTGACAAAGAGACTACCTTGTCACGTGTGTTGACTAAGACTTCAAAAACTAAGTTTCTGAGAGCCTAACTGCTGAGATCATTCATTCCCCAAAGCCTGTGGGAAGATTATTCTGCTATGAGCAGACTGTGTCACGGGTGCAGTAATATTCCTGTATCTTATCTGTGAGGGGCCAACTCAACTAATGAGCATTTGCAGAAACTGGAATGTGGTACAGAGATACCAGAGTGACTTTTAATTCTACAACAGAGCGGACACTGGGTTTTCCTGTCTGTGGTGTCTCTCAGACCCAGGTTGTCCCAGATGATGGAGAGCTGATGGCATAAGGAACATATCATCTAGATAATAGTGATATTTCTCCTCTTTTTTAATAACCTGAAAAATGGATTACTGCATGACAAGTGGTGAATGGTAAACTGTTGTTGCTCTGATGTGACTTAAAGAAATAATAATGTGATGGTGTTGCTTTACTGGCACTCATTTATGGTTTTAAACTTTGTCCAGTGCAATTAAATTAGGGTGGACAATTTCAGGGTTATATTTCTTACATTCCAGTTGTTAGAACTATTGTCTTTTAAAATAAAATATTAAGGTGCTGTGATTCTATAGAACTGTCTTATTTAGTGGTTCTACTTGAAACACTGCAGTAAATATTGATTTAGCCAACTAAGCATCCTGTGGAAATTAGGCCCTTAGAAACACTCTTGCTACAAAACCAAAATCAGATGTATTTAAAAGGGAAATCTTAAATATTTAATAGAGCTTGTATTAAGGATTTAGAATGGTTGTTTTGTACTGCTGTGATTTTATTATTATTTTTTTATTCTAAGGGGAGGCTGGATATTTTGGAAATCTCTGTAGGAAGCTTAGCATTGCAGCAGTGACTGAGTTAAGTTACTCTCTCTTGAGGAGTTCTTTTCAACTCCTCGGATCTCTCATGTGACCTCAGATCAGGTATGATTTCTCCTCAGGTACAATCTTGGGGATGAAGGTTTTTGTTTTGTGTTAGTATCATGCTGCCCATCACATTTACCAGCCATGTCCAGAATGCATCTGAGAACACCCTCAACATAAAATGGGAAAAGACTGTTATAAATTTAGTTTTAGCAGAATTACTTTTCATCCACTGATACATAAAATGAGTAAATATTTTAAATTTTCACTAGTGAGCACCTAGGCATGTTACTTGTCTTTGTTGAATTTTTCTCTCTTATGAGCAATATAAATATGCATATTTTACTTTTGAAAAAGGTCTTTTCATCAAGAATAACAGTCCTTAGCATATGTTAGAAGTGGGGAGACAAGTTAGGATGAGGACAAGCGATCCTTAATTTCTGTATGTAGTGAAATAATTCCTAACAAATGCCTTTGCTTTTAGCCTACTTCTGTCTGCTTGCAAAGAACTTTATTTGTCAAGAATTCTAGGTACTTTCTCTTCAAGTAGAAAGAATAGCTGGCCTCCAGTCTCCCATGGCTGAAAATTAGAAAGATCTTTGTAGAGAACCTAAGAATGGTTTTAGCTTCTCCAGCAGCTGAACAAGGATTTATAACAAAAGTGTGAATGCGTGTGGTCCAACTCCCAGTGAAAAGCTGTGATGATAATACAGTATTTCCAATATAAAAATCACCTTTTCCAAGCAACTTCCTTCACTTTTAAAATCCTTTTGATGTAGAAATAATTCCTGGCATAGGATTACCTCTAGGTAATTCTTGACAAATATTTAAACATTATAATCTGTTACGAATGTGAATTAAATGTGTGTGCTGGAAGCTGTTTTTTTCAGCATGTGGCATACAGCAGTATGGGCAGAGGCTGTCTCAGATGAGCTACTAACTGCTTAGCAATGAACATTACATGCTGTAGGCAGGTTTGCACCTGGCTGCCTCAACTCTGGCAGCTTCCTTGCACACTTGGGTATTGTTGGTGATTGGGACCTTTATAAATTCACAAAGCAACAACCACTGCCAGTGCCAGATTCCTTAGCATGAACAGCAACGCCTTCTGAGCTTCTTTGTTGTCCAGAAGAAATAATCATTACTTGTGGGGTTTGTGTTGCTAAGGAAGTTTCAACTGCTGGATGTAAGTGTGAGCCAATACCCCAACATCACTCAGCTTTCCAAGGAGATCTCATCTCCCAATCCTTCCTGCATCACTTTCCCCTCCTCCATCCTTGCTGGCCTCTTTTTGAACTTGCCCTTTTCTTCTCTGACCTTCAATTCACAATTACATCTTCCATGCCATTCATCATAACTGTGTCTGTCCTTCTCCCCCCTGCCCCATCCCTTGCACCCTTCTGCCTCCACATGTGGTTTACTGCAGGGATCATTTTACTCTCTTTGATTTCCCTTTCTTCACTCCACCTGCCTTGGACCTTTAGTTTCTCATGTTCTCCTGGCCCCACTTACCAAGGGAGGGATTTTGCTGAAAAGGTCTGCCCATTTGAAAGGACAAGGGACAATAGCTTTTCTGATTCCTGCCTTAGAGTGTGCTTTAAGAATTCTTCAGACAGAGGCATTTAAAACATACATATTGTATATAGTCAGGAGTATGTCTAATCCCCTTACATGCTCATACCTTGGTTTCTGTCCTGACAGTTTGAACTGGGCAAAATTTCCATTTATTCACATTGCATCATCCCATATGTTCTCTGTCTGGTCTAGCTGCAGTCTGTCCCTGGGCATGTGTATATGAAGCTAGAAGTTGTGGAAGCATAACCCAGTTTCCTGCTGTCCACTCCAGGGAGTAGAGAGGCAAAGCTGCGACCAGAGCGACTGCACAGAGGATTTGGTGAATTCCCAGCCTCACGCCTTTCCACTCCTCTCCAGGGAATCTCCAACCATCTCTGTGTTTACTTCTTCCTTCTCTGTGGCATCTTACAGTCTCTGTTCCTCTTTTGCATGCTGGACAGCATATCATCTGCAGCCCTCTTGTTTTCTCTACTGTTGCACTGAGCATGCCTGGGCTCCTTCTTCTGTTCCTTGCTCACAGCTCTTGTCCCGCTGAGGCAGTGAAAGACAGTGCATTCATTGCTTCCCCTTGTTCCTGCTGTCCTTAACAACAGCAACAACAAAATCCTTTCCATTACAACTTTGTTCCTCCGCACAGTCTTCATCTTGTTTTTAGTAGGCCTGTTTTTGAAATTTGTGAGATTGGCTGGCACAAAAATTATACATATAAAATTAGTAAAAACACATCTGTAAACATAAAACACTGCACCATGATTTTTGTTTTTAATGTGAAGTTGGCCATCTATAGCACGAGTTTTGGGTGGTACCTACCACGGCTTTAATTTTAAGGTTAGGTTCCTAAATTCTTTTCCAGGTGTGACACTAAAGACAAATACCCATGAAAAATCTGAATGGAAAAAAAGAGGCATCTTAGTCTGGTGTGCAGTCCCACTGTAATACTCAAACAGTACTTTTCAAAGCCAGACAAAAGCGTGAAAAAATGGTGAGGGGAAGGGTGAGTCAATTGCAGTGGAAAAAAACTCACTAAGTTTGCCCTCCTGTCTACCTCCATGACTGGATGACATCTCTGCTGCATGACAAATGTGTGGTCATCATCTTCCCAAGCTGGGAGGAGAAGCAGCAAGAATATGGAAGAAATGAGATCAAGCCAAAAGTACGTTGGAGGGATTTAGGAAATAAACCCCTCCTTTATGGAAGTACCTGGGCCATTGATACACATGCATAATGGAAGTGGTGGTAAGGGAATCAAAGATACTACACAAGGTGGCAAATATGTCAGGCACACTGAGATGCAGGCTCCTTAGAAAATGTTGTATGTGTGGAACGTTGCTTGTATATAAAGGCTTACATGACCTTATACAATCCTTCAGCATAGACATTGCTGGACCCTCACTGATCAAGTCTCTATCCTCTTGGTTTTGTCCTCTTTCTGTCTTCTCTGGGCTGTATGTGGTGCCTGGTGTTAGAAAGAACAGCAGCCTGGTTTATGGCTTCTATCTTGCAGTATTGCTGCTCAACATGTTTAATCTGCTACATGCTGATAGTTCGTCCTAACAATAGCCAGGGGTCCCAAAAATGGAACAATAATGGTGAATTGTGATGGTGTGGCAAAAAATGGGGTTCCTGGAATCTTTCTTCCAGGCACTCTTGAGAATCTCTACATGGTGTCCTGGCCAGCTACCTGCAGGTGCTTGACAGAGAACAGGTAAATCATGGGGACCAGTCAATAGGATTAGAGACCACATATGGTAAAATAAAATATCCCAGCTCCCAGGAAGTGGAGGCTAAGAAGGAGGGTATAGAGGCAGTTGTATCAAAGAAGGTTCTGTTCAACCTGAGTCTTACTATAACTGAGTCTATTCTCCTTTCACTGTGTATCATAGATAAGTGGGAAGGAAGGTTACAGTGGATTTGAAGACATAATTAAAGCAAGGCTTGCAAATTCAGCTTGTGTTTATCTTTAAACAAGGGAGGGAAGCAGCATTTTTGATAGCTGAGGTCAACTGTCTCACACATCTCTATCTCACTCCTCCTCCCACTCCTGCACCCTGAGAAAGAACTGTGTACATCCGGAGGAAGCTGGAAAGGGAGAGAAATTGATTATTGGGCTTTCCAGATCCCTTATTGGCAGGTCCTCAAGAATATGCCTTCACAAGTCTTCCTGAGCAGCCTTTCTGCAAGATGTCGTAGGAAAGCTTTAGGTATGGATGGCAAACAGCTCTGACAGTGTATGCAAGCACAACAGGTTATGCATACACTGCAAGATGAGCTGAAGGATCTTTCCACTTGCAAATTCAGATGCTCAAGGGCTTGAAAATGTCAGAATCATGGTTGCCTTTGGCAGTACAAGCCTGGAAAACTACCATCTATTTTGTGTTTGTCCTCCCTGAGTGACTCAGTTTTTTGTGTCAGGTCCACCGTGCGATGTTTCCTGTGGCTCTGAACAATCATGCACAGGTACAATACTTATAAAAAGACTTAAAATTTTGCCAAGTGTTTAAATGGGCTTTCTTACAGAGAGCAAAAAGAACATTTTTGTTAAGTCCACAGTTGCTGATTCCCTATTATCTATAGAAGTATTTAAGCAACATAAATTTAAAGAGGGAAATGGTTAATAGTAGTTAGACTGCTTGTGTTTCAATATTTTGAAATGGCTGAGCTGTTTGTAGGGTTTTTGTTTCATTTTGTTGGGGTTGGTTTTGCCTTGAAAATGGACTTCTACTTATAAAAACTGGAGAAAGTTTAGCTAAGTCATAAGCAGCTGAAAATTAAGTTATAATGGACAGTTTTTGACAGTTGTAATATAAATGTTTATACTGCTTGGCATATATCTAGAAATATACTTATTTACTTTGTAAGCTAAATGTATCAGAGTGCCTACTGGAAAAAAGTGAAGTAGCCCATGAAATCTGCAGCAAGCTAGAGCAATGGAACAACGGAAGATTTTCTTAAACTTATTGGCAAGTTGCCCTGAAATAAGAAGCTACAATCCACAGATTTTAACAGTTTACATGCCATGACAGAAAAATAAACAAAACTTTGCAGGGCTATGCACTCGATTTGCTTGTTTACCACAAGGCTGCATCTTGAACAGTCACATTTCAGCTCGATTTTTCTGCAACATTTATGGAGAGGAACTCTGATACGCAAGAGCTCTGCTGAGCTGTGTGTTCCCCAGGGAGATCTCAGGGAAGAGCTGGTGTCTTGTATGCTCTTCCAGAGGGGGCAGCTATGAGCACCCTCTTCCCTGCCATGTCCTTCTAAGAAGGATGAAAGGGGACATTTCTTCCTCATATCTCTTGGGATGTGGAAGGGGCTTCCTCACGGATACAGAGAGCTGCCAGCACTGACTCTGCAAGACAACCCTACAAACAAGCCTCTAAAAGCTGTTGGATGAAGGTGAAATTGCATTTTGCAAAATAAGCCCAAAGTTTAATCATTCTTGAGGTAATGCACCTAAGAAGGAAGTAAAACTCCTCTCTGGAAGAGTGATGTATTTGGTTTTTTCTGAGGAATTAAATATTGTGAAAAGGAAAGTGGAGTCTATAAAGTGTTTTATCAGTTTGTTGTGCAGCTCAAAGGCTAAATTTGCCTTTACTAACCATAGACCTAGTTATAGAAACCATCCTTTGGTGCAAGACTTGAAGCCAAATTTCAAAGGAAGGAGTTGATGTGATTATACCATAGAATTCAGTCATATGAAAATGAAAGCAAAACCCATGAAGGTTTCACGTGGATCCTTCAAGTCACATTAACTTCATGAAAAATCCACTTTACTATTGTCTGCAAGTGTTCCACGAGCGGGGGGATTAAGAGCTGAGAAAGCACACAGTTTATTTCAACTTCCCCTCCAGCAGCTCTCAATAGGACTGAAACTTCCCCACATCCTTTCAAGGACTCCTTGGTGAAGGTGATGATTTTGGTTCAGTACCTCAGGGGATGTGCACTTTCACCACCCGGTTAAGAGAGGTAATCTGACTGCTGGGACTTTTATATGGAATAGCTAAAAAAAATAAATCAATTTAACAAACTCTGTTTTTCCCTTTTCCCCTAAATGTGTTCATGGATGCCTGTGGCAGCACTTACAGAGGTCAGACTGAGCGGCTGTTGCCATCGTAAGTTCTTTTTTTCAGTCACACTTGGCAAAACTGTGGTTTTCTTTCCTCTCTGCTTAAATTTACGAAGTAAATAAAACAGTGGGTGGTGTCCCTGTGGGCATTTAGGAGTGTAAAAAGTGGCGAAGTGCTCTAGACTGAGACGAATCACTCCCACAGCACCAGTCTCTGTGCAGTCTAAAAGCAGCCCAAAGGTCTCTCTCTGAAGGCAACATATTCTACTGTCTATGTTTGGATAGGTGATTCTTTCCCTTTCACTTTTATTCCAGTTGCCCCTTCAAAGATAAACTAAAGATCTTAATAGTAATCCCACTATTACTATTATTAATATGAATACTAATATTGTTGTAGTTATTTTATGTATTATGCATAGTGTAATGTATAAAACATAATGTACTCTCGTGTTTATAACATTAAATATTAAATAAAATATGTACTAACAGTATACTATAACTCTAATATTATACAATTTAGTAGCTTTATTATTAATGTCTTAAAATGGAGCTGGAATAATTTCTAGTGTGCTCATCAACAGAGAACCCATGTTTCAGTGCTCAGTCTTTGAATACAAATTGAATTTAGATATGTTCATAAGTTATTCAGCTTGGCCAAGGCTGCTTGTTTTTCTGTTTGAAATAGTAACACAGTTCTGCTTGTACCTCTTACCTGTACACTGAATAAATGTAATACAGATGTCCATGAAATTTCAGGAATTACATGACAGTCAAAATTCAATTACTACAGAGTTGCATTTGTTAAATTCTTCTTCCATTGTGGTTAATCATTTAAGGTGAATTCCAGGTCATCCTGAAAAGATGTCTACCATCTACCATTGACAGTTTTTTAGTAGCTTCAGTGGTCTAGGACGTTAATGAAGATACATCCCAGACAGAGGAAGAAAAACACCCTACAGTAAAATAAAACAATTACTTTGCTATAGAAAAATGCTACAGTTATACTTAGTATGCTGCTTCTAGAGGTAATTTCTGCAAAAATATGAGCAGCTCCTAGCTATTTTTAAACCAATTTGGTTGCAACAACCTCTTATAACTGATGTAGAGTCACAGTTTCCTTTTCATGGTGGTGGTGTAGTTCAAGAGCTCTCTGGTTCTGTACTAGACAAGCCAAAGGTGTATACATTCTTACCCTGTCCAAAAAGGAGATTGTACCAGTTTATCTCAACCTTTTCTGAAGTGAAGTGGTTAAATTGATCCATCTGTGTGTGCCTCTGATGGTGTTCATCTACATTTCTCTTTCAGGTAGTCTCTCTGGCTGTTGCAGCACATCCTGCCTACCAACCAGTCCTGGTGTGGGCTTGGGAGAAGTTCAAGGACTGTGACTAGAAAAGGACTGGGCTGCAAACAAAATGAAGCAAAACTGAAACTGAAGTTCCAGTGTATTTTGCTTATTGCTCAGACTTCCTTTGCAGTATGTCTCACCGTGCCCCAAATTGGAGGCTTGCCAATGGGGCTGCTTGAAGCCTGTCTGATAGCCCACATTTTCTAACGCTGTTTAAATACATTGGCCTTCATAGAGCTGCAGTGCAGAAATAATTAATATTCACCAAATTATGTTCTTTCTAAATTATCAAATTTGTCTTTATAGGACTCAAGCTTAATAACCACCTTTAAACTTCTGCTGACAGTCATTCTCACCTTTTTCCTTAGAATTCAACATTTAAGGAGACAGTGGTCTCCTTACATCACACTAACTCGTTCTGCTCACCCCCTGCATCTTGTCCCTGTCCCTGAACTCCCTGTTTCTTCATGCCTATGTATGTCTTTGTGCAGTTGCTTAAGCCACTGATATAGCTGGGGAAAAAAGGAAAGGAAAAAAGTTGCTTTCAGCTGCATCAGTCTCCTGATTCTACTTTGCCATGAGGATCCAGAACCAGTTTTGCTGGCAGAGGGGAGGAGTATGATAGTTGAGTATGATGGTTGAAGGCCAGGGGAGAGCAGGACATGGTCTTCCAGTAGCTGTGCTGACACGGAGTGTTTGTCAAACAACACACCCTTCAGTTCAACACTTTATTCCACATGATGCTTCCTTCTAAGGAATTCTTGACAGCCACTGATATTTGTCATGTTCACTAAGTGCATCTAGTGGTATCTCACCCTGGGAGCTGAGCATGTCAGGGGCCAACTCTTACTCCCTCGGATGCCACATAAGTTACTGTTGACCCCAGTTAGCATAAAATATTCAGCAAGAGCAAATGGGCAGAAGGACTTTGGCTGAGAAGATCTGAAAGACAGGAGTAAACCAAAAGCTCATTTGTAATTACATGTCCTTGTAATTAAACCACAGGCACACTGGAGTCTTAATCTAATAGAAAGTTCTTTGACTGCAGAGTTTTAAAATGTCTCAGTTATGAGCTCAATAGGCCCACTTAATTTGTAATTATAAACATTAATATGTGGGACAGGAAAATCAGGGAAACATGGAGAATTTGGGAATGGTAACTGAATCTGAGAAGGATATGGATGCGTTGCTCAAGAATGGAGTTGAACAGAAGCTGCTCCCAGGCAAACTGAGACCTGAGGGGAACCTCCTGGGATAAGAGGCAGGATCTGCCTCACCTCATCTCCTTCCAGAGAGGGGGGAATTATGAGGACTGTCTGCTTAGACAGAGCAGCCCCACAGGAACATGAGCTAGGCCATGTGCTCTTTTCCTCAGGGCTGTCAGAGAACCAAATGCTGGCAAATTACTTCCACAGCAAGTTTACTTAAAATTTAGTTTTAAAAAAAAGTCTTTAACCTTGGTTAAAAGTCTTTAACTTTAAAATTTAGAGTAGCTTTATCACATGCAGAGATACAAAAGAATTTGGTCCATCTCTTGTAAGAATAAAAGGCCCCAGTCTCTGGCTTTGTGTTGCTCCTTTTTGGGCCAGGGCAGAGAAGTCATGATGGTCATGAAAATGACCATGACAACAGAAACCTCTCTGATTCAGCATGGTCTTTGTTCCCATGCCTGCCTTTTTGTTGCAGCCTTATTTGAGGTCCCTTGGATAGGATTCTTGGCTTGCTCAACTAAGCTCTGGCTCCTCTGTGTAATTTTCACACCAGCTACTTTGCTGGTCCAATTTTGGTTAAAAATACCAAAGTAACAGGACAGATAAAGGGGCCACATACTGGTGACCATTTCAAATTCCACAAAGTAATCAAATTAATATCTTTATAATGCCAAGAGTGAAAAAGTGGTGATAAAGCAACAGTTACTCGAAAAGATTATGGATTAATAGTAAATAAGTATTAAGGGCACTCAGAAAATCACAACCCAGTTTGGTAGCAGAAATATCTAGTGATCACAGGTTTATGGCTCATCTGCTACCCCATTTTGAAAGTAGGTGGAATTTGAGATGATGGCCCAGATAGGTCTCCATCTCTGTCATTGCAAGTGGTGAAATAGAAAAGGCAGAAGATGAGCAGGCAAGAGTCTCAAGGTTTTGAACTCTACCTATTATTTATGTGTCAGAGACAGCATCTTGCAATACTCACTGGAAATGCATATAAAATATTAAAGGGCAGCATGAGCCTCCTTCAGTGGAAATGCTGAGGGTGGGAAGCAGACGTTCACAGTGAGTGACAAAGTTCCTGTAGAATTACAGGTTACTTCCCATGACCTGAGCTAAGGTAACATCTTCTGAGAATGCTTCAACAAATAGAAAACAACTCCCTGAGGGCTCACACAGGGCAGTCCCAACCCAGTCCCATCTTTCTGCTTTCATCTGAGACTTCCTGCCCTAACCCAAACCCTAACACTACCTAAACCTAACCCTAAACCTAAACCAAACCCTAAACCTAAGGATGACTAACCTGAATAATATTGCCACTAAGACTCAAGCCTTACCCTAATCCTATCATGAACCCTAACCCTAACTATAACCCTAAACTTAATCCTAACCCTAAAGCTACCCTAATCCTAACTGAAACCTGTTACCCTAACCCAAAACCCTAATCCTAACTCTAACCCCAACCCTAATCTTAAAATTAAATCCCTGTCAGTGCTCATTAGACACTGATGTGAGCCAGATCAAAATCATAGTACCAAAGAATCATAGAACTGTTTGGGTTGGAAGGAACCTTAAAAATTATCTAGTTTTATCCCCCTACCATGGGCAGGGAGACCATCTACTGATTGGGTTGCTCAAAGCCCCATCCAACCTTATTTTAACAGTTCCAGGGATAGGATATCCACAGCTTCAACCTGTTCCAGTGTCCCACCATCCTCAAAGTGAATATTTTCATCCTAATGTCTCATCCAAATCTACCCTCTCCCATTTTAAAGCCATTCCTCCTCATCCTATTATTGCATGCCCTTGTAAAAAGTCCCTCCCAGTACAGGAGGGCCATTACAAAGTCTCCTCAGAGCCTTCTCTTCTGCAGGCAGAACAACCCCAAGGCTCTCAGCCTGTCTTTCACAGCCCTCTGATCATCTTCCTGGCTCTCCTCTGGATTTGCTCCAGCAGGTCCATGTCCTTCCTGTGCTGGGGGCTCCAGAGCTGGACACAGTTCTCCAGGTAGTGTGCCATGAGAGTGTAGCAGAGGGGGAGAATCACCTCCTGTGACATGGTGGCCGCACTCTTCTTGATGCGGCCCAGGATACAGTTAGCTTTCTGGGCTGTAAGTGCACATTGTCACCTCACAATGAGCTACTACTCATCAACCAACATCCCCAAGTCTTTCTACTGAGGGCTATTGTCAACACATTCTCTGCCCAGACCGTATTTGTGCTTGGGATTGCCCCAACCCATGTGCAGGACCTTGCACTTGGCCTTGTTGAACTTCATGAGGTTGTCATGGGCCCAACTCTTGAGCCTGCCCAGGTCCCTATGGATGGTATCTCTTCCCTCCAGTATATTGACCACATCACACAGCTTGGTGTCATCTACAAACTTGCTGAGGGTGCACTTAATTCTACCATCCATGTTGTCAACAAAGACTGAAGGGTGAGTTGTAACTGAGTCCCAGCAGGGATAGAGGAGCTCCAGTGTCAGCGAGGAGGAGGAGAAAGGGTGAAAGTGAGAGCAGGGCACAGGAGAGGGGGAGAGAGACTGCCTTTTCAGCTGCACTGAGTTGTTAGACAGGCTTTGCTGTAATGTCAAACCACACCTTGAGTAGTTACACCACGCCACTGCTGAGTCTGGCTGTGTGAGCACCAGGGATGAGTTCCCAGCAGCTACCTGATGGGTGGTAACATGGCCATCTGCCATTGCTCCATTGCATTGTCATGCTGTCAGTGCAGTTGCCTTCTCATTCAAGGCTAGCATTTCCTGCAGCCTTTAAAGAAGCATTCCCATTGAGAGGTGAGTCCCATTAGCTGCAGGCATAGACTTGAAGAGCTTAAACTTGAAGACCTGCCTGCAATTGGGTTCCTGTAAAACACAGTCAGAAATATAAAGCACAGGCTAAGCATGCATGCCTATGCTGTGGTGTTGCAGGAGCAGCTGAGACAGGAGGTCATTTTGGGACGAAATTGATCCCTTCTGGCTTTAGACCTATACAGTGTATACAGGTACACTGATGTTACTTGCAATGGATGTCTTTGAAACCAAAGAGAAGCAAGCCCTTTTAGGACACATCCCATTCTGATGTAGATATGCGTATCTGAAAGTGATAAATACTTCTCTGAATTTTTACAGGGGCCAAATTCTTTGTAGTCAGAGAATGAAACATTAAAATGAAAATTTAAAACTACTTTTAAACAAAAGTCTGCTTCTTTCCAGCTTACACTGCAGAGAGATCTCAGCGGCTTGCTGGAGCACACACTTAGCCAGACGAATCCCACCATTTCTCTCCTAGGACGTGAAGAATGAGGAAATGTGAGCAACATATTTCTCCATTTTTGCAGAATCATAAACACATCGGCATCGCAAAGCAATAACTAAAAATTGCATCAGATTCAGAGGGAAAGGTAGTGATGAAAGAAGGAAATGCATTCCATTCTCTGAAGGACAAAGAACAAAAAGCTTTTGAAAGAAGAAAATTGCCACAAATTCAGCTTTGTTCTGGACTGACGTAGATATTTTTGTGCAGTGTGATGCTGACCACACAGATGCTTCTTCACAGCTAAGATTTGACACCTGTAACGAAGTTCGCTTTGGTTTGTTTTGCTGTAAGCATCTGCAAAGATCTACTTCTTGCTTAGAAAAGTGTTATTTGGCTCCCATTAAAGCCAAAGGTATATATTACTTGTATTTTATTCTGAACTTTAATCTACATTTAGGGCTGTGTAAACTCTCAAGGCAGCAGCTCTTCAGAAATAGGACTGTACTGTTCACCCTGGAAGCCCATGCCTCTGATACAGTGTTATGCTGGCTATCAGAAACTGACAACACACCTACGTCTCCTGGGGGTATAAAGAGGCAAAGTATTCTCTCCTGACAGAAGAAACCACTTGTGCAGACACCACTCTACTAGCAACAAAGCCCTTCCATTCATAGCACTCATTTCCTCCAAGGGGTGATGGTTCTGCTACTGCAGGGGGAAACAAAGGTTTGTCCATTTAGCAGAATCCCCAGTAGGGATGTTTTTGTCAATAGAATGCATGGGTTAGACTTTTGTACAGCTGCAGTACTAGATGTGGTACCAGTGATGCTTGACCTTCATGAATATATGTCTTATTTCTTTTGACAGAGGTTATGACTGCAGATTTCAACTCCCTCATTCTGGGGTTGTTGGTGACAGGCTATTTAGCACCTCAATGGCAAAAACACTCTTCAGAGAGGTTTTGAAACAGTCATGCTTTATCACAGATTGCTAAACTTCCCTTTCGTTATTTTATGAAATAGTACACAGTCTTTTCAAGTTACATTTATTCTTAATGTCCAGGATGCTTATGTATGTGTAAAATACACGCTTAAGAACAAGTTCATCTACTCCCTCTTTAAATTTGGGCTTCATCTGATGTTAATTTATATGAGGGGGCACAACTGGCCACAGTGCAATGATGTTTATCTAGTTTCAGAAAAAATCACGTACTCCTTTTTTTTTGAAAGGAGGTATGCACACACTGACAGTTTCTTTCTCGTTGAGAACAGTAGATATCCCCCTTCTGCCTGGGACAAGAAAATATGCAAAACAATGCTGTCATTTAAGCCAGGCTGCTAATATGTGATCCTTCAGGGGTTAAATAGTGTCAATGCACAGTTTCACTTCCTCTCTCCGTCAGATACAGAACTACACTGTATGAAATAATTTATTTACATTCCTTCTCTGTTCCAGAGAGGCTTATGGAGCATATTAGTATGACTACTGCATCAAACACTTGCAGTCTTTTAGAACAGAGCAAATAACAATTAACTTTTTGCAAAGGATTTGGGGTTTTTTAACCTCTTCTCTAAATGGAAGTGATCATCAGAAAATTTTGCTAGATAGATATGTGGCCTGGATGCAAGCCTTAGCCCTGTAGAAACATTTTCAAGTGTTCAGAGTGATCAGCTGTCTCTAGAGATCAGTAATGCAGCAGATCGCTGTGATTCTGTCTATGTCATCTCAGGTGAGTAAATTTAGGCTACTACTTAACAACTGCCTTAGATAATGTCAAGAAAAATGCTTTTTAAGAAGTCTTATGTAATATACATGCCTGTTGGATCATAGACAAATGACCGCTAGAAGAGCTCATTGACAGCTGAGCAGCAGCAGCGTATGTGGCTGTGCAAAAGATACATTCAGTCTGAAGCACCTGAATGGGGACAGGGAGGGGAAACTGGGGATGTAGAAGACTGATTGCAGAATGTCCCACAATACATTCGTACTCAGGCTGTACTCTCTACACAAGTGACAAGATTAGTGACAAACTGCAAGAACTTTTTTGAAGTTACTCTAAGGAATGGAAGCAGAGCAGAAGAGTCAAGGGAAAGTTATCAGAAAGGAAAAGAGATGCTGGAGCAAAGGGAGCAGAAAGACAATTTCTTCTAGTAGGCTAACTTTTCTCTCCTCTGTAAGTCTTCTTTGTACACCCTAGTCTCGCTCTAGGAGCACCTGTACCAGCTGTAATTTGAAGCAGGTCCTTTGCCTGACCCTCTTGTATTCTGTGCCACCCTCTTTTCTCTAGCTGAAATGAACAGGAAACACACCTGCAAGGACTATATATGGATTTAAACAGTGCAGATGATGATCTTGTAAGTAGAAGAGGATCTCTTCTTGACTCCAACACTCTGCTTGCTGACATGGTAGGCTATTTCCATTTGCCATTTTGAGCCTGCTTCTCTTCCAGAGTATGCAATTGTCTTCCTTCTACCTGCCTTGAAATGAAGTCAAGCATCCCCCTAGCCCAGTGTGGCAGGCTGCCACCCAGGTTTTGCCCAGGGTGATTTAAAAGGAAGGAAATGGACCTGGAAAAGGGTCTTCAGCTAGAGGCACTGCAGCAAAAATTTATTGCAGAAGAGAAACACTCCCATGTTGGTAACTGTTGGTAGTTATTGTGGGTTGTTTGCCAAAGATCTCTTACACATCTGCATTCAAATAAAGGACATGATTGATATTGCCTGGTGGCAATGCAGTCACCAGGATCTGGCCAAAGCATCCTTTCCATGCACTGTACAGAAAAGAGTCTCCTGACCTAACTTCTCTTACAGGTAGAAACTCAAAACATTGTGTAGCTTCCTCTAACATTATTACTTATCAAATGGATGATCTCAGCCTCTCAGCAGTGTAGAATTTACAGCTGGGTAGAAATGGAAACATCATCACATGGCATTAACTCAGTTCTTCAAACCCAGGACCATGCCCACAGTTCAGGCTGTGCTCAATAAGCACAGAACAAAACTACTGAAGGAAGAACAAGTTTAATTAATGCTGAATGGAGAGTAAATAATAAAGTCCATACTGCATGTTGATTCAATGGATGAGAGTAACTCTGTGAGCTTACACAGACACTGTGGAGGAAAAAATGGAGACATGAGAGACTGATAATTGATGCTTAGTATTTGAAAGACATAAACAAATGCTAGTTAAGTCTCTCTGCTCGGTGAATCACTGCCTCCAGTATTAAAATGACAAAAAAATTCTCATGTTCAAAATGATTGTTGATATGGCAGTTCTTTTATAAATCCCTATTTTCACCTGCTCCATATCTTAACTTTTGAACTGAAATCTCTCCATTAGCCTTGACTTGGAAATGAAAAATGTGGGACTTTCAAAACTCAATTTTAAACACTGTTGCCCAGCATAAAATAGACTCTGTTGATCTTCTAAAAAATGTGTGGCTGCTTGACATTTTCTAGCAAAGCTGCTGGCTTAATATTTTTCAGTCTTGTGATTTCGACATGTTGGGGGGAAATGTGAAAGGAGAAATACTTCATAGATATTAGGGCTCAAGAAAAATTGCTCTGTATTTGACAAAAGTTGAATTTAGTTTTTTACTTTCAGAAAAAAAAAAGGAACTGTTGATGATGCAGATACTTTAAAAAAGAGTTTTAAAACCATTCTTTCAGTTACAAATAAGTATCCAATTTTATTAGAAGGTTTATTTGGTTGCATCATCCAGCTTCTGTATAGGCTAAATTACCATACAAGGCTTGTCTTCTGAGTGAATGCTACTCAGATGTGTCTGCTGCAAAAGCCAAAGCCCACCTAGCCCACCAGCTGGTTACCTGGGGCTGGATTTGTAGCACTGGAGTCAGAGGGAAAGCAAACACAGGATGTCACCATGAGAAGGATTGCAGCCTGGTTAGGAGAAATTGCAGGCCCTGTGGTCATATGAGCCTTGGGGCTTCAGAGAATGAGCTCACCCTAGCCTGTATAAAATGGCTCCAAATGGAATTTAAAAAAAATAAGGAATTTTAAGGTCCATGAATATTGGGATGGCAAAGAGGAAGTACTCTGTTTTCATGCCTCTGCACTGGAAATTGCTGCTGGTAAGTGATGACTCCATTGACTGAAATTTTTGGCTGGAAATGTAGTTATAGATCAGTAGCTGAATTGTTATTATCGGTAAAGCAGAACTCTGGTAACAGAGCACGTACCCCACTGCTGGAGCAGGGGCTTTTTATCTCTGACCCAGAGGCTGGCTGAGCCCCCTAAGGTGATGGTCAGCAACAGCTCCTTCTCTGCTGAACCTGGTTAAAGTGTTCCCAGTTAGCAGCCCGACAGTAACAGGGGGCCTATGAGACACTGTAAAGGCTGATATCAGTCTGCTTTTAAAAAGTCTTTAGGAATCACTGCTCTCACAGCAGAGGTGTGCCTTTAATTACATTTTAAACAAATCCCTTTTATAAACACTTAAGGAGATGCCATTAGGCGGCCGACCAGTTCTCCACCTCAGCAGTAACCTCTTGCTGGCACAGATTCATTTCATTTCAGCAAAATACTTAAGTACATGCTTAACTTTAACCACCTGAACTGTCCCACTGGAGCCACGGAGATGACTCATGAACTAAAGTTAGGCCTCTGCTTTTGTATCTTGCTGACTATGGGCTTCTGCAGAATCTACTGCCAGATGTTTGGGAGAGGAAATGAAAGCAACTCTGTAGTGGACAGCTAAGGGAATAATTTGCTAACAGAGGAAACTTTGTATTGCTTCCAAATATCTCAAATGTGATCTAATGTAACAGTAGATATTTTGGTAGTCCAGACATAGGTTTAAATCATTTTTAGTCCAATTCAGGTCTTGATCTTTTATGTTTTTCCCCTGGTTTCTTCTTTAATGCTCCAGACTGTCTACATCAGACTTTATCAGCTTTAGGGTTTTGTACTAATTTATGTATGCATTAATATTCTTCGTGCATTTACCATTAAAAGCAAAACTGCTGGATAAGAACATATAACAGAAGAAAGAAAAATGTTGTTCATGGTAGATGTAACCTTGCATTGTAGAAAGGATAGAGTAATGGATGGTGGGGCTTTCTGTATACCTCTACTTTTGCAACCCATACACTAGTTTTCTTTTTTTTTTTTTCTTTCCAGAATACACATCTTTCATTTTTATTGTGTTGTGATGGCTCCTTAGGACAACATGGCACAAGTTATGCACCAATAGCAGAGTGTTAGGATAGTGTTAACAGGAGACTTCAGCCTGAAAATCTCACAACAATTTTCTATGCCATAAGTGGCACCCATTACAATACAGTCTTTCATTCAGATTATACAACCCACACAATGCCCCACACTGGTCAGAGCCCAGTTTTAAAAACAACCCTTCCCACAAATCAACACACATGCAGGATACCTCCAATGTATTCTGTATAGGATGAACGAGATGATTGTGACTTGCTAGGACCTCATGCATTTTGTTTGCATGCACTGTTTGTTTGTCTAACTCTGGGTTACATGCAATTTTAGAGAGCAGTATTGCAGATTTGTGGCAGGCTGACATAATCTCTGAGAGAGCAAGTGGAAGATTTATTAGGGGAATCTCCCTCTCCTTGAATACAGCTTTTTCAGAGGGATCACACTTCATTTCTTCCCAGTGACACCTCCAAGGGCTTTCATTCCCCAAGTGACAGCAATAAAGTAAAACTTGCTGTCTCCCATCTTCATCATCAGTGTGGTCTTAGCTCAATGCCTCCTGAAATCTCCCTGAACTGCTCATACTCAGATGTCCATCTCAAAGCTTACCTGAGTTACTTCCACTGGGCCAAATTGTCTAAGCTGCTGTTCCATTTGCTGTCAGTTTCTGCAGAGAGGTCAAATAATACCTGGATCTAATGCTTACTTCAAAAATGTGTTGTTTGGGCACAGACCAGAAGACGACTGTATAGGAAGCCTTATTTTGGTCATGAATGGCTGGGGGATTTTCTGCAGGGGAATTGAGGCCTGCAAGAAATCCATTTCTGCAAGCACTAGCTTCATTTTGAAAAGCATTGGGGAAATATTACACAAGAAGCCACACTCAAAGTATAACAGACTGCTTTAAATTCCTTCTGTATGAGTTCTGCCTTTCCTTAACATCTGTGAGAACTCTGCCAGGAACTGCCCTTGCACTATGGGTTCTGCCTTTGTTCTAGTGTCCAGCAAAGATTGATCTCCACATTAAGTCAGAATATGGTGTGGCACTGATCTCTAGTCTGAAACGGCAAAATTATTCTAAATACATACCTTATTTTGACCTAATTTTCATTCTCTATGACAACTACTTTTAGTTATGTCATATCCTATATGGCAAACCTCTCTCCCCTGCTAACATTAGAAGGGAAACAAAGGGTTGTTTCTCTGAATTACCAGGGTTGTTTTTAGTTCCATCTCAAAAAGCCCTTCCCACCATTTTTTCTGTCCAGAGAAAGATCACAGATAGCAGTGGATGAAACATTGACTGTTCCTCCACTGCTGTTTGTGTAGAGGAGCCAGGAAAGAAATAAACAGCTACAGTTCTTCAGTGCAATTAAGTAGCCCTAATTGTCTAAGAAGTCCTTAGGGTGTATCTTTTTTTTAATTGTTATTCAGCTTGCAGTCTACTTACATGCCCATATGATAAACATAGCCACCATCAGTGTTGCTTCACATTGAGCCTAGGATTTAATTCAGAACAAAAATTAAATACTCACCTGGTCAAGACATTTAAAAAGGTCATATGCTCTTTTTATCTGATGGAGAAGGAGGGTTTCTCTAAGAGGTAGTTCCTCTCTCTCATGGCTTTTGAGCAGAGTTTGAGCAAGGAGCCATCCCAACGGGGAATTCTTGCCTTGCTCTGAGTAGCTGCCATCAGGGCCAGAAGCTCTTGCACAACAGCTTCTCAGTCTGGGCAAGTGGAGTGGCCACTGTTGGTACCAAGCTATAGGTCTGCTTGGACCTTTGCAACCTGGGCTCTTGTTCCTATGCAGGCAGGTTGCTTAATACTAAGAATTTTATTAAAAAATACTCCTAGGCTCGTCAACATACACCAATACAAAATTGCCTCAGGGTGCATGACCTTTCAGAATGTGTTAGCTTGCATTTGGGACTGCCTTTGCTTCCAGTCTATCAAAGTGCCTATGTAACATGCACAGCCACCACTGAGGTTGCTTGCACTGGGTAGGCAGCCCTCTCATTCTGCCCCAAATGAGGAAGAAGGAAAGCAAAAGGACACACAGTTCCCTTGGGTCCCTGGGGAAAGAGCCATTGCTCCCCCTCAGGGCTGGGTCTGTGTCTGTCCTTGTCCATTAGGATTTACTATGTTTTGCAGCAGGAGACTTCTTACTCTGCCCTGTCTCACTTCTTGTTAAGAAGTAAGATTGCCTTAATGCAGAAAAGTTGCAGCTTTCTAAATAATGTTATGACTTCTATTCTAGATTGCATCCTAAACCCTGCTGGGGCCTGGGGCTGGGGCAGCTGCTGGCCCTGTAGCAGGTCCTGATGCCAGGTGGGTCATTGGCACTGAGGTCTTAAGGCAGTTTGTCTGCCCTGGAAAGTCCTGTGCCCAGGGAGTAGATGGTACCACTTCAGAGATACCACCCCTTCAGCTCAACTCAGCTGATGGGAAAGAAACATCTCTGTCCCTCCAGGGAGTTTAACACTTGCCTGCTGTGGGTTGACCAACAAATTGAAATGTTTCAAGCGGCCCCTCCCCACCTGCAAGAACTGCAAGAGAAGAGTGATGCATGGAGCTTGGGCTGCAATCAGCCCCTTCAGTTCCTCTCAGTGAGTATGGTACACATCTTCTAAAAAGCAAAAGGTGATTCTGGACTTGGATGGCAAACACTTGACTTGCTGGTAGGCTTAACCACAATAGCATCCTAACTCCAGTTTCTTTGCTGTAGGCACTGGACATATGACCTTGCTACTCTGTCTAGGCTCACTCTGTTTTTTCTAATATTACCATGTATATTTGTGGGTGAATTGTTTCATACATATTTCTGAGATAAAAATTTGGTTTTATACATTCATGGATTCATGTAACAAATTAAACTGGCATATTAAAAATAGCAACATCAAAAGAGCTCTTACCCAAGTAGAGACTAGACGACAAAATGGCTTTATTGAAAAAGTGTCTTGTAATGCTCATTTCACTCTTGTAAACAATGCGCCTTTTTAACTGTGCACTGCAAAAATTACACACAATACTTTGGTTCAGAAATCTGCTGGCTGATTTTCTGAATCACTGTTTTTAATATAGGGACTGTGGGCGTTTAGAAAGGGTTCTATATATAATTCCGAAGAGCTATCTCATTCAGTTCCTGCAACTTACTTTACCAGTTTCTCCTGATTCATTTTTTTCTGAATGCTGAGCATTTTAAGAGTACAGACTGAGAAAAAATGCTTTATATACATCATTATAATTTGCAGCTCTGTGACTTCCCAAGAGGTTATTATAGCTCAAGCAGTGAGAAACAACTCCCACTAAGTAAGAAATTATTCCATTGTGCAGTATTATTCAAGCAATTAGAAATCATACTGTGTACAAAATATCATATCTCTAGGTAGCAATTTCTGGTGTTGTATCATGTGTGCTTAAGTTTTTAGCTACATCAGAAGTACTGTGTTAACAATACAACTATTTTTAAACCAAGACTAACAAATTCAGAAAACCAGTGATATCCTCTAATTGCAATACACCTTTCCATTGGCTTTAGACATCTGAGTTCCCCATTCCAGAATCTCCTGGATTCTTGATTTCCCTGCTGTTCATAAACTCTCCACATGGTCAGGGGGAGAGAGACACATTTCTTTGAAACCCATCACACTATTTTACAGCGTGGAGAAGAAGTCTGCTGGTAGCAAGAGGTAATGCACACTCACCTTCCAGAGCACTCCTGACTCTAATGGCTCCAAAATGCCTGAAGCCTGGTCTTACATTCTTCTCAGCTAGTAAAACAGACTGCCATAAAACTAAGCAGAGCATTACTAAATATCTCCTTCTGAAGACCTCTAGTCAGTCTTTTTCTTTCGGAAATGAAGTTTTATCAGAATATTAACTTGAAATATCATGTTAAAGCCAGCTTTGCAAGTTATATTAAACAGGGGTTAAGAGGGCCAGTGCTTAACTATTACCCAATTCTTAGGGTGGATCTTGTTCACAGGCAGAAGCAGAAGTAGAGTTTTCTTTTTAAAAATTTCTTTTAAAAAATTTCTTTTTAAAGTCCATTAGGATACTTTCATTGGTATCGGCTTCATTTGATAAGCTCACAGGCACTTTAGAGTGATATTAATGAAAAAAAGACTCACAAAATGACAGTGAGGTATGGAGGCACAAAAGCATGATCCATACCTATCTAAAATTCACATATTCATTGTCAGATATGAACACAAAAAGAAGGATTCCCATCTTGAATAATTCTATAAAATGTTTTTTTCTGGAGAAGCAGGATGGATGCTGGTCTGGAATTTGAAAACTATACTCAGCTGTGTGGAGGTGGGAACATCCATGCTCTAAACCATTCTAAGGCCCAGAGAGCAGCACAATATTACAGCAGCATTTCCTCAGAGTGAGGACTCATCCCTTCATAACTGCTCAGTACACCTGGCAGACAGCCCATCACCAAAGTCTGAAGCCAGTGCACCCTGCCCCATGAATGCTGTGCTCTGCATCCCTGGGAGGCAGGAGACACTCTGTGAGTTAAGTCTTAGTGACCCTTCTCCACAGCTTTGTCCTTCAGATGTCACTGAGGGACTTCTTCCCAGACACTGATGTTACCAGGTATGTTCAGGGAGCTCAGGAGCACATGTGACAGGTGGATGGCTACAGGACTGGGGGACCCAGTAGGGCACAAGACCGGTCTGGCCCTGTCCCAGGAATCCCATGTTTTGGCAATCAGTGCAAGTCACTCTCTGACACTGGGCCTCTGCACTATAAAAGCATCCATAAAAGCACCACTGTTAGGGGGAAGGAAAGAGTGAGTGCAAGAGACACAGGAAGGCACAAACACTTCTGTATGCAATGTCTACATTTCATAAGGCTTTCTGTTACCATGGTGACGAGCATGGTATAAATACCTAGAGAAATCTCCCCTGTGGCAGTGCATTCTGCTGCTCTTATGCTACAGGGCCAGTCTGTGTGCAGACATTTTAATGGGCTTCTTCAAACCCTCTGTGGTAAAACTGAACGATTTTGCTCAATATCAAACCAATAGTCCAGCAGGCAGAAATGCTCTTTCCACTTCACTCACCACAACTAACTTTCTGGCCTCTCCAAATCAGCGAATTAATTTTTTAACATAAAGATGGAGGATTACATCCCCATCAATTTATATTCAGGCTAAATAATCAATAGGAAGAGCTACATTCTGAATCCTTCAGACTCAGTACAAGCATTTCCAATAACAATTTAGTGCAATCAAAACCGCTAATGTTGTTGAATTCTGAGCTGTAAAGGAGTTTTAACAGATCTAGGCTAGGCAGTCAGAGAGAAGCATAGCCTTAAGCTAAGTGCAATACGTTTTTTAAAAAATGCCAGTGTTTCATAACATAGAAACCCTTCAGTTGATTTCTCCAATATGTGTGCAGTCTTGCATGAGATGCAGACAGAAATAGGTGAATTCTGTTTTAAAATATCAAGCCTGAGCCTATGTATGAAATCTAAGCACTTTATTTTAAAAGGCTCATTGCCTCCAAATTCATTTGGCAGGTATCATAATGGCAGTGACTGGATTTGCCAGGATATCCCTTCTCCATTCACCCCCTGCCTTTTGAGTGCACAACTTAAAAGGGAAAAATGGAAGAACAGAAAGATAATGCTCCCTTAGGTTACATCTCTGCAGAGAGACAAACTACTTCAGATGGGGAGAAAAGCATGTCTCCATTTTGAAATGAGGTTTGCTCTAACACTGAGGTAGCTAATTCAGATTAAAGCTAGGACAATGGAGTTGGTATTTTCCACATAAATTAGCTGGATATGTTACGTACAGGAATCCCACATAGGTTAACTCAACCTTTTGGGTGGAAAACACAATAAAAATGTCAAGCTGCCTGATTTTATCTTGTGATAGTTAACAGAAGATGGAGAAAAAACGAGAATGAGAGAGCTATGCTTTGAAATCAATCCATACTAGGATGAATTTCCTCTTATTCTCTTCCAGTCCCTGATAACAAGGATATGATATGGAAATAAGGGGGCTGGGAGTGGGAGGAGAGTCATGGAAAAGCCAGGATGATAGGATGAAAGAAGCCTTCCTGGTACCAACCCCATGTCACTTCTGACAAGTTGAAGTTTTCCAGAGCAGCATGTATTCTCCCTTTAACTTCTGAAAAGAAAAAAAAGCAAATGCCCCTCTTAACTTAATTGGGATGGGTTTGCATCTGACATAATGAACAGTAAACTTTTAGTAATTCCATTTCCTTGTCCCTCTTAAAATAAGTCCGAACTTCTTCTTGCAGCAAAATCTTGTTTCCTCCCCCTTAATTTCTAAGGCAAACAATTAAAAGTAGCAAGGCAGAGCAAGAGGGAACACCAAACTAGTTTGAAGAAGGAAGGTCTGTGTTGGCAGTGAGTGAGAGATAGTCAAGATGTATGTTTATGACACTAAGCATATTTGAGACATGCTTCTAATAGAATTGTACTGTAGTCACATGCTAAAGCTGAAGAACAGCTTGTACAATTCTTCACACTAAATAACATCCTGATCCTGCAGTACTTTTCAATTGAAAACTCACCCAAGAACTGAGAAACTAAACTGACCTTTCCTAGGACACAGGTGAGGTGATTCATATAGGGATGCGAGGGGGAAGGGGACATTGCATGAGTCACTTCTGTTTGCTATTTGACAAGCACCTTCTCCTAGTTGGTTGCTTAACCAATTTTCATTTCCATCTGTTGCCCTTTGACCATGATAAAGCATGTAATCTACAGTATGTGGTTTATACTTGCTTCTTAATGGTGAAATAGATTATGGAGGCTATTCAGTGGAGTTATACAGCCTGAAAAAGGAACAGAAAATACCTGCTTGTGCTGACAAAACGCTTCTCAGCTGTTGGCTTTATTCTGATCTAAGACCTATAATCTCAGCTGAAGCCAACAAAGATGCAAAAATGCATGAAAAAATGCTTTCCTGATAACCTTGTTCTTTCAGGCATTAACCACTTCTAATAACAAATACCCTGCTCAGTCAGACCTATAGGCTGCATAGCCCAGCACCCCTTTCTCCAATAACAACCAAACCTGGATGCCTAGAAAAGTTCAGAAAAAGAAGACAAGCATATTCCAAACATTTAGCTGTTTCTAGCAACCTGTAGCTCAAGGATTTGCCTGTTCTTATATTCCTGGGAAAGATTTTCTGCACCATGAGGATATCCTTTTTACTAGGACAAGTATCTGCCAGCAAATGACAAGGACTACAACTGCTCATTGCTTTTGCCTGTTATGCACTTCCACACGCTCTCCTGAAGACCAGAGACAGCTTATGCCAGAGAAGGTGAACACTGCTCTGCAACTCCAAATGTTCAAGGAGTGCTCCTAAGAGAATTGCTTTCTATGGGGATTTTCCTAGCTGTTTATGGAATAGCAGATAAAGTACTGTACCTAAGAGCTGAGACTGCTGCTTTCATGAGTGAAGTATATACATATTTACATACTGATAGTGGTGCCATCATCCCAGGTGGTGCCCATTAAATTTGGGTATAGTCCACCACAACGAAACAAAGTTTGTTTGCAAATTGAGATATGCTAACCAGAGACATGGGAAAAAAAAAATTAAAACAGTCTAAAAACTATACCACATTTAGGCAAGTATACAATTTTAAAGTGTACATTGGGTGAATTATGAATAAAAAATTGAACTAGTTGAAGGGATTTTTAAAATGCTTCCCTTCCATGCATACACAATGTTAATTGTGTCTCTCGTGTCCCGATAACTCTTACACTCTGAGAGGATTTCTCTAAGTGTTTCTGAACTTCTAAGTCAGAACACATGCACTAGGGTGGGCATGCTTGTTGACGTAGAAATGGGGTCACTTCTTAAGAGTGCCAGTGCCACCACAGTCTGTTGATGACACACTCTGTAAAAAGATGCATTCTTCCACAGAGCTTTTCCATTAACTCTGGGAAGCTGCAGGGAGGATATCTTCTGGTGTCACATAGTCTGATGTGCCAACATCAAGGGCATAAAAACCAGGATGTCCCTGACATGGTCTTGTATCTTTGAAAAAAGTCCTTGAAGAAGTAAAAAGTGATAGAGAAATAGCCAAAGACTGGCAGCCATTTCATAGCCAGTTTGTAATGGCCATTTGCTGGCTCAAGAGACATTTTTTCTAATTTATTAGCAGGTGTTCACCACATTGTATTATCTTGAAAGCTGGACAGTTACCCTTTGCAGGCTTTTGAGTATCTATCAGAAATGTAACATGGAGCTCTATAGAGTGTTAAAGGTGGTTTTATAAACAAGAAGAGGAAGGAAAGCAATGTGAGTCTTCACTTTTCTCCATTTGATTTCAGGACTGGGGCACAGTTTGCCACAGTCTTTAGAGTAAGTAATGGCATTTTTTTCTCTGCTATTATCACCAAGAGGTGATATTTGTATGACTGCTCTGTATTCAGCTGGCACCTTTGACAGTCTTGCCTGCACTCTGTCCACCAGCACTCGGAAGTGCCCTGTAGCCTTAGATTAAAAGGACGACTCCAAAGTGCCTGCGCATGCTTCAGCCTGGGAAATCTTGTGCATAGGGAAGTTGTGGTAGCCTGGGAGAGTATTCCTGCTCATAGATAAGCACATTCAGAATAACAGTTTGTGATGATTTGGGGAAAAGCCGGTACAGCCAGCAGAGAATTTGCAGTAAACTGGGACTATACCAGTGGGTATTTGTAAGGCAAATGTTTTGTCTAATGCCAGAGAGGATTTAAAAATGGACAGAGAAAGGAGAAGAAATATTTGTCTCAAGACACCGAATCCTAAAAGCAATAGGAACAGTCCTTGTGCAACAGGATCCATAGAAATATACTCCACCATCCAGGTAAATTTGGTACAGTTCTTTCCTTACTGTGCTGTTACATTCCTTGATAGTAACTATAAAGGCAGCAGTGTACGTGTGCGATTATGGGTGAGCATGACACCACTTATGAGGATAACTATAGAGTTTCTTTCATTCTGAATGCTTTTTAATGAACGGAAAACAAAAATTCAAAGACTTATGTGACACTGATCTCCCCATTTGGCATCTGGGATTGATTCTGCAGGCTTGCTGTGTGTGGATTCCCCTCCACATCTCTCTAACAGAGCCATATGCTCAGGAGTGCAACCTCCACCCCCAGGTGCTGCCGTGTTCTTGCTTCCAAGGGATATCATCTCATGATAACCATGAGGAAAAACACAAGAAAAATTAAACTGGGCAGCTGAGGAGGCAACTGGCTTGTAGAGTTAAAATTCAAAATAGATTACAGCAATGTCTGACTATCAAACTATTGCACTTGCTAAATATTTAAGCAGATAATATAAATAATTTCAACGAAAAACAATTATTTCTGAGAAAAGATAACAGAGCAACAGGACAGGGTACTGTTTGGCTCATGTTAGGCATATTAAATTAATCTTAGCTGGTGTTGATAGGTCTGTCAATCCATGAGACGGAAAAAAAAAAAGCCTTAAAAGAAATAAGCATAGCAGGAAAAAGAAAATCTGTATTCAGGACAGTGTTCTGGGTACTGGATTGCAGCACTGATGGCGAGAGTTGGAGGTGAAAGGGAGAAGCACATACTATTCCATATTGTTGTGCTGATAATCAGGCAAGATAAGCTGGGACAGTGTGTGAATTATTTGATTTCGAATACATGTGTAAGTGACAAGTAAATGTAATCTCTGAGCCTGTTAAGATATTTTAATATTTTTTGTAGATTCAATGATTGGGAAACATACAAGGAAGCTGACAATTATGTACCTGGAAAAGAGTGCAGAGCAGCTACGTTCGTTGTTTCTCATGGATACTGTGTTCAACACAGTGATATGAAGATAATCCTTACCCAAAGGAAAGGAGTGCACTGACAGGGTGGTGTGCTAAATCCACTTCTTTTGTTGTAACTGAATAAAGTAGCATTTTTAAAAGCTTCCAAGTGCATTTCTTTTTGAGAAGTCATATGTCTGAGCTACTTCCATGTGGTGCCAGACTTAATAACCCCTGCTGAGAGGCAATGCCACATTTACATGACTGTACAGGCTTCTGGACTGGAGCTGGATACAAAGTCTTATTTTCAGAGTTACTAAGTGCCATAACAAAAAAATATTTAGAGAACTACACTTGATAGGTTTGTAAAAGTTAGACACACACTCTTAGATCAATGTGAGCCTTAAGTAATTAAATCCTTCTAGAAATCCCATAAAGTATGGTGTTTGGTCTTCCACCTAAATATTGTCCAAATCTGGCTCACTTAAGGACACAGTGGGTCCTTAAGTTCTTGTAGGGCTCAGTTCTTCCTGCAAATGCAGGGTTCTGTGTCATGTAGATACATTCATGATTTCTGTTGTTTTCAGACGTGAAGAAGCGATGAAGTAGAAGATAACATGAATAATCTCTAGCAGGGCAGCATTTTTATTCCTGCCTGTTGCAGCCTGTGGCCAAGACTCCCTTCCTCTTCCATTGCTTCAAGACATTATGCTGTAAGGATGAACAGAGGATGCCCAACACAAAGAAAGATACAGAGGGGGTGGCACATGTAGGAAACAGGTGCCAAGGTGCCAGCAATCCACCAATTGCCAGGCAATGAGCACGAGCTTGTGCTCAGCCCACCTGTGCCCAGTCAGGGCTGGCCCCAGCTGCAAATGAGCAGCATTAGGGGGCCAATAAAAGGTGGAGCTTAAGGCACATGCTCAGCTCATTCCTGAGCTAGCAGGGAGAGAGACTGGTCTGGTTCAGAACACCAGTACTGACTGAGATCAATCACTGCTATACATCAACTTATCTCAGAGCTCTGCGCTCTTCAAAAAGTTCGTCCAGCTACAGGCACATCCTGGGCAGCAAGGAGCACAGCTCCTGCATCAGCACCAGCCACAGCCTATGGTCACAGGCTCAAAACCACTTGGGAGGGCTGGTCATGCTGCTGCCCAGCCCCTTCAGTCACCCCAGTACAAGGCAAGCCCGTTGTGGTATGTAAGTTATGTTGAATAACCGGGTCCGACAGAAAGCAGTATTTTCTGCAGGAGTGGAGGGCGATGTCCTTTGACTTGGCAGTGACATTCACAAATTATTCTGGAGGCTCACAGATTCATGTTTATGAGGTTTCCGGCGCAACTGCCCAGATTTTCCTTTTAATTCTCAATTTTCTTCCAGCACTAACTTAGGTAACCTTGGACTTAGACACACATCTGCAACAAACTCTACATTCAGTCACTGGGCTGGCTGTCAATAGCAGTCATATGATGGCCTGGCCTATTTTGTATGTTAACAGCATCTTGCAGCTGAAAAGAGGGTTGATTAAGAGCAATCTCTGTTGAGCAATCTGTAGAGACTTCTCTACCTGTGATTGATAGGCAGATTGTGCCAGTTTCTTACCATCTGAGAGATTTGCACTTGACCAGAGTTATAAGAGTATTTATGAATTCCAGGCTTCATTATTGTAATTTCTTACTCTGGCACATACAATTGCCAAGTTTAAAGTGAAAATCAATTCAGAGCATCACATCTTCTCACAGGCACAGCCTGCAACCAACAATACCTCATCCTTTATACCATATTCTCTCTTCTGCTGCTACCCTGAATACTGGAAAAAAAAAAAAAAAAGGAAATTAAATACCTCATTTTCCTTTCCAGTGCTCTCCAGGGTAGTGGATAATCTACCCAAAGGCTGGCTGCACAGCCTGTCATTTGGACCTCCCACAGCAGCACTAATGGACAACTCTAACAACTTAGTATCAGGACAACAACTGGATCTTTTGTAAGTAATCAGGAATATGCTACATTTCTTTCAAAGGGGCAGTCAAGACAATTCCCTTAGCTCTAGCCCTGTCATCTACCATTTCTGAAGGATATCTTGACTCCTATAAAGAATGCTTGTACTCAGAAAAGGTGAGAGGAAATTGTACGGATACAAAATACACAGATATAGACACACATCTCCAAGCATTCTTTTAAAAATTACTCAAGCTACCAGGTACAATAATACAATCCTATCCTCTGAAAATAACACACAAAATCTTGAACTATTTCAGAAAAAAAAAAGAGGACTGCTGCAGTTAGGGTTACTGAATATTGACGTTAATTAAACCCTTTTTTTTCGATATTCATCCATTTAATAATTCATAAATCTTTCTGCTACCAGTTGAATTCCTGTTGTACATGCCCAGTCCTGAAAGCCGTCAGCACATGTGATTCTTCAACGCAGCACAGTGGCCATATTTCATCTCTGGGTCAAGACATGGGAAATCTCCAGGGAGCACTGCATCCTTTCTGCACTGTGGAGTTCACCTCATGCTCTCATGCAGAAAATGTCCCAGAGTTCACTGGTGTGGCAAGGGACCATTGGCTCAGCTATTCAATGATGTAGTGGCTAGCATTTTCCATGGAGAAAAGCTTGGACCGGAGAGGATGCAACCAATACCAACCCTGAAACGACACTTCCAGCCTTGCTCTTGCAAGAGGAAACTTCCTCCTGTGTTGCTTTACCTGAAAGCCAGCAACTCAGTTGCACCAGCACCTGAGGGCCCATTGATTATATTAAAAGGCTCCATGAAAGGTAATTATGAAAAACTTCGTTACAGGGCAGAAGCCCTTAGGGATTTGCAAACTAAAAAAAGAGGCTGAAAATCATTTAGGCTGCTGCACTTTTCTTCCATCCTTGAAGCTTCTACTGGCAAGGTCTGGAAATTATCTTAAAAAATGACAGAAGATGAAGGCATTTGACACCTTGTGCAAAAAGGTATTTATTGTCCTTACCCTCCCTGGGGCTCTGCCACTGACAGCAAATGAACTGATAGGTCCTGCTGCTCCCACTTGCCTGGTTCTCACCTACACACACTCACACATTCATTCTCTCCCTCATAATATATTCATTTAAGTTATTTATTTATGTAGGTCATTTTTGGTAGCACTTTTACAAATAATGGTGGAAGTGAAAAGAGCAAGAGAGAAACAAATTTAGGGTTAGAGCTGGCAGCACACAGGGAATAGTGGGGGGAACAAGATGTACACTGCAAGATTTTTCCTCATTTTCTCCTTAGGCAGACCCTGAGCAAATTCCAGGTGACATCAGCTTCATGAGCCTTTGCTTAACACTAACTTTACACAGCTGATTTACCTAGTGTTCATGCTCAGCTCTCTGGACTTACATATCATTCTGATTTTACTTGAGGCCTTTTAGAGGTCTCAGAAGACTGTTTCTGCATTTAAAGACCACTATTTTGGTCTTCCCAGCATTTAGTAATTTAGTCATTAACTGCATTTTAAATCTTTAATCCACAGAGGTCTTTGCAGTAAGGAACAGACATATTTACATTGCCTAACCTATGCATCTAAATTAGATTTCTTCCCTTTATTTCCTTCTTAACCACCCTCTAAAGAAACACCTTTTCTACACTGATTTCACAGGGACTCTAAGGAAATTACCTTCCTAAAGTTTTGATCAGACAAGGTGAAATGAGCTGACTTTAAGGCTTTCTGTCATTGAAAGACAGTCTTGCTCCTTCACCTTGCATGCTTTTTCCTGTCTTTTTCCTCTTCCTGCCCCTAATTCCACCTCTCTGTTGCCCACCCATGCTTCCTTACAGTACTTTTGACACTCACCTGACCCCTCACTGAGCTAATTCAGCTTACTGAACTGGCAGAAAATAAAGCCAGAGAAGTAAAAAAGGGACAGTTTTCTGATGGGTTAATGAGTTGGATCAGCTCAGTGAAATGAAAGTCAGCTCAAGGCCGAGTCAGAATCATGAAGAGGGTAGCATGGAGAAGGCAGAGAATTTACCCTTTTCACAGCAGAAAGTAATCAAAAGAGCTCAGTTTGTCCCCACTAACAATATGCCTAGTTGGGAATTAAATATGGATCCCTGGAAACAGAGGGAACATATCTTCACTGTTCTAGCTATTCAGCAGTGAATTTATATTTAATTTTCTTTCCCTTCTATGCTGTATTTGTTTTGCATAGCAAGGTTTTGTTAGTAGGGAGGGCTACGTGAATGGCTTCTGTCAGAAGCTTCTCTCATGTCCAATAGAGCCAATGTCAGGCAGCCCCAAGATGGATCCACTGCTGGGCAAGGCTGAGCCCATCAGTGACAGTGGTAGTGCCTTGGGGATAACGTATTTCAGAAGGGAAATGGTGGATACCCAAAGGAGTCTGTGATCCCATGGGAAGCCCATGCTGCAGCAAGATCCTGGCAGGACCTGTGGACCCATGGAGGGAAGTGCCCACCCTGGGGCAGGTTTGCTGGTGGGATTTGTGAACCTTGCAGGACTTCACCCTGAGGGAAGGACCCATGCTGGAGAAGTTGATGGAGGACTGTTTCCCATGGAAGGGAGGCTCTCAGGCTGGGGCAGAGGAAGAGTGTGAGGAGTCTACCCCTGAGGAGGAGGAAGCAGCAGAGACAACATTTGCTGAATGAATCACAACCCCCGTTCCCTGTGCTCCTGCTCTCCTGGTTGGGAGGAGGTAGAGAAAATCAGGAGTGAAGGTGAACCTTGGAAGAAGGGAAGGGTGGGGGGAAGCATTTTAAGATTTAGTTTTTATTTCTTATTATCCTATTCTGATTTAATTAGTACTAAATGAAATTAATTTTTTCCAGAGTCCAGTCTGTTCTGTCCATGATGGAACTGTTGAGTTGAACCCTCCCTGTCCTTAACCTTGACTCATGAGCCCTTCATTATATTTTCTTTCCCCAGTACATCTGAGGAAGGGAGTGATAGCTCTGGTGGGCACTTGGCATCCAGCCAGGGTCAACCCACCACATACACTCAGCTGGCATGTTCTACCACAATCCATAGTATGCTTGTGCTAAAGAGACACCCTTCAAGCACAGCATCTCTATACCTCTAGGAAAATCTGTCTCTCTGGATGTTACAGCAAATATGTGAAACTCTTAAAACCATTATCAACTATAACCTGCCCTGTTATGAAGTCTAAGTGGAGGAGTGTGTAAGTGGAGCTAAGAGCAGCACAGTTGTCAAACTGTGACAGTGATTCCTCTCTGAAATTAAACCTTGGCTGCTCCATCTTTTGGTATCTTCAGTCCAAGACTGGAAACTTTCTTCAAGATACACTGTGTCAAACACTGAACACTTTATGCTCAGTAATAGGGTTAGTTCAGTGAAATGGAACGGTCTGTGGTATATAAATATAAGGTCCAATGAGATAATCTTACACTCTGTAAATCCATAAAGTACAGATTACACAAAGAAAAGAAAAGAAAAGAAAAGAAAAGAAAAGAAAAGAAAAGAAAAGAAAAGAAAAGAAAAGAAAAGAAAAGAAAAGAAAAGAAAGAGAGACTAAAGCAAGACCTTTTGGGTAGTGAACACAACCAATTCCCATTGTTCTTCCAAAGCAAACAGGGAGGATTTCGCCCTATGCCCTTCATCTTGGATTTGTAGTTTGTCCCTACTGGTACCACCAGTGACTTTACCCTCCTACAGTTTCAGATTGCAAGAGGTTCACCTAGACAAAATTCTTACCCCATTGCAGAGGATAAAACAGGGGCAAATGTTGTAGTCAGGCCTTTACCAGTTGAACCTAATGTTGAACAAATGGCACTCTTTAGCCAAATTAAGAAGGCCAAGGTACAAGGAGGAGGAAGAGTGTGCATGCTCAACTAATTCAATTGCTAAATTAATTTAGTTAAATCAGTATAACTTTTGTGTGTGAGCAAGGTTTATTGTCAGAAAGCTAATCCTAAATCAAAATGAGAAACAGAACGGTATGATCCGTTACAAAGGAGATACTGGCTGAAAGTACTGCTGAATTGCATGATGGCTTCTAAAAATACCAGCATGCAAGGATTAAGTAGAAGTGAATTAATAAGGTGTTATACTGCATTTTGAAGGCTGCTTAAAATTAGCTGTGAACATGCTTTTCTTGCCCTAAATACACCACAGAAAGACACTTTTTTTTTTTTTTTTCAGTCTCTCTCAGTCCATCTTTGAGCTGTCACACTCTGAAAAGTCTGAAAGTCTGGCTCTGTAGGCACTAGAGGGAGAGAGAAGCTTTGCTATTGCTCTTCTTTCCAATCGTGTTCTCAAACCTGAAGGAACCTGAAGAAGTGATGTACAGAGACAAAGCTCAATCATTTCCCATATGATTTATTCAGGGACCACTATAGAGCCACTGTATAGTGCTGTACTTTCTGTTAAAAAGGCATTTGCACAAGAAATGTTGGTTTCAGGATGAGACTGTTTTCTAAAAAACAGACAAACAAAAGACAGAAGGGGCTACAACTTTCCTGATGGAACCACAACTTAAAACATTGCAAGGATTTACTGAGATGCATTCTACAGCTGTATAGAAAGGTAACAATTTTTAGCATTTTGCAGACTCACACAGCACTGAAACAAACCCCAAAGGCTGTAAATTTTCTTAGCAATCAGTGGGGCGGGGAACTTTATTCTAAGCTAAAATGTAAGTTGCATGAATTGTGGTCTATATGCAGATCTCAGGACATGGTCTGTGCTCTACAAAAATCTCTGAACAATTGCGAGGCCAGATGCCGCCTGACCCCCCCCACAGCACTGCATATTGCTCTGGCACAATAGGTTGTATTTAGTCTTAGTGTTTGCAGCAGAATTGGGATCCCCACACAGAGGTGATTCTGCCCACAATCTACAGCGTCTGATTTTCTGAAACTGGTGCTGGACAGAATTGTAGCCTGTGTGCGTGCCCCTGTGGCATCTGAAAACAACCTCCTCCTCTTGTCCACAAGCAAAATATCCTGTAACTCACTAGAGGAACAGTATTCCTGCCCTGGTACAGATGTAACATTCTGCCTTTTCATTGTACTCATCTTTCAGTTTTAATGGGCATCAACAGGTCTCTGTAGCTGGCTAAGTCAACCAAATTTGCAGTCAAGAGCTAAATGTAATCAGCTCTTCAATCCTAAGCCAAAGCAATTCCAGCCATCTCCTTTTGTCAAAGATGGCACCTTGGAGTTTTTTGACATAGGTAGAACTTAGTTAAGTTTCTACTAACTGCTACAAAAAAGTGCTGGTTTATCCTTTATGGAAAAAATAACCCATTGTAGGAGCTGTGTGAGAAGGAAACTTCTTGGATAGCATCCTAGCCCAGAAACTTCCTTCACATCCAAAGTCTGGGTTGAGAATGGCAGCTCAGGCATAATTCTGTGTGCCATTACTTCTGAGAGCGTGGTCAGCATTTAAATATTATCTGACCACAGCTGCAGATCTAGAAAACATTTTCAATTAAGCATGTTCTGGTACCCATCTTAATCTTTAGAAGAGCATGAGAGTTTTCAGTGTCTGAATGTATTAGCCAGCAGCAGTTAAATAAAATCAAGCTGCCTACTTCTATGTTTAGGACAAAATACTTCACAGCTGTAGTTCTTCTCCCACTGGGTATGACTAATGAGATCTACTTCCCTGATATTCTCTTCATCTCCTTAGGTGTTTGTACAGATAAATCCTTTTGGCCAAAAGTACTTTGTTGAGTTGAAATGCTGAAATAAGGACTCACTCTATGTTTCCAGCATATGTCTATTTTTTCAAATCCTGTGAGTAACAGTAAGAGTCTGTTGGGAAGAAAACACAGGTTAGGGTTAGTATTGTCAAGTTGTTCAAGTCAATGACTGAACAGCGCAACTCATCGCTTCAATGCCTTGCGTTAGAACAGGGGCTCTGTCTCTGCTAGTTTTTCAGAGATGCGAGGTCCATAAAGGTTGTTACTCTATGGTTTGCTCCTATTTCAGAATTACTTGTGAACAAAGCAATTTTTTACCCGCAGAATAAACGCAGCTTGTATGGTTGAAATAGTAAATTGAGTTATAACTAATTTAATTACAATAAGAATGAAAATAATAAGATCTTTTGAGGACAGCAAGGCCTTTAGCTAGCTTTAGTTCCAGTCTGACAGAGGCAAACCAATTTAAAATTTACAGTGGATACCCAGATTGTTAGTAAATAAGCCTCAGAAGAAGCTCACACTAATACAACAATATTCATCATTTAAAAAAATAATCCATTTTGCATTAGTATAAGAAAGGAGTCTTTTGTAAATTCAATAAAATCAAAGATTCTATTTTATGACTTGAAGAATGTTTATTCTCTTAAGTTGTTCACAACGTGTAATTTGAACTGTTGTGTACTTATACACTGCATAAGAGCTTGTCTGTCTCACAGTGGCACACTGTCTCACAAACCATGAGTTACAGACAGAGAACTCTCAATCTGTTACTGTATGTTTTCTACCATTCCAAAAATTAGTTACCAAACTTAATCCTATGAACAAAGTAGATAATAAAAGAGGTGTAAGATTTTATTTTTAAACTTACAGGTTTGTTTGTTTGTTTGTTTTTTTTAATTTGGATTCCTTTGTATTCCTTTTAATAAACAGGAAAAAAGCAGAGCACCCCCTTCCTCTAACACAGACATACACTTTTGCAAAGAATGCTCTACTGTAGGTCTAATTGCTCCGCACAATTCACAGATCAGTGATTTGTGTCATGAAGTATTAACTGTCAATGAACAATGTAATCACCACTAAAGATATAGGCCATAAAATAATTTGGGATTAAGAGGTCTGATACGTTCAAGTGGACTTTATAACTTCTTAGAAAAAGGTCTTATGTTCATGCAAATGTTACAATAGAAAAGTCAAAGTATTTTTTGGCTATTGGTATGTGTTTGATGTAAAGTGATGCATGATATCTCATGAGAATTTAAATACCTTAACTTTTATTGAATACAAGGTTGAAGCTTTGTAAGTTCATAATACACAGTATTGCAGTAACTGATATTATGTGTGGGAACCCTCCCACACCCTATCTGATTCTCCAATGTCTTCTGAAAAGGATGAAAGATCTCAAACTCTTAATACTCATAATTTAATAGGCATTTGGATATAACATTTCTAAATGTCGAAATACTTTCTAAATCAAGCAATTAACAAGAAATCTTTGCACTATCTTTCTGTACTATTATGTTTTAGTATTAAAAGAATGCTAAAATGTCAAGTCTAGCAGGTACTTGTGTGATTAAACAGTTCTCTGATAAAAGAAACTGACAGTGAAATGGAATGACCAAGCTCTAAAATACACAAACACGGGATAGCTAGGAGGCTGTCTCAGAGAGTGCGATATGGTCTGCCTCCCTCCTACTGAACATGTGTCCCACAGCTCCAAAGAACAGTAAATGTTTAACTTCTCTGGAAATAGAAAGTCATCTGCTGTCCTTCCCATTAGCTCTATAACACTATGAGCTCCACAGCTAAATATCAACAGGTTTTGATCAACCTACAAATCTCTATCTGAAGTTAGGTTTCTAGGATCCTCATTATGGTAACAAAGAGGAGCCAATTAAAAATATATGTCTGCATGCTGGGATAAATATTCATGTACAAAGGGGTGCAATCATTACTGCAGCTATTTCACAAGTGGGGAAGCTGAAGCATGGAGAAGAAATGGCTTGCCTGAAGTCACAAAGTATATTATTAACAATGTTTGAAGGAGAAGCTGATGCTCTGATTCCTCAGTGCTGTCTGCACTGGAAAGATCTGGCAGTACTCCTGGGCTGGGAATGCCCCAGCATTTCTTCAGCACCAACCTCCTTCAAGCAAGACTAAGTAGTGTGTTACACCAACAATACAGCCCTAATGTAAGGGACTGCAGTGCTACTCATGTAACCAGACAGGCATCTATCACATGGCAGAGGACATGATGTATGTAGCAGGAGATGGCCAGGCTGACATCTGGAGAGAGGCTGCAAAGAAGCCTCCCCAAGGGCATCACCCCGATTCTCCCTTATGCCTACTCCAGACTTTCCTGCCAGACACTTTCCTGGTTCACCTGCTGCTCTAAGACCTCGCCCATACTCCATGATAAAGGAGGTGGAGTCAGTCATCAAGCTCAACGTAGGGGCCAGCCATGCCCCACACATCAGGTCTCTCAGGTCCCAGTGCCACATTGCATGTCTGTGTGAGGTACTATTGCCTGACTGCAAGAAAGTCTGGGGTGAGTCAACTGGGGCTTATCAGGATTGTGCCCTCCCCATGGTTACTAAAAAATTTGTCATTGGCTTTAAACAGACAAAGATTGAAATCCAATGAATTAAGAGAATGAACAAAAAAATATAGTAGAAATACGTATCCAAGTAGCCTGAAAAACCATCTGAATACAGCCATCCATGCCTGCCCCACAACTGGGCATTGCCTACCTCTTATCAAAGAGCCAACAGGAAAGTGTGACAGTAATCCAAAGATTGTTAAAATGTCACTGCCTTTAAAAAGTGCTCAACAGCAGATTCAGAAAGTTTTGATAAAATACCTAGTTAACAGGCAGTATAGAAACAGACCAACTATAGTTGATAAAATATAAACAGAAGATTAAAACGTGCCTATCAAATAAAATCAGATTATATTTTATGATTAATTATCCTCTCACCCTTGCAAACTGAAAAATTCTGTAACTCAAAATTAATCTCCCAGGGCATCACATATATCCATACACCTGAGGATCTATATAATTGCAGGAACCAACATCCCAAATCACAACCAAAGCTTCATCATCTTTTTTTATAGCTTGAAAAATCCAACTTTGTCCATCACCCTTAGGGAGGATGATATATTATACAGGAGTTATCTATAGCCTACCTAACAATTGCACAATTAATCAGGTTTGCATGAAAGCACTCTGTGGGGACCCCTCTTTCCTCCAGATGTTCTGTTACTCTTTCCAGCAACCCACTGCCCCAGCTTTCTCCCTCCCAAAGCTTTGCCTTTGCCACCCTAACAGATTTCTGAAACCCATTTCCAACTCCTGCAAGCTGGGCTTTTGAATTTAGACACACTGTTCACTTAGAAGTGCTTGTATGAGAGTGGAAGTGCTGCCAACCTCAGAAAGGCAACAAAAAGCAGTGAATGTATGTATTTCCTTTTACACAAGTATTATGTAGGCCAGTCACCTGATTTTTGAACTCCTAATACTAATTGCCAGCTTAATGTCTCCCGACAGCATGATTGCTGTATGCACACAAGCATAAGCCTCAAGCTTCTGAAATTTCTGTGGCTGCTCCTCTGTTCTTCGAAAACATTATTGAGAGCTGCTTTCCTACACAGCCATGAGAGGAGGGCTCAGCATTATCCCTGCCACGGCTCTGATTAACCTCCTCTCTCCAAGAGGAGTGGAGAAAGGCAGCCAAAGGGAGGATATCCCCCTCCTCCCCATCCAAGGCTGAAAAATTCACTAAGACCAGAGTTTCTCCAAGCAAGAACGGCAGCAGAGTCAAATTGCATCACAATTTCCCACCTGCCTTTTCATCAACAAAATCTGAGCCTGTGGCACTGAAATCAATCAGAATTTTATTATGTACTGAATTGAAGAGAGGGAAAAAGGGAAAAGAACAATGAAAAAGGCCTGTCATTCTAAGTTATAGTTCTCATAGACAGCCTAATTGCTTTCCTGTGCACAAAAGGGACTCTTTTCTTCAGTGGTTCAACTAGTTGGCTATAAAATGGGTACACTGCATTTATTCAGGCATGTAGAGGGCAAAAAGATCATCACACACATACTGAAAAACACACCTTTGCAATAGGGAGGCAAGAACTTGCAATACACTAAGCAAATAACTTATTTGTACCACAACTGGATTCAGATAGAAATTGTCAATATAATTTTTTTAAACAGAAAGTAGGTACTTCCTTCACTCGCACTGAAAAAAGACCCAGCAATCCTACACCTTCCCACCTGGATGGGTGAGGCACTACAGGTGCTCTGGTGCTCTCTCCTCCTTAGATCCGAGGCGTGGGCTGGCAGCCTGCACAGCAACAGGGGAGCTGGCACGCCAGCCTGGTGGCAGCAGTCCATCTTGCTCGGTGCACCTTTCTGCGCTCCACAGACAGTACAGAGAGCTTGCCTGCCTGCCAACAAAGCTGCTCCGTGTCAGCTGGCAACCGGCTTGTAACCTGGAGCAAGAAACACACCCCCCAGAGGAATATAATTGACTATTCTTGTCTCTGGCATAGACACCTCTCCCCTTTTGTTGTTGTTTTGTTTTTAATTAAACTGTTGATTAGACAGTTCTCATGTCTCCTTTTCATGCTTACTTCCCCCTTAGAATGAGATTAGGGGAATTTTTTTACAAGTCTGTATTTAACAAAAAACCTTTTTATTCCACTGTGAGGAGTTTGAATATTTATTGCCTAAAATGTGCCTATTTGGGGGATATACCTATAAACATAAGGAAAGACTATTATTTGATAATTGAGTGAATCAGGACACAAAACACGTGGGATTTATATATATATATATACTGTTCCTTTCCTTATGCAGTCCATGTAACCAGTACACAAAAAAAGTCAATATTTGTTTGCAGACCTTCCCTCACCCTTCAGGAGTGTCAGTTATTCCAGAAACATGCAAACGTTCCCGTACTTCTGTGCTTTATCACCACCAACCACTCCACTACTAACTGCTCCTTTTCTAAGCTTTAGCGTCGACTTTAAAGGCTTTACAGCCAGCGACGCCTCGTCTCGATTATCTGGCATCGCTCTGCACCCTTCACGAATGCTCCGCATTTCCCAAGTCATTAGAAAGGGATTAGCAAACCCAGCGCCCAACAGACTCTTGGTTGTTCCCTTGAGAGCCAAAGGAATCCCACCAGAGGCTCTTGAGGGCGCGAAGTCTGCCCCCGAGTTATCCTTCACCTCATATTTCACTAAGGCGGGGAAATATAATCGTTTTTCCTGGTGTCCCTCCATTGTCTTTTAAAGATCTTTCAATCGTGGCGCTGCCGGGAAGCACCTAAGGGATGGCAACCTGGTCTAGTGAGAGGCGTACCTGCCCACGGCAGAGGATCTGGACTGGATGGCCTTTAAGATCTCTTCCGACCCAATCCAGTCTGTGATTCTACGAGCGCACCCGGCTCCAGCCCTTTTCCAGAGAGCATCCCGAGCGCGGCGCCATTTCCCTTCCCGGCCGCGCCTCTCCCCCCTCCCCCCCACCTCATCGCCGTGGTACGAGGCACCAAGGCTCGGCCTCTCCACTGGGACCACCACACGGCACAGCCCTGCAGGACTCGCGGGCACGGGCCACTTTCCAACCCCGCACGGGGGGGTCTCGGGAGAGGTGTGCCAGGCCGGGCCGGAGCATTCACCCATCCACCGCCGCTGCTGCTGCCGCCTGGAGCCCGGCCCTGCGCGCTGGCC
>JAAWXA010000004.1:20031302-20100512 GCA_038090715.1 Florisuga fusca
GCTGACACGGGGCCCCGCCGGCCTCCGGGGCCGTGACAGCCGCCGCCAGTCCCGGCTACCGACTCAGCACCCTCATCGACTTCCTTCTGCACCGGACCTACGCCGAGCTCACCGTGCTGGCCGACCTGTAAGTGACCCAAAGCCCCTCGGCCCTCTCCCGCGCCTCACTCGGCTCGGCTGCCGGGATTGGCAGTGCCGCCTCTCTGCAGCCCGGCAGCGTGAGGAGGCTTCGCCCGGGATCTGTCCCGGCGCCCGGCCGAGGCTGGATGGGGCGGAGGGGGAGAGGGGCCGGAGTTGGTTTCTCCTGCTGCTTCTCCCACTCTGGGGAAATGCCCTGTCCGTGCGGGTTTGTTTCTGTGTTTAGGGTGAAGGCTGCCCGGTAGTCTGTCATAGGTGTTTGTGTGGAATGCAGAGCAGCTGGATGCAGGTTGTCGGGTTAAATACATAAGTTTGCCCTTAGGTTAGTGTCAAAAACTTAAATTGTAGTGTTTATGCTGATACCAAAATACATGAAACATGTGAAACTGAGATACTTTCAGATGCTGCAACTCACTGAGCTGCTTGTGTACTTCTTCAAAGAGTATTTGATTATTTGGGGGAAACAAGTTATTGACATTTACTTTATTATCTGATGTGTTGATGTTGTGCTTGAATTGGCAAAACAAAGGAATATTTTTGGGCCAAGAAAAACTTTTCCTGAGAGCATTTAGATTCTGAGTACACCTGTTTCCCTTTTACTTTGATTAACTTTAGAGGTTCTTGTAGAGAGCTTGTATGTTTTGAGAATTATGTGCAAAACAAATGAAAGAATAGGTATAGTCCTTGTAAAGTACCATTTCTGGTAAGTATGCAGGATTTTGCTTGACTTGGGGTTAAGGGTGTTCAAACTCTGGAAAGTTTTTAGAGTTTTAGAATTTTAGTTTGTTTTGGAGGAACTTCCAAAATGTCAGTCAAGAAGTCTTTCCTGTTGGTTTATGGCATATGTAGACAGTAATGGATGCTGTATGTATGTGTTCTTGTAGGAACATGTGCCTGTGGTATCTTTTATTCTTGTTTTAAGGTGTAGAACAGGTCCTTTTCGCTTAGGGACATAGTTAGGACACAAGATAAAGTGGTATGAACAACACATGCCTTGAGCATTTTGGTTTACCATAAAGTTTATAAGCTATGGGATGTACCCTCCAAAAGCCTAGAGAGCTAAACTTATCTGCTGTATGCCATCCATAGGGACCTTGGCAGACTCCAGAGTTGGGGCCATGCCAACCTCATGAAGTTCAACAAGGCCAAGTGCAAGGTCCTGCTCCTGACCTAGAGCAATCCCAAACACAAATGCATCCCAGGCAGAGGATGGATTGAGGACAGTCCCGTGGAGGACTTGAGCATGTTGGTTGATGAGAAGCTCAACATGAAGTGGCAATGTGTATTTGCAGCCCAGAAAGCCAACAGCATCCTGGGCTGCACCAAAAGAACTGAGCACCAGGTCAAGGGAGATGATTCTTCCCTTATGCTGTGCTCTCCTGGAGAACTGTGTCCAGCTCTGGAGCCCCCAGCACAGGAAGGACATGGACCTGCTGGAGGAAATCCAGAGGAGAGCCAGGAAGATGATCAGAGGGCTGTGAAAGACAGGCTGAGAGCCTTGGGGTGGTTCTGCCTGCAGAAGAGAAGGCTCTGAGGAGACTTTATAATGGCCCTCCTGTACTGGGAGGGACTTTTTACAAGGGCATGCAATAATAGGATGAGGGGGAATGGCTTTAAAATGGGAGAGGGTAGATTTGGATGAGATATTAGGAAGAAATTCTTCGCTTTGGCAGTCATGAAGCACTGGAACAGATTGTCCAGAGAAGCTGTGAATGCCCCATGATCTTTAAGGTCCCTTCCAACAGTAACCATGACAAAGCATGGATTTGGCTAGTAGAAAGCCCTGCTGGAAGGTGTTATTCTTCCCTCCAACAAATTTTCTGATTCTTTTACCAGCACCAGCCTAGTCCTAGAAAAAAAACACAACTTCTTAAAATGAGACGATTGTGATACCTGTGGAACAGTACAGAAATAGTCCCTTCTCTGCAGTAGGGTCTGTCACGTAGGTCTCTGATAAAGTTCTAGAGTATGGCATTTCTGCACTTTAAAAATGGAAAAAAAACTGATTTCAGGAAAGTCAGGGAAGAGCAAATTTTAACACCACTGCAGATGTTTTAGGATTGCACCTGTGGATTAATTAACTCTAGTAATGGATGCTTAGTGAGAGCCGTCGTTTACAAAGCACAGGCAGTGATACTATGTGCTTTACTAGATTAGCAGCAATCCTGGGATTTCAGCATCCTTCATCAAGCCTTTAAATTGATTTTAGCAGTTCCACTTACCTTGTACAGACTAGCAGTGGGTGGTCTGTGATGCTCTAATATACCTGATTTTAGTTGTTGTGTCCCCCCATCACCTTTAGCTAGGCTACTTTCTAGAGTTATCAAGCTACTTCTGTTATCAAACATGTACTTTCATTGTATTTAGGAAACATTTACAATTGTAGAAATTTTGAAATGCTCTGTAGGTGTGTAGAAGTTATTCTTGTACTTAGTTTAAGGTTAGCAAAATTTATAATAGTCTGAAGTGTAATAGAACAATATATATTAATATATAATATATAATGTATAATAAGCATTGTTTTTTTTTCTTTTTAATATAGATTACCAAGAAAGACTGATATGGAAAGGTGAGTTACAGTAAGACAATCTATAATGCATTTTAAAGTATAGAACTTTGTTTAAGATATTGGTTAATATAGGACTGTTTAAATGAAACATTTTTCACCTAATTTTAGATTTTGTGCAAGAAAATAAGCTGTGTCTGACTCGCTGTCACTACATAGTTTCAATATTTTTTTCTCAGCATCAATGACAGTATTAGTTTTTTGTTTTGTTTGGACTTTTTTTGATGTTGCACTGTTCAGTAACATGCTGTTGCTGTTATAGTAGGTGAACTCTGTTAAGGCATTTTTCTCTTCATGAGAGAATCTTGAAACAATGAAGTGACAGTAAAGCTGATGTGAAAGGGAACTGCAGAACCTAAATAGATTCTGGTTAGTGTGATAAAGAAATTTTTTTGTTCTAAAGCAGTTCAACAAAGAAAACAAGGTGAAAATCTTTTCTCTGCTTTTTCCCATGTTACTTGATCTTTCCTTTAATGAGCACTGTTTTCTGCTTCTGTTCTATATGTTTTTGAAGAGCAGAGATAATTAGAGAACAAATGTAAGAGATCAGAAAGGCCTTTTCCCCTTCTCTCCTCTCGCCCCACCCCCTGAGATGAAAGAACTTGTTTTACTTGTTTCTACTAATAAATTTTATAGAATTTGCCAGAAAATTATTTCTTCAATTTGTGTTGACATGCTAACTGACCTGATTTTTTTTGGAGATACAAGAATGTTGATAAAAAATTCTGTGTACCAGGATGGTCATTAATTCAGTAATCTCAAATATTCCAGAACTCTCATAACAGTGGTGGAATTAACCCCATTTTCAGGGAATCATAATCAGGGAAGATTCCTTCTGCTGGTTTTGCTTATGCATGATATTTTATGAAAAGAAACGATCTGGGTTTTACTGGCGTGTTTTTGTTGTTTCTTTTTTTTAACCATCATTCTATTTGCTGAGGAAATTGCATTCATCTTAGGTCCAGATCTCCCTTGTACTGCTAGGGTGGCTTCTCCCTTCTAGACATTCACCATTTTGTGGTAAAGCTGGAACCTACTTTGTGGGGCACACAAGGTTTGGAACAAAATCTTTAGTCCTAATGGATTACAGATAAAAGAAAGTAAGACAGTGTAAATGGTTACAAAGAATGTTCTGCAGCTGAAATTGTCTTGAAATTAAATGTTCACCTACTTGTCAGCTTTGATATACAGCTCTTCTTGGTGGCTTTCCAGCTCTTGGAGGAAAATTGTAAGGAATATAACTTAATTATCCAATTTATTCTATTTTTCCTAAATTTTTAAGAGCTGTAATGGCAGCAGTAGTTGGCCTTCAAGCTGTTTCTTGAAGCTCACCTGGTGATATGGCATACAGACTTTTATGAAGATGTTGTGGCATTATCCTGTAATAATGTTAACATAAAATCTGCTTTCATTACTGCATTGCCTAACTAAGAGATTCAGTGATATGGAAAATTGTTAGGAAATTATGCATTATCAATGGCAGGAGAAAACTCTTGCAAAAAGATGTTGTTGGATTAGAAAAGCATTAGTACTGTGGTGTGAAATTAATAGTGCTGGATTCTGGGAGAAATTCAAAGGCTTGTTTCTTCAAAATGGGGACTTTTTAAGCTCCATATTCTTTATCTTTTCCATTTTATCCTCCAATAAAGTGTAACAGTGGGAAACATTTTATCTAAATACAGTAGTGGTTTTTTATGATTAATTTTGGCTTGGATTATAATGATTTTGTAAGGTGCTGTCTTCTGTTGTGGGGAAATGGAAGGTGAAACCTTACACCTGCATTTCTGAGTGAACAGTTCCTGTTGAGCAGTATTGTAAAAAAACTTCCAATACCTATGTAAACATGCTGTTTTCCTAAAAACAGGTTTCGTACTGGTTTTGCAGCAGTTAGGGAACAAGACTGTTACTTCTCAACCTGGCAGAAAAAATGGTTGTCCACACAAGATTAAAAAATATATTCAGAACTATTGTAAAAACGTGGTATTCGTTAGTTCAACAACACTGCAATTACACACCTTGTTCTAGTGAAACATTGAGTTCCATTCTTTTCCAATGACAAAATAACTGTTACTTCATTTCTTTCATATACACAGTTTTGGTTGGATTGATTTTGGAGTCTGAGTTCATCTCTCTGAAGTAAAAGACAGTTTCAAAGTAGGATGAAGTTGTTCTGGGTCATATCCACTTGAGTTTTAAATATCTGCTAGGATGGAGATTTTGCAGCCTTTCTGGGCAACCTACTGCAGTCTTTGACCACCTCAATGTGTGTTCTTTGTTTTTCTGATGTCAGACTAGCTTTTCACTCTTCTAGTTTGTGGCTGTTATACTTCATCCTGTTGCACTTTTGAGAAAACTGTGCTTCCTTCTTCTGTGTAACACCCCTTTAGATATTTGAAGGTAGCAGTAGGCTCTCATAATAGCCTTCTCAAGCTTTCTCATCCCCTCCTTGTATGTCATGTGTTCTAGCTCCTGTATCACTTCTGTCTGGCAGCATCCTTTTGGCTAGGGAGTATAAAACTGGATGTAGTGCTTCAGATACAATCTCACAAATGCTGGCTCAAGGTGATTAATCATCCTCCTTGGCCTGGGCTGCACTGGTGCAAATACAACCTGTCATTTTTGCCAGGTCACATCCCTGTTCCTGTTCCCCTGTCCACCAGAACCCCCAGGTCCATTTCTGGAGAGCTGCTGCCCAGCTGCTGCTTAGTACCTAGGCTTCACTGTTACATGAGAATTTTTGGTTCCAAATGCAGGACTTTTTGTGTGGTTTTGCTGAACTTCATGAAGCTCCTGTCAATCAGTTCCTCCATCCAGCTGAGGTAGTTGAATGTTTGCTGCTACTGGTTTGGCATCCCTTGCAAACTTCCAAAGAGTGCAATGCTTTGCATCATGCACATAGTTGATGGAAGTGTTAAATTGTATTTGCCCCTGTATTGGCCCTTAAGGAACCCACTTGTGACCAGTATTAAAGAAATCCAACTGGTAGCCAGTGCCAGCCTTTTATTCCTAGCAGTCCTGCCTCATAGTCCACTTGCCCATGCCATATCTCATCAGCTTGGCTACAAGGATATTATGGGAGATCTCAAAAGCTGTGCAAAGGAATGTAAACACATCTGTCTTCATGCAAATCAAGGCTTCTTTTGTGTTCTTTATCTTTCTGGAAGTGGCTTCTGGGAAGGTTTCTTCTAAGGATTTTCTTCTTAACTGAGCTTAGACCAACTGCTCCTATGGGTCCCCAGATCCTTCTTGGCCTACTTGAAGAAAGGCAGGTAGTTTGACTTACTCCAGTCGTGAAGGCCTTTGATCACTGCCATACTGAAAATCATCCCAGTGGCATGGGTCAGTCCCCTGAGTACCTTTGGGTAAATCTCATCCACTCCAATGGACTTTTGTATGTCAAGCTTGCTTAAGCAGTCCTTAACCTGATACTTTTTTACTGTAGCTAATGCTTCACTTAGTCACTAGTCTGAAGGATTTGAACCCCCTGAGATCAGTAAAGACCAAGGTAAAGAACACACTGAATGCTGTGGTCTTTAGAAAGCTTTTTAATGTGCTTTGATTTGCTTTTAAAGGCCTTGTAAATATGCTCTTCCTTGAATAGAATTTTTTGTGCAGCCTAGCATAAGGTCCGGTCTCAATAATGAAGGATGAAGTGTCCTGGTTTGAGCCAGGATAGAACTAATTTCCTTTCTTGTAGTATTACTTACAGCTAAGTCTTTTGTAAGTAGCTGCACTTGCTGAAATTAATGACATGTTTCTCAGTCAGTGTCTGCTGGTGGGACTGATAACACTCGATGTTTATAGTTACGGCTAGAGAATGGTATGCAGAGCCAAGGCCACTACTTGGTTCTGAAAAACATCTTATACTTTGAAAAGAGAAAGGAAGTAGAAGGAGTCACACCTGCAGCCCTCCTTTAGGGAGGAGCAGTGCATACAGATGACCAAAACTGAAAAAACAGAGTATTCCATCCCATACGCATCATATTGGGTGTAAATTTGAGGGATCACGAGGATCAAGTTCCTCTTAATCTATGGCCTGCATCCTGGGAGGATTCTGTCCGTTTGTCTTTCTCTGATCCCAGTCTGTGCCCTCCCAGATCCGTGTGTTCCTCTGCATCCAGCTCCCATCTGTCAATGACTCCAGCAGCCCAGCCTCGGTGGTGACATGAGGGTTACTGGGGGTAAGGGGAGAAGAATGTGGTACCTTTTTTGTGTATATTTGGATATATTTAATATATATTTAGTTATATTTAATTTAGTGTTTCATGAAAACTGTGTAGTTTAGTTTCCAGCTTGTAAGTGTCTCTCCCTTATTCTCCTTTCTGTATTGGGAAGAGGGGCTAATAGAAAGCATCTGTCACTCATTTATTTGGTGGCCCAGTGTTAAACCATGACATACAGGAATGCAGCAAATTTGAAAGAGTTGGTGTTGTTAGTAGACAAGTATATGGATATGAATTCCCAAGACAGTTGTCCCTCAAGGATGAAAGTGGTGCTTCTGGAAGTAGGATTCTGTCAAATAGAAGTAACAAGTCTTCTGTAACTTCATGTGTGTTATATTAATGGAACAGTTACTGCAGTACTGGGTATAGTTTTATCAGTAATTTAATTACTAAATTGCTGTGCATTTTTCAGTGGTTTTTCTTGTTTTGTTTTTTCTTTGGGGGGTTGGGTTGGGAGGAGTTGTTTACCTTTGATTGCTGGCTACGGAACATAATTTTGAATTTTTCTTGCTGTTATGTTGTTTTCAACACAAAAGGTTGATTGAGATAACTACTTGATTTTAGCAATTTGTATATGGAGCTTATCTGACAGATGACTGGCATTCTAAAGTCTCACTGTAGACATCTTTCAAATCCCCTCATTTTTATTTTAGAATCTTTCAAAATTTTAACTTATTTTCACTGTGTGGTTACTATTAGAGCATTATGTACAGACAGTGGCTTGTGCACCACTTGAAATCTTAATATCAGGTGGAATGCCATTCTAAAATATATCCTCTAGAACTCAGAAAAGTTACTGGCTTAATGCCCACGTACTTGGGTGATGTTTGTAGTATATAATGCAAGAAATTGGACCAGATGGTGTTAGTTGTGCTTGTGGCCTAAATGTTCATTTGCTACTAGCAAATTATGCTTTATTTGTTGCACAAAAGAAATAACCTCATTACACAACACTTTCAGCAGAAACAGGCTCTATCTATATTATCATTATGTGCTTTACAGATTAGGATCAGAAGGAGGTGCAACTTCTATTTGGTAGAGGCTGTTATCTGTTGCACAGATTAATGTTCTTCTTGGCCAGATGTATAAGTTACTTTAGAAAACCCTATTAGGAAAACATCTATGGGTTAGGGTTTTTTTGGGGGGGAGTTTGTTTGGTTGAGTGGGGTTTTTTGTTTTGTTTTGTTTGTTTTTATTGTTTTTATTTGTTTTGCTTTTTCCAAAATAACTTGAAAACCATGATGAAAGTGGTGAATTGTATGTGTAGAAAAGGAAGAGAGTAGATTAAATGGTATTTCAGTGTGTATGGTATTGCAGATCTACATTGTAGATCTGGATCTCTTGTCTAATGCATCTATAATGCAGGTCTTCAACAAAGGAGGAAAATCTGGGCATGCCCCTGCTATTTTCTCTTTTAGGAAAAATAACTCATTGCAATTTCTTTGCAGGGCAAAGAATTTTTGTATTTCAAAACACTGATACTAGGCTTAAGATCTACCTTGGACAGATTTTATTTTCAATTGCACCAAAGAGATTTTTAAGTGCTGTTGGTTCCATGTACAGGATGTATTAGTGTCTTGCACAACACTGTTTGACTATAAGCCTAAGTAATAATTTCTGTCTTCTACATGTGACTGAAATAATGGAAAGTTTTTTTTTGTGGTCTTCCCTACCACCACTTGGTTTTTTGGCAAAATGCTAGCATATTGTAACATACTGTGTAAAGATGTTCTAAAATTACTAGAGTGATATTTTGTTTAGTATTTAATTTATGTATTGTCTTTAGTGAATGTCAGTATAATGTTACTGCCAGATTCTATAACCCTGAGGTATATTGCCTGTCTACTTCAAACTTAATCATATGCCCTGGGGAAATCCTTTAAAAGGTATAAAATTAATTCAGTTGTTAATTCAATCACTATGGAATTGTTTCTTTTAAAATCTGAGATGAAATTTATGTGAGTGCTTTTTTGTTTCCCCAGACAGTCTTGGTTAGTTCATATCCATCTATGTTGCTAGCAGTTAGGTTTGCAGAAGAGTAAGCTTTTTTTTTTCCCTTATTCTTATCAAACAAGCCATGTATTAGGGATGTCTCCATTAACAGAATTGGAAGTTATCATTACAGCTCTTTTTTTTATTGGCACAGACTTAAATCACAGCTTTAATATGTATCTGAGCACTGGCTGAATGTCCTTCTTGTTTGTTTTTCTTTCCAGAAAAATAGAAATAGTGCAGTTTGCAAGTCGCACTCGTCAACTGTTTGTTCGTTTGTTAGCCTTAGTGAAGTGGGCTAATAATGCTGGAAAGGTGGAGAAATGTGCGGTAAGTTAGCAACACAGTTTGGCATACAACAACTTCTAAGCAATATGGGATTTTACTATGCCCTAGCTTCACCTTATGGTAGAAGTTAAAAAAAAGAAAACAAAACCAACAAACCAACCAATCAAAAAAGCCCCAAACCAACCAAAACACAAAACCAAAACCAAACAATTTCAGGGTAAATTAAATTATAGCCAATTTCTTCCTATTTAGAAATTGTATAATCTTGTCTTTTAATAGTGCATGTTTCCAAAAATTCATTAGTGGCAAAAAATGATAGGCTTACCTGCATATGGTTTCAGGAATGCTTTGGGGTTAAATCATAGGACAGGAAAGATGGCTCAGTGTGTTCTTATTATCACTTTCATTCTACTCTTGGTTAAAAGAGTAAAGTCCAGTATGTTGCATAAAACAAACCCTGAGCGATAAGAAACAAATATAGTTACATTCCAGTAACAATCATCAGAGTTGTGAGGCTTTACAAGATCATCCACAGCATCACAAATGGCATGCAGATTTGAAGTGTCCTTGCATATGAGTGTAAAAAATGGTCAGAGTAGTAATCCTTTGTTTGTTTGATAGATGTTATCATTTGATTTTGAAGTGACAGATAAAATCACCTCAGTGGTGTGCACTAGATGAACTGAATATAAAAGGGCGTTGATATAACATATAACTTTTCTCTTTTGTGTGTGTGTGTGTTTTGTTTTTTTTTCCTTTGGGGGGGGTTGTTTTGGTTTTGGGTTGGTTTTTGTTTGTTTTTTTTTTTCTCCTTGTCCTCTCCAGATGATATCAAGTTTTTTAGATCAGCAAGCTATTCTGTTTGTGGACACTGCTGATCGTCTGGCATCACTAGCTAGAGATGCTCTGGTTCATGCTCGTCTACCTAGTTTTGCTATCCCATATGCTATTGATGTTCTGACAACTGGATCATACCCACGTCTGCCTACCTGCATTAGGGTAAATAATGCTACTTTATGTTGGGGCTGGTTGGGAGGAAGTCCCCTGCACAGTATCAAATCCATGCTTGTGAAAATAGTTGCCTATATGCAAATGGAACTGTTGTTCAACTGTTGTTAATAGTGCCAAGTCTTTGTAGTGTCAGTTTCTCTTGCAGAGCACTTCCTATTTAAACAAAGTTGCTTTCCCAGGAACATACCCTCTTCATTTAAACTAATTCTGCTCTATGATGAGTATAATAGCAACTCTTCTTTCTTGGTTCTTTAAATATTTGCATGTGCTAAGCCACTGTCCTAGAAAAATGAAGTGTGAAAAGGAGATGCTGCTTTCTGTTGTTCTTAGACGTTTTTCCTGGTTTTGGAAATACAATGAAATACTTAACAGTGCTCTTTAATGCTGCTGCCTTTTCTTACTGTTAAAATGCAGAATAATAGGATTTTATGAAGTAATATAAACGATACAGTAGCTGTGACTTAGATGTATAGCTACAGATAAGGATAGACTTTCAAATCGTAGTACTTAAAAACAAATTTAGTGTGGTGTAAGGCCCTGAATTTATTTAATTGATTCAAATAGAGTAGTTTTATTCACTGGTCTGTCTCCTGTTAAATGCTAAATGTAATGAACTAGAAAAAAAAATCTGAGTTTAAGATACAAAACTTTCCTCATGTGTATCTCTTTTTGTTATATGCCTGCAGCGTTTATATTTTGAGACTTCTAGTCTGGTTATTTTTCACCATTGCTACTGATAGTGTATTGTACATGTTTGAGATTCCTACACTTGTTTGTGTTTATTTTAACAGGATAAAATAATCCCTCCTGACCCAATAACAAAGAGTGAGAAGCAAACCACACTTCATCAGCTAAACCAGATTCTTCGACATAGACTAGTGACCACGGATCTCCCTCCACAGCTGGCAAATCTTACAGTTGGTAAGAACTGGAATTACCTTTGAAAGAATACATTATTGCAGCCACTCAGACCTAGGTCAAAATCATAGTGGTTTTCAGTGGTCCCTATGTGTACGCTTGCAGTATCCATATTACAGCTGTTTTTTGCATAGTGGAAGAGTAAATGGATATATGCCCGAGTTCTTCATCTTTCTCAGTTAACTAAACATTTCAGTGTCTGTTAGTTTCTGGTTTGGATTTTGGTTTGTTTTAAGAGCGTGTCTGTGATGCTTTTGAAAATGAAACTTTGTGGGTTAAGATGGTTAATAATTCTATAGGAATATTTCAGTGTGTCTTTAATTGTAAAGATACAGGGTATGCTTGGTTAACTTACTGAGGAGAAGGTTAAGTTATAGTAGAAGTAGAAGGTAGAAGTAGAAGGTTAGAAGTTATAGTAAAGACTTGCACTGAATTGTTTGTTCTGACAGTTATTTTCTTTATGACCTTGTCTACATAGTTTTGAGAGTCTTTGTTCCCAGTTCTTGAAACTGATAGCAGTGCTCACAAAGGTGTGAGGTTATATATGCCAATCAGATAAATAGTGTACGCAGTCTTCCCCTCTGTGCATATAAGTTGTGCCAAACGCTGTCATCGTTACATGAAAATGGAATTATAATGTTTTAATGTTCAATGGTTTGCAGTGAGATTGATTTCAGCCTGGATTGAGATCATGTTTTGAATCTTTTTTGAATATTGCTTAAATTATTGATTGTTGATATAGGAAAAATGGAAAAATTAAGGCAGATGTTTTGTGTAGCTGGTCAGAGTGGTAATCAGCAAAATGTTACCAGTGTTACAGTGGCATAAGTGTTAACAAGTTGTTGTGACTCAAGTACTGCTGTTCAGGACAGTTTGCTACTTCTGTCCATGCTGCTTATTGACACTGCCTTGGTTGCAGAAGCAACTGTGAAGTCATCAGAGTTGCACAGAAACATATGCAACAGAGCAGAAACCATAGGGAAGTAATTTATTGTGAGTGCCAGGAGCTACTACACTGATATTTTGAGATATCTTAGGAGACTGAGTGAAATAAAACATTTTTTTCTTCTTTAGCCAATGGGCGTGTGAAGTTCCGAGTTGAGGGTGAGTTTGAGGCCACTTTGACAGTGATGGGTGACGACCCAGACATCCCCTGGCGCCTTCTCAAGCTGGAAATTTTGGTTGAAGACAAGGAAACTGGTGGTAAAAAAAACAATAAATCAAACTTTACACTTTCTTTTCAATATGATGTTAATCTCTGATGCTGTATAAGTTGTTCGCACCAGGTGTTTTACATATCACAACTTAAGATCATGAAACTGTATATAGTTGTCCTGTTTTAACCTCACTCTATATGCTTTTACTATCTTTATAATGATTGTGGCAGTGTAGTAGACTGACTGAAATTTCCAGAGTAAACCAAAGATTTTTGTCACTTTGTTAGAACTTCTGGTATGAAAATTGCAAAGTACAGTTGTTTGGGGGTTTTTTATTAGTTTATTTAGTTGTTTTAAATACCTCATTTGCTGATGCCTAACGTGACTTATTTTTAATCTGTGAAAGATGGTCGAGCCTTGGTTCACAGCATGCAGATCAACTTCATCCATCAGTTGGTCCAGTCACGGCTGTTTGCTGATGAAAAGCCGCTTCAGGACATGTACAGCTGTCTCCGTATCCTTCTGGAAAAGCTGTTTAACATAGCCCTGCTCTTCCTAGTGGCTGGAGGTCGAGAAAGATGGGTTCTTCATTAAGCTAGGGAGAAAGTGTGAATGTAATGTAAAAGTTATGTCCTTGGAAACAGTTATTTTCAGGTGCCAGCATGTAGATCTGATTTTCTGCACTTAATCAGCAAGAGTAAAGGTGAGATACTCAAGACAGCAGGTTGTGTGGTACATCAGTGCTGCAACAGCTGTGCTAATTTCAGAGATAACTCTATATTCTAACTTGGAACGTATGGCAGCTGTCAGCTCTTACTACCAAGAACTGCAGTAAGGTGATGATGGTGTGTTAACTGTTTTGCACCCGTGTGAATAATAAAATGAGGAGCAGCATGTGCAGAAAGTAGTGCAGTCACTTTCTACCTGCAAAGGGCTAATTGCTTGACAATGTGAAAGTTTTCTGTGGAACAGTTTCTGCAGAAACAAACAGAATCATGTTATTAATATAATTATTGTTGAATCATATTAAACAGGATCATGTGATCAAACCAGGATAGATGGGTTTGTGTTAGCTGTTGGGTGAATTGAATTTCCCTGTTAGTAATCTTTTTTTCCCTAAAATATGATCAGAGTTTAAATCTATGAAAGAAAGCTATTGTGACACTTTTGTCTAACACTCTGCCTTAGGAAAGAGTTTTTTTTAAAAAAGGCAAAATGCCTTTGAGAAATATTTGATGTTGTTTACGTCTGTATATTTGGATTTTTACATCAGTGCTTTTTTGGACAGTGTCTTGTCTGCCTTTCTTGACAAATTGTTTTATGTAGTGTACAGAAATGAGTTTTTGTAGTGTAGACTTTCTAGAGACATGTTTTCTTAACTCCATTCATTAGACTCCTTCTGCTTAGCACTTCAGCTGGAAGTCTTGCATTCACAAACACTAATGCTGATTCGAGAGCGCTGGGGTGACCTTGTGCAAGTGGAGCGATATCATGCAGGGAAATGTCTCTCCCTCTCTGTTTGGAAGTAAGTTAGTATCAGAAGGGCCGTTAACAAACAAATGAAATATCAGTACTGTTTTAATTTACTAAGCTTGAGCCAGGGTTTTCAGAATTGTACTTATTTTTTTATGTGAGACTCGTGAGTTGTGATTAGGGTTAGGGTTAGGGTTAGGGTTAGGGTTAGGGTTACTGAAACATGTTGCTTGGCTTGCAAAGTGAAGAATGTACAGGAGAACAACAGACAGTTACAAATCAGCTCATATTTATGTGGATAGGTAAATAAATTAGTTCTTTGTCAGTCTTTTACTGAATTCATTGCTTGAATTACACTAGATAAAAATTTAAAAAGCAACCCAAATACCCTGGTTGGGTTCAATTTGCAGCCATCTCAAACTTTTTAATGTAGTTATAGTTTGCCAACAGTTCTTCATTAAAATGAAATCTAGAAAAAGTTTTTTTCAGTTCAGCTGACAATCTTCTTATTAACCATAAATCTGAGAATCAGGCATTAGCTACTGAAAAGCATATTTTCTACTATTCCAGTTACATGGTTTAATCATTCTCTTTATTTTAAGTCAACAGGTGCTTGGCAGGAAAACAGGGACCGCATCTGTTCATAAAGTCACTATTAAGATTGATGAGACTGATGTCTCAAAACCCTTACAAATATCTCATGAGCCTCCACTGCCAGCCTGTGATTCCAAACTGATGGAAAGAGCCATGAAGGTAAAGATTTGTTTTTCACTAGGCATCTGGTTTTATAAATCGAAAAACTTAAAAATGCTTTGCATTGTCAGGTTATTTCACTTTGGTTCAAATTAAAGAGCTGTTTCTGAGGTTTCTAGTCAGTATGTATTCTGGGCTTTGTTGTGTTTATATTGGAACCTAAAATTGTTACAAATTATTGGCCATGACTTCATCCTAAAAATTACACCTATTTCACAGTGCATTATATCTTACATACAAGACAGAATGCTGAGGCTGGGGTGAAACAACAGCAAAGTTTCAGTTGTGGTGAACATTTGGCTTTAAGTGCTTTATAGAGAGCCAGCTTTTCTGTTTCGTGTCTTGGACATGCTGTGTAAACCTCTTCTGAAAATCAGCTTCCCCATGCCACTTGAATTGGCTGCCCAGCAGGGCTGTTCACTTAAAGCTTGGTTTTACATGATCACTAACCAGATCAAGTCATTTGGCCTATCTGAATACACCTTTATATTGTTCAAATTAAAACAGGGGCTGTTGAGTTTATCCAAAATTACCAACTACAGTCAACTTTCTACTTGAATGAGGCTTCCTTGGTGGTAATTCTAGATCTTGGTTAACAGTATCTAAAGGAAACTGCATTCTAGGTCTTACATTAAGTCTTCTGTAAGTTACTATTGTGTCTGGCTGTGACACATCAGGATCTGCTTGTCATTATGTCTTGCAGTGTCTGGGATTTTTAAGAGTCAGTAAACTGGAGTGACTGGTATAGTTTTCAGACTTCATGTAGAGTTTTTCCACAGGGAAACCTGGCCCCCCCAACCTCTGACTCAGATTCTGTTACCTGTTCTACTGGTGATAGTCTTCAGCTACTGCACATACTTTGTATTTAAGGCTTTGGACCATCTTATTTACCCAAGCTGACAGACAAGTCACTATATAGTGAATATCAAGAACTTCATATGATTGGGCTACAGAGAAATGTGAGAAATATAGTGGAGCATTGTAGCCTTCTATTATGAAAGGCTACTATACTACTGTTAGTATACTAAATGTATTCTAAATTTACTCATTCAGTAGCCTAAACTGGCATATTTAGAGTACTAAATATACAGTTAATTTAGTGAAGATACTGTATCTATGCCTAAACCCAGGAAAATGTGCTTTGTCCAGAACTTCAGCAGAAGTTCCACTGGAGATGATGTAATCTAAGCTCACTGAATCAGGTCTACACACTGTAGGTTAAGATAGGAGGCCACTGTGAATTTGAGATTTATCAAAGTTAATGCTGACTCCCTTTATAACTACTTGTTCTTAAAAAATTATCAGCTATGATATATACACTTCTGTTCCAGTGTTTGAATAATGATCTCGGGTATAATGACGTGGATAGCACACTGTGTTTCTGTTTGTTCAAGGTACTATATAAAACAGTGGCATGAAAACTATGTTTGTCCAACCAAGTTATTATACATTAACCTACTGAAAATTAGATGTAGCTATAGAATGTGTAGTCCCTTGTTTGTGGAGAAAATTTAACTCCTAGTAGCTGCTGAGTTGCTATGCTTTTGTGGATGAAGACTTGATTTTGAAGGCCTAGTCTTGGAAAACTAGTCTTTAGGGGAAGGTCATTCTGGTACCTATGAAGAAATATACTGAAATTCTGTATAATTCTGTTCTGGTATAAACCCCTTCTGCATTTACCTGTTAAGATAGGATAAAATTCTAGTTTTATTCATCTTGATTAGTTTTTGAAGCAATGTGAAGTTAACTAGAAAAAGGTTTTGCAGTAATCTGTGCAGCTTTTGCATATGCGAGATACATAAATAACATTGCTGTATTCTGAATGAATGCAAATGCTTTAATCTAAGTTGCACAAATAAGCTATGGTGAGTGTAAGTGGTTATATTTGACACTGGTAGTGCCACAGTTTCTAGATGCTGTAGATGTAAGCCTCTAGGTACTCCTGGACTGGGTAGGGTTTTTCATCTTCTGTTGCCTGCCGCTGCATCTTCACTGCATTGTTATCCTAATAAGCAGGACTAAAACTAGTGTGTTGTATTTCATGCTACAACTACATGTGTTCATGTGGAGGCAACTGTATTTTAATAGAGTGCTGGTTATGGAGATTTTGTGGCTGTTTTTTTTTATTTTTTTCCTTAGCTTAAGCTAGTTATGAGCAGATTCAAGCTCATATGAAAAATACTCTAGCCTTGATCCAGAGGAACTAGGTCTGCACAGGCAGTGGTAACAGCATAGTTTGTGAAACTTTTCTTGTATGTTTTCTACTAGTCTTTTCTCAAAAACCCTCTACTGCCTTCTCTACAGGCAGAATCTTCTGTTAGTTTATTTGATTTTATAGTGATTCAAATACAGAAGTTAGTCATTTAGTTCACCACAGTTCTAAGCAAGTTGTTTCTGAAGAGATTGTTTTATTAAGTAACTTTGCTCCAGTTTGCTAATGCATAAAGTCTACACATCAAATTTGGGCTTGCTCAAGTACGTTCCTTTTTTACAGATTGATCACCTATCAATAGAAAAACTCCTCATAGACAGTGTCCATGCAAGATCTCATCAAAAACTCCAGGAGCTGAAAGCCATTCTTAAGAGCTACAACATTAATGACAATTGTATGTATTTTCTACCAAAGTTTTTTCCAAGTTATTTTCTATTTGCCCCTAGGAATGATTTCCTTTTTCCTTGGTGTTTCTTGTTGTCGTTAATTTAGATTAAAAACATGAAAAACTAAAGGGGGATGTGTTCAGAAATAACAAGACTTAGTTTTACATTATTCTGCATTGATAACTGTAAAATACCTCAAAATACAGCATTATAGATGACACTGGTAGAATATTTTAGTCTGGATTGAAGTGTTAAAATTGTTTACTGTAAAATTTGTACGTATTCAGAACTGAAAGGAAATACTTCACTTTCTTGAGCTAGTTCTGTGTGAAACGGCTTCAACTGGGTTCAAACTATTGGCATTTCAGTTGATTTTATAATAATGAAGCAGCGAGCTAAAAAGATACTAAAAAAATAATGATCTCCTTCAAATTTGTCCTGTCTTTTTCTCGTTGGATTGTTATTAATACTGTTTTCACAGAGAAATTCTTATAATCAGTTCCCTCTATGTTGAGTGTAATAATTGGTTTTTTTATAGAAGCAATCTTAGCTTGCACGGGTTCTGTGATTACAATGAGCTAAGTCTTAATATGATGAACCTGAATTTTGTGTCAATTTATTATCATAAATTTTTGTAGCGTTCATTGAGACGGCTCTTCCAACTCTTGTCATTCCAATTTTGGAACCATGTGGTCGATCAGAGTGCCTGCATGTATTTGTTGATCTCCACTCTGGAATGTTTCAACTGATGCTGTATGGTGTTGGTAAGTAGCTGCAAAACCAGGTTATATTTGCAAAAGTCCTGAATTATGAGGTAGTTTTGTGTGGAAAAAAACCTGTCAGATCTGCAAAGTTCTGTAAGTAAATAAGCATAATGCAAATGAACACCATGCTTGGGTCATCACCTTAGGTACTTGAATTTGAGGAATAGAGAAGTGGATCTTTGTGCTTAAGAGCCACACTTCAGTTACATATATTTTAAAAAGACAACAGACTAGATATTGTTAAGCATCACTACAATGCATATTCTTTATAACTAGGGATTCCTGGGTTGTGCTGTTAATGAATGTAGTCATATGGGAAATGTGACCTTATAAATCTTGAGTTACTGTTTAGGTTTCAGATTAAATTAGTTGATTCAGTTTATTTGCCTAAACATCCTGCTGTGATTTTACAAGCGTTGTGGATCACTTGTTGTGTATCTTAACCTCTCTCTTAACAATGAGCCACATGGAGAAGACAAGGGACAACAATTAAAAGTGTTTTCAGGAGTGTTTTCACCTCAGTATAAGAGAAATTTTCTTTGCAGTGGAAACAGTCTCTGGAACAATGCCCCCAGGAACATGGTGGAGTCCCCATCACTGGATATTTTTGAGATGTAGTTGGACAGGATACTAGATATTCTCATCAAGGCTCCCTCTACCATGAAAGGATGGACCAGATGGTCTTTTCAGGTCCCTTCCAACCTTAGCTGATCTATGATTGTGTGATTAACTGTTTGTTAAATTAGATGAGAGACTTTCATTAAAAGGTCAAAACTTTGTTTGAAAAGCAGATGGTAAGATCATTCACTCACCTGACATTCTTGCAGATCAACTGACTCTTGATGACATAGAGAAGTCTGTTAATGATGACATGAAGCGTATCATTCCTTGGCTCCAGCAGCTCAAGTAAGTGACTTGAATGATTCATTTATGGTGATTCATTCTATGGAAACTATCTGTATTTTGGATGATCACACTTGCATGGTTTTGTGTTTTGCCACAGTAGAAGATATATTCTCTAGCTGTTGTAAGCAACCTTGAGTTATTTTCCATGTCCTCTAAATGGATGGAGGAAATTCTGCTTTTGCTTGGAGTTGATTTGATAGTTCTCCTTTAGTCAGCCCCCTTACATGTAGCCACATGCATTGGTATGTGCATACTCTGCATGAAGTCTTGTTGCTTTAAGTCACTAGCAGACAGCTTGCTTCCTGAGGATCTCATTTTGTGTTCATGTTCATTTTCTATCTCCTTTATTCCACTGTTTCTGCAGCTGAACTCTGCTTGCTTCTCAGCAGGAACAATCTCTGTTCTCACAATAAGAGAAAAAAACAGGGAGTGGCCTAGGATGATATAGATAATATCTGTTTATCTTCTAACACTCAGCCTTTGCTGTTTTAAACCTCTCATTTTCCTTTCATAAAGCCCTGATATTTAAGCACAAGAAACATTTGGCTTCCATTAGAGGTTGTAGCAAATAATACAAATACAGTTTGCATCTGCATGAAAACTAAGTTCCACCTGCTCTGTCATTTTGGAAATTCCCAGTACTCTGAGCTAATATCAAGGCAAAAATTCTATTTGAGGATTTTTCCTTCTAAAAGAAGCATGATGACGCATGAAGCGTTGGCACCCTGGAGAAACTAATCAACCTCCCTTTGTTATAAATAATGTACTTGAAATAGTGGCCTGGGTAGTCCTGCAGTTTTTGAGGAAACTAGACAGTGCCATGAAATGTCTTTAAGGACAGCTGTATCTAACATGTATCTACGAGAATAAATGTGGCATTTTGTGGTGGAAGGATGCTGAGCACCCTCACTTTCCACTGCTGTTTTCAGTGGAATTTTGAAAAACTAAGCTACACATTTCAGGGTACCTCTCAAGCCTATCTAAGCTTTCTGGCCTTGCCAGTATAGCCCAAATCCATTTGATAATGGCAAAGTTTAGTTCTGAACATTAGAATAAATCTGGTGTCTTCCATGGGGTTGTTCATGTGAAAACTTATTCATGTGAAGTAGTTTGTTTATAACAAACCCAGTGTGACATCAAGCTTTGACGTTTTTACTTTTATCGCTTACCAACATACGGCAGCAAAGATTTTCTTTCCTGTACCAAATAATAACCAAAGATTTTCAAGTTGTAAAATAACTGTAATCTGCATGGGTTTTTTTCTAGTTTGTCCCTTTTTTTTCCACATTTAAACTCATTGTGGTATATAAGGCTTTATTTATGTGTTCCTTCAGAGAATAATTCAAGGCTTTTCTTCTTAAATTAACAACTGTGTTTATTCTACCTGAAGACAATATGTAAAGATAGTCATAAGAAAATACAAACTCATGAAATGTTCAGTGTGATTTTCTGTATATAACTGTAGCAGCAATGTTGACTTAAAATATGCCTGACTCTTAATTTGGCACTAATGCTCTAAGCAGCAATATACTAAAATAATGTAGAACAGTCTCAGATTACTTATACCTTTATCTCAATGCAAGGTTCTGGCTTGGACAGCAACGTTGCAAGCAATCTATAAAACATCTGCCTACAGTGAGCAGTGAAACTCTTCAGCTCGCTAATTATGCTAGCCATCCCGTGGGAAACCTTTCCAAACACAAGTTGTTTATCAGACTGACTCGCCTCCCACAGTACTACATTGTAAGTAACTGAAAAATGCTTCTGTCTTTTGCTCCCAGTCACAGAGACACCAGGCAGTTGGTCTGGTGTACTATTAACTCTAACATTAGGAACCAAGTGATTGATGTAATCCTCAGCTCTCCCCTTTCCCTCCCTCCTCTCATTCAGTGGGTTTGTTATAGAGAGGAGGGGACATAAAGGTTTATTACTCATCAGCCTTCCTGTTCCCTTCATGTTCCTGACAATTTAGTCTTCCTTCTCTTCTGGGATCCCCACCCTAGCCACAGTATTAATACCTCAAAAATGACTAGTACCTTTTCTTTGAGGGGGAGAGGGTAAGAACTGTTGTAAACATAGTTGTAGCTTGAGGGTCTTACCAGTTTGTTGTTTTGTTTAAATACAGGTTGTAGAGATGTTTGATGTTCCTGGCAACCCAACAGAGCTAGAGTACAAGTACCATTTTCTCTCTGTGAGCTATGCTGAAGGAGATGACAGCCCTGCTACTGCACTTTTGCTACAGCAGTTCAAACCAAACATTGAAGAGTTGGTACTAGACACAAAAAGTGGGAAACAAATTAAAAGTGGTGTCAAGCGCAAGGTATGTGCTTCAAAAGCCATGAAGCTAATTGTAGAGTGTGAAAGCTCAAGACATTCTGAGCATCACTACCAGCTTTAGTAGTGTTGTTTCAAAAGCTTATATGGCTGACATCTTACTTTCATTGCAGCTTGGTTCTCTAATCTGCTTCCCTAGGGAGATGTTGGAAAGCTCTTTTGCCACAGTTGTGTTTTAATTCATGCCAGGCTGCCTCACCTGGTCTAAAGAGCCAAAGCAGAGCACTGTGCTGAGATAGGTAGAGTGGCTTGTAGGCTTGTGTACACCGAGCACTGGTATCTGTGGTATGCTTCATGCCATGTAGGTGTAGTCTTTGAAAGTTCTGCAGAGACTGTTGAGAGTTATTTATTGGGGTCAGACTGACCTGGCTTAGTGATATTTAAGTGCTGTTTTAAGGAAGGAGGTGAATATAAAATTACTTTAACTGAATCGCTTCAGCCCTGAAGTGGACCAGATCCTTTCAGGAGTTTGTGCTCAGGATGTGATTCATTTGAAACTTGGATTAATGAGATACTCTCTGACATCTGTTCAAAATGTTTACTCCTAATGTGTAAGTGTATTTGTCCTTAATTCTAGTTATCTGGTGATCCGTGTTCCATAGAACCTAAGAAACCAAAACGGTCGGGAGAAATGTGTGCCTTCAATAAAGTGCTAGCTCATATTGTAGCCATGTGTGATACAAATATGCCATTTATTGGGCTTCGTATGGAGGTATGTATTAAAAAATATCTTGTTTCCTTCTTCCCCTCTATTAATCCTGATTCTCTTGTCTAGATGTCAATTCATCAAACTTGTGGTCATGTATTGACTTCAGAATTCACCTGTCAACTGAGCTCGGGTGACCGATGTTCTATACTGGGTTGCACTAGTCTCTAGACATGGTTCTCTTAATCCCAAGAGCTGCAAAAGGCTTGAAAATTTCAGAGGGAAAAGGGAAAATGAGAGGATGAAAGACACACTTGTGGGAGGGAATGGGAGACAACTTTACACCAGATTTGCAGAGTCTGTTTTTTGGCTTTACAGTGCTTGAGGGTGTAAAATATCCATCTCCCTGAGGGGAAAAAAAGTTATTTTGCCTTTTTGCTTGGGATAACATTTTTCTTGTTCGTTTCTAGTTATCTAATATGGACATTCCTCACCAGGGAGTACAAGTAGAAGGAGATGGCTTCAGCCATGCAATACGTTTATTAAAGTAAGAGGGTGTATTCCTGTATTTCATTTTGTTACTGTACATAAGTTTGGTAGAAAAAAATTAGTGTTTGGGGAGTAACACTCTATTACTTTGGGGGGTGGTTTTGAGGTTTATTGGCTGGGTTTTTTTCTGATTATTGTGTGTCTTGCACTCTCATGTGAAACAGTGCTGGAGAAAGAGGTAAAATAAGAGTAGACACAGAGCCAAATATGATTGTTTCCTTCACTGGGGAGGTCTGAAAGTAGTCTTGACAGTTCTCAATTCTAAAATCCAAGCAGTGCTAAAGAAGATAACAGTGATGATTCATGAGCATGTAATTGCAATTTTAGATCAGATCAGAGGCCTACATACTCCATATGTTACTTGACAATTACCAGTATGTGATACTGCAAAGGATTCTGCAAGGAGTCACAGAAGACGAGTGGAACTTACAAAACTTGTAGAGGAAACACCTGAGAATCATACAGTAATTTAAGAGTGGAAGGGATGTATGGAGATCATCTGATCCAAACTGCTGCTCAAAGCAGGGCTGCTCAGCTGCATTTTCCAACCTCTTAAGTGTTTTTGTGCCCTCTGTGGTCACAGTGATTGCTAATGCTGACTCGAGGGGAGCAGTCACCTGACAGGCTAATACAGTCCAGGATGCAGTGGTCTGTCATTGCAGCAAGAGCACAATGCTGGCTCCTGTTCAGTCTGTTTCCTAGGCCCCTGTGTTCATTTTCTCCAGAGCTGCTGCCCAGCCAGTCAATCCCCACTCTGTGCTGTTGATGAACATCATTTAGAGCTAAGTGTAAGACTTTGCATTTGTTGTTGTTGAACTTCATGAGGTTCCTGTTAACTTGTTCTTCAGCCATCTGAGATCTCTGAATGGCAGCCCTATCCTCCAGCATTTTAAGTGCTCCTTTCAGTTTAGTTTCATCTGGAAACTTTTCATCTTTTTCAACTTGTTTCTCTGTATAAAAGCTTTATATTAGTGTGCTCTTAATGTGCCAGGAGATCAGGGCAGTTCAGCAGATCCTTTTAACAGTTTGTAGTTTGCAGATGTTGAATCCATGTAACAATTAGTCTTAACTCAGAGTGCTTTTTTAACATACCCACAACATTCCTTGATAAGGAATAGGAGATCTCACTGTGCAGCCCAGCTATCTTTCATATCCAGACTTGGAAGGCCTTCAGGAAATGTTAAAAGGTAATATTTTTAGTTTTGGAACTGTACTCTGTATAACTGAGATCCTTTTTTCTTCATGAATAGAATTCCTCCCTGTAAAGGTGTCAATGAAGAAACACAGAAGGCTCTGGACCGGTCTCTTCTTGATTGCACTTTCCGATTACAAGGTAGAAATAATCGCACATGGGTGGCTGAGCTGGTGTTTGCAAACTGTCCACTTAATAGCACTTCATCCAGAGAGCAAGGTAAGTTTTAATTAGGAAGACTGGTAAATTTGGAGTTTGTTTTACACTGTCTGTTCCAGTAGTTTTAATTCTTTGATGTTGCTGGACAACTGTCTGCTTTAAAGATTTCTAATAAACCACAGTGTACCTGAATCAAAATTTTTGCTGTTTTGTTGATGCACTTTTATTATTTAAATATTCTTCCTGGTCTCTTGCCACAGTTCACTCATAGTCTGTAAACCACAGTTTAGGAACCACTGGTTTAATCAGTGCTTACCATCTCCTAATGCTGCAGGACCAACGCGTCATGTTTACCTGACATATGAAAACCAGTTATCTGAACCAGTTGGAGGTCGCAAAGTGGTTGAGATGTTCCTTAATGACTGGAACAGTATTGCTCGGCTGTATGAATGTGTCCTGGAGTTTGCACGATCTTTACCTGGTACAGAAATCATCTCCTTTTCATTAAAATTAGGTGTTTGCAGGTTACTGTTGTTTTCTCCCTAACTTTTTTCTTTCCTCTCTTCAAAGACATACCCAACCACTTAAACATTTTTTCGGAAGTTCGTATCTACAACTACCGAAAACTTATCCTTTGTTATGGAACTACCAAGGGAAGCTCAGTAAGTAACTCCTAAGTGCACTTTAAATACATGATTGAAAACAGAGTGTGTAGGACTGGAGTTCTCTGAACTGTGCTACAAAATATTTCCTTGTATTTTGCAGTATTGTGCAATTAATATCAATTAATGTTGAAAAGACAGAAACAGAGGGTGCCAGATATTACTATTTTGTGAGGTTACTAGATGTTCAGAATTTTTGAGAACTTGTATAAGATGCTTCAAATTGTGGCAGGACAGTTGTGTGCTCCTAATTGATGAAAGTTAATGTGGCAGCCTTTTTCTGAAAAAGTGATGGTTAAGTGTTGCTACTGGTCACTATTGTATACTGGGATGTATGGATATATGTAAACTGTGTTCTTAATGCTGCTTGAGAAGAAATTCCAACAAACCTTTAAATGTAGTACTGTGCTTTCAAATGGGGTAGTTGTTAATTATTTTGTAGCAGTGCTGTTCCTTTGCTCAGAGCTCTAGCTTCCTCTTCAGTGTTTAAATTTATAGCTTATTAATTCCTGTGATAATTGTGTGCTTCCTTTCATCCTTGTATTAAATGCAAGGTAGAGGGGGAAGTAAGTTTGTATTTATTGCAGACTAAGAATGTTATTTTTGTGTGCAACTGGTGCAAAGTAGCTAATACACTTGAAATTTTCTTCCTGGAAGATTTTTGTGTTCATGCTCTAAGCTGAATTTTTAAGAGTATTTTTATGTGCATTTTATTGGCATATTTAACAAGCAGCAGTGAGGATTTTGTCTGTCACTTCCTTGCATATTAGGCTGTCTAGTTCTCAGTTTTGTGTGATATGGCTAAAAAAAACAGTCTGTCTGCAACAGCACCTCTAGGAGGAAATTATTTACTGGGTGGTAAGACACTTGGCCAGGGAAGCTGTGGATGCCCCCTTCCTGGAAGTATTGAAGGCCAGGTTGGATGGGGCCTTCAGCAACTTGACCTAGGGGTAGGTGTCCCTGCCCATGCTAGGGAGATTGGAACTAGATCATCTTTAAGGTCCCTTCCAACCCAAACCACTGTGCAATTCTGTGATTTTAACTCGTTAATCAGTTCTCTGCAGCACTAGTCTCTCCAATTTTATTTTCTCTGTCTCGTCTTCGGCAAAAAAAGGCTTTTGTTCATATTGACTTGCTAAAGTAATTTCCCAGTTTTGTGGTTGCCAAAAATCCAACTAGTTGAAATGGATGCCAAAGCTAACAGGACTTTTTTTCAGAATCTTAGCAACTTTTAGGAAGGTTATGCAGTTAGGATTTTGTTGAGGTTTGATGAAAAATGACAGCAGACTAGCTTTCTTTTTGTAACTTCCTACTTGTTATACTTTCCAAGACCATTTTATGTTTTTGATATTCCAGATCAGCATTCAGTGGAACTCCATGCTCCAGAAGTTCCACATTTCACTGGGAACTGTTGGCCCAAACTCAGGTTGCAGTAATTGTCACAACACAATTCTGCACCAGCTCCAGGACATGTTTAATAAAACACCAAATGTGGTGCAGTTGTTACAGGTAACATTTTAACAACTTCTCTCAGAAAAAGTGCAAGATAATTAAGAGCTGCATTCTGATTAAAGTGTTCTCTTTAAAGTTGCATGTGTGTTATGGTTGTTTATGGATCTTATTGGCAGAAGGGAGCTTGAGGAAGACTGTCTGCCCCTTATGCCCCATTTTCCCCAACCTTTACTTAAAGGTAAGCTATCTGATCTCCCAATATCTGTTCTCTCCCAGGTTTTGTTTGACACTCAGGCTCCATTAAATGCCATCAACAAACTCCCAACAGTGCCCATGCTGGGTCTGACTCAACGCACCAACACTGCCTATCAGTGTTTCTCAATTCTGCCACAGTCACCCACACACATCAGGCTGGCGTTCAGGAACATGTACTGCATTGACATCTACTGCCGGAGCCGGGGCGTTGTAGCCATACGTGATGGGGCCTACAGTCTCTTTGACAACAGCAAAATTGTTGAAGGTTTTTACCCTGCACCTGGATTGAAGGTGAGTGTGTTTACTGACGTGTTATAAATAAGTCAGCTTCCAATGCGGTCTTTTGTGAAGCCTTTTTAGTGAAAAGGTGCAAGCCTTCCAAAATTCTGACCACAGAAGAAATTTTCTCATATATGAGTAGATTTGTTCATTAGTTTGAATTAAAGTATTTCCTCTAAGAAAACTAGCATTGAGTGTCAGTTTTTTCTGGTGTGTTTATTAAACTAAGGAAGAGGCTATTTCAGGCATTTTTGTTCACTTTTTTGTTAAAAAACCTTTTTTGTTAAAACTTGATAAATCTTTGTGGACTGGCTAGTTGTATTCTCCAGGATTAACAGCAGACTACAGTGTGTGGCAGCACAGTGCTCATATACTGTAGATAAGAAAACACTGTCAGATAATTCTAGACAAAAACATTTGGTTTAAAATGGCTTCCATCTGTTTGTGGCAGGAGCCTGTGGCTTTGCTTCTGCATACAGTGTTGGTTTGCTCTTCCTGAAAAATCAATCCATGCATGCTGACAGATACCTTAGATGAGGGCAGTTTGTACCAGTATTAGTTATACTGAAATATTGGAAAGTGGTACCCGTTGTGAAACAGGATGGTTTGCTTTTTTTTTTTCTTTCTTCCAACAGCTGCAGCTGAACACTGAGTCTCTGCTGCTGCATTTAGCTGATCCTAAATATCTGCCTCTTTCATTAATTCTAACTGGAAGGCTAATGGGAAGGGGAAGGGGATTATACATACCAGTGGAAAACTGTAGGGGAAAGAAACAGGGAAGGGAGAGGAGGAAGTAGTTGAAGTGGGTTGGCAAAATCTTCTGGGCACAAGAAAATGCTATAGAAGAGTTGACCTGGACTTTCTTATCCAAAAAGGGCAGTTGTAGGTGTGATACAACATCCTGGCAGCTTCTGGATAGTGGTGAATTATTCTGGAACAGCTATTTCCAGCTAAAGGCTTTTCCTTGTTTATAAGGGAAAAAGAAGAATGTAGATATTTCAATAAACTGGAGATGTTTCATGTTAATGAGCAAGTTTTCTTGTCTGGTGGCAATGCAAGACCTCTTTTTTAAAAGAAAAAGGGAAGTAAGCTTAAATATCCACTGAGAAGCTCTGTTTATGAATTGATTTATTTTGCAAACTATTCATAGTATATGTAATGAATGTCCACTAGTAGCTAGTTGTGGTGACAGGCCTGTTTCTTCTGTGCTGTGGTCGACAAAGTTAGTATCAGAGCTCAGCACATCCTGTGTTCATTTATGTAATAAAATTTAAATGGGGAAACTGCTAACAAAAATGTTTTTTCCACAGACATTCCTGAACATGTTCGTTGATAGCAATCAGGATGCACGAAGACGGTCTGTAAATGAAGATGATAACCCACCTTCTCCTATTGGAGGAGACATGATGGATTCTTTGATATCACAGCTTCAACCCCAGCAGCCACCACAGCAACCACAACAACAGGTAGAGTACAAGCAAAATAAGAATGTTTATTGTCTTCCACTATAGTAGGTTTCTAAGAACTTACATTCTAGAAGGATTAGCAAAAAAAAACCAAACAAAAAACCAACAAACAAAAAAACAAAAAATGAAAGGGAGACAATAAAACTGCTCTGCTGTGGAATTGCCCTTGGGGCAAAAATTATTAATTTATCCTGCTATTTCTCATTCCGGTGCAAACAGCCCATAGGATGCAAACAACAGCTTTAGAAGGTCACGTGAGCCTTGCTGGCTTAGAAGCAAAGAACTGAGGGAGAGGAAAGAGCTGTTAAAGATAAACAACAGGAGCAGAAATCAGGAGGCTGTGCTATTGTGTTGTGTCAGTTAAAAAGGAATGGGGTACAGAGTATTATGTCTTTAGGAGAAGCTGCAAAAAGTCACTGAAAGAATAGTGAGCCCAGAACAAGATGATATAGCAAATCAGACAACTGTGTTGATGAACCTATAAGGTTTCATAGGCAGGGACAAAACTCTCATTACTATTCTCCGGTACATACTTAACTTTAGTTTTAGTAGACAATAATAAAATTTTGTCCTGTGTTGACAATTTCAGCCATTTGCAAAACAGGCAGGAGCATCAGGAGCATATCCTCTTACTTCACCACCCACCTCCTATCACAACACAGTGACACCATCACCATCTATGATGCACACGCAGTCACCAGGTAAGATGGCTGAGAGGCTGTGTGCTAGTCATGTGCTGGAAATACACATGAAGCTCTTTTTGTGTGTCTGTGCTTTTTCTGTTATTTGAGCTGTGTTTAGCTCCAAGTTGGCTGAGAGAATGCACCTGACATTGTGGAAAAATAGCAAAGCAAAGTCCTGCCATGCATGTTTAGAAAGTACATTTTGAAGCTTAAAAGTCATTCAGAGAAACTATCATCTGCAGCTATATAATATTTGGGACTGTTTCATTCTTACGGCTTAATTTCCTCAGAGCAAAACTTGCTAATATTGAATACCTGCTTTTTCTTCTCATCACCAAAGCTCTTCTTTCTGCTTGTAGCTGTATAGTGCAACAGCTGAAAATATTTAGATCAGGAGAAGGGCTGGGCAAAGGGGAAATGCTATTCTTCAAGCCAAGTATTTTGGAAAGTTTCCTTTGTGTGGTGAATCAATCTTGAAAATATAATGCTTATACATGCACAGAATAAGAGTTTGAGTGCAAAACCGAATTCTCATTAATCTTGTTTGCTGCTCCCTAAAAAAGAGAGAGCTGCAGCAGTTGATAGAAAAAATTATAACAGAAAAATGGGAAATGTTTGTTGAGCAATGTGATGTCTTTGATTAGGAAATTTGCATGCTGCAAACTCACCCAGCGGAGCTTTAAGAGCACCATCACCAGCATCCTTTGGTCCAACTCCTTCACCTTCCTCCCTTGGAATCACAATGGGACAAACAGCTAACTTTGCCAGCCCACATGGTGAGTTCTGTACTGGCAGGTGTTTTTATAGTGCCAGGGAGAGCACGCTTGCTTCTTGAAATCAAATCTTCCAGAGCAGACTGAAGTTAACTGAGAAAAAAAAGTGTTCTGTAACTGGCTAAAGTACTTGTTTTCATACATGTGGTGTAATTTTTAACAGTAATCAGAAGTAGTTGCATGGCACATTGAGGTGTTGCTAACAATTTAAAGATTTACTAACAGTCACACTTTCCTGTTTACTAATGTGGGGAAGTTCCACATGGTCTTATAGCAGACAAATGGCTGCAGCTTCTAGTGAGCATTGTCCCTCATTAGGCTAGTGAATGTATTTTCACTGCTTATGTTACCTGGAAAAATAGCTGGAACAGGTTAGGAGTTCAAATACTTCACAGTTTGAAAATATCAGTCTTGCTGGTTTGACTTAGATATATGCAAGCAGCATGCCTTTTGGTTGTTTCCTTTATTAAGTTTTTTGAAAAGCTGACAAAACAATTGTTTGTCGTAATCACAGTGCATTAGAAACCATTCCATCAATCACAGTAAATGGGCAGTTCAGATTGTAATTTTAGCACACCAGTTTAACTGTCAAGATGAATAAAGTGAGTGAGATATACAGCAGATTGTTGAAGAAGCTTGTTCTAATCAGTCTGTGTAGTGGAGTAAAAATCAAAAATACTGTTGCAGAGGTAACTGCAAGATACTGAACAGATAAGGAATAGTGTAGCTAAGGCTTTCATTTGCTAAAGAACAAGAGAAGTCCAGGTCTTTAGCTGAGAACTCTTTATTTTAGACCCTTTTATGTTTTGAACATTAAGGTATATGGGCATGTTCAATTTTATTTTACTGTTTAAAAAACACAACCAGAAAACCCTTGAATCCGTATCTTGATTTCCCCACCCCCTCTATGCTTTTTATATAGCTATAAAATGTAGTCTAAAACTTGGAGGCACTTTCATGCTTTACACATTTTGGTAAGCTTTTTTTTTTTTTTTTTCCAGATTTCTAGGTTGGAAAACTTTATACTTTTTGAAAAAATAACAACTGTCTTGTAAAACCTGTAGGTACCATAGACCCAAGCTCACCATACACCATGATGTCACCCAGTCAGCGTGCAGGGAACTGGCCAGGATCTCCCCAGGTCTCTGGTCCATCACCAGCAGCACGAATGCCTGGAATGTCACCAGCCAACCCTTCCCTTCATTCACCTGTCCCAGATGCCTCTCATTCCCCACGAGCTGGAACAAGTAGGTTTCTTCATCAGTGCAATGACTGTGGAAGACTCATGTTTAACATTTCTAGTTCTGTTCTTTTCAATAGCTTTGTGTGCCAGCCTGACAGTCCTTCCTACTCTTGGGCAGTAAAATAACTCAGGAAACAAAGCCTTTATTCTGTCCTTGTTCAAGTCTTCTGTAAAAAATTGGAAAATGAGTTAAATCATACAGCTTAAACTTCAGCAGGATTGATACCTCTTGTTGCACTGCAGAAATTAGTCTTAAACTATTGAGCTCTGTAACTGAGAGAAAATTCTTTCAAATGAGAGCAGTGATAAGCATGTTTGCCTGCCCAAATAGTAACTTTTCACATCATAGAGTTGTAATGTTGCTCTTTCATGACTGATTTAGCCATCTTTACATCTCATGGAGCTTGTTGTACAAACCTGGTATCTGCTGGCGTGTGTTGGAAAGAGGATAGGGAATAGGATTTTGAAATTACTGCATGGGGGGGAAGTCTTTGCATGGGGAGAGGGGGGTGTGTCAACACTCCTAATTCTTTAACTTTGCCTATCTATCGTGTTTCACTAGGACTCATTGCTTGTGTAGTGACTAAAAATGAACTGAATGTTTGGGTTTAAATCCTTCCTTACTGCAAGTACTTTTTCCATATCAATAGGTTCCCAAGCAATGCCAACTAGCATGCCTCCACCTCGTAAACTACCTCAGCGCTCTTGGGCTGCATCCATACCTACAATCCTCACCCACAGTGCCTTGAATATTCTGCTGTTGCCCTCTCCTACCCCTGGGCTTGTGCCAGGACTAGCTGGCAGCTACCTTTGCTCCCCTCTTGAGAGATTCCTTGGATCAGTTATTATGAGGAGGCATCTTCAGAGGATCATACAACAGGAAACGGTATGGTTTAGGTTGTTTTAATACTGGCCTGCGAGTATGACCTCACAACTTTTCTTTTTCATGCTTCTGTACTCCTTGTCTTTTAGATCAGGCACAAACTGAAATGCTTCAAATACGTTTGTGCATGGACTTGTGATACACTTCTGAATCTTGCTGTCTAAAGGGTCAACATTTAGCAAAAGTATTTCATTCCTCTTCTTTTCCACACAAATTACAAACAGAAAACCTGTAAGGTCAGATGAAATATGATAAATGATATGATAGCAAGACTGACCAGATGTTCTGTTGCCATGGGCTCTGTGAGTTTAACATGTTTGCTGGGAGTTAACTGGAACAGCCACAGGCTTACTATGAATGCCACTACTTGACAGGAGTGCCCCAGAGATTAGTTAACAGCTGACAGTAACTGGACTACTGCTCAGTCATGAATGTTTTTTAAGGTTTGGGGCAGACAGTGTTGACCTCCTCAGTTCTTTGGCATTGATTCAGTGATGGAGAAAAAAGCCAAATCTTGCCTAAGCTTGATTCTTGAGGCAGTCTTACCTCTGCAGAAATATGTGTTTCTTTCTGGAAAGAGGGCAGATTGATCACGAGAGTCTTGTAAGTGAATGCAGTGTGTGCTTATGCTATTCAATGAGTGACTGGCTGAATATGTTCTTTTTGTACAGCTACAGTTAATAAACTCCAATGAACCAGGTGTAATTATGTTTAAGACAGAAGCACTGAAGTGCAGGGTTGCTCTCAATCCCAAAACCAACCAGACCTTGCAACTGAAAGTAACACCTGAAAATACAGGACAGTGGAAATCGGAGGAGTTACAAGTTTTGGAGAAGTTCTTTGAAACAAGAGTATGTACTCAAATCATTTACGTTTTAAGTTTCTGTGCGGTGCTTTTAATCTCTGTTGGTGTTTTAAGTGGTTCTTCTGACTTTCATTGCTACATGTGAGGTCTGCAAAACATAAAGTTAACAGCTGTGCATGCTGATTACCATATTAAGATGATACAGCTATTATGTAAACAGGCAGTACTAAATCATGCCTTTCTTTAGGTTGCAGGACCACCTTTTAAAGCAAATACCCTAATAGCCTTCACAAAATTACTAGGGGCTCCAACACATATCCTCAGGGACTGTGTACACATCATGAAACTTGAGCTGGTAAGTTAACCATTCTATTTAGTTCACCAAACTTCCATTATTGTATTAAAAAAAAAAAAAAAAGTCGTCTCTATCTATAAACACATAATGTTATTTAGGTGTTTATGTTACTAAGTTATGGCTCTCCTAGAAACTCCCAGAAACTTCTCTTTCAGACTGATGATTTAACATAACAGGCCCACACATGTGCTGGCTGAAACCTTTCTGATTGTACTCTTGTTTACCACGTGCTCAATTCCTTTGGTTATTCTAACTTGTGCTAAACCTGGTAATATCTGCAAGTTTAGCTAGAGAAGCACAACCTGCATTTTATAATACTCCCCTAGTTCATAGCTGTTTTATGCCGTTGATATGAGACCTTTGCTGTTCTCACTCTGTGCTGCTCTCTCTAAACAGTTCCCTGATCAGGCAAGTCAGCTGAAATGGAATGTGCAGTTTTGTTTAACCATTCCTCCCAGTGCACCGCCAATTGCGCCGCCAGGAACACCTGCTGTTGTGCTGAAATCCAAAATGTTGTTTTTTGTAAGTAGAGCTATCTGTTTTTAAATGTGGGCTGCGTATTCTTTAAAATCACCACCAGTTAGTAGCAAAACATAAGCATGCTCTGACAACCATAATAGCTGAAAATGCTCTGCCATTTTGAAGCCTAGATTTGCGTGCATCTCTTTTCTAATGAGTTCAGATGATAGCATTCCTACTCTCCCTCCTATAAAAACACAGCATCTCTTCATATTTTGTGTTCTTGGAGAGATGCTGACAATACAGTCTAAAGTTCTGTTCCCTCTGGGCTGCAAGTATCTTCAAATGCTCTGTTTCTGGGCGTTTTGTTCTTTGAGGCATGAACTGCCTGCATTAAGTGATAGACACAGCAGTGGTGCTGGGAGAGGTTAGCAGGAACGAGATGTTTAGAACAAATCTATAGTAGTGTTGTCTCTGAGGCAATGCTTACTGTAGGGTGCATTTGAGAATAAAATAGCCCATACCTGATTGATAACTTCTGTTGCAGAATTAATGTCTGAAAACTGACAGGATGGAAGTGCATGCTGTCTGTAGGTCTAAAGTATTTAACAGCATCAGTAGATGCACTAAAGTGCATGGTCATTGGATTTAACACTTTTTTTTTTTTTTTTCCTACAGCTTCAGTTAACACAGAAAACAACTGTCCCACAGGAAGCTGTTAGTATTATTGTCCCAATTATTTATGATATGGCTTCGGGTACAACACAACAGGCTGACATTCCCAGGCAGCAGAACTCTTCTGTTGCTGCTCCAATGATGGTTAGCAATATTCTAAAGAGGTTTGCTGAACTGAATTCACCACGACCAGGTACTGTACATGTCCAGTAGATATATTCTCCTCACCCAGACTTCTGTGACAATTCTCCAGTGTAAAACTAAATCTCTCTTAACTCTGAATTCTGGTTTCTATCATACCTCCTTAGTGATAACAAATTCTTGATGTGACAGGCAATACGTAAGTTAATAGCAAGTACTGGCAACACAGCAGACATTTATGCCAGGAGGTTACACTGATCATTCAGGCTGGATTTTGCTGTTCTGCCAAAGTGTTAGAATACACCTCTTGTTGGCCCAGCTCTTGCTGCACAGTTGGAGTCATGCTTTTTAACAAATGGGCCCAGAATGAGTCACAAGAAATATGCTACAGTCGAGTGTCAGTTTTCATGGTTAATTATGAAGTTATTGAGCTTATCAGTAGAATATAAAGGGATGTTAAAATAGCTATCAGAACTTGTCCACGTGCTGTGAATTATTAAAAAATAGTTACAGTGATTGTATACTCCTTTGTCAGTGTGTACACTAACAAAGGTGCATACAGTTCTGTCCACCAAATGTGCTGTGAGGTGCTTGAGCTAAATAGGTTGTTTTGACTGTTCATTGGCCCGTAGGTAGTGCACTGTGAGCAACGCTGTACTTTGCTTGCCCTCTTGTTTGTCTTTTATTATTTATTTCTTTTTTTAAATCTGCAACATGGAACAACAGTAGCAAGTTCTTTGGGCAGCATGTTGTCTGTAAGCAGTGGTTTGGGGTCCTAATATACAGATGGCTCACAAGAACAATAACTCTCAGTTCTGCTGTAGCTATGTGCTGAAGAACAAAGCTTTTTTCCAGTAACCCAGTGAAGAGATTGAAGTTGTGAATCCAGAGGTTAAATCCTACTTCTCTTATGTATAATTACTCATCTTGTTATCCGGTAATCTTAACTATGCTTGATGGTTTATTTTGATTCTAGAGCAGCAGCAATGTTTATCTTAAGTTGGTGGTGTGGATATGCATATATTTCTACATATTGTGATGAGATTAAATTAACATTTTCTGTTTAGCTTAGAGTATTAGTGTAGGTAAACAGGAGAGAGAGCATAGCCTTGAGGGTATGTGGGGTTACCTGTAAGAATTCTGTAAGTGATACAGAACTTGTTTGAATAGCACTTCTGTTTCCAGCTATGTTAATTAAACTTCAGGTGGTTTTGGACCTTTTGGAAGGTGCTTCCTCACAGAATTTCCCTAGTGTGGGCAAGATTAGATACCTGGTTTTGTGTTTGTTATTGCACTGAGTTGTATTTTATGTTGAACCCTCCCCAAAATACAGCAGCGTAGGGAGTGAATGTTAGAGCTGCTCTTGAGTGTCCCAGGTGAGATGTCTTCTAATGATCATGAGGTGCATCAGGATAGACAATTTTTGTTTGTCACACAAATTTTTAAGTATTTTGAGAGTGTGGTACGGAGAGCAGAGTCTAGATGGGAAAAAAATGCATATAAAAAGAGCTTGTGGTCCCAAGCAGGACCTTATCCAGGCAAAGAAGAATGTAGCTGGCTGAGCAGGGGCCATTCCTAGTAGTCTTTCTGCTAAGTTCTTAAAGATTGAGTCTGTATGGGTTTATTTATTTATTTATTTCTACCACCACTACCCAGACAAAGTAGAATCTTCCCTGACAACAGTTATAATACATTTTTCTGTGTTCTAATTGTCGAAGCTTCACATTATTATATCTGGTAAAAGAGAACAAGATGCCTTTTCTTTGCTATTATAGTGTGGTAGGAGAGCCAACAGATGAAAGTAGATGGGGGCCTTGTTTTACAACAGCAGTGCATGAGAGATCCCAGATGCATATCCTTTCTCTTGTGGTGCTATTGTGCTGTACCCAAGATTTTCCTACTTCTGCTGCACTAATTGCAATTTGCTCGGTTAAGTGAATTTTTCACGGTTTGAGAAAGGACGAGGGCTTCCCATCAAGCACATATGATACTACTGGCACTTTCATTGTAACCCATAATTAGTGTTGCCTCATTTTGGCTGTATATTTTTTTTACCTTTCTCTCTTTGTGAGAAAGTATTTTGTATTCAGCTTAATTTTCCTCTTAATAAAATGGTAGTGCCTGAAAAGTAAGTTCTTCTGAAAGAGTTTTCTTTTCAGATCTGTGGGCAAACACATTCTACTGTGTATAACAGTAAAACTTTAACTCATTGTGAGTACACTGTCTTTCTGAGATTACCTACGCTTCCATGGGAAAAATATTTTATTTTTGGGAAATAATTGCGTGGAATCAATAACTGGAATAATAGGGTTATACTTGAGCTGTAAGTCTACAACCTGCATTACTTAGTGGACATAAGGAAAATTTTCTCATAAGGAAAAAAATGTCCCTACAGATGCTGGAGTTCACCCCTAGAGAGGAGGAGTTCAATGAACTCATGATATAACTTTGCAACTAAGTGGAACAGGGAAACAGCACTTCCCAACTAAGCATTTTTCAGTGATGCAGTGGGGGTGATATTTAGCCTGTACTTGTGCTTTTGACAGAGTAATCTTTGGAGTCCCTAGTTTGGCAGTTAGGACTAATGCATCTGAACAGCCTCAGCTCTTACCTCTTTGCTCACAGTGTTGCTCCTTCAGCAACAAATTTCAATGGCTTCTAATTGATGTTTCTTGAAATACACAGGAAAAATTTATCCCATAGTGACCAGGGTATGATGGTGGTGATGGGTTGTATTCTCTTACCAGGAACCAATAGGTCAAAGTCACAGCTGCCTAAGACTTCACCTTTTGTTGTTCTAATTTAACCTTTTTCATTCTGCTGGTTTTAACTTCTTTTAGGCTTTTTCAGAATACACGTGCTTTTTGTTAAAATACGCTGATATTCAAACCCCGAGACAACTGTGGCTGTTTTTCCCTCTCTGTATTGGTTCTCAGCTGTTTGAAACAAAAGTCCATTTGCTCTGCATTTTATTTCTCAGCTTAGGCTGCAAGGGTAGAGCCAAAACAATTCACTTGAAAGAAACAGATTTCTTACTTTTGCCCAGTCTTGGGATTAGAAATGTTTCCAAAACTGTGCTTAGGACAAAAAAGTGTCTTCCATCTGTTTCAGACTTGAATCTTTTGAAATGTTTCGTTTCTGATCTTAATTGATACAAATAGAACTTGAAAAAAGTTGTGGGTTGTTTTGTTTTTTTTTTTTTTATAAGATATAGTGCTTTTAGTGAACAATATACAGGAAAATTATCGTTGCAAGGTTGTTTGGTTTTTTTTATATAAAATGTACTGCTTTTAAGTTAATAATATACAGAAATGTATTGCGGGTGCAATGGAAGACTATATGTATAGCTCAACCTGACAGTCAAAAGCTGCTGAAAGTTAAGAGTTTTTTGCCGTTTTATGGCAAACAAGAAGCAGTCTTGTTGCAGAAGCAACAAGATAAAAATATTCATAAATATTTAATATTCATATTAAATATTCATAATTAATTATGAAATATTAAAATATTCATAAATCCCCCTGTCCTTGGAGGTGGCTGGGATTTGCGAGCTGCAGTCACCGCTTATAGAACCATAGAATCATTTTGGTTGGAAAAGACCTTTAAGTTCCTCAAGTCCAACCAATAACCCAGCACTGCCAAGTCCACCGCTAAGCCATGCCCCTGAGCACCACATCTGCACGTCTTTTAAACACCTCCAGGGATGGTGACTCCACCACTTGCCCGGGCAGCCTGTTCCAGTGCCCGACAGCCCTTTTGGTGAAGAGATTTTTTTTTTTTTTCCCGGTGCCCGCCCAGCCCTGCCCACGCAGGTCGTGGTCGGAGCCATCGTTGCGTGCCCCCTCGCGATGTCGTTCGGGTGAAGGGCTCTCTCGGTGCAGCCATGCTAACCTGTCTCTTTTCCCTGTTCCAGGTGAATGCACAATATTTGCAGCCGTTCGGGATTTGATGGTTAATCTTACGCTGCCCCCTGGTGGGCGTCCATAGACACTTTTAAAAGAAGGCTGAAAATGAGACAAAACAGCAAAAAAATAATAATAGTAATAAAAAAAATTTAAAAGTTAAGCCTTCGGTTAAAAGAGGACGTTTTAATTTTACTTTTTTTTTTTTTTTAAGAGCTAACTATAATAAACTGGCAAAACTTTCAGGGATGCACTTTCATCAAATGAGTATCACCACGACTTTTGTATAGTGCTGTTGTATAGTGTGTTTTAATGGGAGACACTTCAGACTAGGTAATAGAATGAAGTATCAGCTTGCTGGTAATAGATTTAATATTCTGTTTTATACTATAAAGATTATGAAAATGCCAAACTTGTTTGTTTCTCTGTTTTTCTTATGTTTTGGTGTAATAGTCTTTTTTTAAGGCAGGTCTGTCATTTTTGAAAACTGTAAAACTGTGACAAACTTTATATTGAAGCTGTATTTTAATATGACTGCTTTGAATCCTTAAACAATTTATTTGGGCTTGTTGTAAACATGTCCCCAAAAAGCAATATTTAATAAACTGGATTAAAAAATCTTAAACTGGATGTTGTATAATGTTACATTTCATTCCTCTCCACTGTAGCGACTGGCCAGATCTCTTGTAATCACACTTCCTTGGCTATCTCTGTATCTTGTCTTGTTTTCCCCCCCACACATGTGCAGCTAACCTTAAAATCCCCAGCACCTTATTTATTTCTTCTGGGGGTTTGATTTGCTGCAAGTCATAATAAACCAGAGTTTGTTAATTTTCTGGATTGTGTAAATAACCAGTAATTACTTAAAACAGTTATGAATTTCTTACAGTTCAGTGGAAGAAAACATCTTTTTTCATCTGTCGTGGAGTTTGTAGTTATAGACAGATCTGAAATATTACTCTCATTTGTCTTATTGTACAGGCAGGTAAGGTAGAAGCTTGAACTGTATGCCATGAAATTGGAGAGGCTGATCCAAAAAAGAAACAACCTCACATTTAACTTTTTGAATTGGATGCATGTAGATAACTTTGTCACTGATGACTGAAGATTCTTCTAACTGAATAAAATTTCCATCCTTGGGAATTACTCTGTCTTTTAACCATTTGTCCTCATGGATCATTGTTCTCAAATTTTTATTGAGTTCAAGTTGTTTTCCTGTCTTCCTAAAAGAGTAGCTTTCTGCTGCACTGCCTCACTCCCTTTGCTGAGCTCTGTTTTAAACTAATGGATGTTTTAAACTAATTTTAAAAATCTTTTGGTGGATGTACTCTAGCCTGCCTTGCTGGCTTTGAGCCTGCCCGTAGCTCCTACAGCTGTCGCAACACTTCATTCCCCGTGAATGACCAAGTCTCTTTCAAAGGTTGTGCCATTAGAAATAATCTTTTGGGCTGAAATAAACCATTTCAGCCTTGAAACTGTGTTTTTGGGTATCTGTATCATTACTTTTCTGCCCCGTGTGTATGGTTATGCAGTTTCTACTAGCAGTTGCTGCTGCTACTTATTTGGAAATATATTTCTATCTTTTCACAACTTAAACTGATGTTTTTAAACGGTGATACAAGTAGGTCTGAAAAAGACTGTCTGTGGTGCTGGCTGTTAGTCTGGGTTCAAGGTGTGAGCATTCCATGCCTAAAAGAACCTTTCTGATACTCAGAAGTATTTTCTTTGCTAAGGGGCAGGTGAGTGCTGGTGGGCAAAGCACACCATACCCACTACTCCCTTGAGAGTTTCAGCACTTGAAAGTAAAAGGGAAGGGGGAAATATTCCTCCCAGAGCAAGGAAAACAAAATATGTCACCTAGTGACAGATGGCTATCCCAATCTGAAATTATGGGAAGACTGAATTTTATTTTATATTATACACACCGCTCTTAACATATACCATGTTTTAAGCCTTTATCCTAAATAATTAAAATCCGAAGGAAAATGCAACTGGAAAAGGAAGCATTTCCCACTGACCAGGGGCACTTGTTAATTTCAAAGACATTACTGTGCATATTTACAAACGCAGTTTTAAGTTTTGTTTTTCATGTGTTTTGTCCAGTTTTCCAGTAGCCAAATGTTATGGGTTTTGTGGATTTTAATTGACACAGGTAATTCGCTTGTGCATTTATTTCACTCAAAAGGCTGCAGTGACTCCACATCCTGCAGTCCCCATAGGTTGTTTCTGATGAACCTGCCCGTGGGAAAAGCGTGAGAGAAATTATACAGAGAAAAATAGCAGTTCTGAAGTGATCTACAGATCTGGCATAGCAACGTTAGCCAGTGTTGAATGGGAGCACAACTTTTAAATGATCCAAAAAGCCCCCCTGGATGGCATCAATAGATTTGTGGCTTTACAGGTAACAAATATGGATCACATTAAAGGTTTTCTTAATATAGAGGAGAGAGGAGAGGCTTGATTGAGCCCTGTGAACACGCTGACAAGGAGCTCAATCAAGGTGAGGTTTAGGGTTTGGGTGTGTTGGGTTTTTTTTTTGTTTGAAACTAAGTTTAAATTAAATGCTGAGTGTCCTGCAGGGTTGCCTTTGAGGATGCGGATGTCTTCACTGAGTTTACAAAGACTGCAGGAAACAAGTTCTGACAGTAAGTAGCTGAGACAAAACAGAGCTCCATAAAACTAGAAGCTGTTATTATTACAAGAGCTATAGTTTGTCTCCAGGCAAGTGTTGGCTTTCATCTATTAGTTGAACACTACTTTAGTTGGCATTTTAAACCAATCTTCTGTACAAAAACATCACTCTACTAGGAGAATATTTGGGTCATTTTATTCAGATTTATGATTAACTTGTCAAAAGTGTCCCTTCAGAAGTAGTTCTATGCTGGTTATTTTAGTTCAAGAGGTCACAGTTTTAGCCCTGAAAAAAAATTCTGTGAACTGCAGAGTTCTGAATGTTTGAATGTTTTGAAGGTAAGAATGTGTTTCAATAAGTTAATGTGTAATTGAAATGTATGAACCTTACAAAGCATCTAGACTGTAGTTAGAGTTGTGACTGCTGTGTAACCCCATAATAGCCATATAACCAGGAGTTTTGTGTTTATATTAAAGCACACTGACTTCAGATGTACGTGAGGCTTTTCCTGAGGCGCTCCCAACAGCCACTGGGGGTTTGGTGTTGAATGGGTAGATGATAAATTTTTAGTAATATTTTTAAGACTTATCTTTTCCTCCAGGAGCTATCGCATTCCCAGGCAGCAGTGTTGTGCTGCCCTTCCCTGCATGACTCTCTCCCTGTGTCCTCCTCACATTCTTCCAGAGCAGTAATTAACTTATTTGGGAAACGACCACATGTAATAGGTTTTACAGGAAATGTCCAACTGCTGCTCTGAAAGATAAGAGATGCTGAGTGAGGAAGGGCTGTACCCGTGCTGTCTGGGGGCTGTGGGGAGCAGCGTGGGTGCAGAAAAGCTACAGCAGCTGAAGCCTGGGCAGCTTCAATTCCTGCCTTGGAAGACAGAGGGGCCTGCAGGGGAGGCAGAGCCCCCAGAGCCCACCATCTCCTCTCACTTTGCTGGAGCCCCTGCTGCACAAAGCATGGGGCAGCTGGCGTAAGCGAGTGCTGCAGGGAGAGTGATCTCTGCTGTGAAATAGGGGTTAAACCCCTCTCCCAGGGGTTAAAAAGGGTGATGTTTAGGCTTGTCATTGACTGGTTTTGTTTCTCCTGTGGTTTCTCACCACGCTTACCAAGGCTGTAAATATCAAAGCGGGGGAGTTTCAGCTGCACTCCCTTTGCACAGAGTTAGGATTACAGTCAGGCAGCAGCTGTTAAGTCATGATTTTAGAAGCATCATGATCCATTCTCCTGCAAGAATAACAACAAAATCCACCTGCACACGTTTCTCTTTCCAAAGACCTACCTTAAAGTTAGGGAGGGAGCCAGAGTGAGAACTGCAGCACAGACTGGATGAGAGGTGTCCAGCATCATGGGAAGGACCCAGCACAGGCTGGGTAGAGAGACTGTCCCTGGCTCTTTCTCTCCTTCCCCATGGCTGCTTTCCCAGCCCAGGTGCTGGGACACCATCTTTATAACTGGAAGGGAGGAGGAACATCTCTCAGAGGCTGGCATTGCCTGTTCTGTTCTTCATGCCTCAAACAGCTGCAGTCATCAGGTTGGGCTGTCCACGCACAGGAGGAGGCAGATCCATAAGGTGAATTGGAAAAAGAGATGTGAGGATGCCTGATCTCTGTGCAAGTAAATGAAAAAGAGCAGAAATTAATAAAGGAGAAACTCCAAGAAATCTAGAAGAGGAGGAGATGCTGTCTGAGAAGGTACATCAGGTCTCTTAATTGAACTTGGCTTACATTTTGGAAAGGCTAATTTTAGGAAAGCCGTGGGCAGGTAGCTCTGTAGGATTCCTTGTTTGACCTCAAAAGAAGTATTTGCTGATGAAGGCCAGAAGGAGCAAAGGCAGATTTTTATGTTGCCATCTGACAAACTTGGAGCCCCTCCAAAAGGGATCAGAAATGGTCTCCATCTTCTCACAACTCTCTTGCTCTAGTCCAGCTTGGCAATTTTTGCAGAGAATGCCTCACATGTTTGCCTCTTGGTGCAATTATGCAGCACACTCAGCCACTTCTTACGTGCTTCTGCCAGCAGCAGGGCCCCTCAGTTAACCCAAAGGGAATTTATTTTGCTCAGCTCTTTTTCCCCTCCTACAGTTCCTTGGAGCTTTCTGTTCTACAGTTAAGATTTTGCATTCTTCACTCTATGACTCTGGAGGACTTAGGTTAGCAGAGCTTAAACAAGGAAGTGGTTTAAAAAATAATAAAGCCACCTTGTCAATACTGGAGTTTGGAGAAAATGTAGTTGGCTGAAAGCTTATTTATATCTGCATAGTTTGATTTAACAAGGAGGAAATGCTAAGAAGTTTAACATTTTAATAATTTGAAATGTTTTGTATTGACAGCAGTCATACACAAATTCTAATTCTAGTGAAGACAGCTGAGAGGGGTTACTAGGGTTTGAGGTTGCTTTTTTGTCTTTTAGAGTTTGTTTTGTTTTTCAACATAAATGTTTTGTTTTGGTTTTTTGTTTTTTTCTAAATCTGAATATAGCACCATTGTGATAATGAACCACAAGGGACAGAAAGGGAGGGTAACCAGGCTGCAGCAGTTTACTTAAAAGCTATTCATACCTTGATTCTTAAGGAGAGACATCCAAATCTTACTCTGATTCTCTCTGACTTTCCAAATGCACACACACTTCCCACTTGAGTTGCACAGGTTTTTAAATAAAGATGTAAACAAACAAACAAATGTGTCAATAAATAAATAATATCCTCCTCCACTCCTTCCCGACTCTTTGCCAGGCTGCCCCACATGTTAAAACATGAAGGATTAGCCTGATTTGGGGATCTGTAGAGTGCAGGTTAAAGCTGACAAAATTAAAGTCATACAAGCTGTGCAGGAACAGAGCAGTCCTAGAGAATTAATTCCTCCTCTTGAGTGAGAGGTGTCCTGAGGAGGAGCCTGCTTCTGGCTGGCACCTGCTCCAGCACACTAAAGGAGACATTGCTCAGCACGAACACGTCTGGACCTAGGACTGCATGGAGCATTTCTGAACTCCATAAACGCTTAGACTGTGGCAAAGACTTAAAAATGTTGCTTTGAACCCAGGTGGGAAGGAAGATGTGCTTAACCCTTCTATTTCCAGCTGTGGGAGAATGCTTAACATATACTTACACTATTTTAACTTAATTGAACCTACCTGACAGACCTCACCATGCTGCCCCAAATTTGGCTGTGTTGGACTGCTTTTATAATGTTTTCCTTGGAGAAACTGGGTCATTATTTTTTTCACCTGGAATGCCTCTATTTAATTCTTGCACCTTGAAGTCTTAGGGCTGAAGCTGACTTGGGAGCCTTAGGAACAAAATAAAAATAATAGCTGGGATTCAGATGTGAACCTCTGCCCACACTGGACATTTTTGACCTTTAATTTTAGATATGCACTTACAAAAAATGTGCTGCCAGAATCATGCTTTTCTGATCTAAATAAGACTGTTTTTTAGTCTCTGCTATTGTCTGGCTGAGAGCTTCCTCTAGCCCTCCTCCCTGCACAGCTCTTGGTTGTTTTCTACCATAGATTAGGAGTTAAAATAAAGCTTTTAGCACATGTGGCATTTCCTTCTCCTCCAGTCTTCTGTTGTCATAGATTATTTGACAGGACAAATCTAATTTTACCTTCAGCAAGTAGGTTTTTTGTTGGTGGTGGTAGTGGGTTTTCTATTGTAGATTCAAAAAATCAATTCTTATAATGGCACTGGAGATGTTGGTTTAAATTAAATGTTGATTTTTCTGGGGAAAAATATCCTCCAGCCTAGCTTCCTCTGACTCCATGTGTTTTTTTAACATTTGTAATAGGCTTTTTTTTTTTTTTTTTTTTTTTTTTTTTNTACAGTGTTGGGGGTACTGTGAGGATTAATTGGTTGATTTTTTTTTTTTTTTTTTTTTTTTTTTTTTTTAACATCATGGTTACTTGGGGCATATCTGGATCCATAAGAAAATGCAATACCACTGTTCCTTGTTACCTGACTCTGCTGTGTACCCAGTAGGGACACAGAAGTATCGCTTCAGATGGAATTCTTTCAGTATTTCAAAAGCAAGATTTTGTATTAGAGGGGTTGTTTTCTTGTTTTTCCCTTGTCCACTTTGAAGACAAGTGCTCACCCTCTGCATGGTCCCCTACTTTGCTCCCACCCTCCCACCCCATCCTGACCATCAGTGCTCCATTCACAAAAGCTGGCAAACCTGGAGTAAATCTGAATTTACTCTGAGAATCTTTATTTCACTTCACAGATTATCTTAATAAATTCACTTCCAACATGGAAACTTAGTTATATTTCCTGTACTCTCAGCACCAAAAAATTCCTTCCAGTGATTCACAGTGGGACACTGCAGAATTTTATTTGCTCCCTGCTCAAGCTTTCATGGAGTGTGGAGATGTGGCCCAGCACTGCCCCCAGCACACAGGCACTGCGTAAGCTTATCACTGCTCCCAGGAACTGCCCAGGCAGTGGGAGTTTCTCAGCAGCACGTTTGCCGGGTCTGAGGAGAGGATACTCAGAGCTGGTGACCTTGGCTGCCTCGCTGCTTTCAAGGACAACTTGATCACAGGGCTGCAGTGATTTTCATGGATTTTCAATGCTGCAGTGTAAAAGAAAACTGCAATCTCAGGAAATTACGTTCTTCTAACCATGAATATCAGTTGGCAATATATTAAATTTTCCATCACTCCTTGTGCCCATTTTCACGACGAGGGCAGAAGCAGTAACCTCAGGTGGCCTCAGCAGCCTTGTGCCCACCTTCCCTGCATGGGTGGGCAGGCGGGTGGGTGGCCAGAGGGCTCAGACCGTCCTGGGAGAGGTGCTGGGGGACACAGCTGAAAACAGGGCAAAGGCAGCTGTAATTGCCCTCCTGTTCTGGTTTTGGGTCTCCAGGTGCAAGAGTGCATTCAGTTATGGATGGAAATCAGAAACTGAGATGATGAATGACCTCTGCCATGGGCTGCTGGGTCAGTGCCACGGCGCAGCAGCATCAATGTGCTGTTGCTTTGCCTTTGATGGGCTGGGAAACAACTGGGTTTTCCTTGCATAACAACATGTGGTAAAATGCCAGCTCTTCAAGTGGAAGATCCCAGAAGCTGACGGGTCACAGCCCAGGTGGGTTTTAAAACTGGGAGGTGTTAACCTGCCAGCACTGTAACCTGCTTCAGGTGCTTCCTCTACCTTGGTCTTGTCTAGATCCCAACTCTCATTCATATCTTATGCTTTCAAAGTAATTTTAACCACTGTCTGTGGTTTGGTTTTGGTGTGGTTTTTTTGTTTGTTTAATTGGTTGGGGGTTTTTTGCAGTTCATGTGAGAGTCCAGGATTAGAAATGTTTATTTCAGCCTAAAGAACACACAGTTCCACACTAGATATCATCAATCAGGAAAATTAGGCACTTTATGTATTAATACTTTCTCCATCAGAATAATTTTGTCCATTTGTGCTATTCCAGCATTTGAGAGAGATGCAGATTATAAAGAACTTTTTGAAGGTCTGGTGTTCAAAGTACAATGCTATCACATATAGGAACAGGACCAAAACCAAATTTTAGCCAACTGGAGAAGAAAAGCTTGAGGATACAACAAATGAAGATAAGAATGTAGAAGCATTTATTTTCTAGCCAAGGTTATGTTGTATGTTACAGGGAAATTCATAAAGGAACTTGGCAGGCAATAGAACTTAAGCTTTTCAATTTCCACCCCCCACCCTACTTGATAATTAATTTAAGCTACAATAACTAATGACTCCTACACAGTGCTGGAAATGATAGCAACTGGGGCTTGTTTTCCCACTGCCAACAGTCTGAGTATTTAAGCAGCTGTGGAAGTTAGGAATTGGGTCTGTGGTATGGTAGTGGCCAAACACAGGGTGGAAAGAAGAAATAAAGGTGATTCTTGTGTGGATGAAAAAAAAAGGAAATTGAAAAGGGAGCAGAGGAACTGAAATGCTGAATGACTTTTTTCAGTCTTGAGTGTCCATTCCAGATGAGAAGAGCAGCCTCCTCACGGTGATCACGACTCCTCTTGCCATGTGCCAGAGGCTGCTTTCCCCAGTGAGGTTCCTGGGATGGAGCAGTTTGATGGAGCAGGCAGCTCACTACAGGGGCAGAGGAGGATCCAGCTCTGCCCTGAGCTGGCAGGGCAGACAGATTGTGAGGGGGAAGCATTGCCCAGGTACACCTTCCTGGAGTTCCAGGGTTTCCAGTGCTGCTGCGAGGAGTTGCTCCTTGAAGGGCAGAGGAGGAGTGTGAGGAGGCAGCAGTGGGGTGGGGGCTGCCTGGGCCTCCTGGGGTGACTGACAGCTTGGTGACCCTGAGCTCCCCAGAGACAGGGAGGGGGACAGAGGGTTGGCAGCCAGAGGCTTGGCACGTGTAGCACAGCATCAGCAGCTGCCTGCAGGAGATAGCATTTTTTCAGTTTTGTGCCTGGCCTCCGCGACTCCTGTATTTCCCTTTTGTACTTCTGTTCCCTTGGATAAAAAACAAAACACAAAACCAACCAACCAAAAAACCCCACCAAACGAGTAGCCTGGGGACAAAGACAAAATTAGTGACTACCATGCTGTGGATTTTTACAGTGCTATTTGTGTCCAAAGAGGTTAACTTCCCTCATTTGCTTCATTTTAGTAGGTTTATTTTGGTTTTCTCCACAAGTAACACACACTACAGCCAGTTTGGGGTAGTCAGCATCACCTTTGAGATGTTAGTAGTTCAGGCACAGTTTTCCTACAGATGGAAATGATCTCCATGTGTTTACTGGAGATCATTTCAAGTGGATGCACTCCTATTAGCCTTCTGAGTTTATAAATCCTAATTTTTCCACCTTTTTTTTTTTTTTAAATCTTGTATAAAATATGGAAAGAATGTAAAAAAATTTTCGCTCTTTAACAGAAGCAATGTTTCTAGTAGGGGGTTGAAGCCTTTTCTTCCAATATTTCATTTATAAAGACAAATATAATTTTATGTCTCTATGCATGCACATGTGCTCAAAATAAAGAACAAGACCACTTCGCAGAGAGTGCTTATCTTAATTTTTTGCATTTTCCAGTTGTGCTTTCTCATCCAGTGAGAGGTGCTTCTCCTGCTGCAGAGATGGCAATGGAGTCTATCTGCCTCTGCTTGCCTCTGTCAACAAGTTGAAACATCTGAGATAGGTTGACTGAAAATAGCTGGCACAGTTGTTTTTATGGTTTCTTTTTTCCTCTTTTCCTTTTTTTTTTTTAATTTTTTTTCCTTTGGCTGCAGCAGAGACAGTGACAGAAATAGATTCTTAGGAGATGAGAGCTGTCTGGTAACTCCAAGGTTCTTTTCTTTCCAACTTGATGCTGCACATTAGTCAGGATTTTGATTGATGACCTACTACAGGATGTGCTTAGAGCTTCCATTTAGATCTCTGCTGTTCCAAACATTCTAATGGATTACACAGGATTGATGGATTTTTTTTCATCAAATTCCATGGTCATTTTGACCATAGCATTTTATGGAAATACTTACCATAGAGGGGCTGAGCAGACAAGTAGGTAGGCAGCAGTGAAATCTTTTAAGTCATTGACCTTCCAGTGTTGGCCAAGTTACCAACTAAATTACTATAAATTTATCCTAGCATACTGCCTTTATCTCTGCCACCTAATGAACAGCATATGCTCACCAGACCATGGGCATGTAAATTTGTCATCGTAAATTCATGCACTAGAGAATAATTAAAGTGGATTTGACTGCCTTTATAAAAACACCTGTTGCAACCATTAATCTTGTTTCCCTAATGAAGCATTCTATGTATTATATGATGTGTATTCATTGCAAGAACTTAGCCATGTATTTTTGGTGATAATAGGTGACATCAATGGCATTACTAAATTTGATTGCCAGAGTCCCTTAGAGTGAAGCTGGTTTTCAGCAATACAAGTATCTCTGCAAACTATGAAAGCAGACTCAAAGGTAAGTCCCTATTTAGGGAGGGGTTTTCTATTCCAAAAGCTGTCCTCAACCACTCTTGAGAGGTGGTTTAGCATGTTTTTACCTATTCTTGAAAACAATTCCTTAGAATTTTGTGAAGACATAAATCATAACCTCTGGAATTTCAAAGCACTGCCTATCCATTCCTGGTTTTAGCTAGCCTTCCCCAGCAGGCCCATCTCCTGCATGCCATAAACAGACACTACCTGCAGTGGATGATTTTCCAGTGGTTCAGATAGAACAGTGCACTGGAGCAGGCTGTCTGGATCTGGGGCTTCATGCCATTCGTCACTTTCTGCTCTATTTATTTGAGAGGTATGTGGTCACCTGGTCTTCCTCTACCCTACCTCATCACTGGTCAGGCAGGAGATGTCACACAAGTCTGAGCAGCAAGAACAGTGCAGGGATTTCACACTGTGCATTTTGCACTGTGCCAGGACACAAGTCTCTGACAAGTATGGGAAGTGTCATTAATACCTGCTAGTGCTCCACTGATTACAGGAGCTCTTTCCCCCCCTCAAAAGAAAAAAAACAAAACCAAACCAAACAAAAACCAACCAACCAAAACAACAACAACAAAACCACAAACACAAGCTGAGGAACCCAAATACATCACTGGACCAAGAGACTGCAATCATTTACAGTAAGACCAAAGACTGCCCCAAGAGTTGTCCCCGTTCAGCTGCTGTGGTTGGAAGCAGTGCCTGCAGGGTGATTGGCAGCAGTGGTCCCAGTGCCAGTGTCAGCTCTGCACAAAGGGAGTTCCTGGACTCTGCTCTCTGACCCAGTGACACAGCACATATCTCCCTGCTTCAGGGATACAGCTTCTGTGTACACTCTGCCTTTGGTGCTCCACACTGAGCTGCAGAAGCCCTCAGTAGTAGTTTCCTGTAGTTCCCCCAAAGCAACACTGTGCATGAGTGCCAGAATTGTGCAGGAGAACCTGGGTCCTCTGCTTCCCCATTTATTCCAGCTCCTTCTGTTCTGCTGGATTTTAAATCCTATAGTTCTTCGGTCTTTCTTGACCTGCCTTCTTTTCTGTCCTGCAATAATTATGTGGATACCCTCTTTTGCCTCTACAAAGAGGAATATTCTTAAGAAAATAGTTCAGGGCCTGTAAAAGAGAAAGTAAAAAAGTACAGGACAGTCTCCAGCCCTTGCTCAAGCACAAGATGTCATTATTTTCACGAAAACATTTGTGAATTTTAGCTCAAAGCTAAACACCCATTTCACCATAGTCAAGAACCAGTAGCAGTAATAGGATATCAAAGGTCATTGTTACTGCAGGGGTTTTGAGACAGATGTTTATATCCTTATATTAGACTGTAAGTGTACTTGTCACATCCACTACATTAATGTTGACCTGCAAATCTCAGCAACCACTTACAAGGTTACATTTGCATTTATTTCAACATGGTTCTAGTGGTTTGTTTGTTTTGCTTTTCAGAAATGCCAGCACTTTATGAGAACAGCTACCTGGACTCCAGGAGTGTCCAAATCCTGGACAATATATGATTAAGCTCTGAAGCAGACCCTATCAAGTAAATCTCAACCTTTCTGACAGAGACCAAGCTCCCCAAGGAAAAACTCTTCTTTTGACAAGATCACCACTCCCTGCAGCAGTTACATCCTAAATCCTACGGACAGCACTATACTGAGCCTTTCCCAGCCTGGCTGAAAGTTGCTTTCTGCTAAGTATTGCGTAATGACTCTCCTGCCCTTCTGACTTCCAGCAGACAAGATCCAAACACAAGCTGTCTTTTCTTTGCAACCCTCTCCTTCCTTTGACCTTGCAGGAATGCCTGGAAAAAACCAAACCAAAACAAAAAACCCCACCACCAAACAAACAAACAAAAAAGACAAACACAAAACCAACCAACCAAAAACAACAAAAAAACCCCAACAAGCAGTGATAACTTGCCTTTGGAAACAGAACTGTGGGCTTCTGCTCTCACTGTTGTCTTCTTTCACAGAGCTTCATGTGAAAGCTTCACTGCTTTCCTGGTAGAGGTGTACACAAAACCTGTGATTTCTGCCACATCACATAAATCTTTTTCCAACTTGATGCTGCACATTAGTCAGGATTTTGATTGATGACCTACTGCAGGATGTGCTTAGAGCTTCCATTTAGATCTCTGCTGTTCCAAACATTCTAATGGATTACACAGGATTGATGGATTTTTTTTCATCAAATTCCATGGTCATTTTGACCATAGCATTTTATGGAAATACTTACCATAGAGGGGCTGAGCAGACAAGTAGGTAGGCAGCAGTGAAATCTTTTAAGTCATTGACCTTCCAGTGTTGGCCAAGTTACCAACTAAATTACTATAAATTTATCCTAGCATACTGCCTTTATCTCTGCCACCTAATGAACAGCATATGCTCACCAGACCATGGGCATGTAAATTTGTCATCGTAAATTCATGCACTAGAGAATAATTAAAGTGGATTTGACTGCCTTTATAAAAACACCTGTTGCAACCATTAATCTTGTTTCCCTAATGAAGCATTCTATGTATTATATGATGTGTATTCATTGCAAGAACTTAGCCATGTATTTTTGGTGATAATAGGTGACATCAATGGCATTACTAAATTTGATTGCCAGAGTCCCTTAGAGTGAAGCTGGTTTTCAGCAATACAAGAATCTCTGCAAACTATGAAAGCACACTCAAAGGTAAGTCCCTATTTAGGGAGGGGTTTTCTATTCCAAAAGCTCTCCTCAACCACTCTTGAGAGGTGGTTTAGCATGTTTTTACCTATTCTTGAAAATAATTGCTTAGAATTTTGTGAAGACATAAATCATAACCTCTGGAATTTCAAAGCACTGCCTATCCATTCCTGGTTTTAGCTAGCCTTCCCCAGCAGGCCCATCTCCTGCATGCCATAAACAGACACTACCTGCAGTGGATGATTTTCCAGTGGTTCAGATAGAACAGTGCACTGGAGCAGGCTGTCTGGATCTGGGGCTTCATGCCATTCGCCACTTTCTGCTCTATTTATTTGAGAGGCATGTGGTCACCTGGTTTTCCTCTGCCCTGTACATCATCACTGGTCAGGCAGGAGATGTTACACAAGTCTGAGCAGCAAGAACAGTGCAGGGATTTCACAGCAGCTGCACTGTGCCAGGACACAAGTCTCTGACAAGTATGGGAAGTGTCATTAATACCTGCTAGTGCTCCACTGATTACAGGAGCTTATTCTATTTCAGCTGCTTTATGTTCAAGACTGCCAAAAACAATGCAAGCTTTAAATATTCCCAAAGCACTATTTCAGCCTTACTTCTGTGTCTGTTAACCTTTCACTNTAAAGACAAATATAATTTTATGTCTCTATGCATGCACATGTGCTCAAAATAAAGAACAAGACCACTTCGCAGAGAGTGCTTATCTTAATTTTTTGCATTTTCCAGTTGTGCTTTCTCATCCAGTGAGAGGTGCTTCTCCTGCTGCAGAGATGGCAATGGAGTCTATCTGCCTCTGCTTGCCTCTGTCAACAAGTTGAAACATCTGAGATAGGTTGACTGAAAATAGCTGGCACAGTTGTTTTTATGGTTTCTTTTTTCCTCTTTTCCTTTTTTTTTTTTTTTAATTTTTTTTCCTTTGGCTGCAGCAGAGACAGTGACAGAAATAGATTCTTAGGAGATGAGAGCTGTCTGGTAACTCCAAGGTTCTTTTCTTTCCAACTTGATGCTGCACATTAGTCAGGATTTTGATTGATGACCTACTGCAGGATGTGCTTAGAGCTTCCATTTAGATCTCTGCTGTTCCAAACATTCTAATTGTTGACCATAGCATTTTATGGAAATACTTACCATAGAGGGGCTGAGCAGACAAGTAGGTAGGCAGCAGTGAAATCTTTTAAGTCATTGACCTTCCAGTGTTGGCTAAGTTACCAACTAAATTACTATAAATTTATCCTAGCATACTGCCTTTATCTCTGCCACCTAATGAACAGCATATGCTCACCAGACCATGGGCATGTGAATTTGTCATCGTAAATTCATGCACTAGAGAATAATTAAAGTGGATTTGACTGCCTTTATAAAAACACCTGTTGCAACCATTAATCTTGTTTCCCTAATGAAGCATTCTAAGTATTTTATGATGTCTATTTACTCCAAGAACTTAGCCATGTATTTTTGGTGATAATAGGTGACATCAATGGCATTACTAAATTTGATTGCCAGAGTCCCTTAGAGTGAAGCTGGTTTTCAGCAATACAAGTATCTCTGCAAACTATGAAAGCAGACTCAAAGGTAAGTCCCTATTTAGGGAGGGGTTTTCTATTCCAAAAGCTGTCCTCAACCACTCTTGAGAGGTGGTTTAGCATGTTTTTACCTATTCTTGAAAACAATTCCTTAGAATTTTGTGAAGACATAAATCATAACCTCTGGAATTTCAAAGCACTGCCTATCCATTCCTGGTTTTAGCTAGCCTTCCCCAGCAGGCCCATCTCCTGCCTGCCATTAACAGACACTGCCTGCAGTGGATGATTTTCCAGTGGGTCAGATAGAACAGTGCACTGGAGCAGGCTGTCTGGATCTGGGGCTTCATGCCATTCGTCACTTTCTGCTCTATTTATTTGAGAGGTATGTGGTCACCTGGTCTTCCTCTACCCTACCTCATCACTGGTCAGGCAGGAGATGTCACACAAGTCTGAGCAGCAAGAACAGTGCAGGGATTTCACAGCAGCTGCACTGTGCCAGGACACAAGTCTCTGACAAGTATGGGAAGTGTCATTAATACCTGCTAGTGCTCCACTGATTACAGGAGCTCTTTCCCCCCCTCAAAAGAAAAAAACCAAAACCAAACCAAACAAAAACCAACCAACCAAAACAACAACAACAACAACAACAACAAAACCACAAACACAAGCTGAGGAACCCAAATACATCACTGGACCAAGAGACTGCAATCATTCACAGTAAGACCAAAGACTTTCCCAGGAGTTGTCCCCGTTCAGCTGCTGTGGTTGGAAGCAGTGCCTGGAGGGTGATTGGCAGCAGTGGTCCCAGTGCCAGTGTCAGCTCTGCACAAAGGGAGTTCTTGGACTCTGCTCTCTGACCCAGTGACACAGCACATGCCTCCCTGTTTCAGGGATACAGCTTCTGTGTACACTCTGCCTTTGGTGCTTCACACTGAGCTGGAGAAGCCCTCAGTAGTAGTTTCCTGTAGTTCCCCCAAAGCAACACTGTGCATGAGTGCCAGAATTGTGCAGGAGAACCTGGGTCCTCTGCTTCCCCATTTATTCCATCTCCTTCTGTTCTGCTGGATTTTAAATCCTATAGTTCTTCGGTCTTTCTTGACCTGCCTTCTTTTCTGTCCTGCAATAATTATGTGGATACCTTCTTTTGCCTCTACAAAGATGAATATTCTTAAGAAAATAGTTCAGGGCCTGTAAAAGAGAAAGTAAAAAAGTACAGGACAGTCTCCAGCCCTTGCTCAAGCACAAGATGTCATTATTTTCACGAAAACATTTGTGAATTTTAGCTCAAAGCTAAACACCCATTTCACCATAGTCAAGAACCAGTAGCAGTAATAGGATATCAAAGGTCATTGTTACTGCAGGGGTTTTGAGACAGATGTTTATATCCTTATATTAGACTGTAAGTGTACTTGTCACATCCACTACATTAATGTTGACCTGCAAATCTCAGCAACCACTTACAAGGTTACATTTGCATTTATTTCAACATGGTTCTAGTGGTTTGTTTGTTTTGCTTTTCAGAAATGCCAGCACTTTATGAGAACAGCTACCTGGACTTCAGGAGTGTCCAAATCCTGGACAATATATGATTAAGCTCTGAAGCAGACCCTATCAAGTAAATCTCAACCTTTCTGACAGAGACCAAGCTCCCCAAGGAAAAACTCTTCTTTTGACAAGATCACCACTCCCTGCAGCAGTTACATCCTAAATCCTACGGACAGCACTATACTGAGCCTTTCCCAGCCTGGCTGAAAGTTGCTTTCTGCTAAGTATTGCGTAATGACTCTCCTGCCCTTCTGACTTCCAGCAGACAAGATCCAAACACAAGTTGTCTTTTCTTTGCAACCCTCTCCTTCCTTTGACCTTGCAGGAATGCCTGGAAAAAAACAAACCAAAACAAAAAACCCCACCACCAAACAAACAAACAAAAAAGACAAACAAAAACCAACCAACCAACCAAAAACAACAACAACAAAAAAACCCCAACAAGCAGTGATAACTTGCCTTTGGAAACAGAACTGTGGGCTTCTGCTCTCACTGTTGTCTTCTTTCACAGAGCTTCATGTGAAAGCTTCACTGCTTTCCTGGTAGAGGTGTACACAAAACCTGTGATTTCTGCCACATCACATAAATCTTTTTCCAACTTCTATTTTTGAGATGATTACAGAGAATGGTGTTGACAGCACTTTCATTCTATTTCCAAGTATGAAAAGGCTGTTCCTGGCTCACAGTTCAGCACTGTAATCGCCTGTTTGATTAGCAGTTCAGGATCAGAACTGTTGTTCAATATAAGGTGTCTCACTTACCTAGCTCAAATTAAAGCACAGTGGCTTTGAAGAGGTTCAAAACCTAGCTCAGGCCACACAAAGCAACTGGTACTTAAGAGCACACTGGAGTGGTCAAAAGCATCTTTAGTACCATCTGGAAGCCTGTCACCATGACATTGAACAAATGTGGCATTAACATCTGAAGTGGGAATTCAAATGTGCCCTTTAATCTTGGGAAAGTAAAATTAGAGGCTACAGGAGCAGCAAACAGCTGGAACAAAGCAGATCAACTGCAGGTCCTGCACTTCAGCAAACTCCATACTGCCAACTTCAGACTGATTACAATACAGCTACCCAGCATGAAGTTGTGAAAGGCTTACAATTAATTATAGTCACTTTAAATAACTAACACCTGTAAAAGTCTGCACCAGCATCTGAAGGGAACTATTAATCTGATTAAATCTCTGAATTAAGTAAACTAGAAATGCGCTAATCCAGACTGGTAAGAAGCTCAAGCTGAAATAAATCCTCTCCAAAAACTCTGTAGCAGTCTAATTTTCAGGCAATGAACACTTCACTTTATAAAGAGCACAAAGCCCAGACAGCCTCATCTTTCAAGCATTGGGAGTTTTAGTAGGAGATAGCAGATGTGCAATGTTCACACTTTTTTTTTTAAAACTCCTACTTAGAAGACCTTGCTGAAACACTCTCTACAAAGCTGCAATCCAAGTTACTTATTGATGATAAAAGCAGATCAAACTTCCTGATACTACAGTGCTTGGCCCATCAGAATCATGATGTAGTTAGTAGCTTTACCCCAGAAATACTGTTCTTCCACATGAAAGGAACTGAGAGGTTCTTCAGAAGTCTCTCAATAATGCCTCCCATTTACTTTGAATTAATTACAGCAGCTTTACACCTGTAGCAAAGATACACTGTTGTCCCCATTTCTAATACCACCTTAGCACATTCTGTGATGACTGTATGTTTTAGCAAAGATGTTGCAATTGAGCAGAAAGTTTAGGCAAGTCTCAGGGATCTTGTGCATCTCCATAAGTAACAAGGGAATTGATATAAAAAGACTTAAATGTAGATTTCTAATTAGAAATTCCAAAGAGTGCTTTGAAATATCAGGGAACCTATTGCAGCACTGTTTTTAGAAGACAATTTTAAAATTTTAAACTTCTTAGTACTCTTTAGGAAAAACAGAATCCCATACAGGAGCTTATTCTATTTCAGCTGCTTTATGTTCAAGACTGCCAAAAACAATGCAAGCTTTAAATATTCCCAAAGCACTATTTCAGCCTTACCTCTGTGTCTGTTAACCTTTCACTGCAAACCAGTTCCTGCAATCTGAGAGAAACCTGACAGTGGTCCTCCTGCTTCCTGACACAAACATAATTTTTTAAGGTATAGTTTGGTTGGCAAGATTCTACTATTAATGTACCTACCTCCTTTCTTTCTCTAGATCATGCTTCCTGATGAAGTTCTGGGGTATTGTCTTCCATATTAAGCAATCTCCAAGCAGTCAAATTTAAAACAACATACAGACTCTCACAGAACAGCTTACTTAAAACATCAGGGTTTACCCCTATCCAACAGGATGACAGAGCTGTACTTTAATTGTTTTCATACTAAAGTTGTATAGCTTCATTGTATGGATTTCATTCTTGTTAAAACACTACAAGTATCTTACAGAATGTTCAATAATTAGACTACATGTTCTTGCCAGAGAAAATGGCAGTGTAACTTGTCCTTTCCATTTATTGGTCGTAATCACCTGGATTAACTTTAAGCATCATTAATTTTAAATTATTATAAGATACATTACATTGAATTTTCCTGCACTTGGAAAAGCTGCAGCATGTTGCTCAATTCAACATGAAACCTTATCCAGGATCTCCAAGACATGAACAACTTCAACCCCTCCAAATCCGATATTCCCAGTAAACAAGACAAATTAATTCAACTGCTCTGAAGTACAATAAATCTCTCCAAACAATAGGGAAAGTTAAGTACATTAGAAGACAAGATGAAAGGTGATTTCCATTCATGCTGCAGGAAGAATGCCTTTTATCACAAGAGCAAATGAGTTTCTTACAAGTAGGTAGTTCCAAAAATTACTCGAACTAGATTAGCTGCTTGTTTTAACTACACTCACACACTGTTTTAAGGAAAAAACAAGCCATACATAAGTGATCTTCTAATATTTGCTTTTTAAAGACAGTTTAAACTGTTCCTGACTTAGGCCCACTGTCAGCACCTACTCTATTCAAAGGAGCTAATACTACATAGACACAGCCACACCTATGAAACCACAAAGAACAAGTGCAATCCAGAACAACTGTTCCTTGTTTTATTGAATTGTTGAAGCAGGACTATAATCCAGGTATATTTAAGTCAAGTGTTGGTCCACTCTTAGAATCCAAAAGAAATTACTTTTTTTGAACAACATCAACACAAATGGAAGGAATATGAAGCATCATAACAGGAACTTTCAGCTGTATGTGACATTAGACCATGATCAGACTGATGCTACTTCAATACTTACAGACTCCTCACTGTATAGACCAGCCACATGAGTGTCATTTACCTTCAAATCATTAAAGTTCAAGATAAAGGATCCTTCTGTCTACAGCCAACACCTCACCCACCACTATGAGATCAAAATGCCATTTGTGCCACTAGAATCATAATCTTGTAGAAATACTTCTATCTTTAGTATTTTACTAAAGAATAATTACTATCCTCTCTGGTTACATATGGACATTATAAATATTTACATCAAACATTTACAACTGGTTCATAATATACAACATAACAATTTAGCAATAGCTTCTAACCTTTCAGTGTACAAGTTTTAAACAACATGTTGCTATCATAACTTCAATTTATCTGTTTTGCACAGGGCCACAGGGAGTACAGGGCGTTTCAAAACTTATGTTATATAATGAAAAAAATGGAATGATGTTACTTCAATAACAATTATTTTGGGGACCTTTGTTTAAACAAGCAGATTTCAAATTCTAAATCCCATCTTCTGCTACTACTAACATTTAAAATAGGCTTCAGAGGGGGAAAAAAAAACCCAAACAAACTTAGAAATAGATACACCTTTAAAAAATTCCACAATTAACCATATCAGAGTATTTGTTTTCCACGCATTTTAAAGGAGATCTTACTCTGCATCATTTCCTTGTGATGAAATGCAGTGTAGTTCAATCCATTCTTATCTTCTGATTTGTCATCCTATAAATAATGCTGTCATACCCAGGATCCATGTTCCACAGGTTGTAGGAGATAACAATTACAGCTAAAGCAAGACCTATCATCATCCACAGAATAATGTTGAAGACTACAGAGTAGTTGTAGTTATACGCATAGGCAAGGTTATATGGATTTTCTGTTTCAGCCTGTAATAAGGAAAGTGAGTGTATTACTTTAAAGTTAGCCTGCAGCCTGCACACAAAACACATTCCAACCACATTGAAAATCTGAGCAGTCTGAATACAACAGAGCATTTTTTCCACACCATTCTGATGCTAAGTCACAGAAAGCAGAAGTGATTATGTGACTGACATCAGTGGAATCCAAAGAAACTGACAGTTTCTCTGAAACAGAGGCTGACAGGAGCCTCACTGAATTCCATGGGGATGAATTCAAAACTCTGCACCTGGGACAGAATGACCTCCAGGTGACAGAAGAGACTGGGCTCTGACCAGAGCTGGGCAGCAGCTCTGCGGGGAAGGACTTGGAAGGTCCTGCTGGACAAAGTGAACAGGAGTCAGCAGTGTGCCCCTGCAGTGATGGACAACTGCATCCTGAGTTGCACATGGAGTAAAGGCAGCAACTTAAGGCAAACAGTTTTTCCCCCTCTTATGAAGCAGAACGTGCATGCACTGATGCACTGGAGAGACCAGCACAGAAGTGACATTAAGGGAAAAAGTTTTCACAGTCAAAGTGGTTAAGACTTTAGAACAGGCTGTCCAGGGATGCTCTGGGACTTCCAGCCACAGACTTTTCAACAACTTGGCTTAACAAGGACCCAAGCAGTTTCATCTAACTCCTAAATTAATCCTGCTGTGAGCAACAGGTTGGACTGGATCACCTCCAGAGGCCCTTTTCAACCTAAATTACTATGTGACTAAGTGAAGATCAGTGAAGACAAGTAAACTGACCTTTCACACCCATGCCTAAATTATAGTCAGTATTCCAGTCCTTTAAAAATAAAGCATAGACATAATTTGGATAGCTTTTAACAAGGTAGATATAGAAAAATGTGCATCTCCTACCTGTGAAGACTGGAGAATGGAGCGAGTCTTCCTCATGAGGGGAGAATTAAATGCTTTTACAGCCACCACTTCTACTACTGCATTTCCACTATACAGATTAAACATCTCATCTGCAAACTGGAAAACCAAAAGTGATTTAATTGCAAACCTACACTGTAGCCACAAATTAAGGAGAGTTTTGTTAGTGAGATGTACTGAGCCACAAGATGTCAGCTTCAGGAATAAGAAGCTTATGAAAGTTTTAAAAATTTACACTATTTTAGAATTCCTCTAAGAAAGTGCCGTATTTCACCTGGTTTGTAACATCTCTTTAACAATTGGATTTTAAAAACCAAACAACAAAACAAAGCATCAGTCAAGCCATCACTAATGAAATGACAGTTCAAAGCAGAAGATAGTCAATACACTAACTCCCTTGCAGCTAACACAAAAATGTCTTCCTTAGTATTCCTGTGAGTTTTGTCCATTAATTAGAAAGTGTACCTTTTGCAAAGAGTCCACAAGAATTTGAGAAGCATCTTTGAACTGCTGAGAGTCTTCCCCATACCGCTTTCCAACCTCTTCCAAACCAGTCAGTTCCAGAGAATACAGGTCTGGAGAGTGATCTTTGGCTAAGTGCTTGTGTCGAGACAGCTTTGGCACATCATTGAGGGCAGAAAGAAATTAATTCATACACAGATTGCTTTAAAAACACATTTCACAAAATCAGTTTGCTGGGGCTAACCCAGCTGATCTCTCAACAGTCATATTCCGTATCCATTAGGAAGTGGAATTTCTTGCCAACTTAACTAGAAGATGTCCACAATTTTTTCCTTTCTTATTCTATAGAAGAGAGCAGATAAAAATCATGTAGCATCTATTTCTCATGTGAGGTTATATACATGTAAGGGGGAGCTCTATTAATAAGAAATGTTATACTTATTCACATAAGAATCCTTGTTCTGTAATTTCTGTTAAAACAAAATTTGGAGAAAAAAAAGATAATACTTGGATACTACTCTTCCCTCTGCTGAAGCTGGCCCTTGCCCACGTACAAAGATAGCTTATTTAAGGAATACCATCCCATTATCATAAAATCCAATCAATATAATCCAAACTATCTCAAAGGACAGCAGTGATATTCTTGCCCTTCTACAGGTGTGAAGGTACAGCATTATTAGCTCACACAAAAACTCTCTGAAAGTAAGGAATTTAATTTCTTCCTATCTTCCCATCTACCTGAACAGTTTCAGTCTGCAAGACAAAAAATAGTTGTTCCATCTCATTTTCCAAAGAGCCCCATTTCTCTCCACCAGCCCTTGACCTAATGAAACCTTCCAAGTTTTTAATGAGTTTCTTTTCCTTTAAGTAGCTGAGGGCTGCAATTTAAAGGACAAAAATACACAAATCAAACCAGAATAAATGCTAAACCACAGCAACAAGACAGTAGCTTCTCAGTAAAAATATCTTAAGAAGCTTTTTTCTTAAAGAGGTCAGAATCAAAAGCTCATCCCTCCACTGGGACATTTCTATCACCACCACACTACAGAAGTCACTCTATTTTTTTCAGATTAAATAATATCATGATATTCTTAAGTAAAATGGCTGACAGGGCAAAGAACACCATTAATTACCATTATGTTACCATTATGCTTCTCAAGGTAAAAAACAAGGAAAGCCCCAGCAAATTCTTCATTGAGTAATTCCTGTGTCTCTAGGTATGGAGAAATAGCAGCTCAGAATTCCTTCTGTTGTCACCATATTACAAAACAAAGTACAGATGACTAAGGTTCCCATTTTCTTCCTTCAGAGACAGGGCTGACACAAATACCTTGAGAATGCATTATTTAAATTGGTTCAACCAACTGATGACACACCTGAACATGTCACTGATTGTCAAGCATCCTGGTTACGGTTCTCTACCTTTAAATGAGTTCTCTGAAGCTTGCTATGTAAGGTGGGAAAAGTGTTTAAAAAACAAAACAAATCTTACCAGGCTTGCAATATCATGTAGGACTTGTAGTTCTGACAGGAAAAGCAAGTCAACCTGAGGCAAGAGGCAGGAAGAAAAAGACAGGTATTTCCTTTGATGAAGCCAAAGTTAGGAAGTCTCGTTCTGTTGCATGTCTCAGTATTTTAAAACAGGTTGTCTGTTACAGCATCAGTACTTTCTAGAAGGAAATTACTCTTTAAAGTTACATTAAAAAGAACTTGCGACTTACTACTTAGAATGCAGCTAGAAAAAATTAGAGCGGATGCTCCTAGGCAAAGCAAGGGGGAAAAAAAGAAAAAATAACAGGAAAAGCACAAGCTAACTAAGAATATTAGAAAAAAAAAATAAACGTACGAGTTCCCACTGGTGTTTTACCTCATTGTTTCTGCTGAGGGAGTTGAGGGGAAGGGAGCTGAGAATGGAGTTGTCCTGGAATAAGCGGTTCCGCAGTTGGCGCAGTGTGACAGAAAGGTCTTCAAATACAGAGTTTGCCTTGCCCACCATGTACACTCTCTGCAGGAACAGCCATTGTTTAACAAAAACAGAGGCTAGTTTTTCTAGTTACACATTAATAATCCATCACATTTTCCAGCTCTCTCCAACACTAAATATTTAGTGTAACCAATTGGTTTTGCTCCAGCCACACAAATGGGAAGAGGTTTACTATCTGGAACCCAAAGTGAAGCAATACTCACTTCCTCACTGGGGGCCAGCTGCAAGACCACAGGAGTTTCCTCAGAGAACACAGTATGAATAGCGTTTGCAACACTGTCAAGACTGAAAGGAACAGCCTGGAAAACAAAGTTTAGTCAGATTTTTGGTAAAACAGGGCCAGGCAGTATCAAGGGAGATAATTTGCTTAACTACAGAAGCCTAGAAAAATAGAACAACCTGTTTTTATGCAAAGTGTATTAGTATTTCCAAAGGTACAATAGCAAATTATAGGAGCCAATGTGAAAAAACAAAACATAAACTGTGTATATATGAATAGACAATTTATTTGTATATACGGTGGATGCAATTAAGAACTTGTCACAGTTTAACCAAACCGGGACAGAACTCCAAGGGGCCACGACTTTATCAGAACTTTATCAAAATTATAAACGCAAATATGACTGGAAGCTTCAAATATATTTACTGTTTCTGCAAATTATTAATGCTAAATTATTAATTGTCAGGTACAGACAATCCTGTCCCCATTTTAGTCCAGGCACCATTTCAGCAATGTCAACATATAACCGTGCCTGAAACAGTGCACTGTGCTTCAAATGGATACAAAGGTAGATCTATGTTAAGCTGAGTTGGACCAGAATTCAATGTAAAGCCACATAACATACCAATTAAATGCTGGTATTTTAAAATAGGCTACAAGAGTGCCCGAGAGCTGTAAAAGTAATTTCATTGGGAAATCATCACTTCATCTTGGCGTGTGCAATCAGGTGTCAATCTTACTACATAAAACACTACTTTGCTGTTGCCAATGATGATTTCACAGCTTTCACTGAAATAACAAAATGATAAATAAGAGCACAGCACTCACACAGAGTCAAAATGCGAAGTAAACTGGTGCAAAACAAAATTGTCCAAGACAGACAGAAGCAAAATTATCTAAGCCTGGAATAAGTGGAATTATCTAATAGCCCGAAAAACAACTTATTTGAAAAGGGTTTGTGGGTTCACGCTGGACAAAAAAACCCAGCTGAACATGAAGAACTGGTCCAATACTGCAGCCAAACAGACTAAAGCAGACATAAAGGAAAAGTGAGTAGCAGTCAGCTATCAGTATCTCCTAAGTAGCTGTGCTCCTGTTAAGATGTGTGAGGACAAAGTCAGATAACAGGAGAAGAGGCAATGGGCATAAATTTAAAAACGGGAAATACTACCTGAACACAAGAAAAGGGCTTTTTACTTTAATGGTGATCAAATACTGGCACAGGTTTCCCAGAGAGGTTGTGGTGTCTCCATCTCTGGAGATACTCAAAACTTGACTGGACAGAGTCTGCTTTAGCTGACCCTGCTTGGTCAGGGGGTTGGACTAGAAGATTTCAAGAATTCCCTTCTGACCTAAGTGGTTCTGTGATGCTGTGACAAGTGTGAGAAATTTACTGTCAGCAAAGTCAGACAGTGAGAGGTAAATGTTTGTTTTCTTGAGAGAGTAGAATAGAATGGTGTATTTCACACTCAAGTACTTGAGGAAAACTCAAAATACTTAAGAGGACAATACAGCACAAAGAATCAACATCATATAAAATGCTATCACACACTCAGCTCAAGCAGAAAAGTTAATAATTCTGACTGAATCAGTAAGTTAATGTGAGAAACCATGGATTCTGTCTTTTAGTACAGACATATTAAAGCTTGATGCCTTTCCAGGAGAACATGCTTTGGTTGAAGAAGTTACTGAACTCAAAACAGGAGGCCCCAGGGGATTTCCCACCTTGAACAGGAGTCTGACTGCATTATTCATCTATGCAGCCCAACCCATCATTCTAGAGGATCATATGAACTTCAAGGTAAAGTAAGAAATAAATGAACATCAAGGACTACAGCAGAGTCATGTACTTCTCATCCAAGCTCAAGAGTCACAGAAATTATGCCACAGTTCCAAACAAGGATACTCACATTCTTGATAGGGTAAGAAATCCCTTTAACAGGCAATGTCAGCTTGTCTACTCCTTTCACTGTTATCATCACAGTAGCTCGTGGTCTGTGAAACAGATCACCCACTGCAAGCCCAGGCCAGGAAAGGTCCTAATACAAAATAATAAAAACCCCTTGTATTTCAGAAGCAAAAAGAGAGAGCCCCTCCCCCAACCATCACAACAAAATATTCATCTTGTGAATATCTCTGTGCAGGATGGCCTATTGGAAATTTCATGGGGAAATAAGTTAGCAGTAGAACACTTTCATCTTGAATAGTGATTTCTCAAGCTAACCACGAAGAAACCATTAACTGTCAGTAACTTCATACCAAAGTCTACACTGAGAAACCATTATATATATTGGATATATCAAGTGTTATTTCCCATAATTAGATTAGAAATGTCATAGTCTGTATTTAATAAGTGAAAGCTGAATTTTAAAAACAAGACCCAACAAAAATAGAACAAAAACTATACAAACAAACACACAAAACCCAAACAAAATTTGGCCAAAACCAAATTCTCTCACAAAAAGCCACAGAAACAAATTTAGGCACATTAAAAAAGTAACATCTGATACTTTCACACAGAAATGGGGGAGAGGGAGGAGGCTGTCAACCATACCAATGGCCTACTCATCTAAAATTTACAAATTTGCATAGAAACATAGAAAGATTCTTTAGCAGCTTGCTACAGTTACATATCAGCAACAGCACAGTGGAGGCTACCTGGCTGGTTTATCTAGGCACAAAACTAAATCATTCCAAATTTGTAAGGAGATTTCTCCATTTGTGCATAAGATGTAACTGCTTGTTTATATGTTACGAAACCAATTTATTTGGATTTTAGATTTAGATGTCATTGATGTTACGTTCTGTATCACCTCAAAGAAACAAAAAACTTTTAAAAGCATGATCAGGGACACCTGCTACAGCACGGACACAAGTCTATGGGGCCAGATGGGATCCACCCAAGAGTATTAAGGGATCTGGCAGAGGAGCCTGCCAAGCCTTTCTCCATCATTATCAACAGTCTTGGTTAACAGGGGAGGTCCCAGATGACTGGTGGCTTGCCAACATGATGCCCATCTACAGGAAGGGCTGGAAGGAGGATCTGGGAGACTACAGGCCTGTGAGCTTGACTTTGGTTCCTGGGAATTCTCAAGAGGTTCATCTTGAGTGCATTCACATGGCAAGTGAAGGACAGCCAGTTCCATGACCTGGCTGGATGAGGGACAAGCTGTGGACATCTGTATACCTGAACTTTGGTGAAGCCTTTGACACCACCTCCCACATCATTCTCCTGGAGAGGCTGGTGGCTCATGGCACAGACATGAGAGAGGCATACTCTCTGGTGGGTAAAAAGCTGGCTGTATGGCCAGGCCTAGAGAGTTCAATCCAGTTGGCAGCAGTCACTATGGGGGTTCCCCAGGGCTCAGTTTTGGGGCTGGTCTTGTTCAATATATTTATCAATTATCTAGATGAGGGGATTGAGTGCTTCCTCAGCAAGTTTGCAGACAGCACCAAGTTGGATAGGAGCACTGATATGCCTGAGGGTAGGAAGGCTCTGCAGAGGGACATGGACAGGTTGAACTGATGGGCTGAGGACAGCTGTATGACGTTTAAACAAGGCCAAGTGCCAGGTCTTCCATTCTGGTCACAAGCCTACAGGCTTGGGAAAGAGTGGCTGGAAAGCTGCCTGATGGAAAAGGACACGGGGGAGTTGGTAGACACCTGTCTGAATACAAGCCAGCAGTGTGGCCAGGTGGCCAACAGCATCCTTGCTTGCCTCAGGAAAAGTGTGGCCAGCAGAAGGGAAATAATCATGTCCCTGTACGCAGCACAGGTGAGGCTGCATGTTGAGTACTGTGTTGAGTTCTGGGCCCCTCACTACAAGATGGAAATTGAAGGGCTGGAATGAGTTCAGAGAAGGGCAACCAAGCTGGTGAAGGTTCTGGAGAACATGTCCTGTGGGAAATGGGATTGTTTAGTTTAGAGGAAACCTTATTGTGCCCTACAACAGGAAAGGAGGCTCTGTAGGTAGGTGGCTGTTGGCCTCTTCTCTCAAGTAAATAACAACAGGATTAGAGGAAATGGCCTGAAGTTGCACCAGGGGTGGTTTAAAGCATATTAAATATTAGGAAGAATTTCTTTACTGAGAGTAGTCTCTGGAGGTATTTAAAAACCATGTAGATGAGGCGTAATTAATTGACATGATATTTTCAGAAAAATCCAAAACATGGACTTAACAGATCTGCATTAAAATCAGACTTATCAGACCTCTTGCCTAGCTGCACTTTGGAAAAAATGGGAACCAGCCTCCCTCACTAGCAGTGCTAACAATCTCCCAGCTTGTAGCTTTGAGTATCTGGCCACAAAGACACTGCTAGAAATGCCTAAGCTTTCACATACTGCTCCAACAGCCACTTATTCCTGCTGAAGCCCAGCAAAAAAAATCAGGCCAGAGGGAATCAATCCAAGGGCTCCTACTCACGTGCCCCACTTTCAACATCACTAAAATTGTGTTCAAAAACCTAATTTGGAAAAACAGTACTATAGATTAGGTTTTGAAGTCTTTGGATTACTTCCTATTTGGTTTATTAACTAAGCTCAGCAGACAAGCTTGCTGACCTGGCAAAATGCCTGTTTAGCCAAATCATTTCTCACAATCTTCACAGAGTTCCCAAGAGCTGATCCCTATGGATACAGCTTGCAGACAAGAAATGACAGGGGTTTCCAGAGATTCCCAATACATGGCCACAGATGGTGGGATACAGCATGCAGATGGGTCTCAGAGGAACTGATGAACACCATAGTAAAGACTCCCCAGGCTTGGTTCCTTCTGTAGCTGATGATTCAAATTATCCAGATAGCACAGCCTTTTGCTGCTCATATGACTGATACAGCTTCTGCCCTTGGAAACCACACTTTGACAAGTCATGAATTCCTCAAGACAAACAGGATGATATTTTACATATTCCAGCACATGACAGGAAGATCTGTTAAGGGGGCACATCTGTAGTTCTAGAGGCATTTCAAAAATCACAACCTGAAGCATACCTCGTCAACAGAAAAGCCCATGGATAATGCAGCTACATCAGGGATGCGCTCGCCAGGAATAGGCCAACTTCCATCTCGAAAAATAACAGATTGAGGTGATCGTAGGATGCTAAACTCATCACCACATACACCTAAAAACAAACAAAAAAAAGCTGTCAAAATTTTTAGAATCTTTCCCTTAGATGATCACAGAAAAAGTGTGTTAGAACTTAGTAAGATTCCTTATTTCTTGCTCTTGTATCTTTCAATTTTTGTAACACAAGAAATGAGAACCAGTTATTTTAATGCTCTGGAATACAAAATATGCTTTGGAATACAGCAATGACTATGGATCCTGAAATCCACATTAGCAAAAGTAGGCCAACTATTCAAGCGACACCACAATACACTTCTGTGTACTCACAAGCAGGTTGTGAGCAGTGTTAAAGTTCAGAGCCTGTAAAGTACACTCTCAGCAGAGTCAGGCAGACTCCAAAAATCACACTAGCTCACAAGCAGCTATGCATCAACACTGCTCTGCTTCCAGGACTGCTTGGCATAACATCTGTTTCCCAGCAGACAACAGCCTGAGCCACTCAACCCAGAGCCAGGAGGATCAGCAGAGTCAGTGCTGGCTTAAACAGAGCACTGCCAGGAACAATCTGGCTTCTGCAGAACAGTTCCAGAGTCTCTGCTCTGCTTTCTCAACCACATGACCTTGTGAGCTGTTCTTCCTCTGATGCAGTACTGGACCTAAACTGATCATGTGAAGCCACAATCTGCAATATTTCTCATGCTAGATTTTCACTGACTTGTGATGCCCCCTCTCCTCTCTTCCCCACTACCTTGAATAGAAAAGTTGACTAAAAGCATTATTTCTAATCTGCATTATTATGATAGTAATTCATGGTGTAATAAAGTCAGAGACAACCCCATGAAATAAGAGATCATCTTATTTCAGTCTAACTTCCTGTTTTAAAGTCACTTATGCGTAACAGCCATACTGTGTACATAAGCATTTATCTAAATAAATTTTAAAATGCATTGGTGCGTACAAGTAGCAAGACACACAATGCAAAATGTCAGATGTATTCCCTCCAATGAACAATCTGTGTATGTTTTTACCAGAAAACTAATCTGGCGCAAGATTCAAGAAGATTAATCAAGTAGGTGAGCAATAAATATTTGCAGGCCATCTAACTTTAATTATATAACCAGTCTGACTACATACTTCAAAATTATATTAAGGTAATTAATATGAGAAATTTTTTTTTTAATATTACTGAAAACTAGTTAACAACCCAAGCAGCTACATAAAATAGTTGTCCCTCTAAATAGTTTGCAACTGCAAATCTAAAGGCTGTTTACAAAAACAAAGCAATAGTAAACTTATGTGTTGTGCAGTTATAAACTTCCCTAATATTATTTTAGCCAAACTGACCTTGAAGATGCTGTTTAAACCCTGGACCATGCCTACAATGTTGACAGTAAATATGAGCTACATTATGCCAAACACACTAAAGGAACAAAGTACTGCAGTTCAGGAGGGAGGAGGGTGGCAAAAGGAAGAGAACAGGCCAAACCAGCAGAGGTGTATGAAGCAGATTCAGGCATTTTTAAAGTTGACAGGTATTCACTGGATGGCTTGCTATCAATTTTAACAGTGTATCAAGCTGTATTCAGAAGAACAGAAAGATTTCCAGACCAATTTGCTTAGGAGGGGATTAAAAAAACAACCAAACACTACAAATATTTTTGCTTAGTCCACTGGATTTCACATATTGCTTTACTTCTTCACAAGGCTACAAGACAGCCACACCTTTTATTTAGGACAAGTTGGCTTACTTGGGACAAGGCTGTTTAGGTGGATACAATTAGAGCATTACCCTTTTTAACTACTTTTGCTTTGACAGGTTTGTTCAAGGTCTCAGCAAGCAAACCTGAATTTGAACTTGGGAACAAAAGCCTTTTCCTCAGGCACACTGTAACTCCTTGACCACGACACCCCACTAGGTTACTTATTCTGTGAAGTCTAGAGAGCAAATTCCGAGATGCAGTTCATCCCCTACACTGCTAGCCACCCACATACAGAAAACTGAACCCAACTTCTACCTCATGGAAGCTGCCCCTGGAGAAAAGACCGCCTCACAAAAGGCTTTCTGAGCCTATAAAATGCTCTACACGACGCTTGGCTTAAAAAAAAAAAAAAAAGAAAAATTGGAGAGGGAAACCTTCGAGCAGAGCCTCCAGAGGAGGTGGGGAGAATGGGGGGAAGGGAGCTGCAGCAAGGGCCACCACACATATCCCCTTGCACACGACACACACACACACACACAGGACATACACCCCCCCTCTCCCGCACACACACACAGAGGGTGCTCCGGGGGCTCTCCTGTCTGTGGGAAGCGCTCGGAGGGGTGTGTGGGGGGGTGGTGAGGATGTGAGAGGGGGGGTGTATGTCCTGTGTGTGTGTGTGTGTGTCGTGTGCAAGGGGATATGTGTGGTGGCCCTTGCTGCAGCTCCCTTC
>JAAWXA010000004.1:20103358-20409359 GCA_038090715.1 Florisuga fusca
TTACATGGAAAAATTTCCATATAAATTTGAAATTGGTATTATCTAAGCAAATTGATAACTGTAGATGTGCACATTAAAAGTAGTAAGGGGAAGATATTTCATCTTCCATTTTTTTGTTTTCTTTTTTTTGTAATAGAAGAGCAAAGAGATGTTCAATCAATCTGAACTTCAAACAAAAAAAAAGTTAAAACAGATCATATTTTAATAAAAACAGAATGGATAGCAGTTGGTGCAACACTAGACTATAATCCCAAATCCAGGAATAGAAGCAGATGGACTAAATTATAAGATATTTATGTCCTCAATTAAAACATACTACAGTATGCACTGGACTGAAGGGGAAGGATAGTAAAAACAATCATCATTCAGGGACTTACAAACAAACATTAAAATAAGGAAATGGACTGGCTATTTCATCTTTGCACAAGGAAGAGGATTTTGTCTTCCTCATCTGAAGAATCTGGGATTGTAAACAGCTGCTGAAATGATCCTTCACTAAATTGTGTCATCTAGTCTACCCATTTGGAAGTTAAAGGTGCTAAATAGAGGAATCAAGATCACAGGCCTATTAACGATAGAAAAAACTCAACAGATTGTGTCAGTTTCATATATTGGATGATCAAATTCTTAATTTTGTTTAATCAGGAAACTTATTTTTTGCAGGGGTTACAAAAAATTGAGCATAATGCTTAGTTAAGCAGTCTGTTCATCCTTAGATTCAGATATTTCCATTTATAATGAGCATTTTTATAGTGTTTCTCAGCCTTAATAAGCGAGAGACAGGTAATATATAGGCATGGAAGTGTTCATTTATCAGCATTGAAGTGTACATGACCTGTATATCCCTGCCATGTGCCTGTCTGTTAACCTAAGGTAAATCTGCCTCAGTAAAGTACTTCATAAAAGAAACGAAGTACTGTTATGCCAAATATATTAGTACTCAGAAAACATCAATTGTCCTATAAACTTCAGAACAAAGTGGTTCTTGCTGTTGCACCACAACTAGGCCTATATCTATCTGACCAGACCAGAGGTCAGAAATATTTCCATTTAAAATAAACAAGCATTTGAAAATGACAGGTTATCCAACAGAACCACAGAGACTCTTGCCTCCATCTTGACTTGCTTTTTTCACATCTACTTTAATGACTGGGACTGGCATCCTGGGAAAGGAAATCAAAGGTGCCTAAGATATGTCCAAGCTCATAGTCCCCTCCTTTTGTACTGCAGAGTTTATGTTTTTTTCTATTTCCCTAATACTGTGATATATAAAAAGTAAGACGTCTCATGCACTGTATCTTGCCAATTGATCCTATATATGGATAAAATCAATGCAATGTGATGTAAAGGACATAAATCTCCTGGAAAACAGACTTCACTTTTTGATGTAATTGGAGTGGAAGCCAAAATAAGCAGTACAGATTGTGAGAGGACATCCATTACTTGGTTCAGCTTTAAAACCTTTTTCAGTATATACTCCCTTCAGAAAGAGATTCCCATGCCATGGGTGTTGGGCAGCTGGTCTGGGACCCCTTTGGTCTCCTACCAGAGCTAATCATGCTCCACCCCTGTGCTCCAAAGACAGTGGCATTTGCTCACACTCCAACAGGGTGAAGAAAGTGAGAGGTATTAGGCAGAAGACACGGGCATGATACTGCTCAGCCATTTGCTGCTCTATAGTTTGGAACAGGACTGGGTAAGTACACTCTATCTCTGCAAAATGCCCAGTTAGCTATTTCCACAGCATCCCTGAAGGAGTAGAAATGTCATTCTGGACCTCCTCTGGTGTTAAATCTTGTTTGGAAACATTTTTCATCATCTCTAACATGTGCTAACCACCACTTTAGAGACCAAGAGTTGATTTGAAGGAAGTTAGTGAGAGTCCTTATTTTAGGGTATTCAAAGACTTGCTCCGTAAATATGAAGGGATTCTAATATGAGAGATTGGTGTTCTGTTATGGAAACAAGTCTTCTATTTATACCCAGCATTTTCTTAGCTCTGTATTTTAAAACCAATTCTTACAGACTTTCAGAGTCTAAGTTTAGGTTTTTAGTACTCCTAAGCTTTCTCTGTCCTCTTCTTGGTCCAGAAATGTCTAGCTTTACTCTCTTCTTGGACCTAAAAATAAAAATGCTTTTGTCTTAATCTCAGAGTCTGTGGGTCTCTGTCCATATCAGTCCTGATCAAAGAAACACCTCTGAACTTAAAAGTAGCTTCAATAGAGGTTTCCCATACTCTTCTGTGTACCTCATTCTGATCTTTAAATAATTTCTTATGTTCTTCTCGTACTTACTTCTGAACTCTTCTCCCTCTGTTCAGTTTACCTAGCAGTCTGTATGAACTTTAGTCTGTCAGTGCCTGGTTCCACAGCTCTCCCTGTGAATCTCCACTGCTGGGACCTTCTCTTCAATTGACAGTTAAGGTTTCCAGAGTTTTCTGATTTCCCCTTGAGTGATCCTTTCTGAGAAATATGCCCCTTTTTAACTCAGTCATTACCACCTACCAATAGCATGGTACTAAGAGAGTCTTTTAAATTATTTATTTATTTTAAAGCTATAAGATAATTGCATTTAAGCTCTATAGATTTTAATAGCTGAATCACTAAAAAGTCACAGAATAAAAGCTATAAGAGTAATATATGGGATCTTACCATGGATATTAAAGGACAGTGGTTTCTAAACATAAGAAGTAAAGTCAGTGAGACATTGCCCGGGGCCTTGGAAATGCTCCAGCCTACAGTGTATAAGTTTTTTCAGGGTGGCAACAGGTTGTGTGCAATTACATCCCCACCTATAGTTCGGCTTGGATGACTCTTGTGGTTCAGCTCAGCTAGCTAGCGGTACCAGAGGCAAATGCCATGAGCATGTGGCACAGACCACAGTCATTAGGTGGTTGCCTGACATGAATATATATATAATAAGGACCTTCCAGCCTCTTTAGGNCACGCACCCCAGGACAGAGTTGTCCCTCCTGGCTGCCGGGGCACACTGCTGGCTCATGTTCAGTTTGCCATCAACCAGGACCTCCAGGTCCCTCTCTGCTGCGCTGCTCTCCAGAAACTCATTCCCCAGTCTGTAGCTGCCACCAGGGTTGCCCTGTCCTGGGTGCAGAATTCAGCACTTCCCTGTGTTAAACTTCATGTGGTTGGTGATTGCCCATCCCTCTAACCTGCTGAGGTCTCTGCAGGGCCTGACTGCCCCAGAGGGAGTTGACTGCTCCTCCCGATTTTGTATCATCTGCAAACTCATTTAAAAGTCCTTCCAATTCAGCATCCAGTCATTGATAAAGATGAGACTGGGCCAAGGATGGGGCCCTGAGGGACCCCATTAGTGACTGGTACCATCCTGGTGTTACCCCCTTCACTGTCACTCTTTGTGCTCGACCTGTGAGCCAGTTGCTCACCCACTGTGTTGCACAGTTGTCCAGCTGTATGCTGGACATTTTCTCCAGGAGGATACCGTGAAAAGCTGTATCAAAAGCTTTCCTGAAGTCCAGAAATATTACATCCACTGGTTTCCTTGATCAGCTAGGTGGGTTACCCTGTCATAAAAGGAAATTAAATTTTAAAAGCAGGACTTTCCACTCATGAAGCCATGCTGGTCCATGCTATATTCTCCTGTATTTATCTCAGACAACTTACATATATTACAGAAGGAGTCACCACTAAAATCTTTACATTTTTGCCTTTGAGAGAAGATAAGATTTCCAAACTATTCCTCTAGGTGTTCTCTTTCCTTAGCTGAGGGAATGCTTTCCGTATATTAATTACTCACAAAAGCACAAATATAGATTTTAAATGTTGACAGCTATAGTGTTTGTAATGTTTGCATATGATAAATTGCACTTGGGCAATGCTTTTATGATGAGATACCAGTGATAGTAATATTTCACAATTTGAAGCATGTTTCACAAAAATAATTGCTTTCTGTGTTTGGGTGTTGGTCTAACAAAGTGAACAATCTCAAAGCACAGGACAAAGTCAATCAAAACACTTTTAGATGTGTGTGGAAGACACCACTGAAAAAAATAATTTAACTCTGCTTGGATGAGTGTAGATATGGGGTCTGTCTGTTCTTTGCTCTCTTAATTTTGTAGCCCTGTTCCCTTTCTTCACACTCTCTTCTTTCTTCTCTCCTGCTGAATGTAGCTCTATTGAGTCCAGTCAGAGAGGTAATATATACATTTATGTAGATATATACAATTTATAAATGGGACAAGAGGTACTTTTACCTGCCATCACTTGGAAATTTTAATGTGGTAGCTGTTTCCAGATGACACAAGAGTGCAGTATAAAGGCATAATTTTTCTTTCTTTCCTTCCTTCGTTCTTTTTTTCTTCCTTCGACTGTATGGACAGTCAAAAATTAGTATATATTTAGACATGATCTATAAATGCCAGGCGACAGTGAGTTTAAATTGACAGCTCTCATTAATTTGCCTGCAGTCTTTTCTGTACAAGTTCCTTCTACATCCTATCTGAGATTGACACCACAACTTTTCTCATAGTTGCAACATTCAGTATCCTCCTGTTAAAATCAAGAATTTCTAAATGAGGAAGAAAAGGAAGCCTTGGCATGCACAGGCACTTCTACCTGTCAAAAATACAACCTGTAAAGTGTTTCATACACAGGAAAAGTGTTTCACAAATCAGTCCCATCTCCTAACCTTTTCAAAGAGCCACTTGTGCTGCACAGCGCTTCCATACAGGGTTTTGGTTTTCTCACTCACTTCATGCACCTCAGGTGAAGAAACGAAGCTGAGGCCCTTTCCAGGTCTGCAACCTGACAATCTCTCTTATCAGTGTAAAACCAGTATCAGGTACTCCTCAAGATATAAGTCACAAGCTGTGAGGTTTTTTCCCTGCTTTTCACAAGGCACCAGCAACTGAGCTTCTGGAATGGGTCTACATTCAAGAGTGCACTTTTCCAGCTGATTTGCTAAATGATGCCCCTTCCAGGTTCACATGCGAAATGTGACTAATTATTTCAGATGGGAAAAAAGAAAGAAAGAAAGAATTAAATATAAAAGTTAAAAATAAGCAACCGTAAGACATATACAGGAGTAACTATTGAGCTCTAGTACAGAATCTAATACAGAATCAGTGATCCACATATATGGCCCCTTTTCTAAAAACAGAATTATTGTTTCCTCTCTTGTTTCAACCAAGTGATGTAGGAATAGACATCTTCTCTTTTCATATATGTCACTGTAGGTGGAGAAATCCAGCTGTTTATTTAAATAACCAAACAATAATACATGTCAGATACAGATTAATATACTGGTAGAGATGAGTTTGCCACACTCTGATTCCCCTGTATGTGGTAGTATTTATATTGTCATCCATTTGTACTTTATTATTTCTAATGCTGGAATAGCCACTTAAGTACCCTGCCATTTATTTCATTCTGTAATTAGTTGGCTATTTGTTGTCTATAAAAGTGCCAGAGCCTTCACATGAACTTACAAATGTATTGGATGCCTTTGTAGGAAAAAACCCACACTTTTTATGTTTACAGGGACCAAAGGCACTGTGAATATTAAAGCAAATTCCTGATTTTCAATTCACACTCAGAAGTACAGTTTGTTGTTGTCTCCCTAGGTCAAGCTAATATTTTTATTAGTATCTTTCTTAAAGATATGAAGATGGTATATTTGTGAATCACTGGATTGCCAGGCAAGATATGAAGGTGAAAGGAAATAAAGTGCTGTTTGATGCAGGGAAATGATAAAACAAACAATGAAAATGGACAGGTTGTATCTTCTTTTCATGTTACAAACAAAGCTGAACTGACATGGTTGGCTGATATTTTTAAAAAGGCAGAGGACAAAAATGTTTTTCACCAGCAACCAATCAGCCTGGTCTTCTCTGGATCAAGTCAAAAGAGGAAAATACTCTTCTAGTTTAAGGATTATCCAAGTACTGAGCACCTCTGATGACTTAACAGAGACTGTACTGGATGCTATATTCTATTTAGTGCTTTCTAAAATGAAATCTGAAATTTTTTTGGATTAGTGTTGTGCTGATACTTTGCAAGTTGTTCCCATTTGTGAAATGATATCAAAAGAAGTCTACTGCTGACAACTATCGCTGTCAGATAAAAAGAAATTTGGCCTTCTTAAAATGTGAAGACAAAGAAGGGAGGCCAGGGAGCCAGAATGGGTTTGTTAAGATGTTTCTGAAGAGAAGAGGTGTGGGGTTTTTCTCCAGGCTAATCTAAAGAGGGTGTTGGGTTGAACCCAGGTTGCACTGGGCAGCACCAAGCAGTTTTTGGATGCAGAGTGAGACTGAGATATCCCAGGAGCAGGTCCGAGAATCTCTATTAATACCAGAGAAATGTGATCCTGAGCCCTCCAGAACCAGGTGATGGTTTTGTTCTGCCTATAGGCAGGACATACCTTGAAGACATGCTCTCCTGCATGCTTATAAAAGAAAATCATACCTTGGTTAGTAGCATTAGGTTCAAAAGTGATAAAGCATTTTAGATAATCGTTATGTAGTAAAAAAGGTAGAAATTACAAGACAAAGAATAAAATGATCAAGAGTTATACACACTTAGATGTAAAATATGCTTTCCTGAAGAGCAGAGCTAAACAATTAACAACACTCCCACGCCCTGTTATAAAAGAAATGTTCATGCATTTTGGAATTTGAAGCAGGGCTCATTATAGCAGAAAACACTGAGGTCAGAATTGGCAGTGCTAACAATTCGCACCTTAAAATGCAGTCAGTTCTTCTGATAGAAAGCAGACATTGACCCCATCATCTCTCCTGTGTTCATACCTTCAGAACAGAAGGGGAGATCCTTGCTCCTGAAGTGCAGGACTTGCAGGGACCACACCACATTCGATCTCAGAGGAGCAGTGAATGTCATTCCAGATCCCTACCAGGGTTTTGATACCTTTCTGTCAAGACTTACATCAAACTCTACATCAGCTTTGAAGATGTTTTAAAGAGCACAAATTATTGAATGATATTTTAAGTAAGGAAAACCTGATTATGCTCTATAAATATTAATCTCAATGAAATTGCTCTACTGCTCTGTTATATTACAATAAGCCTGCTGGTGTTGCAACATTTTGGGTAAGTGCTAGATGATTTAGTTTGTTCTTACCCTTTTCCTAGCAACAATCTTCAATCTGAAACAAGATTGCAATTTGCTGATTAAAGAAGTATAACCTAATCAAGTGAGATTGATGATTTTTTGCCACTTTTTCCCTTTTTATTTATACTTACTGAATATTTATTTTTGGAACATCTTATTCCTTTTCTACTCTTGCTGCTTAGATTGTTTTACTAAAGTGTTCTTAGCCCCATTCAGAATGTTTTGCACATCCAAGACACATGATAAAGCTTTGTTTTGGAAGTTCTGGCATTGGCAAACTATCCAGAGTGGCAGTCAGCCCTCAGGATGTAATCTGTGAGTACAAGCATTCTTGGAGTAATGTTTTGTTTCTTGTCGTATTGACTGCATATGTGACTAGTTGGGAAACTTTAAAAAAGAGGTCTAAAAGAAGTGGATTATATTTCCAGCTAATTCCACATTAACAGCATACTAGAATTTATCTTTGGTAAAAATAGTATGCTGTTATTCAATTGACAGGGGTCATCTGGATCCTCCCTCCATTCATGGAGAAGGAGCTATATGTGAGCCATAAAGAGATGGCAAATTCAATAGGATGAATAAGGTCAGAGCAGCAGTGGAATGTATGCTAGGAGATGTGTTTTCTATCACATCTCGTTCAGCTTAACATCTTACTGGTTGCATTCAAATATTTTCATAACTCATGCCTGTGCTTCTAGTGATCTTTTCTGCAGACACAGATGAAGTGAGAAATGAACCTACACACATAATGAAAGTGAGTTTTTACTTCTAAGTAGATGGTCTTGTAAACATTTATGCATCATTCTTTGCCCTCTGGCCCATGCTGTTTTCCAGTCCTTCACAGCTAAGCCCTTCTTGAAAGTTAAAGACATGCTATTTGAAAAAGATAAGTGAAACTGGCCCTGTGGAAAGTGAGTCAGAATGAGCTGGCTTGTTGGTGTGTGTTGCAGACAAACCTTTCTTGGGCCACAGCGCTTCGAGGTCCAGTAGATGTTCTTGCCAAGATGTATAAACAGTACTCCAATCGCCACCTTTAGATTCAGTTAGCCTTGTTGCTAACACTCCAGACTCAACTAGCCGCCTCATCAGACTGCTCAGGAGTCAGCCCCTTGCCTTTGGGAGCCCACCTTTTAGTGGTCCCAGTTCTGCTCATGCGCAGTTTGGCCCAGCCCTAATTGGGCACAGGTGGGCTTAACAGGAGCTCACGCCTCCCACCTGGTAATTGGCAACACCTGATGATTGCCTCTACAGTGTGGTAGAATACCTGAGGCCTTTAATATGTCTTATGGCCAAAGATTCTCATTATCTTTCCTTTCCCATTTCTCTCTGTATTCACTATGCTATACAGGCCATCTTTTTAACCTAAATGGCTATAAGCACTGCAGAGCATTTCCCTCTTGAGAAAACATATGGCTTTTACACATCTTTAACAAGTGATGGTTACATGTCTACATGTACACAAACAACCTCGCTGAAGGATCTTTTGAAGGGCAAGTGTAATCTAAATGAGTGGTAGGTAAATACCATAAAGTCATGTGGACAGGGCTTAAAGTTTTTGCCACTGCGTTTCTTAATTTGCTTAGTCTCCAGCTTCTTCAGATGAAATGTCTTTATAGATCCTTGTAGAATTCCTGGCTTGACAGAGTCTTCTTTATAACTGCAGTTTAGCGTGTAGCACACACCAATGAAGAGGGATCAGCATGAACATTTGTGCAAGCTAAATGAAAGTTGCACAAATACAGGATATTAAAATGCTGAGGATGGGCTCAGGAAAATGTGACAAAGATCACACAATGTATTTTCCTTCCTTCTTTAAGGGCTTGTTAATATCTTTGTACTAAAGATCCCTTTAGTAATCATTAAAAGACTAGATTCTTATTTGGGGTAGAGTCTGCCCTGGAAACATGGGTATAAATGTGGAGCAGAAGAGCAATACACATCCTAACTATAAATTAACAAGACATAGTTCTCTGGCTGCAGCAGTGCCAAACTCAGACCAGTGTAACTGTCTCTGGTCATGCACGTCTTTTAATTTTAATGCATGGTGTTTCACCAGCCAAATTATTTTAACTGTGAAAAGAATGGAAAGCATTTGTACTGCTACCTAGCACTGGCTTTCCAGCACATTGCTCTGAAAACTATGTGATTTTAGCTTTATGGTGGCAACCTGGCGGTGACAGGGAGAGAGATTGCTTTTTTAGGGTCAGTTATTCTTTAAAAAATCTTTGTAATCAATGTAACAAGTGGGTGCAACTGCAGTATCACACACACATATATATTAAAACATAGTAAATTAGTGTATTTGAAAGCAGTTGCTTTGGTTTTTTTTTTCTCAGGGAGATCTAAAGGGGAAACTAGTGGATAAATGGCTTTAAACTGGAAGAAGGTAGAGTTAGGTTTAACATTAGGAAGAAATTCTTTAGTGTGAGGGTGGTGAGACTGCAACAGATTGCCTAAGGAATTTGTGGCTGCCCCCTCCCTGGTTGCATTCAAGGCCAGGCTGCATGGGGCCTTGAGCAATGTTGGTCTAGTGGGATGTGGCAGAGTGGTTGGAACCAGATGATCTTTAAGGTCCCTTCTAATCCAAATCATTTTGTGATTCTATGAAATATCCATTTTCTTTTAAGAGCAGTCTGTCATTTTCTCTTGGAATGAAAGATTTTTCCCAAATTCAAGCACATTTCCTTGCTGCAGCTAAAAGCTGAGTGAAAAAACCTGTTCAAATAGTTATTCAAATAATAATCCCCTAAAAAGGAAATCGCATTAGTGTAATGAATGCATTGAATGGTTGTTTGTTATACACAATTAACCTCCATTAATTGGAGTGGTGTGCTCACAGAAGAGGGATTGTTTATTTGACAGAATGATTTTTTTGTTTGTTTTTATGGGTAGAAGATGACATTTCAGGTAACTTGCCAAAATAACTTAATCTCCGACTGATGTCACTAAGTTACCATGGGCAGTGCAAATGAAAGCTGTCTGGAGAGCTGCAGAAGGATTTCATGACACTGAATAACCACGTAGTAAAACAGCAGGTAAAATTCAGTGCCAATGGGTAGAAAGAACTGTAAATGGAGAGTTTCTCCAAGCTTTACATGCATAACAACAGGGTCTGACCTAGCTATTATTAGTCTGGAAAGTGCTTTGGATGTAATAGGCAGTTTTATGAAAAGAGCAGTGTTCAGCAGCAGGCAAGAGGTAAAAAAGAGAGGACACTGTCTGGAATCACTTGATGAAGCACAAAGAACAAAACAGAGTTTGCTCTGACTCTACGCTGTAAATCCTCACCTCTCTGTCTGTTGTGTGCCACCCATGGCTGTGCTGTCCCCAGGTCACAAAGTATCCAAGTATCCCTGGCTGCTATGGGATATGTGCCAGTGGCCTCGACCGATGTCTGTCATGTGTGTGGGCTCTGCCCATCTAACAGGATTGTGTGCAGGTCCAAGTGGACATGCAGGCTGCAGTTTTAATCACCTATACCTTCCTCACCATATATACTCACAGTCCAGATTACTTGCATTAAAACAGGCATGCCTGTGAAATGCAAATCAGACAACAATCATCATCGATATCCCTCCATGATCCCAAGGACCAAGCAGCCGGGTGGTTCCCAGAGTCGGGGATCGACTGCTGCTCTCTGCAGGGAGAGGCACCGACCTCAAAAGGGGCTGAAGCGGATTTGAAGCTCACCTGCTGCCTATCCCAGCCCTCTCCTGTCAGCATGTAGGGTCGCCACCAGGTCCATTTTGCCCATCAGGGAGGTATCTTGTAGAGTTTGTGATGTTAACTTGCAGAGATAAGCGGGAAACGGTGTTACAGTTCCATCCAGAGCAGTGCCAGGGAGACGTCTATCTCACAACACACTTACGGCCTTGAGAAAAAAATATTTCCCATCTCTGTCTCTATTTAATTTACTGACATTTGGGGATGACTGCTCTGTCACAGAAAGATGAGTTTCAGAGTCTGGAGCCCTGATACTGCAAGCTTTCCTGCTTTTGGAATCACTAGATTCTGACATATATGCAGTAGAATGAAGAAGGAACTAATTAATATGTTTCTGCTATTGATTTTGCTTTTCCTTTGCTCCTGGACCATTTTACTATCAACTTTATGCTTTTATTGTTAGATTTCCATGGTTTCTTTCTCCTGTGTTAATTTTTCCTCATTTGTGAGGTGGAATTGATGCTGCTATTAGGGATCTCTACTGTTTGTTTTCATCACAAGCACAAGGAAGGCATTATTATCTTTTAAAAGCTTGCATTAGCATCTATTGATACAGTTAATTCTCAAGCATTCTGTATCAGTGCTGCTGCCTATTGTGAAGCTTTTAAAATGCTAATGAAAAATGAGCCAATTCTAAAGTGCTGCAGTCAATATGCAATACTTCTTACATGTTAACCTTTACCACCTGGATTTAACATTAGAATATATTTACACCTAATAAAACAAGAGTCTGCTTCTAAAGTAATTATCTTTATAAGATTCTGCCTCTAGAGTAATTTTCTTTTTTTTTCAGGGTGGAACGTTTTCTGCTTCTGGTGTTACTGTACTTCGCTCAAGGAGCCGTTCTTTGGCCTCACTCATCTCCCCTTACTCAAGTGGGATCATGCAAGAGGTGATTTCAGGGCAAGTCTGGCCAGCTGGCCTTAGAGCTTGCATGCCCTGACGTTGCAGAAATGTCTTCCTGGAGCTCACTACATAAGGAGCATATCCCATGGCTGCTTCCTTGGATAGAGTGGTGCAGCTAAATGATGGAATATGTTTACAACCAGTACACCCTATTTCAAACCCTTAGTCTTTTTCAAACAATCATTCTGTGTTTTTCCTCTTCCGTGTTTTTATTTATCTCTTTAAGTTGTAATTGTTCAAATGCTGACTGCATTAAAAAGATATGTAATCATTTTACTCTATTCAATTAGTAAACATCTAACCCCAAGCCCACAACACTTTGTTAGCAGTTCAAGAATACTTCAAAATTATGTCAACACCTGTATCACAAGATATATTTCTCCCTGCTATGACAGGATATTGCCCAGGTGGAGGATACTACTGAGAGCTAGCAAAGGGCATACATAATTCCTGATATCTATATTTTTTCAGAACGGTTTTTCCCACTGACAAATCCCAGTCAATAAATGTGGTACCCATAAACAAACATGTCTCTGTCTTTTCCAGGCATCGATCTCAAACACTGTGCATACGCCATGTATAGGAAGAAAATACTGAAGCAAATGGGAAGGTTGGTTTGCAACCTTCTGTTACCACATTTTGGTGTCAATATATAGTGTCTGGGGACACAGCAGACGGGTGTGGGGGATTACAGCAAGGTGAGGGCCTTATTGGGGTGCTCCTGCAGAACTGGATCAGGCCAAAACCATCACATTTAGCTTGCCTCTACTCTGGGGGGTCATTCCCCCCCAGCTCCAACATCTCATCTGTACTCAGATTTCCCTCTCTAGAGAACTAATTCACTCCACAACAAAGACTAGATGCAAAGTAAAATGTAACATGTACATGCTGTGAGCAACTGGTATTTAAGGACTGAGGCTGCAAATGGGGAGTGCTTGTCCTGGGCAGCTTAGATGGCTTAGTGACAAATGTCTGACCACCTCATGAATCCTTTCAGGATGCTCCTGTCTATTAGGAGGCAACATACTGGGAAGCAACTAGAACAAGGTTTTTCTCACACACACCACAGCTCTGGACTTCCCTGATGGTCTGTTTGAGACGGGAATCTCCAGGGATTTTACCTAGTAATTCGAGGGGAATGATATGCTGTTTCAGGAACTTCACATTTTTTGTGGGCTTTGACTTATATTTTTTCCATTCTTTCATCTTCTTTGCTTGTTTTCAGAATGATGTTATCTATGATTTTCTCCTCTGTAGGCCTTACAACTCGCTACAGGGGCAAACAACAAGAACTACCTTAATTCCTAGCACAGTCATGTATTCTCTTTTATTCCAGTTTCCTCTGAGCTCTGTATCACACCTGACCACTCACCCTGTTCAGAGAGAAAAAAAAGAAAAAAAGATAGGTAGTTCAAACGCCCAATTATTTTAGTTGTGCTACTGAATAATAGACCAAAAAGCAAGATGCCTGGAGTGCATCAAAGGCCTTGTGAAGGTCTATAGAGACATCTGTGTTATTTTAGGAAGAAATATGTGAGGCTAAAGTAATATATAAATACTGCATTTAAAGATCTATGGCATGAAGAGAACACAGGGTGCTTCTAGTGACAGGAGCTTGAGAGCATCCTTGGCAGAGGAATAAAGTGACTACAAAGAGTATAATATTTCCATGATGGAAGATGATAATCAGTCAGAGAGGAACTATAAAACGGATGAAGACAGGAGAAATGTAGATGGAGGCACCTCCATCAGTTGTGCAGCAGCCTGAACTCCATACTGCACTTCGGGTCTGCTCTCATTAGAGAAACATGGGGAAAAGTCTTGTGTTGAGCTGGGAAAGGCAAAGTGTGCATTGTCCCTGAAACAGATGGGTTGGAAACAGGCTTGGAGCCACCCACCACAGTCAGCAGCTGCTCTAGGGATACCTGGCATTTCAGTGGTGCCCTGGGCAGTGGGGACAGAGGGAGGCATGGGGGCACAGCTTTGGAAAGATGCCACCATATCAGGCATGGCTCTGCTGGGCAGAAGCTCTGCAGAAGACACAGAATCAGTACCTGCTGAGACAGCACAGCCTGCAGATGGGTGCTGCAGTGTTTAAGGAGTTTTCACTTCTTCCCTAAAAAAGCAGTATTTAGGAGGGCTTCTGCAGGTTTGATTTGGTCCTTGCTTGACAACCAATGGCCCATGGTGTGCTCTGAGTCTGGTAAATCCTCTCACAGACTCATCTCAAGCATGTGGGTTATTGTTGTGACTTTGGGGTCTCTGACATCAGCTCTGAGCTCACACTGTGAGAGAAGAAATAGGTTTGAGGTGGCCCCTTCTGCCTCTTGTTCCCCCCAGACTTCTCAGACAGAGGGGAACAAGTCACACTCTGAGACTGGAGAGGTTGGTGTTAGGTGGGGCAGAGTCATATTTAAGCAGGTGTTAGTGGAGCACAAGATCCTGATTGTACAATCTGAATGACAAATTCATTCTTTGTGTCCAGAGGTGAAGAAAAGCCCAGGGGAGGCAGACAAGCCCTGCACAGCCTTTGTGATGAGAGGCAGGAGCCCTTTCAAACTGATAAACAGCTGAAGGCTGTGCTGGCATTAATGCAGCAGCTGGAAGAATTCCTCCTATGTTAATCTAGGAATTTCATAGCCCAAAACTCCATTACTTATTTATAGATTTACATCTTCTTCCCCTCCCTCCCTTGTCCCCTTCCCCAGGCATCTGGCTCCTGAGTATGGAGCACACAATTGCAATTACAAAATGTCTTCTGACGAACTATCACCACCCGGGTTGCCTGCTGCTGCTGCTGCACATCAGGGTGTGATGCCAGGCAATTACAGACTTTGCATGGTTCTGGTTGGTTTGGCACACAGGAGCACCCACTGAGCACCTAGTGCAGGACCAGTGCCAGGGGCCACCCCACACTCTGGCTCAACTTGTACCAGAGCTGTGCCAGGATGGAAGATGAACCCCATGGGCAGGGACTCTTCCCTCCAGCAGCAGTAACAGAGGTGTCTATTGCACCTCAGAGGGATGTAGGTGGTTCTGGTCCTTTTCTGCTGTTTGTGTCAGAATTAGAAACAGATCAGTTAATACAGTTTGGATCTGCTGCATAATTTTTTCCGTGTGCAGTTGTTTTTATTTTTGTTATGCGTTGGAGCAATAATCCTACACACAGCAATTTACTCCTCTCAAGGACTTCATTTTGGGCTGAACCACTCTCACTGCTCGTGTTGTGTAGGGGTGGGAGGCTTTTAAATGATGTGGTGCATGCATTTTTTTGGCTGTTAATCTTTACTGTGAGTCACAGCTGAGCTGTAAGTTTCACTGACTGAAGGTGCTGGGATCCTCACTGAAGCCTTGTGAGGGGAAAAGCAGCTCCCAGAGCTGTGCCCATGGGCACAGATATTTGGCTACCGGCAACTCCAGATGTAGTCCTGGGACTTCACAGAAATGGGGAAGCTAAACATTGCTACTGCTGTGAGAGATTCTATGAGAAAAACAATCTTTCAAAGATGGGGTACGAGTTTAGGAGGTAGCTGGTACCTCTAATAACAGCCAGAAGCAAACAGATAACTAAGAGAGTACAGCACATGCTTTTATATATGCCACAGTAGGTCACACACGTTATGTTTTCTGCCAGACAAAATTTCTCTATAAGTTTCAAAGATAGCCTCAAGAAAACTGTTTTTCAGCAGTCAAGATATGAAGCTAAAAATACATAGAACAAAAATTCCACAGTCACAGGTACAATAAACATTTGCTGCCTGTTACCTCATTGTGCCTTCTAAAATGTCTCTATTAGCAATTTCCACACCCTGTGCTGTGCTGTAACACAGAGATCTTGGTTGTGGCAGCTACGTTTGTTGTAGTGTTGATGGAGGGTTCAAGGGCCTGACACATCTAGCTGATAACTGGTTCCTCAGTGCAACTACAGAGGCTTTATGAGTAACTGCTTCATATTCTTGTTTTACCTTGCAAATGCTTCAGGTGGGATGTATTACCCCCAAAGCTCTTTATTATTTTAGCACTTTCATATCACCTGCTTTTGTGTTCTCGTTGAATATATTTGTGGTGTCTAGTTGTTGCTGCTGGCATCTTTCAGAAGCTGGAGGTCTGTAAATACATATTATTTTTTTTCTTTTTTCCCCCATATATTTTAGTGTTTAGTTCTAAAAGATGTCACCACTCTAGGGTTGTGTCCATACTTCCTAAAATTTTACAAAGACTCTGTTTATTAAAATTGAATTTGATTTTCTGTTGCCCATTAACTCCTGAAGTATATTTATATAAGTGCTTCACTTACATAGTAATTAAAATCTTATTTTAAAAAACAATCCTGTTTCTAGTCCAGGCAGGTTTGCAATTGCTAGTAGGAAGTTTAGTGGCAAGACCTGAGTCAAATCTAAAATCCTCGATTAACAGCTTTAATCCTATTCTAAAAGGAGCTACACAGATAGACAGCCATATGCACCTGTCAAAACCCCTACCATAGTCAAAATTTTATTTATTTTGCCACATTATTCAAGTCCTTTAAATTCTAGTCTTCTGCACAGAAGTGCTGTGTCTCGTCAGGCCATGTACTGAGTAGGTGAGACAAGCCCACTTTCCTGTAGGGAGGTGTTTCAGTAGGAGAAATAATCAATGGAGGAAGAGAATAATTTCCTAGTTTAAATGCTTTTGTTGCATGACTGTCCTCTTTCAAATTCAAAAATTCCATCTAGAGGAATCGTATTTCATGAGCTTGGTTTTGCTGGCCTTTTAACGTGTGTCACTTTGACTGTGTGTAAATACATGGATTATTTTTTTCCCTTGTTTTAATTTGTTGAATACCTGTGAATTACATTGTTTCTTCCTGGTAATTATTGAAATAACATTTTAACATCATTATTCCCTAATTATTCTTAAGATACTGTCTCCATGTTTCTGTTTTCTGAGTATTCTGAAGAGATAGAGAAATTCTGTTCATGTCTGACTGTCAATTATGAATTACAGAATAACAGAAAGTTAGGGGTTGGAAGCGACTTTGAAAGATCATTTAGTCCAACCCCTCTGACAGAACAGGGTCAGGAATGCATCCAGGTGGGCTTTGGATGTCTCCAGAGAAGGAGACCCCACAGCCTCCCTGGGCAGCCTTTCCAGTGCTCTGTCACCCTCACAGTGAAAAAGGTTTTTGCTTATATTTATGTGGAACTGCCTATGCTCAAACTTGTATCCATTGCCCCTTGTCCTTTCACTGAAAATAACTGAGAGGAGTCTGTTTCCATCCTCCTGGCACTCATCCCTTACATATTTATAAACATTAATGAGGTCACCCCTCATTCTCCTCTTCTCCAAGCTGAACAGACCCAGCTCCCTCAGCCTTTCCTCACAGGGGAGATGTTCCACTCCCTCAATCATCTTGGTCGCTCTGCACTGGACTCTTTCAAGCAGTTCCCTGTCCTTCTGGAACTGAGGGGCCCAGAACTGGACACAATATTCCAGATGTCTTCACCAGGGCAGAGCAGAGGGGGAGGAAAACCTCTCTCCACTTTCTAACCACCCCCCTTCTAATGCACCCCAGGATGCCATTGGCCTTCTTGGCCACAAGGGCACATTGTTGGCTCATGGTCATCCTTCCATCCACCAGCACCCCTGGGTCCATTTCACCTGTGCTGGTCTCCAACAGCTCAGTCTCCAACCTATACTGGTCCCTGGGGTTGTTCTTTCTCATATGCAAGACTCTACACCTGGCATTGTTGTAATTCATTAAATTTCTCCCTGCCAAACTCTCCAATCTGTCCAGGTCCATCTGAATGGCAGCACAGCCTTCTGGGGTGTCAGCCACTCCTCTCAGTTTTGTGTCATCAGCAAATCACTCTGACAACAGTGAAACCATGTAATAATTTAGAAAATAATGTACAATTGCAGGTATGCCCACTGAGAACTGATATTTCTGTAAACAGACATAAATTTTTGTCCAGTTTGTTTTAGGAGTCATCGTTTCCAGGACTTTTTTCAGAAAATGTAGAGAAATCTGGGAAAAAAATCTGTATGAAATGCAAACACAAGCAATTTGCTATTATCTTTTGGGGTTAGGAATTTAATTCATGTTAGCAAAAGGGTGGCATGGTGTGACTGATGGAAACAAACTGAATAAATCTCACTGTTTCTGCTGAAAAACTTGGATTTTGCTGTTATAGCCTAATTTGATTAAAACAAGACAAGGCAAGAGGAAATGAAAACATTTTCAGCTTTCCTGTAGCTCTACATATCTGAGCAAAATTAACCATACTTTCAAAATTCCTATCCATTGTACAGGTGTACAGCATTCCTATGCTGTGTGATCTTTACTGGTGTGGCTGTATTGACAAAGCCTTCATGCTTAATTTCTGATGATTTTTAAAAAAGAAAATCCTTTGACACATCCTTAAAAAAAGGTAACTGTAGAAGAGGTGGTGTGTACCAGAAAATTGAGGGTGGGGTGGCAAGGTTGATTGTCAGAGCAAGTTACCAAGGCTGTGTCTATATGCTGCAGTACAAGAAAACCAAGAGGTCAGTGCAGCTGAGTTACATGGAACAGCCTGGATTTATAATGCTTACACCTATTCCCTTAACAGCAGATCTTTGTTGGAAATATCTGATTTACAAAGTCCAAAACTGAGATTGTCAGGCAATAACCTAAGACTTCAATAGTATGAATGATCAGAAGGCCAGTGACTTCACTGGCTCCTTGGTTACCTTTTACTTAGAAGTAAGGGTTTTCCTTTAATGACATAGTTTTTTAAAAAAGTGTCAGTATCTTTGAATATATAGCAACATGAATTCAGCTAAGCACAGCAGGTAAGCTGTGTTTCACCACTTCTTACAATTTTTTCTTCGAAGCTCAATGTAATATGAGTTCATTTTTACCTAATTAACTAATTTCAACCAACTAATTAGAAGCTAGATGGTATTTCTGATTTTCAACCTGAGGCTTATTTCAATTTCGATTATCTTGTACAAAAAAAAAATTTTTTTTTGCAGTATTGTCTTTAGGGTTTTTTCTGCCAATATTTTCTGAAAATTTTAGATACCAGTATGAAAGCAAATTAAGGTCAATTTCATAACCTCAAGCTTAAATTTGTTTGTATTTTTAATGAAACCACAATGTGTATGCAATCACAAGTTAATTTATCTAACCTGCTACATGCCATCTTGTTTCTGTCAATGTTGATAGTTTATTGTAGCTGTCCTCAGCTTTCTCCCTCCTCATTCTATCACTAATTTTGCAGATAGGTGATTTTAGGAATTTAGCAGAGGCAAAATCTAAGTTTTCACGATTTTTACTACTATTTTTACTACTATTTTTACTACTATTTTCATGATGTTATACTGTGCTCATGAGATAACCATGTGAAAGTTTCTGAAAAATTGGATGCAGTTAACTGTGATGAGAAGCTTGCTAAGAAAGTATTTCATGTTCTGCTTACAAATATGGACAGCCTTACAAAGATATCTAAGGTCTGCTGAGATCTTTTGCTTCTCAGAGCATCCAGAATTGGCTAATTATACAGCAAAGCAAGGACAAATTACTTATATTTAGCCACTGATGTGTCTAAGAGCAGACAAAATCTTTCTCAGTCTTACTTGATTTACAGTTCCTTTCAACTTACCATTATAAGGTGGAGACAATGGGATTTTTTGTTGTGGGGCTTTTTTTTTTTCACCTTTGAAAATACTGTTGAGAACTGTTTCATAAATACCTCTGGGTCTGCAGGTCACAGGCTGAAAAATGCATCTCTGGGACCAGTGGGGACTGTCACCAGGTGACTACAACAGGTTTTAAATGGCAAATGATATATGTCTTGGGTGGTGAGGTTTTTAAAGTCAACGTATCAGTTAGGTATCTCAAGGTAGGGGGAATGTGTACAGGAAAAAATACAGAGGTAGCAAGTAGAAGGAGATGTTCATAATCTTTTGAGCCAACACTGGTGGAAATAGTGTCTCCTTAATATTCCACTTGAAACAGGAAAAACAAACTCTGAAAAAAAGTAAGCAAAAGAAAAATCTCAGCATTGGGAATCATGGATTTTAAAGAATAGGACCTTCCAGTCTTTGCCAGGACCAGGATCTGATGCTGTGGCCTTGTAGCTAGATGCTATTCTGTACAATCTGCACTAAACCCCAGAGATTATATTCTTGTGTGCTCTTCATTGTGTTATTGAGGTGTAACTATGGCTCAGTGCCAGCACAAGGACAAATAAATGGATATGTCTAAATTGATTCAGAAAGGAGTTTCTTGGTGAAGATAATCTATTTATTTGCACATATATTTGGTTTACTCACTAAGCATAATTTCACCTCACAACTAATAATATTTGTACAGTGTAATTTCAGAAAATACACTGATCCATAAAGAACTTCCCAACCTAGGTAGCTGTAAAGCTGATTTAATTGCAAGAATTTATCTTTCTTGAAAAAAGTGAGGCTGTTTAATAAAGATGAAACAAGTACTAAAAACCCAGGTAGATGGCAGTGCGAAGTCTACAACATCCTTAGTTTTGCCCCATGTCAGTGCATGCTCACCATCCAGTAGCTGAAGTTTCTAACTAGCTGGCACATGAAAAGTTACTCCAGAGTTTGTGCATTTGCTTTCTGCATGATGGTATTTGCACAATGTAAGTTGTGGTCAAAACTGATAACTCCAACCCAGAGAAGCATGTAAATGTACTTTAAAAAAGAAGTCAAGCATAATTTAATGCTCCCTTAGCTGGGACCAAGGAACTTCTCTTTGAATCTCCCATGCCTATGACTCATTATATAGAAGCCAAAATTTTTAAGGCGGTAAACAAGCTGACTGGTACAAACTGCCCTCATCTGAACTGCAGAAAAACCTCAGGAAGATGGACTGTTGCTTCCATGAGTGGAGAATGGAAAAAAACTACTACCCCAATGGATATTTTTCCCAGTAGAAAGTGTAGAATTTAAGCAAGGTGGAAACGTTGCATGAAAATGTTCTGTCTTCAACATAACTTTTTTTTGGAAAATAAAATCAACCATTCAAGTGTTTTCACTTCCAAGTCTTGGAGAACCAATGCTTATAGGAAAAAATTTTCACATGAAAGCACATAGGATCAGTCGTTTGAAGGAGAATAAATAAGTCAGTCAAGGCTACCCAATATAATTTATAACAAATTCCCTTCCTGGGAAAGCAGCAGAATTTAAATAACTGCTTGAGTGTATTCATTGCCAAAATCTGTCAGGAATAGTCATAAAAGGAGATAAGCTAGAAGTGGCATTCAGGATGATCTTTATAGGCTGAGAACTTTACTTTCCATTACAGAGATACAAGGGCAAAGATAGGAGACTTTCATGGAAATTTGATTAATATAAGTACCCAGGCATACATAAAATCCCCATCTGTCAAAACAGGACAGAATTAGAAATACAACAGGTGATGCACTTCTACTCCTTCCCTAAGATTTTCATGGGATTATACCAAGTGTGGAGATCACTTTGGTAGCGAATTCTCCCTGTGGCTTTTGGCAAAAAAATATTCCTTGTTTTCATTGTCAGGATGGACAGTAAGAAAACTTAATTTCATTTTTGTCTATTTTGGACAATCAGTAGGTAAAACCTAATAGAAATTGCTGATTTCGTGTTCTGATAAAGCAGTTCTTTCTGAAACCTGCAACTTCCAAACATTTTCCTCTGATTTGGAACTCACCACAGGGCAAAAGAGAAACAGGGCCACCACAAGGCACAGAGAAAAAATGTGCTGAAGCATTTAAATATAATGAACTTTAGAGCAAAAATTTTTGTGAAACCTTAAATAATCGGTCACTACCATTACTGTATTATTGTTTACTTACATATCAGATGGCTGTTTATTTTTGTCTTAGCATAGTTTGGCTCCATTTTGCTACAAAAGCAAAATATTGATGATTTAGGTAGCTAAAACAAGATATGGAATGCAGGATACTTCAGATAATGCCAAACATTTTATGTAAGATCTATGTAATTAGAAATTGGTTCCCTACTTAGTAGCAGACAACAGATGTCTGAAGAAGTAAAGTATCTTTTTTTAGTCATTTTTATCTACATAGGCTGGATCTGGATCCTGATCATGTCAATTTATTTTCTGCAGTAGTAGGTAGAGTTTTACATGTTGCACAATTATATATAGAATCGTAGACTCATGGAATGGTTTGGGTTGGAAGGGACCTTAGAGATCCTCTAATTCCAACACCCCTGCTTGGGCAGGGGCATTTTCCACTTGACCAGATTGCTCAAAGCCCCATCCAACCTAACCTTGAACACTGCCAGGGATGAGGCAGCCACAACTTCCCTGGGAAACCTGTGCCAGTGTCTTACTACCCTCACGCTAAAGAATTTCTTTGTAATGTCTAATCCAAATCTAGCCTCTTCCAGATTAAAAACATTACCCCTTGTCCTATCACTCCATGCCCTTGTAAAAAAAGTCCCTCCCCACCTTTTCTGTAGCTCCTTCAGGTACTGGAAGGCCTCTATAAGGTCTCCCTAGAGCCTCCCTTCTCCAGGCTGAGTAGTCCCAACTCCCTCACCCTGTATTTGTGGGAGAGGGTCTCCAGCCCTCTGATCATCTTCATGATCATCTCCTCTGAACTCACACCAACAGCTCCGTGTCCTTCTTGTGTTTGGGGCTCCAGAACTGGACACAGTACTTCATGTGGGGGTCTCGTGAGGGTGGAGTAAAGGAGGAGAATTACCTTTTTTGCCTGAATTTCTTTTGGTGTTTCTTCTGAAGCAGCATATGGTTGACTTTCTAGGCTGCAAATGCACATTGCTGGCTCATGTTGAGCTTCTCACCAACAAACAACCCCAAGTCCTGTTCCTCAGGATTATACCTCAATCCATTCTCTGCCTTACATTTAATTGTACTTGGGATTGGTGAACTTGGCACTGACTGGAAAAGGGGAAACATAATCCCCATTTTCAAAAAGGGAAAAAAAGAAGACCTGAGGAACTACCAATCAGCCAGGCTCACCTCTTTGCCTGGCGAGATCGTGGAGCAGATCCTCCTGAAGGACCTGCCAAGGCACCTGGAAAACGTAGAGGTGGTTGGTGGCAATCATACTGGCTTCCCCAAGGGCAAATTGTGCCTGACAAAGTTGGTGGCCTTTTGCAGTGGGGTAGTGGGGTCACAGTATTGGTGGACAATGGGAAAGCAACTGAGTTCATCTACTTATATTTATGTAAAGTATCCAACATTGTCCTGCATGACATCCTGGTCTCTAAATTGGAAAGATGAATTTGATGGATGGACCTCTTATTGGATAAGGAATTGATAGATCATACATATTTGGGTAAATTTGCTTTCTTTTTAATTTTCAGCTCCTAGTTCATTTCATATCTTTTGTCTCTTCAAAATGGAAAGCATAATAACAGTAGTAATAGCAATAGCAATAAAGAGCTTCATCTTAGAGATCCACACAGATTTTAAAACATGTATAAACCCCAACCATTTTCACTTTTACTGCATATGGCTTTCTTTTAACTTCAGAAATTAGTTGTTATGAGAACATATGAACATATACCAGCCAGTAAGTTGCATACCACCCACTAAAACTCACCTGAGATGGTATCCCTGATGTTGTACAACAGTGTCTTTCAGATGGAAAGACTGCCAGAGCAGGAGGACAAGGTACACTTGCTGGGAATTCTCTGGGAATTCTCCATTGCCCCTTGTCCTATTGTTAGTCACCCCTGAGAAAAGCTTGACTAGGTTTTCTATCTGTGGTAATACTTCTGATTCTGGGTACCTGTGTAAGGGCAAAACATGGGCATGTACTGCTGCCATTTGTGAAAGGATTTTCTTCTCTTTTTCTTCCACTTTTTAATAACTTTTAAAAATTGTCATCTCTCAAGGACAGGGAAAATGAATGTTGCTTAACAGTGTGGACAAAAGTTTAGCATGACTTTATTTGTTGCAAAGCCATGAGTGACTTGGTAGAACTTCCTGAGAAACAATTGTTATGACAGTAAGGCAAGGCAACACTATTCTGTGTCCTCTGTAAATCCTACTCTGACATACGTCTTAGATGTTTTAAATATATCTTAGAGATGTTCAAACAGTGCATTAGCACAGTGCTTTCCTTGTCTATATCAATATGTAAGGCAACTAAGCAAGTTCTTGAGTTACCATGGAGCCGAACTGCACAGGTCTTGAGAGGCTGTGAAAACTAATAAAACAGAATGAGAGAATAACTCCCTGGGAGATGGATTTCCAAAGCACAAATAGCTGAATGCCATATCAAGTATACTTTTTTTGAAGAATACTTAAAAGATAGCAGATGCAGATGAAGTTTGGTGGTCAGGTTCCACTGTAGGGCACATCCGTGATGTACAGCTGGGATATTTTTTTCAGACAAAACACAGCCAAACGTTTTCCCTGAGGTGAATTGCTTAAGCCTCCCTGTTCTCTACTGGACTCTGCTAGAGCCTCTCAACTTCAACACGTGCAGCTTCTTTCTCCTTTCATCCCGGCAAGCGCTGGCCCCAGTCCTCATCATCAGGGGAACTGCTCTTGCAAAACAAAATTTGAGCTCCCACCCTTCACTTGGGCAGATGCTGTAAAAGAGAAAGGGAAGAGTGTTCCCTCCTGAGCAACTCAGGAAATGCAAGCAGCCTTAAAGATTAATTTTGCTAGATGTGGATACTTTCATGTGATAAAGAGGTTCAAGCCACTGGAGAGAGACATCTGCTTTTAAGCTTCTATTTTTGCCTGAGATGAACAACAACATAGACCCCCCGTTGCTGTATTGATTAGATTGCTATAGTTTATCAGACCTTCAGAAGTCTGCTTTGCTGGAAGCATCAATGCTGCAGGGGAACCTCCTGCAGGGCACTCTTCCCCAGTGGCCTCTGGACAGCTTGTCTGGTTGTGCTGATCACTTTGCTGTGGATGGTCACATGTTCAGGGACCTGGTCCTTGATTGACAGCATCTCCTCTTGACATTATCACCTCTTTTCCTAAAAACAGTTAATTTTGATCCTCGAAATCTGAATCTGGGGAGGGAAGATAAAATTGAAGAATGGAAGTGGGGACTGGAAGATCTCTGGAGACACGAATGTTTCATTCTCTTTTCACAGAAATAAAATGTAGAAAAGCCTTTGTTTTTCTGTTCTTGTGGGCATTTTGTAAATGACTGGGTGGTGTAATTTGTTTTCCAATCCAAGCATCTTTGTTAGCCAATTTAACATAGATTCCTGTGTGTACTGGGGAAATTCAGCTATACTCCCATGGATTTTCTCAAAATGTCTCAAAAAACTTACAAGTAAATTCCACAGAAATGTGTACAGTTTTTAATGAGGCTAGAAAGTAGTTAATAAGCTCAAGTAGATATTAGGAATGCTTGTCCCTGTGGGTCTGGTTTTGCAGAAGTAAGTATCTAATAAGCTTTTCACCACTTTTTTTTTTTTTCCTGTGAACAGTAGAAGAATTGTATTGGAATACTGAAATCTACCAACTTCAGAATAGCTCATGTCAAGCTTCTGGTTAAACTACTGTCTGTCCAGGACTCTTTGGTCCTGTTCAAGGGGCTCGGTAGAAACAGACAAAAATTCAACAAGGCAGGTGTTTTTTAATTTAATCAGTGCCTGTTTTCTTCAGGCAAAGGAATTATCAGATGAAGAAGGATGCTGCTACAGTTCAGCTGTGACCTTCCCTTTCAGAAGATTTTCTGATGGAGGACTGCAGGTGGATAAAGAAGAGCTGCTTTTTGTAGCTGCTTTTCCTCAGCTTCTCCAGGACCCATAACTGTTATTTACATTACAGGGGCAAGTTTGGGGCCTTCCAATTTTGGAAAATACAGCTATTGAGCATTTGGGCTGTCACTCTCCCAGTTTCCTGACTCACGATCCACTTCACAAACACATGCTACTGGAGGCAGCGGCTGGCCAAGGAGCCCATGAAAACAAGGATCCATGAAAGCAGGACTTAGCTGCACGTGGTTTTGAAGCCTGGCAAATCTTTGGAAGTGTTTTAGGGACTGAGTCATCTTAATGTTCAAACAGCAAAGCATGGCAACAGTGTGCCAGGCCACTGGGATGCATGGTATGCTATACACGTGACCCTGTGAGCTATCATTTCTCCACTGTAAGAAAACCCTGCAGATAAAGTGATCTTGCCTTTGTATGTTTTCCTGCCCTGGAAATCACATGGAATGTCTGGAAATGGTACAGAATTTTTTTTTTTTTTTCTGTAATAATGAAGATAGAAAATGAAGCTATTTGGGAAAAAAAAAAAAGAAACTAAAAACCAAGAGAAATATTTGCACCTCAAGAATTTTTTCCTCTGGGTTTTGCATGAGAATCTTGCTTCCAGGCAGGTGGATGTCTCAGAGCACCCTTTTTTTTTTTTTTTTTTTTTTTTTTTTAAAAAAAAAAAAAATCATCTTCAAAGTCCATGAAGGCTGTCTAGCTATCTTAGGAAACATCTAACCCCTCATTACTCTGAAAGCTAATCCATCTGGACTCACTTAAACCAGTGAACTGGAGGATTATGTTCATTGTAGTGGGGAACTTCTGTGTGTGGCAGATCAATCTTCCGGTAGGTGACAGTACTCTAGATGAAGAGGAGGAGGAGGGAGGAACATGATGCTATTTTTGAATACCATAAAACTTTTCCATAATCCATCATGAAAACTGGTGAATGATGGGGGATATTGTTTAACTTAAGTAGAATTCAGCTGAGTTTTGTTTTTCCTAGAGAAGGAGTTCTACTGCATCCACTAATGATTTTTAAATTATTTTCAGCGAAGGAGATCATGGAGGTTCCCATCCCCTTCTTGAGAACTGGTATGGTGCAAACAAATAGCAAAATTCACTTTGCCTAAAACAATTTGTGAACTATAAACAAGTACAAAAAAGCAAACACATTCAGAAAACAAGCTGGGGAAGCATTAAATAACAGCCAGACAGTTAAGACCAGCATGAGATTGTTATGATCAACAATCTAAATTATTATTGTACATCCCTAAGTAGACTATTCTGGTATCCCATAATGTATAACACACTGTACCTTCTGCTGCTCCATATCTTTGTAATTGGTTGTCAGTAATTTCTGTCTTCATCACAATATTTGATGTTTGGTGCATTCTTGACTATTTCTTCCACTGATTATAGTCAACAGATAAACTTTAGATTCACAGTGTTGGAAGTTGCCTGGGTTCTGTAAAAATTTTAAGTTCCACCAGTTGGAAAACAGTCTTGATTTAAGTTTAAAATAAGTAAAATATAATTTAAATAATTTAATTGACTGTAAAAAAAAGCTTTAACTTCAAAGGATTTAAAACCCTCTCTAGGAAATACTGTCATCACATAGTCCATTTGCTATAATTTGAGCACTTTTATCAACAGAATTTTACCAAGATTAGAAGATGATTAAAAATAAAAGATCAAAGCATGCAAACAAATCCTGTTAACAAACTCTAGCAAAGGGGATCGTTTTATAATTAAATATGAAGCCAACTCAAACAAATAGTTGGAAACACTGAAATGAGATCCCAGTGTAGCTTTTGGCAGGGTGCGCTACACGCATTGTGAAGATAACTTTGTCCCATTGCCACTTGTGTGACCAGAAGCCGGATGTGGGGAGCCTCATTGCATCTCTCTTCTCTCCCATCTGCGTTTTCCTTTTTCAGTGCTGTGCTTCCCTCACAAATCAGCAGCTAATTCAATAGAGTAAAGAAGCAGTGAGCTTGAAAATATTGCGTTAAACCCCTCAGCTCAGCATCAATACATGGAGGTGCCTGCTGGGAAGAAGGAGAACTTGATCAACTCCATCTCCCATGATGGATTACCAGTCATCTGGGTGAGTTTAACAAAGTTTTTCGTGCCTTCTGGAGAAGGTTCAAGAAGCAGAATTTGCACTATGGGTTTCTGTAAATCCTTTTGTCACTAATGGTACTGCTATTAAACAAATCTTTTGAGGTTGCATGTGAAAGCTGTGACTAATTTGCCTTTGCCCATGGTTAAACAATACAAACTGCTTCCCTGGACTCAGAATAATAGACTGAAATATTCCCATTTCCTGCAGATGAGTGAAAATAAACAGATCCAATCACAGCTGAAAGAATGTAAGTCGAACAAGCCTTCATTTGTAGAGGAAAATAAACTCTGCTGATCCCTTAGATCTGGGAGTATAAACAGCATCCTCTTTCTCCCAGGGCAGTGTATAATGTGAATGCATGGTTTGAACATCTTCAAAATAAAGAGCTAATCACCCTTTCTGGCCTAATTAGGTTATGTTCTGGCCCCTGGCTTTAGCCCTCATGTAAACTATTTAATCCAGAGCAGTACTGAGGGAAGCCCTGCTCCTCTTCTAAGAAAGAGAGACTGTCCAACTCTGTTTGTTAGTTAACATTTGTTCCCTGAGGAAATCCAGCTTGGAGATCATCCTCACAATCCTGGCAGATCCAAGGCAAGAACCATCTCATCACTTCCTGCCAGGAACAAATGTAACTCTTTCCTCCTCTCCCTGCGCATTGCAACAGATACAATGGGAGGATGAGCAAAATCAGAGATGTTTTGGGATTTTTGTCTTGTTTGTCTTCTTTTTCTGGATTTGGGCTGTCCGCCTCTTTGTTATGTATCAGCAAATTGTAACTTGCTAGGTGTTTCAAAAGCATGAGTTATTCACTCTTCCCCAAAAGTTGATTTGTCAGTAGTGCAATTGTCAGTGCCCACTGCAAAAGATAATTAATTAATCCATAAGGATTATACAGAGCCATTATTGTTACTATGGTATTTCAGACAGGGCATTGAAGCACAGATGTTCTGTATGACTTGCTCAAGCCGACACTTTGCAAGGGAAGATCTGGGAGTGCAGCAGCTGTTGACTGAGCACAGAGGACAGACGCTGCACTTCTGGGGGTCATGGGGCTGTTGTGAATTCTGGTGAACTTCAGGTGCTGCACTGTGGTTATTAGCAAATAGAATTAATACAGAAAGTAATCAGTGGCAAAGTCCAAGTGGACTTTTAAGCTCTGGATTATTAGAATTTTCTGGGCCACAGCACAGGGTTTGTAATAGAAGAAAAAGCTGACCAGATTCAGGGCATTTCTGTGTTTCACTTTTCTCTATTTCTCTTAAAGAATGTTTAGATCTCTAAATATGTTCCCATTTTTCATTGATCTTTTTAAATTGATGTTCTTCTGTATCAAAACCAGACCATCCTAACTTTAATCCTCATTTCAAAATTTCCTTTCATTTTTAGAACAGCAAAATGTGCTCGGAGGACTGTTGAAACTGATTCCCTGAGGTGTTAATTTCCTCTCTTCTCCTTTCTGACCAAGGCTTGCAGTGGAACTCGGGCAGAGCTTCTGAAGACCTCAGCAGGGTGCATTTTTCCAAAGAAGTTGCCCATGGGAGAGTCTAGTGATGGCCATTTCTCTTTCTTCTTAGCCTCCCTTCTACATCCAGTGACTGCAGAAAGAAGTTACTTCATCCAGTGATGGGTCTAAAGGCACACACCCTTTTTTAGTACTATTTCTCCAGAGTATTTGGCTGTCCTGTTGACACAAACCCTGTTGCTGAACCTCAGCTCCTTTGAGCCTCTCATACGTGTGCTCCCTCACAGCTTTTCTTACCTGTGACTGACTTTTGGTACCAACAAACCAAGAAGGATAAGAAAAGCTGAGCAGACATTCCTGAGCCACAGGCATTTAATTCTCTAGGACATCCTTAGAAGTAACTGTTTACATATACACTGCCTGGTTTGGTCACATTTCTCTGTAAGGTCTGTATTTGTTAGCCTGGTGAAACACTGCCACTGTCCCGGTTGCTGCACCTGAGCACTCAAACCACCCCTGCCCTCTCTCAAAATACATCTCATTGCTCTTGTTGAGGAGCTTGGGCTCCATCTGCAGCTGGGGCTGGCTACAGAGAATGGTCTAAGTCTGGCTCATTCGTGGAAAGGGAGAGGAAGCTTTGATAACCCCACAGAGAGGCCTTTTTTTGGGGGGGAGGGCATGTGTGCTCAGTGCAGGATAGGAGGTGTAGGGAGACAAGGAGGCAACAGGACAAAGAGTATTTGCAGTTTCATAGACATATTTCACACTGTCACGGTGTCTTTGCAAGAGCTTGGTTCCCAGTTTGGGTATCTGAACAAGTGACAGACTGCATGGAAGGGCTGTGACAGGGAGGCATCTCCCCTCAAGCCGTGCTCTCAAAAATCTTGATGACGGATGCAGATCACTTAGACCCAAATTAAGAAAAGTATATTTAGACACCTAGAGAAGTAAAGAGGCACTTAATAGGATTTTCAGAAGTGCATAAGCAGATTAAGTATCCAGATCCTATTGAAACCAATGCTGATGAAGCATTTAAAATAAAAACAAATTTTTTAGGTATCTCAGCACTGCTACAGCCTGAGTGCATTTGCAGGGGGTGAGTGGTCTTAAAGCCATGTTGTGTTCAAGATAAGCTTTACAAGTAACAGAGCTCCTCAGTTGTACCAAGCCTCCAAAACCATGAGACCAAGTTCTTAAGCACCCCCTAACGCTGAATTACAGCAGTTTATGAGAATAAAAGACCAAGCCCTGGAGGGAGAGGTAATGAGTTCTGCGTGCCTGCCTGTGTGAGAGAAGAAGCACTGTCTCTCTGACTGAGGAGACAGAGGCAGAACGTAACACAAAACAGAGAAGACAGAGCAATTACTGGATCTTCACTCAAGAAAAGGACTTGTGAGAGCTTTTTTTTTAATTTTTTTTTTTCCTTTTTTGGTCAGAGCTGGTTGAGATGGGCTAAAAAGAATTTACGTGGAAGCAGCATTTTTGCAGACCTTGTAAAATGAAGAGGTTGGACCCAAAGAAACCTTCTGTGGCCAGTTTCTGCCCTAGGTAGAAAGTACTTGTCAGGACCTGGATTTTGACTCACTCTGTTTTTGCATGTGTAATGCAAAATGGAGTATAATGCTGTGAAGTCAGTTCCCCCTTTCTCTGAAATGCAGCTCCCAGTCTGTTGAACTGAAATCAGTCCTTATTTGCTTTACTGAGCAGTAGTGAGGATGCACACATTAAGGACTGTGAGGCACTGTGGTGACTGGGGCCTAATTATCTGCTACCTGAGGGCAGTAGCTCCCAGATGTGGGATATCAGACAACTACAAACCTACAGAATTGCTAACAGATCACTCGTTATACTCCTCCTGAGACTTTTAATTGGGGAATTAACACACGGTATTTTTAGCGAGTATCCTCAGAACATTTATCTTCTTCTGTGCCATGCCAGTCCCTCAAGGAGCACTATTTGGGAAGCAACTACTGCCCGAGGTGACAGAGAAGATTTATCTCCTCTAAAATCCCTGCTGACAGGAGTGGCTGATGCAGACAGTAGGCAAAAGATCTGCATGTCATAACTGCACTCCTGAACAGACGAATAACGAATGAAAGAAATTATCTCAGTTACCTTCTGGGCTTCTGACTCCAGCCTCTTACTGGTGGTTTCTCAACTGAACTTGGCTCTAAACCTCTGCTACAAAGAAGACCAAAGAAATGACATGCTGGACAATTTGGGATGGTTATTAATGTGAGATGTGCTAGAAGAGTCAGACAAGGGAAAGAGCTGATTTATGGGCCAGCACACAGCATTCAGCTAGAAAAGTCCTAGTTCACTAACCAGACAAGAAACGTGGAGGTAGGGAAGAAAACTTCTCCGTGTTCCATTTTACCTGATCAACACCATTGCAAACCAGCAGGGACAAGGTTGTAGGTGCTGCTGGGAGAACACAATTATCAGGGCTTCTGGCCTTTTTGTTTCATAACACTGTTCCTGTAAAAGTTAGACCCTTCTGACCTGACTGAGGTGGTGAAATATTTGATGCATTGTAGTTCTTTGTCTACACAGAAGAAAAGCAAAAGTGAACCTTGATAGGCAATGTATGCCCATATTTACTTACAAACTTCTCTATGGGTTATAAGTGCTGAATTCTTAGTATTATACTAATAAAGCCCATTTAAGCTTATGAAACAGTCTCTCAGATAGAGAAGTGAATTTGGCAATTTGGCAGCCGGCTAACAGGATATTAATCAGACAATACCTAGGGACCAACACCCCTATATTGCTTTTAATCTTTTGACCAGCAAAGAAAACAGGAAGAAATCCATTTCCCTCTTTTCTTTGCTCAATGGGATAACCAGCTGGTACAGACTAGCTGCAACTGAACTCAGTTTGGGAGTAAATATTTGGATTTTAGCTGGGTAAATGAGACAGTAATGCTAATCTCTTTCCAGCTGCCATTCATGCCCACAGTGGGTCTCCTGTAGGTCTTTGGCTCCCATAGTCACGTATTAATAGCAGAATGTCACCTTGCATTGGAAAACTGTATGGCTTTTCTCGGATGTGCCTAGAAAGGAAAAGTTTGTTTGACAGTGCCAGACAGTAATTTAAGGTGATGACCACAGTGTTCAAGGCCATATTTGCTGCCCATCCATTTTCCATGTAAGTGCAAACCCAGGGAGAAGAAGGCTTTCAAGGCAGTGGGGTGCTCACCCAGCAGAGACCCCCCTGGGGCTGGAGGCTTGGTTGTGCACTGTGAGGGGTCTGGTTTGCTTGTCCCCAAGTACAAACACATGAAATAGAGCCAGGAATGTGTCATGTTTCTATGTTCTTGCAGGACTACCCTATAAGGATGGTGGAGATGTCTCCTCTGAGCCTGCAGACAGTCATGCTATGGATGCAAGGGGTGGAGAAAGACCTGTCTGGGCACAACTCTGTCCAGACCTACCCAGAGAGGTAGACAGTGGCTGCCCAGATTTTGTTGTCATTTGCTCCACTTCTCTGAAGTGTGTGTCCTGTTAAAACCTTTGGGGGACTCTTTAGTGGGGTTGAAGTGTGAGCTCATCTTGCCTTGTTTCTGTGTGGTCAGATGAGGATGAAAAATTAATTACCCAGGCCCTTAAGGCAGAATCTGTATTTTGTACACAGGCCTTTCTGACCAGCAGCAAAAGACTGAAAAGTACTTTAATATCATGGGGCACCTACATAGAGACAAGTGGCTCAGTTTTCCTATCTCAGTGCCCTTCTCTGAGACTCCTGGTGGGGAAAATACATCCCATAGATGCTTCTGGCAAGAGCATTTGTTTCCTGTACAGGAACAGCCCATTAAATCAGCATTTTGTCTTGATGAAGAACAAGGGTGCATGGGTCTGGACAAAACTATTCCTGCTGCAGCCCTGAAAAAGGAGGTATCTGGAAAGAAATTACATCACTAAATTCCCTTTCCACATGGTGAACAAAGAAGATTTTACTTGGAGAAGAAAGGAAAAAAGTTCTTTTTGTTAGCTTCATCTAGAGAGAAAGAAAATATTTGAGATATTTTCTGGCATGTGGGTTCTGCTACTCTTTAGCAGGCTGAGCTATTTTCAAAAGCACTGGCATGTAGTTTTAGCAAGAATCAGTCAAGAGAAAAGGAGGCAATGAGGAGATTCTGTTGTATAGAAGTTCTGTGTGAAAACCCATACATTGTGTCTTAATTGTGAAAGAAAACAGATTTAACAAATTAATGTGAATCTTTGGAGCTGAACACCTGGAATATGGCTCTACCCTGAACAATGGAAAACTGGAGCCATTGCTGGATGGAGAATGGCACTTTTCAACTCCAGTTTCAGACAGCTGACTCAAACCCATCTTATGAACCTTTTTCCCCGCTGAAAAAAAAAAAAAAAGCTGACTTCCAACCATCTTTTAATTTCTTGCTCAGAATGCCAAGGACTAAATTAGATATGCAGCTTTTGGTGTAAGAAAGCATAATCTATTTACCACTGAAGCATTCTGTTACACAGAATTTGACCGCTCTGCGTGTGTGTGAAATTGCTGTCTAAAAGGTTTTTGCTTAAACTGTTATTTGCCTGTTTCAGGACAAATCTGTCAAAAAAATTCTAAAAGGAAACTATGTAAAAAAAGGAACTTACTCTTTATTGTTCTGGGTGGAAAAATCTTTCATTATGCATTATTTCAAAGCACATTTGAAGAAACTGAAATGGTTCTATGCCATATTACAATGGTATAATTCTTTATAGGCTAGTTTATTCTCACAAGACAAAGAAATCCCTTACACAGACAGTGCTATATTAGCAAAGGCGTAAGTAGTGTGCTTGCGTTGTGCTGAGGTCATGGAAGCATACTGCTCCAATGAGGGGGGTTTGGCCCAGGCCAATACATAATAATGAATGATGTTTTGATAACCCTTCAGCAGCATAGAACAAGGGTTGATATCTTTGCTGTGACAATGGGTAGTCACTGAAGATCTCAGCAGCGAAGCTAAAAAAAACCCACCCAAAGGCAGCATTTCTGGAAGTGCTCTGCTTTTCCTGAGTTCACATTGAGATTGGTACAAGGGGCTTAAATAAAGGGTGAAGACTGATAAGTGTTCAAGGAGCTGGAGGTGCCTCCTCACACCAATGTCTGCTCAGAAGATTCCCATTGCCTTTCAGTGTTTCAACCAGTCCACATAAGAAAGAATTACTTTATTCCTACCTCTGGTATGAAGTTTATTGAAAGTCTATGTGAAGGAACTTGGAGTAATTCTGCTGGTACTCATGAGCATACTTTTCTGGAAACAGAAGTTCCTGTTCTGTGTTGTCTCCTAAGAACTAAAATCCTGGAAAAAAGTCTGTCTGTCCATGTAGTGTAATTTGTTTATACAATAATTTTCTTCTGAACAGAGACAGGAAAGAGATTCCTGTTGAACTTCATGGTAGTTAGGTGGTGGGTATAGTTAATACGTCAAATAACGGAGTTCTAGTTTATAGCAATGAAGTCAACACTAATGGAAATTTGCTGTCTTTCTAAAATGGTCTAAGTGTCAAATGCTCTACAACTTATAATGCAAGAAGACAAGATGTTTCCAAGTCAATGAGATTAGGCTAATTAAAATGTCAGATAACACAAGCCTAGATTGTTCGAAACAAACCTTTATGTAAGACAGTAGGACCCTCATCAGAGGGCTACAAGCTTAACTTTTTCATAAAAACAAATCTTAACAATTTTTTCATCAAGTCTGACCTCTGCTGCCTACAAATTTGGATTGATATATCAAAATACATATTGCCTTTAATGTTCATGTCAAACCTGAGCTGCGATGCATGCAGTTATTCCCTACTTGGAGGGATGCTTTTGTGAAACCCAGCTAATAAAAATGTGTCACTGCCAGTGAGTGATGTCTGTTCTCCTGAGGTGTGTTAGTGTGGGACAAACACCATGTACATACCCTCTCCTTGACACTGAAAAATGGGATGCATCCAGTAAGAAACAATATAGGCTCTAATGGTCTTGCAACAACCTTCTCATTGTCTTTTTCCCTTCTCACACACCTTTCTCACCTTTTGACTCTTTCCCTTCCTTCCCTTGCAGGCTCTGAGCTTACAATACATTTTGCAGCGGGGACCCTGCTGCCTCTGCACATGTCCTGTGCTTGTGCAAAGGCCCCTGGCAAGGTCTGGGCTTCCTCTGTGGGAGTTCTCAGGCTGCCTTCTGCCAGCTTGGACCATGAGAGGACAAAAAAACCCCCAAAAACAACAAAACAAAAAAACAACAAAACAAAACAAAACAAAAAACCCCAACAACAACAACAAAACTAAAACGAGATTTTTCAGGTAAAATAAAGATATCCTTAAAAAAATCGAAATGAAACTCAACAATGAATCCAAATACCAGTCCCAGCAACCTGATAATTTGTCAGTGCCAAGCATCAGCCCACTATTAGTCTTTTTCTGGGTAAAGATGACAGAGCTCTGTTGACAAGCTGTAGGACTTATTTCAGGAGCTGGCACCTGGCTCCCTGGCACGTCCCCCTGACGACTGTGTTACTCTCCTTGGTGCTGCTTTTGGCTCTGCAGAGGTTACAGCCAGAGTGGGCTGCCTGTGCCCTCCTGCTTGGGAACCTTGCTATTTATTTCCAGAGTTGCATGTTGGTGTGAAGGTGTCTAAAGCCAAGCAAAGCCTGCCATGCTGGCAGAATGAGCATCTCAGAGATCACGTGTGGAGCAAAAAGAGGAGGCTTCTCCCCTCTCCCCAGAAGTGTAGGAAGGTGCATTTGCCACACAGCAGCTGTGTCAGCCTCCCTCTCCTCCTCTCTCGCCTCCCATGTCCCTCTGCCCTTTTTTTCTCTGAGCTATTTGCTTTTGTCCTTTCTCAGTGTCACCCTCTGTGGCATGGGACCTCAGAGTGCCTAGCTGGGGCATCAGTCCTCTCCATCCCTTCCCACAAAAAGACATGGCATCTGATCTGCAGCTTTCCTGCTCCCATTGCAAGAAAATATTTAGCATTTTAATATCTTTTCATATTTTTAGAAATAATTTATGTATGAACATACACAGTGCTTAGTAATCATTTCTCAGATGAATGTGGAATTTTTCTAAAATTAAACTATCATTCTTTTCTCTTCACACTTGGCTGTCATATCTTTCTTAATGCAAATCAGTCATTGACTAGAGACACCTACTGTAAGAAGCTATTTTAGCTGTCTGATCACTTATAAATTGATTTTAAAAGTGAAGGCCGTTTTGGCGAGATAAGCTGGGATTGGTAGGGAATGGAAAAAATAATTCAAAGGGGAAGTTTTGTAAGTGACTATTTACCTCTACCGCAGAGGAAAGACTTTAATACAGGGGTCCTCTCTCTCTTTTCTCCTGCTTTAACTCTTAGACAACAAATCCCCCCATACCCCAGCCCTACATGATGCAGAGCCCCTGTGGCCCAGAGGTGGGTACCTCAGAGCAGAGGCCGAGGGAAAAAAAGAATAAATCCCCTTTTAGTTTCCATTTAATACAGGGCAAAAGGGAAAGGGGTGATTATCTCTGAAGGATTCTGGCTACTCTTCTGCTCTGAAGCAAGTCCCTTGATGCAGGAATGAAAAGGAATCCATTATGGTTAGTTTCAGAGAAACCTCTTTCCACTGCAGTATTTCCCCTTGCTACACTTCAAGTGCTCTTCAGAGGGAATATTCACATTTTCCAGGCAAAGAAAATGGCTTTGCGAACACAGTGGTGGTCTGCACAAAGCAAGAGTGATGCGGGGAAGATCCACTGGGTGCAACTTGGGAAGTTGGAAAAATGAGAACTGTGTTCTGGTTTTCTTTATTCTGCTCTTTATCCTTCAGGGCCAACTCTGATAATGTCTGCTGGGGATTTAGCAAACAGTTTAATTTTTAAGGCATGCCTGACTTCTCTCTTTGGATTTTTTTTCCCTATTGCTTGCACTGCCAGTTTTAGTATGTAATTAAAAGTATGCAAACAGTGGATGACTTTTTAAATTAATTCAGTTTGAATGAACATGCTTACAGCTTCAATGTTTGCATGCTGTACCTTTAGGAACAATAGTTATCCTGACATGAATATTGGGTGAGAGTCAATTTTCAAGCCACACAGATAAATAAATATAGAAAGCAACTTCTGCCTACAAGTATTTCTGTGTCTTACTAGTTTGTTAAACCATTTCTTTTCCCCTAACAAATTACAGCTAAGCACAAAACTATTCAGATTTTGATTATTTATTATCAATAAATACACCTTGTAAAAAAATCTGAGTAGCATTAATCAAATGCATTTGAATAAACAGATGCATGTAACAGTTTCAGCCTGTTTGTAGATGTTCAGAGAGTGGAAGAGAATGTAATAAATAACAACAATTACACATAGCAAGCTCCTTGCATGGCTCTATTGTCCCTTGAACACTGGTAATTGGGAGTTCAAAGCGAAGCATCCGTTGTTACTTTTGTGAAGTTTAAAGAGGCATATTTTTTTAATGCCTAGACTGGCAATTTCTCAGATGTGTGCAGGATTTTCTAACGTGCTCCATTTAATACAAAATTCAGAGCAGTTATAATCCTCCTCTACACTTGAGTCAGGAACAGAGTCCTGTGATCACATTGCAGTTCTGGAATGAATCCAATTGCTGAAGAAAGTGATTGTCCCCTCTCCTCCCCCTCCTTTCACTTATTAAAAGATACCCCTTACTCAGCTTCTAATGGAGCTCCCTGGGAACCCTGTGCTGCAGTCTGCATCAGCTGGAAGGTGTGATGCCTTCAGCAAGACTGTGTGACATAGCCCAGAGCCATCCTGTCCTACCACTCTGTGAAGGCAAAGCACTTCCCAGTTGCTTCTGACAGCTCTTCACATCTGCTGGGCCCGAAGCCTTATGCCATCTGTTTGCATCTTTGCTGCAGCCTATCAAAGTTCGTTTTATTAAGAATTCAGCACCAGTACCTGGTAACAGGTGAATGCAAATACTTAACTTAGGCATAATTGCACAGGAGCAGTCGCAGAAGGGCAGCCTAAGGGCCTGTCTCCCTGCTGTCTGGTTTTGCAGCAACAACCAGTGGGGTGAGAAGGGCTGGCCCTGCTTGTTCCCCTGAATCAGGAGACAGATGTCCCATTTGCAGAAGGACAGGTAAGAACAGCCCTAGGTCCATAGCTGTACACCGACCCATGAGACAGGAGCCAAACCACTGCTGAACCCTGCCCCTGTCAGGCACAGCGAGGTCCACCTGGGAAGTCTGTCATGACACTTCCAGGCTTCCCATCACATTGACAGGGCAGGTTGTCACTGTCTCAGGGATACTGTGTGGTCTTGGGATGCCCCTAGGCTGTATTCACTATTGCAAAGCACAAGTTGGGCACCCCTGTGTGTCTTCCACAAGGACATTTTTGATCCATTTAAACACCTCTTCCAAGGGGGCAACGTCAAATATGAGTATTCTGTAGCCAAGAAAGGAGTTAATCCCATACAAATATGAAGGAGTCCTATGAGGAGTGGCTGAGGGAGCTGGGGCTGTTTAGTCTGGAGAAGAGGAGGCTGAGAGGAGACTTTATAGCTCTCTTCAACCACCTCAAGCTGGAGCGAGGAGGGAAGCAGCCTCTTCTCCTTAGTAAACTGTGATAGGACCCGAGCGAATGGATGGAAGCTGTGCCAGGAGAGGTTTAGGCTGGATCTTAGGAAATATTTTTTCACTGAGAGGGCTGTCAGGCATTGGAATGGCCCAGGACAGTGGTGGAGTCACCATCCCTGGAGGCATTTAAAAGGCCTGGTCTAGTAGTTGACTGTGGTGTTAGTCAAAGGTTGGACTGGATGATCTTTGGAGGCCTCTTCAAACCTAAACATTCTGTGAATACTGTTCTGTCATATCAGCCAAGAGCATTTTGATTCAGTCCTTTGCAATGACTTGTTTTTGTAAATCATCCATCAGTTTAAAGCATAAGACAGACATCTAAAAGGTGTGGAAAATAAAAACATAGTAACATTTTGTATTTCTTACATTCATGTAAATGACTTCATGTTGGAATTAATGTAGTTGTCAAGAGTTGTTCAGTACCATGCTTGTCTGGACTTTTTTTTGTGTAATAAGCAAGTCTGAAAGACAGTTAGCTAACCAGCTGCCAGATCCAACTTACAAATGGCTGATACTTACCAGAAGCACTGAAACTGGTGAGAAATGCCATGGTGCATCCAGTACAAGCATACACTCTGTAGTCAGAGGTACTGGTTGTGAGTTTCAGCAAGTCAAGAAAAATTGAACGGGGAAAATTAAAAAGATAAATAAATAAAAGATAAATTAAAAAGATAAATAATGGACATAATTCTCTGGAGCATGGGCACAAATCTATGTTTTGTTTGTCCTCCAGGCTTTGACTGGTGAATAAAAACAGTCACAGTCACTGCTGAAAATACTGATCTTTCTTGAGTTCAGCAAACCTGCTTCTTGCCAGGACTCTGGGAAATTGGAACATAGACCTGGGAAAGATTCATTCAGAATAACGAAGTATATGTTGGCTTGGTATTTACATATATACAAGGCACAAATTGTCTGCACGCCTTTTAGATGCTCAATGATGTTGATGTTTTGAAGACTGGAATTCTGGGAACCCAAAAACTATGCAAAGGGAGTGCACTTAATAAAAATTACTTTCCCTAACTACTCTGCCCTGGTGATGCCACAGATGGAATATTGTAATCAGTTCTGGGCTCCCCAGTTCAAGCAAGGCAGGGAACTACTAGAGAGAACCCAGTGGAGGGCAACAAAGATGTCTGGGGTATTGCAACATCTCTCTTATGCGGAAAGGCTGAGCGAGCTGGGACTCTAGCCTGGAGAAGAGAAGGCTGAGGGGAGACCTTGTTCATGTCTACAAGTACCTAAAGAGTGAGTGCAAGGAAGATGGAGCCGGACTCTACTCATTGGTTCCAGTGACAGGATGAGGGGTAACAGGCATAATCTGGAACATAGAAGTTCCATTTAAATATAAGGAAGACTTCTTTACTTCTTTATGAGGGTGACAAGGCACTGCTATCCCCTTCTCTAGGGATATTAAAAACCTGCCTAGATGAAATCCTTTATAATGTGCTCTAGGTGTTCCTGCTTTAGTGGGAGAGTTGGACTAGAGGATCTCTAGAGGTCCCTTCCAACCCAGACAGTTCCGTGGTTCTGTGATTTTACTGACCTTGGGCAAACATGTGAGCTTTCATCACAGCTTTCAAAAATTTTAAAGAAAGACAGAGATCAGAATAATTTCACTGATGATGGAGAAGAAAAAAGCAGTAAGAATTAAGGGAAATATGTATGTGTGGGGGGGTATATGTGTAAGCAATGAACTTTATGTGACACTTCCTTTATCTGTTCAGAATTTCTTCTGAGCTATACATTTGAAAACTAAAAAAAACCCTTTAAATAATAATAATAATAAAAACTCTAAAAAAACCCTATTGCCAAAAGAAAGGTCACTAGGTATATTTTCACCACGGGGAAGCCATCACTTAGCAAAGGTGATATTTAGATGAAATCTGCAGAGAAAGTTGCCAGCAGACAACATCATTATTGTTTGTCATCTCAGACAATGACAAAGATGGAAGTTTCTCTTCTCAGTTCATGATTAAATAATCTATCCTTCCTGTCATCAGAGAAGCTGAGTTTGCTGCTCTTTGAGGGAGGCCTGAACACATAATCTTTGTACATTACATTTTTTGTGGGGGATTTGTTGAAAGGTTTTCATATTTTAGTTGGTGGAGCTGTGTTATTTGCCTTATTTTTGTTAGCCTGGTATCTGACATTTTTATTATAATTTGTAGAAAATATTCCCACATTACATATAATTGTCAAACGTGAAATAGAGCTAGTTACTAACAGGAACAGAAATGTAAATAGCAATAGTATAAAAAGTTAGCTTCTACTGATTTACACTTCTAAAAGCTAACTGCATCTCCAAAATAATTAGTCAAATAAAATTGTGGTTGTATATAGAAATATTTTTAAATATAAACTTGATCTGTGAACCTTCATCCACCCCTGTTTCCAGCTGAAATCATGCAGCACAGGAGTTGATTAAAACCCTCTAACAGTGAACCTACAGGTTTAATCCTGTTACATTTTTTTATTGAATAGTAAAATGATGAACAGTGCATTTAATATATGATAGAGCAATATTACTTCATTTAATTTTGCAATTTAAGGTTAAGAACATTTTGGCTAATGGAAGGTGAAGATAGTGTTAAGGGGATTATTATTTATCAGTAATTTATACAGTGATGGGATTGTATTGTAAAGAACTAAGAAAAATTGACATGTTAAGTCTCCTTAACTCTCAGGCACTGGAAAAATGCCCTTGATTCTTGTTGACTAATGCACATTGGTTGCTAAACACAAGGCTCAAACTGTGTATAGATTAATTTAGAACTCCCAGGTGGGAGAATTTGAGTATGTTTTCATTATCCCTTGGTAACTGGGAACATTACACATGAAAAATATGGCATCTACAATGAGCCATCTTAAATTCAGATAGAGCTGGCTGACGCTGCCAAATTCACCTTTCTGAACTAATCATGGCCTTTAATTACCAGAATTTTTTTTTTTTTTTCTTTTTCCCCAGTGGTAGCCATTTTTCATATGCTCTAGTTAGATGTTTGCCTGGTAGTCATGATCATTTAGCAAGCTCCTATTGGAGACGTGCTGGTGTTTCATCACTAAAAAGTGGAATCAAAACCCCCCACAAACTTGCTGGATACATTATTTTACCATTTATAATATAACTCATCTAGCAGACTGTAAATTTCTCAGGGCAAAGATTTATATTTGTAATCTGTCATTCATACCAATGGGAGAAATTAGTCTATAAAAAATGGCTGCACAGTTAACTTCAGTTAACACCAGTTAACTTCAGATTATAGGCAGAATAAGACATTTAGACTGCAATTTTGCTTTCTAGGCATGGATTTTATATGGTGATTAACAGTGCAACAGTACAAATTTTCATGTGATCCCATGCCAAAAAAATATCCACAATCAATCTCAACCAAATGCCTCTAAGGACTTTCTAGACCCTTCATTTGTAAATTTTATAAGTTAATGTTGTTTTATTCTGAAAAACCAAGTCAATTTCTTAATCTAACACATAAAACCCTCACTCTTTTTCATAAAATTTGTTATAAAAGAATAATTTCTTACTACGCTGCATTAGCAATGTGTTTTTTAGCATGGAGGGAATGCTTTTTTACCAGAAAAATAAGGTGTGTTTCTGTGATAGTAATTTATTCTATTTCTAAAACACATAAAGGTAAAAGATATTGAAAGTCTGAACCATAGAATCCTAGAATTTTCCAGGTTGGAAGGAACCTTTAAGATCATGTAGTTCCAACCCCCCTGCCATGGGCAGGGGCACCTCACACCAAATCAGGTTGCTCAGAGCCCTGTCCAGCCTGGCCTTAAAAACTTCCAGGGACGGGGCTTCCACCACCTCTCTGGGCAACCTGATCCAGTGTCTCACCACCCTCATGGTGAGGAACTTCTTCCTAATATCTAATCTAAATCTATGCTCCTCTAGTTTGAATCCATTCCCTCTTCTTCTTAAAAGGACATCCTAAAAAGTCCCTCACCAGCTTTCTCGTAGGTCCCCTTCAGATACTGGGAGACCACAATAAGTTCTTCTCAGAGTCTTCTCCTCTCCAGACGGAATCACCCCAACTCTCTCAGTCTGTCTTCACAGGAGAGCTGCTCCAGCCCTCTGATCATCCTCGTGGCCCTTCTCTGGACACACTCCAGCACATCCATGTCTTTCTGGTAACAGGGGCTCCAGAACTGGATGCAGGACTCCAGGAGGGGTCTCAGGAGAGCAGAGCAGAGGGGGAGAATCACTTCCCTCGACCTGCTGGCCACGCTTCTCTTGATGCAGCCAAGGATCTGGTTGGCTTTCTGGGCTGCAAGTACACATTACTGGCTCGTGTTGAGCTTCTCATCCACCAGCACTCCCAAGTCCTTTTCCCTAGGGCTGCTCTCAAGCCAGTCCCTGCCCAGCCTGTATCAGTGCTTGGGATTGCCTCAACCCAGATGCAGGACCTTGCACACGGTCTTGTTGAACTTCATGAGGCTGGCAAGGGCCCACCTCTCCAGGCTGTCAAGGTGCCCCTGGATGGCATCCCTTCTCTCCAGCATGTCAGCTGCACCACACAGTTTGGTGTCATCAGCAAACTTGCTGAGGGTGCACTCAGTGCCACCGTCCATGTCACCGACAAAAATGTTAAACAGGACAGGTCCCAGCACTGATGCTTGAGGGACTCCACTCATCACTGCCCTCCACTTGGACATGGGCCCATTGACAGACACTCTTCGGATGTGGCCATCAAGACAGTTCTTATTCCACCAAGTGGTCCATTTGTCAAACCCATGTGTTACCATCTTGGAAACCAGGATGTGTGGAACAGCATTGAAGACTTTGCTCAGGTCCAGGTAAATGATGTTTGTTGCTCTCCCCTTGTCTATTGATATTGTGACCTTTTCATAGAAGGCCACAAGATTTGTCAGGCATGATTTGCCCATGGTGAAGCAGTGTTGATTATACCCAGTCACCTTTTCACTATTCTTCTGCTCCAGTAGTGCCTGCAGGAGGTTCTGCTCCATGACCTTACCAGGTACAGAGGTGAGACTGACCAGCCTATCATTCTCTGGATCCTCCTTCTTTCCCTTTTTGAAAATGGGGGTTATGTTTCCCCTTTTCCAGTCAGTGGGGACTTCACTGGACTGCCATGACTTTTGGAATAGACAGTGGTTTAGTAACCACATCTGCCAGTTCTCTCAGTACCTGTGGGTGTATTCCATCAGGTCCCAGATAGATTAATATAAAATATTTTTTCTTTTATTAAGATAGAAGATTAAGATAATGACAGTTGCTGAAGCTCAGAATACCAGAACTTTGTCATTGAAAAATAAGCCTTTTACTCTTCAAGTGTGTTACATGAGGCTGCCCAGCAGAATGCAAACAATGAAAAGTCATATTTTCAGAATTTTATTCTAATTTTTATTGTTGCTTTGAATTCTGTTTTCTTTAATTATGGCAACAGATGTTGGCAGTACTGTACAATATGTCTGCACAATATGTGTTCTTTCACATTTTGTTCTTGCATAGAGTGAGACTTAGATTTATTTTTATTTAAAATAAAATGAAGACACTTAGAGGATGTTCAATAACTGGAATTCTTAAAAAGTCTCCTCATAAGGCATTTGGAAGGGTCATAGTTCAAATGCACTGTGTTATGTCAAGGGAAGTATAGATTTTTCCTCCTCCTCTTTCTCTTCTCAATGATGTAAGGATATTTTTTTTAAAAAAGACTAAGTGACAGACAAACACATTTTTTTTAGCTTGCTCAAAAAGTATTCAAACATCTGCCATACAGCAATACTGCAATACGAACTCCAGTCAGCTAAGGACTGTCTCTATCAGGTAAATAAAGTTATTTATTGGGGAAACCCAAAAGAGATGCATTCTTTGGCCTTGCCCTCTATTTTTTCTTCACCTCTCATTTTGCTCATGAATATACACACATACATACTATATCCCCACATGTGAAAAGCTGAAAAGAAATTACAATAATGCAAGGATATGAACTCCATGAAAAAATAATAATAAAATTGTGTGTGCTTGTGATCTGAGGAATGCCAAGTGACTTGAAGATAGGATTTGGTGTTCATCAGCCATCTTAATCAGCTTCTGCTCCTTCTCCTCCCCACTGACCCTCCTTTGTGCCTTCTCTCTCTCCTGCCATTCTCTATCTTGTTACCAACAAAAAATGTCTGATCTGAAAAATATACTGAACAATTTTTTTCCATCTGGATCTGTTCCCTGACATGTATCTCAGTGTGACCATACACAGCTACGCTGCCGTGGGGGTAGGAGTAGATCTGTCATCACATGTGAGACCATGACTTCAGTCACTTCTACCATTTTTCACCTTAATCTCACTCCCACAATTACCTCCCCAGGTACCGACACGATGCCTCCTGTCATTCTTGAGCAGCTTTGAGCATCTACAGAGCCTGAACTTCTGCTCAGAGTCAGGAAGGTGCTGCCAGGGCTGTAGTACATGGTGAAGGAGATTTGCCCAGGGAGGAACAAGTGGAGAGGTTTGTGCGGGACAGCAAGTAGCAGAGCTGTGCTCCTCCACGTTGTGGGCAGCAGCATTTCACCCCCCATGGTTCCCTGAGATGTTCACTGACAACCTTTGGTTAAGGGCTGGAAAGGCCTGTGCTGCCTCAGCTCTGCCTCGGACTGTTTTGACCCATAGGAGGTTTAAGGTTTTATGGTGTCTATCAACATCCTGTGTTCTGTGCACACCCTGTGCTGGTGGCAGCAGTGCGGTCGTGGCTCTCTCCTAGGCGTGAAAAACACCATGGTGAAAAACACTACCAACCTGTTTTTTTTTCCACCGTCCAAACTTGGTTGCTGTGCTGAGACCAGGCTCCATTTCAGCTCCCAAAAGCCCCAGCTGCAGCAGGAGGCCTGACTGATTTGTCAGTCTTGAGCCATTGCTGACGTGACCCAAGAAAACTTCAGTACCTATCTGGGGACTTGCTGGCAGCTGAATGGCAGCCTTGAACATGCCATTAGCATATAAATGATAATCTTACGGGCAAAAAATGATCAATTGATGTCAAAGTGGCTTTAAGAATACGTTCTCACTTTTTCCTGGTGAGAGCCAAGATTCAAAGGCAAAACTTCTGCCATGGAATCATAGAATCATGGAATCAGCCAGGTTGGAAAGGACCTCTGAGATCATAAAATCCAACCCATGATCCACCACCGTGTGGTTACCAGACCATGGCACTGAGTGCCACATCAGTCTCTTCTTAAAAACCTCCAGGGATGAGAATCCACCACCTCCCTGGCAGCCCATTCCAATGCCTTATCACCCTCTCTGTAAAGAATTTTTTCCTAATATCCAAACTAAACCTTCCCTGTCAGAGCTTAAGTCCATGCCCTCTTGTCTTGCTGGTAGCTACTTGGGAGAAGAGACCAACCTCCCCCCCTGGCTACACCCTCCTTTCAGGGAGTTGTAGAGGGTGATGAGGTCTCCCCTGAGCCTCCTCTTCTCCAGGCTGAACAGCCCCAGCTCCCTCAGCCCTTCCTCACAGGACTTGTGCTGGAGTCCCTTCACAGCCTCCTTGCTCTTCTCTGGACCTGCTTCAGCACCTCAATCTCCTTCCTGAACTGAGGGGCCCAGAACTGGACACAGTACTCGAGGTGTGGCCTCACCATCGCTGAGTATTGGGGTAGAATCCTTTCCCTGGACCTGCTGGCCACGCTGTTCCTGATACAGGCCAGGATGCCATTGGCCTTCTTGGCCACCTGGGCACACTGCTGGCTCATGTTCAGCTTCCTGTCAATCCAGACTCTCAGGTCCCTCTCCATCTGGCTGCTCTCCAGCCACTCTGTGCCCATCCTGGAGCTCCCCATGGGGCTGTTGTGACCAAAGTGCAGGACCCGGCACTTGGCCGTGTTGAGCCTCATCCCATTGGAATCAGCCCAACTTTCCAGTCTGTCCAGGTCCCTCTGCAGAGCCCTCCTGCCTTCCAGCTGATCCACACTCACCCCCAGCTTAGTGCTGTTTGCAAATTTGTTAATGGTGGAATTAATCCCCTCATCTAAATCATCGATAAAGATATTAAACAGAACTGGGCCCATCACTGATCCCTGGGGGACACCACTGGTGAGCAGCCACCAATTCGATCAGCCCCGTTCAGCACCAGTCTCTGGGCCTGGCCCTCCAGCCAGTTCCTAACCCAGCACAGGGTGCCCTGTCCAAGCTGTGGGCTGACAGCTTTTCCAGGAGAATGCTGTGGGAGATGGTGTCAAAGGCCTTGCTGAAGTCCAGGTAGACCACATCCACAGCCTTCCCCTCATCCACCAGGCGGGTCACCCGATCATAAAAGGAGATCAGGACTGTTGGTAAATGATAGAGAGCAGCTTGGAGAGCTTTTCCACCAGCTCCCTCATCACTCTGGGGTGGATCCCATCTGGTCCCATACACTTGTGAGGATCCAAGTGGCTCAGCAGGTCACTAATTGTTCCTTCCAGGATTACAGGGGGGCCATTCAGCTTCTTATCTCTCTCTACAAGTTCCAGAAGACAGCTGTCCTCAGGACAATCTGTCTTACTGTTGAAAACTGAAGTAAAGAAGGTGTTAAATACCTCAGCCTTTTCCTCATCTTTGGTAACTGTCTTTCGCTCCATGCCCAACAAAGAATGGAGGTTTTCCCTGCCCCCCATTTTGCTATTGATGTATCTGTAGAAGGACTTTTTGTTATCCTTAACAGAAGTGTTAAGATTTCTCTAATTTTCTTTCTATATGACTTAACTATATTCCTAAAGTCTTCCTGAGTAGCCAGCCCTTTTTTCCAGGAAAAAGATAGAAAAAAAAGAAATAAAAAGATAGAAAAGATAGGGCCAAAGACTGACTGCGGGGGACAGCTATTGACTCAGAGATAAAAGATGTATGTTACCCACCCCCTCAATTTCCTCAAAGTCACTGAAATCAGAATCTGACCATGTTGTTCCTATAACCTTTGAAAAGGAGTCAGGCTTGCAAAAAACCCTCTGCTAGTAAACTAAAGGAAAAGAAAGCAAGTCAAAAAACATGTTTTTTTTGACCAAAGAGTAACATTCTGTTGCATGCATTGGAACGGACATAGTGCTGCTTCAGAGTATGCCTAGGGACATGAATCATGATATTAGCTCAATATTTGCCCAAAGAGTGTAAATCACTAGGATTCAGGCAGCTCAAGGAAATGTGCATACTGCACCTTTGTCTGTCTTAACTGTCCAATCCTTAGGCTTTCCCTATACTCCAAGTAATTTTTTGTATTCTTTCCTTCTTTTTGAACAAGGAGATTGTATAACATGAAAGAAAGAAAATGAAAGAAACATTCTACCACAGAGAGAGAAAACATTGACAACAACCAGTCAACATTGTCAGACATTTGGGTTGGCAACACTGGTAGTAATAAGCAACAGATCTTTAAAATGTGAATTTAAACACCAAAAAAGTGATGATAGGTGCCTGGTAAAGCCTCCTCAAGAAGAGTTTGGTGAAGAATATGTGCAAGTCAGTTGACTGAGTCTGACAAGTGGAGCATGGAGCAGGTCAGCAAGTGATTGGCCTTATTGGCCTTGTGTTGTTGGGACAAGAAAGTCATGGGTTTATGTTGTCTGCCTGATGGCCCTCTTCTAACTTGTGACACTCTTGGATGTTTCAAACCTAATCTAAGAAGAGGCAGTGTTTCCAACAATCCTAATTTATTGGTCAAGTTTTGAAAAAATCCGGTCAGGTGGGAAAATAACAGCAGTTTTCTTCATGACTTGTCTTGACAACTTAGTGCTTGCTCTGTGTTGGTTTTGGCAGCCCCCAGCTGGCCAGGTGGCAGGCACCTTCTGGCAAACTAGGTCTCCAATGAGTATTACCAGCCTAATTCCAGTACCTGTCTCCTCTCCCACTGGCAAAACAGAAAAGGGCAGCAAGGGCATGAAGGAGGAATGAGTAGAGTCACCAGAAAGCCTGGGAGACTTGAAGGCAACTGGAGATCTTGCAAGGCAAAATGCTACAGGGGCATGAAAGGACTTGGGGAACATGTGGTGAATGTATGATACTAGAAGAAAAGAAGGGTTATTTGGGGTAGAAGAGGAAATCTGTGGGATACTGAATTGCAGGATATTAAGGATCAGTAGTTTTGCTCCTCAGGGAGCAGCTTGTCTTCAAACCTTGACATTATTCCATTGTGATTAAGTGTGCCTAGAAGGACTGGTTTATTGCTATCATGATATATAGGTCTTTTACAGATACTTATCTTGGAGGTTGAAAAGGGGCTCAGTTAGCAATGGCAGGCTGTAAATGGGGAGGAGAATCATGTCAAGCTTAACAGTAGGGAGGAAGGAAAGCTAAAATAATAAATATTGATTTGGAGTATGGCTTTTATTATCTCTGAGTGAACAGGAAAATGTTATAATAGCGTGATCTTTATGTGAACAGTAAATTATTCACGTGAAGCTTTTCTGCATGGTGTTGACTAATCAATGAATGAGTCTGGGCAGCTGTTGGCTGTACTGTTCATTCAACAGTTTGAGCTGGTTATCATATTTCATTGTATTCCTGTAGGCTGTACATTTTTATTAGTTTATAGTGATTTGTGGGATTTTTGCCCTGTACTCAAGGAAATCACTTTTACCAGGTGGTTTGAATCAGCAAGAGTCTTGTCCTGAGTTCAGTGATCCTTCGATCTGTTCCCTTTTGCACCATGATATATAGCTAAAGAGAGCTAAGTAAATCCTGATAATAACAGATGTTTTACAAAGTTCAAATCTTTTATGCTGGTCCTGACGGTGTAATGAAAGTGAATTTTAAAGCTAAGATGGATATGCAAACTGAATACTGCATTAACCTGTCTGTTCGAAGTGTTTTTGGAATAAAAAAATGTAATTTTTGCATCTGGAATTTATTTTGACTTCATCCCTCTCTGACATCACTTTTGTGAGTGACCAGGGTATTTGTATTGGGACAAGCCTATTGAATTTGCTGTTACCATGGGTACACATGAAACACTTCCAAAACGGGCTATCAGCAGGAAAGCAGGGTGATATCTGTGACCTTTGGCTTTCTCCCAGAAGCCTGAAACAGCACTGGAAATGAAATGAGGGCATGGGCTGTGCCAGGAGCTCTGTAGAAGACACAGGCCCAAGAGGACACACGGTGTTAACAGGGTGTGTGTGTAGGATATGTGCTTTCCTTCGCTTACCAGGTCCCTCCCCTCACCCTTGTGCCATATGGGATGCCCATTACCACCACCTTCTTCCTAGGACATATGGGCTCATTCCTGAGTTGGCCTCATGTCCCTATGCCTGTCCCACCCTGTGAGAAAGTGGTGACTAGGACGGGGACGAGAGAGGGCGAGGGCTGGTTCAGCACTGTGATAGGTGGACCAGAACCTCTGCAGCCTTCCAAAGGAGACTAGGGGATGTGAAGGACCTGAAGGATGCCCTACTGTGCAGTGGACCACTCTGAGCCTCTCTCTGACAGCTGTGGTCAGCATGACCAGCAGTCCTACTTGAGGGACCTATACCCATATTTTGCATAGAAAAGCTTCTTCATTTTATTTTAATGCTCCCTCCTTAATAACTTAGTGAATTAAGTTAGCAAAATGACATCCCTCACTCAAACCCTCCTATAACAGAGATGAAAAATGAACTCTGATGCAATCTCTCCCTTCCCCCCATCACAGGCTCAAGCCAGGATCTTCCTTTTAATAAAGGTTTTCCACTGTCCTGGACATGCACCTCCATATTTCTCCACATTCAAAGAGGGGTGCTAAAGTTTCAAGACCCAGAGATTACATGTGTACGTATTTCATTGCTTCATATTAATAAGCAAAGCCATGCTATTTTTATTTCAGAAGTGTTCTTCATATGGAACAACATGAACAGGAAAGTAAGTTTTGTTGTCCAGAGAGAATTCTGCAAGGAAAAAAATTAGTAATGTGGCAACTTGTGATTCCCTAATACATACGTCATTCCTCAGATGGAGGAAATGTAAGTGATGGTATGAAAACCAAGGTTTTCCCATTCCAGAGGCAAGAAGGAAATGTCATCCAATGAGGTAGTGCAGCTGTTCACCATGTGGCTGCATATCTTTTTTTTTTGTTGTTGCTGTTGTCTGGCAAAGAGATAACATAGCTAGTATCAATACCTTAAGACATAATCAGATGTCAATGCCTTAGTTCCACGTATTGAAGTGGATATGTTGAAGTTATCTATGTCTCTCAGAGCCATATTTCAGGCCCCGTGCAGAAAGGCATCGTGGGCTTAGGGCAGTTACTGGTAGTTACTAATGCTGGTAGTTACTAATGTGTAAGCCACTCAGTTACATTTTTGTCCTATTTCCATTTTTTTGGTATTTTTTAAGCTTTGCTCAGTTCAGACATTATTCTGAGACTGTTCTGTGCTATTCTGAGATAAGCTTAGCCAATTTGCTAAAGATTGGAATATTTTCTGATGATACCTTTTCTGTTCTACAGGTTTTGGTTGGCAGGCTGATTTAAGTGATGCACCTTCACCTGCTCACAAGCATTTACATGTGACCTGAAGGAGGATTTTCTTCTACATTTTTAACTTCAAAATTCTGCTGTTTTGCTTGTTCAGCAAAAGCTGTGGGGCTCAGGCTGTCTCTTGACACTCTGCTGGAAGTTATCTGTATGTGGAAGGTGAGAAAGTGCAGTGCCTTCTACCTGAGCTACCTGAATCATGTAAGTAAAGCCCCTCTTGGGCAGAGGCTGCATGTGATGTCCTGCAGACCCCTTTCCCAGGCTGACCAGAGGCAGAAGGGACCAGAGAAGGGGTGGACTACAGCAATGCTGGAGAGCAAAGTGACTGCACAGCATTTACAAAGACTTTGGCAACAGATCCATGACCTGGCACCAACCCAAGCGTGAGAAGCCGTGCACGAATCCCTTCCGCTTGCAGTAGAAAATGCTGTTACCACAGCAGAAATCAGCTATTATATTTGTGTGCATAGAGGGTAACACAGACAAAGATCAAAGCCAGTTTACTGATGCAGAGTTGGATTGCATCATCAGCAATAAAGAAATGGTGTTTCATTTTTTTTTTTTTTTTTTTTGGTATCTATGACTTTCCATTTACACTAGTTCTTCTCTCAACTTTATGAATGGCTGCATTTTTCATTCTGCTTACTGGTCTGTGAAATCTGTGTGCACATGTGACTATCTTATGATGCAGTTTGCATATATGATGTTGCATGTACCAAGAAATATGCTGGTGGAAGGCTTTTCACACGAAACATGTTTGAGTCTTGCACACTGGGTGATAATCAGAATCCTTTAAAGTCCCTTAGGTTAGATGTCTGAAGATGAGGGCATACAGAATCGGTGACCACTTAAAAATTTATTTCTCATTACCAGATCTCTTTCATTAAGAGGAGAAACTGTAAGAGACAGATTATGGGTCTTGTACAAATTATTTTTCTTTATTGGAGCATTGCTGCTTCAAGTACCCAGGAACCATTGTTTTATGGGTCCTCATAACTATTGACACTTCAATGCAAATAACCAGCATCTGCCACCGTCAGGATTTACTTTGAATGTTGTTCTTTCTGACACTACACAGTTTTTTCAAAGGGAAATTATGTAAACATTTAAAACACTGATGTCTGATTGCTTTGAAATTTTAACAGTGTCAAATATTCCTTTGCAACTGGGGACAGAAAAATGAAAGCTTACCAGGCACCTCTGCCCACACAGGCAAGTTTTTTTGCATTTTCAAGTGCTTCTGATGCTTGTTGCCATTGAAACTTTGAAAAACCTTTTTAGTACCTGAAGTGTGACACAAAGGAGGGACTATTTAATTTTCCTCTTCCAGAGGGGAAGAAATTTTAAAATTATTGAATGTGATAAAAAGGAAAATGAAAAGCAAAACCAGAACAATTTTGACGTTATGAGTATTACTGTGTCAGTGTGAAAAGGAAAGAGGAAAAAAATTGATCATGTCTCTGTGTATGTATCTTGATTTTTAGAAGGTTTCATTTTTTTTGTGTGTGAAATGTTCTGTTTTGTAGTAATAGCAATTTTTCTTTGAAATTTTAGTCTCGCTTTTCAGATAGTTGTGGGAATAAATGTGGCTTGTTATTTTTTGTAAAAATAATCCCTTTTATATCTGGAGTTATGAAGGCAAATGTCTTTTTCTTTCTAGAGAATTTCAGATCTGGAGGCTTAAATCAGAAATAACTAATAATATTGTAATTGATTCTATGCCTTTGATTCCAACAATCACCTCTCTCTGAATTATGAGGGAAAAATAACTAAACTAGTTTGCTAGTAATAACTACATTGTGCCTATTCCTGTAAGCCAAGACTGTCATCTGCAGACATGAATAAAGACTATTAATGTTATACTCACTGAATTTCAAGGAAATTTCTTGTAATGTGTAAAAGTAATCAAGTGCAAATGTGCTTGCAGACCAGGACTGTATTCTCACTCAAATATATGATGTAGTTTCCAGCTGGTAGCTATCTGATATTAAGTTTATTTTTGTTTTAACACAATGAATACTCAGCTGTAAAGTAATACTGCTCAATGCCTTTTCCTTCTAATATTGTTCATGGCAGAAATCCAATTTATACAGGGCAAATAATCATTATTTCCTATAGGCTGTCAATCCTTCTTGGCAAGAGCATAACCAATGTCTTCTGTTCCGACTTGTGTCATTCATGATATTTCAGAGATGTGAGTTAGCATATAAAACTCATTACCCATAGGATTATGGGAGGGGGAAAAAAAAAAAGAAAAAAAGAAAACAGGGAACATGCCTACTGCTGTAAGGCACAGGGAATTAAAAGCAAATAGCAAAGCAGGTAGAAAAATCTAACAAGGAAGCTCAATACACTGAAGAAATATTGAGAGCTTGTGGCTCTGGGGAAGAACACTGTAGTCGGTGTCTTGATAGCATCACCCCAGCCATATGCATCATTGATGGGGAGTTAACAGTCTCCAAGCCCTTTCCTGGATCGCTTTTGGTGTATGAAGAAAGAAACTGAGAGGCAATCCCTTTTTCACCTGGGAAAGACTGCAGAGACTTGGTGCCAGGCAGAGCTCTGTGATTGTCTTTTGAAAAAGACTCCAGCAGGATGCTAAAGCAAGAGCGCGTTTTCATCACCGACTTTGCAAATGGGAGTGACTCATGTGCCATCTGTTTCGTCCCTCCGGATCATATGCACTCTCTGTTTTTGCTGGTTAATATATTTGCCATCTATTAAAGGAAGAAGAAACTTTGGAGCAGTCAAAACAAACATGCCTGCAAAAGGCTGAAGTTTTGAAAGAAGCTGGTTGGAAAGCTTCTGCCACTATGGCTTTCCATTGAAACCAGAAGTTCCAGAGCAAGGACATGCCAGGTAACAACCCACTGAAACCTCCTGACAATGGACCAGGGATTTCTGTGTCTGAGACATGAATATATCATGTAGCACAGTGACTGCATGATCTCCAGAGAGTACCTAATGCAACACATCACACCTGAGGTTGGCAAACCATGCTCCTTTGTGCCTGTTGTCACAGCTCAGCGGTGTTCAGAGATGGTTGTCCTGCTTTAGAGTCTGTGGGGGACTCTCCAGCCTGGAGAGGGTTGAGTGGGAGTTGGGCTACACTGCAGGTTTGTGAGTGGTATAGAGAAGGTGCGCAGGGACTTCTCAGAGCTGCCCAGAAGAGACTCTTTCTTTGGTGCAAAAACTGGGGCACAACAAATTAAAAGCAGTGGTTAGAAGGTTCAGAAAAGCTCAGGAGCTATTCCTCTATCCAACACCCAGCTGAATAGTGGAGCTTGCTGCAAGATGCTGAAATCTTAGCTGGGGCTTAAAAGGTGCTTGACTAAATGAATGGAAAAAAAATTACATCAAGAGCACTGAAATAGGACAGCACCTCTGGCTCACTCTGTAGTGTAAATTCTGCATGATGTTGGGATTAAAATGTGGACTGCAAAATCATACCAGACTAAAAAGACCAATGCCAAAATAAACTGTGCAACTGAATTACTGGTGCCTTCACCATTCATAGGCTGCCCAGACTTTTGCCTCTGAGGTACTGGTGGACAGCTAAGGGTCCACCAAGTCCACAACAAGGAGAGCTATATTGGGAGTATTCAGAGCATGGCACACTCCACCCATTTCCTAGACATTGTCCAAAACCAACTTCATAGAATGGTAATAGAACTAACAGGACATTGATAGATTGTATCATTGAAGGAAAATCCGTAGCAACTTGGGCCTCTTTTTAATCATTACATCACGACAGTCAGCAAAAAACATAAACCCGGCCAAGGAATGACTTACACAGCCTGCCCAAGGAACAACCTTCCCTCAACAAACTCTATCTTCCCTTTGGTGCCTTGCTGTCATGTGCTTGTAAATCACCCCTCCCAGGCTTTAAGAGTTTTATATACAAACATACTGTGAGACAAATGCAAGACATACTATGTAAATATGTGAAAAAATGTCTTGAATTGACTGTAGTTTCAGGTCGTCCTCTGTGGGCAAGCTGACTCTGTTGAACCCCAGAAAGAGCTCACAGGTCTGGTGACACAGTTTCAGCCACTCAGCTCAAACCTAGACATGAGCCAGGAAATGTCACAGGCTTTGCTTTCACTGGTTTATGTTTCCTCTTAATGAGTGAAACTGTTGCCTAGCTAAATGAGAAAGAGGAACAAACCCTACTTACCGCCAGAAAATCTCCCTCAGAAACATTTTCCAAACATGTGCATGAGGTAATGAGCCTGTTGCCCTGCCTATGTGTCACAGCACTCTGTTCTATACTGGTTGTGTTTCACAAGTTGGCAGTACTTTTTATTATGCTTGCTCCTGGTCTTCTCCCAGTCAGTTCTTCTGAGTATTCTCAGGCTGCTTTTGTAAGAACCCACACTTATGCTGGGCAGTGTTTGTCAGCCCTACACCATGCTTCATGATGGAGTGTGCTTTTGAGCTCTCGCTAGTTTTTTGTGCTCACTTTTCTGTTCTCTAGCTGTGTGCTTTTTGCAGTGGGGTGTGAAATCTTGTCTAGGGTCAAAAAACACAGAAGCCACCCCAGTGGCCCGCGCTGTGATTGCTTGCCAGTGAGAACGGACACAAATGAACAACGATGTAACTCAGTGCAAGTCTGAATGTGTTCAGCAAATGTGCAAGGTGTTGTTCAGAAAGGTCAGCCTTTTGCTTATGAAATCTCTGAGAGCTTCTTGTTCACGACATCAGCTTTCTCAATAGTTTACAAATCCTTATTTTTTTCCCCCTCTGGAAACATTTGTCACAGTGTATTATTTTATTCAGTGCTGCTGTATGTAAATGTAGAATTTTAATAAGTTATTTGGCTAAACATAGATAATTTCGGAAGACAGGTGAAGTGATGGATTAATCATCAGGCTTCTAACTTTAAGACTTGTTAGCTCCAGTTTTAAATGTTTTGTATTTGAAATTACAGTGTGGGTATGATGTCTAAGCAGAAGATATTTACATACATAAAATTAAAGCTGCTTTTACTGTAGACAATAAGGTAGAGGTTTGACTTAAAATCCATCATTTTCTCTCATAGCTGGATATTCAGATAAACTTATCACAAATAATCCAGTGATAAAGGTACAGCTACCACATAGGCAATGACATTTCCCTTCTGCTTTCTATGGATGTCTTTAAATCTTGACTTACAGGACCTCTCCTGCCTATTGTGCGAAGGTAATGGTAGCTAGATGGGCATTTGACCTTTGGCATCTAATAAAATGTACAATAGTGGCGGTAATTTTGATAGGAGATTTGCTCTGTGATTTTCTGTCAGCGATGAGTTTGAGCAAGGGCCCCATCATCCTGAAGGCAGCCCAGCAGAAGCAGTGTCAGCCTGTGGATGAACTTGGGGAAGCACTTGTCACCCTCTTGCCATTTTCTTGAGCTTCCCAGTCTGCTTGATGCTCAGCTATTTGACACCTGAGGTCGCACCTTTGGGTTGGGAGAGTGGAGCAATATTCCAGCTCTGCCCTTCTCAATTTTCTTTGCAATCTGATCTTCAGACCATCACCTCCAGATTGGGCTGCACACGAGTTCCTCCAGACAAAGTCCAGCTTCCCTGCTGACAGAGGTTTGGTAGTTCCTCTTCTGGAAAATTACAGACACCTGGATACATGGTTATGAGTCTTTGGCAGAGAAATAAATTGAATCCAATTTTGCTGCTCTCATTGAGTAGGAAAATTGCCCTTTACACGTCCCACAGATGTCCCCAGTCACCTTCCGCAGTATGTATTTATAGATTTTTTGCTCAAGACATCTCAGCTTCAAAAGAAATTCTTCTCAGGAAAGAATGTGGCATTGTATGGGAAGACAGGGGTATCCCTGCTTTGATTTTGTGCTACAGAAGAGAGAGAGGTGAGTATTGGTTTTGTCAGAATGGCAATTGAACCAAAGGGATGGAAAAATGTTCTCCTGATGATGAGCCAAAAAGAGTATTTTTAAGGATTCTTTTATGAAGCTCAAACATTTTATTTAAACTGAGATTTTTTAAAATTTGTTTTGAGACTCTTTAGTCCTTAAGATTTTGTTTAGATAAATAGTGTCATTTAATAAGAATTGTTTATTTTGATGTCAGGCAGAACATGTAGCTATTTCTGAAATGAAGAATTTATTATGCAGTATTCAAGCACAGTGTTATGATGTAATATTCCCAGTACTTCTCAAGCTACATTTCACAACAGATTTTTTAGTTCCCAAGGATGTTTTTCCCAGTTGAGACAGGAGCTGGTCTGGGTCAGGGAAAGACAATAAGCAGAAAATCCTTCATAAAAGAGTTACAGAGACAAAAGAGTATTTTGAGAAGCAAATCCTTCTTCTTTGGCCAGTGTGGGAGGGAAGAAGCTGATTAAATAGTCTTTAGCAATGCTGAATGATGCTCTTCCATATTCTGCTGTCAGAAACCTGTATTTCTTCTCTTTCAGATCTGAGGAGAGGTGCAAAAAACCCGGTGATGCTAATTGGTATACCAAGCTGGTACATAATTATTTGTTGCCAGAGATACGTGCTTTTCATTTTAGTGTTCTAACATTTCAGATTCATTTGTGACTGCCCTGTTTAGAAACAAAAGCTGTGATGTCTGTGTTCAGGCCTCGCCTCTTCACAGCACTGAAGATGTACCCTGCCTGCCAGAGCATAACCATCCTTGGCAACTATAATTACCATGAACAGGAAAAGAAAGTGTGAGGAAATCATGCTCAGCATCACTGCAGCTTGGAGACATCGTGCTGCATGTCCCTCCAGCAGTGTATGGGGTGGCTCTGTGCATCCACCTCAGTTTATGTCCACTTCAGCGCGCCTTTGACAAAAAAAACCTCTGGAAAACAACATTTTGAGCAGTCAAACAGAAGGAGATGAAGACTTGCCAGCATTTTTCATCTGACAGTAAGAAAGTGAACTGGTTGGCAACAACATCTAAGATAATCTCCTCTCTGCTTAGGACTGTGTTGCATTTCAGTTGATCTTATGACAGAAGAGAAAGACTTGTGTTTATCTTTTATCTTCTACTTTCACGTTGCTGGTCGTCTGCAATCCAGGACACTGTGGTTCTGGCAGCTGGACCAGACTGGTATCTGAGAAATTACTTCTGGGGAGTCACATCACAGTGAGGCCCAATGCAGGTCTTATGTTGTGTGAAGGTAAATGGTAGGGGGATGCACCAGCTGGTCTTGCTGTCCTGTAAGAGCATCATCTCCAAGGCAGCTCAGACACACTCTTTTCCAGAGAGTGAGGCTTGATCCTGCCATTAATGACCTTGGAGGAATTTCTTCTGAACTGCCTTTTATTTCTTTTTCTCTTCCAAGAGCATTGTTGCAATTTTTCTTAATTGTCCCTGTTTAATTTTTATTTATATAGCTTTCCTGCAATGAATAAATGCTGTTCCATGTTAATTATTGGAACACAATAAGGGAAACAATTGTCGAGAAAAGGAATCAGCTGTGAAATTGTCTATTCATTGCATCAGTTTCCTGTATTTGCCAACAAGTTTTTCTCTTGCCTAGATAAAGGTGTTTTGTCCTACTCATTCCTGTTTGTTGTCTTGCATAGGAATCTTGTTTTCCTTCCTTCCTTCAACTCTTCTATTTATGTAACAATCCTATTGTAATTTACTGCATTGGAAGAGGAACTGTTCAAGCTCAGTGTTGCCCTAGCCCAAGCCTCTGTACTTCTTGGAGGGCAGGCTTTGTTGGGTAAGTGGATTAGCATCTCTCTTTTTGCTGTCCAGGGCTGCATCACATTGCTACTAATTTCATAAGAGATAAAATCTTTGGCAGTTAAAGCTACACATTTTTAGAACTGCTGCCTTTTGCATAACACACATTTGGGACCTCTACGTGTTTTCTGGATTTTGAGAATTTTATCAGATTTATTTTCAGATGTTTAATAGAAGAATGGATTCCATCTAGAAAGCAAGTTTATTGTCACCCAGCAATGGCCTCTTTGTCAGTCTGCACAAGAGGATTTTAAATCTGCACTTTAGAAGATAAGAATGAATAGAAGTTTTGCTGATTGTGCTCCCTCTGTCTCCAGGATTGTGTCCAGGCATCTGAGCTGTAGAAACAAGGAGATAAAAACAGATCAACCACTTTGTTTTATTGACAACTTCAATGTGCAGCATTTCATATCAAACCCTTTCCTCTACATTACTCCAGCTCCACAACTGTTTCCCGGCCTCACTCACACAGTGCTCTCAGCTTTGCTACAGGAAATAGGTAGCAACAGTGTTGATCACAGGCACTGCTTCATAGTCTTTTATTTAACCAAGAGAAATTGCAAAATGGGACTGTGTCTGCCAGGCAAATACATGGTCCAGGGCAGAAATAGGTTAATTAAAAGGAGATAAGGAAGGCAGGAAGTCCTGAAATAGATAGTATTAGTTGGCATGATCTTGACTTTGAAACTTCCTTAAGAGTTTTCCTTTTCACATGATCTATTTCTTTTCTAAAAGTTATTCTTTTGGGCAAGGAGGAGTGGAAATGTGATTAAATGAGATTAAGTGGAATTTAATTCACATTTTTTCTCTTTTTAGCTTGTATGCCTATTACTCCTTGTGTTGAAGTCAGTGCTCTTGTGTTCATGGGGACAGAAATAGAGACTGAATAAATAATTGAATGCAGTCCAGTAAAAAGTGCTCCACATGAAATTTCGGAATTGTGATGACACTGGCTGCAGCAAACTCACCTTTAACATGAGTAAAAGACAACATACGCTAAAACACAAGCCTGTGCACTTGCTTACTTAAAGCTTCTAGAGTCAAGGCAATGGAGAGGGAAGAGAGAGGGGGGGAAGCCTGCAGTAATCTGGTGCATTTTGCCTGAGAAGAGCAAGAGGCAGCACTGAAACTCTCCCAGGTCTTGCCACACCTTTTTCATGGGCAGGATCTTTTTGCAGTTCTGTGGCCAAGCAGTTTACCTCTTGGCTTATGCAGGCACCCGTGTTGTATGGGCTACTTTACCTTATGCATGCCTATACTTGCTCATTACAGTGGTGACAAGTCCTTTTTAGCTCTCTTTCTGCACAGACATAGCATTTTTCTTCTTCTACAAGTGGGACATGACTTTACTTTGGAGACACAGCTATTTGCTTGGAGGTGTTGATGGCCTATAGAGGTTGCTCAAATGTATTACAGAAAGTTATTAATTAAAATAATTCCTGAAGTGTCTTTTCAGGAGGGTGTAGCATGTGAGCAACAGCCACCTGTGGTACAGGGGGATGCAAATGGCAAAGCCTGCAGTGCACCCTACATCAGGGTGTCAGGACACTGAAGAATGTCAGCTCACAGTGTGATCAGACCTGAGAGTCTTGTCAGGATATAGCTATCCTGACTGGGATGTCAATACTCTCTGAATTGTGTAGGCTTAGTTCCTCTGAGAGAATGAGGAGATGCTGACCACCTAATTGCCATTTCCAGCCTTGCTTGCTCCTAGGTGTTTCAGATGTGAAGTTTAGATTGGAAAGCTATACTCCTTTAGCCATACATAAATGAAGAAAATAATTTGTTTTCTCTAGAAATCAGATCCTCTATGATATGACTTTCCCATGACTTTGACAGTAAAAGGTATGTTTTTTGCTGAGTTGGATTCTTCACGTATTGACTACGCTTCCTATGAAATTACAAATACATTTAACACAGAATTGGCAAGATTTCAGTATCAATTTTCTCGTCTTCACCTTTGGAGAAGGATCTCACAGTGCTTAGTGATTGGGCAGTAGAATGGCCGAAGAAATTCAATGTCAATAGATGCAAAGGAAAAAGTACTCTGGCTACATGCAGAATGACAGTTCCTAAATTAGATTCTAATGTTCAGGAAAGAGATCTGGGAGTCTTTACTGATAACTCCTAGTGAAAATCAGTTCATTCCACAGTGGCGGTCAAAAAGATTATTAAGAAAAGAACAGAGAGCAAATAGAAAAAAATACTTTTGCTACCACACAAATTCAGGATGCATCTGCATCCTGCACATTATGCAGGGAATGCATCACCACAGCTCTGAACAGAGAGCTAAAAGTGACCCAGAAAAAAGAAGAAGGAAGCTTGGTGAATGCAGTTGTGTCTGTGTGAGGAAAGGCCAAATATGCTGGGTGTTTTCAGCTTGGGGAAGATGAAGCCTGATAACATCACAAATGGTTATGGGTAGCTGAGGAAGAAGATTCATTATTATTCCTGACACTACAAGAATGAGGGCTGATGAAATAATCAGCTGGGCGTTTAAAAAGGGAACACTTCATCACCCAGCATGTGGTGAATTTTTGCAGCTCATGGCTACAGGTATTATAGGGATCAACATAATAAATGGGTTCAGAAGATGATGGGGTAAATTTGCAGAGGACAGGGCCACCAGTTTCTCTTCAAAATGGTGTTCAGAATGAAGTCCCCAGCTCTAAAGTCACTCTGTTGACCAAAAGCTGTCAGGCAGGGGAAGATCACTAGGTCTCTGCATTACTCCTCATATGTTTCATTTGAGTGCTTCCTTCTAACCACACTCCGGGTACAGAGCCATCTGTATCTTCACTTTTATGTATGGTGGGGGTATGGCTGTTCTTTTATTATGCTTTTTTGTCACTAAAATTCATGACTGAAATATTTACTTGTTTTTATTTCTACACTTTTCCATATTTTCCTTCTCCATACCATGTGAGTGACCTAAATCTATCAGTAAATTTGTCCCTTGCAGCTCTTCAGAAGGAAACACCCCGGTCCCCATTTACAAGGGGATCCTCACCTTGGAAAGCATCTGTTGGGCTGGGAAGGGCCCTGAAGGACTGAAAAATGCTTTCCTCCTCACACTCCATGTGGGGCCCTGAAGAAATGGCCAACCCTTGCCCTGCCAGCCTTCCCAGGACTAGCTGTCTGTGGACTGCATCCAGCACTCATGGCTAAGGCACAGAGAGAGTGGAAAATAAAACACCCCAGTGTGGCAAAGCCCTCAAGTCCTTAGTCAACACTAAAGTGAAGCTTATGTGGTCTGGTCAAAATCCAGCAGCACATCTGTGGAAGAGGTGGGAGCTGGATACAACCTTTTTCTTGCCTGGATTATAACCTGTAATAACAGTTGTCAGTGCAAGACACCTAATATATCCTTCTTCAGACTCCTGTTTTCTCTTGCTGTAACTTTTTCTTGTATCCAATGTGCTATAATTCTGGGTTTTTCCATTTATAGCAGTTAGTTTCTCAACATAGTTGCTGACCACAAATACTTTTGAGTTCAACATCTGGTTTTAATGTGAGCTCTAGAAATGTTACTTTCTGCAAAATTCCACTTTTCTTCCAGATGAACTTTTCCCTGCTGTGTTCACCCAGAACAGTTTGTAAGCTGATCAATACCTGAAGCAACAGAAGATCCATTTGAGGACAAAGACTTAAAAAGCCACATAAGTGATTTCCCTGAACTTGGGGTGGTTGCAGGAGCGGTAGTTTGCAGTCCAGCCATGCACATGGGAACACTGTGTGGCTGCCTTCCTCTTCTTTCTCCATTCTGGCTTTCCCCACTGAACCCACCAGCTGCCATAACTTTAGAGCCAATCTCATCTTGTTTCCTTCCTGCTATCTTCTTGGTTATTTTCAGTTTTTCTTCACTTCCGGTCAAGCCCATTCAAATGTTCAGAAATACTATCAAGGAAACATTTCTATCAGGTTCCTGCTGTTGTTCCTCACTGCCATTACAGCTGCTTTTTCAGAATTACTAGCTTAGGAGTCATCCTGTGTTTTGTGAGTAAACAGACCTTCATCTACTTACAGGATGAGTACTGCTCTTTGTGAAAGAGGCTGTGTTGTCAGAAAAGGGGAGACACAGGATGAAGTGGGAATGTTTAATGTACTTTCAGACACAGCAAACATGAAAAGCCAGATGAACTCCAGAGAAAACTGTAGAGCTCTTCTAGTATGTTTGCAATAGAGATGATGTAAATAATATATGACTTCTGGAAGGAGTGTAGGAATATATTAAGTTTTATGTAGGCAAGCCAGGCACGCATGTGGGAGATTCAGATGTGTCTACAAATCATGGGCTGAATGCCAGACAGTGCAATGGTGCCCACTGTAAATGGGGCTCAGGGACTGGATTATTTAAGTAATTACAGTCAATTGTGATTCACACACTGAAAGGGTAAATCGTGCACTGCCGCAGTCCACCAAGTTATTTAACTTTGGAAAAACAAAGCTCCTCAGTGACAGGGGAGGAGGATTTATTATTCCATTATTTTATCTTTGCAAGCCAAACTGGTGGCAAATATGATCATAGTTTTTAAGGGTTTGCCGGAGTGGGGTTGTCTTACTGGCTAACCACTTCATCATTAAACATGAAACGTGGAAAAATGGAGCATGATTCAAACACATGACAAATGTACCTTAACTGTTTAAAATCCCTTAGGGCTCTTGCCACCGGGAGAAGAAAAAAGCTACGTGTGCTCTGAGGAGCTTGTTCTCCAGCCATGGCTGTGCTGCCAGCTGTGCTGCAGCTGTGCAAGGTGGAGCTTGCTCTGCTGAGGTGCTCCCCCCCATCACAGGGTAGGCAGGGAGGGAATGCTGGATGGAGGAGCCTGGCATTTCAGCCTTCAAGGACTTGAACCTGCAACTCCACTCAGCTCCCAAGAGCTGCAGCATAGATTTCTGCATCCTAAAAACCTGATGGTATACTTTCTGGAGATGGAGACTTTCTCTTCTGACTCTGCTCTTTGAGGCACACCTGGGATCTGAGCTCTTTCCTTTCAGCTGCCCTGCCTCTTTGCATAGCCACTCTCCTAGATCCTTCTTTTTCTTCATTAAAAACAGAATGTAGGAGACCAGGTCCCAGCTCAGCCCTCGCCTCCCACTCCCAATTTACCCTTTTCATAACGTTTTTCCCTTCTCTCAACCCAGAGAACATACAGAATGTGTTTTTCAGTGTTAGGATCTGCAGCTATCATTTTTTCATCTGCTTATCCATCCATTTAATGCTTAGCATGACCACGAATGTCTGCCACATGGGAGACACTTCATATTTCAGTCTGGCCTGAGTTTTAGGTCAGTAATAAGAACAATTATAAAATATTTTCACACTGGAAAAAAGACAGGATCATTTTTTTATTCCTCCAAGGCCATAATCCTCATATAGCTTCTTGGACACCTGAGAAAATGCTTGGATTGAGATTTTCTTCTGACTGTGTTGAAGTGATGTCAGTAGGAGAGAGATTTCCTCCTCTGTGATCATTTGCATGCTTTTGATGCTGTTTAGCACATGATAAATGTGATGAAATAGAGTAAAATGTTGCTACTGAAGGTCAATAGAAATTTCAATAATTTTACTTACAAAACATGTCTGGAAAACTAGCTAGTTGGGATAGTCACACCAGAGAAACCTTGGTCACCTTGCATAGAAGTCAGCAGCCCCTTCGAACCCTCCCCAGAAATCTCTCTTAGCCTGAGCCTGGTCTTTGGGGGTTGCCACATGGGTTCTGCATACAGCCTCTGGAGCAAAACTGCTGCTGTGCCATTGCCTTCCCCTGGCAGATTCAGGAGCATGGTGACTATGGGGAAAAGCTTTCCTTGACATAGAAGGAACCAGAGGAATTGGCTGAAAGAGCTCTAAAGGAGCAGGGATGATGTGTTTTGGTGTGTTCTGAGACTGCATGACCTTCTCTTTGGTGTAAATAATCCTGCAAAGAGGTACAAAGCAGCCACTGATTTTTGTCTTCTTCTTTCTCAGTCTTCTTTTTCACAGTCTAGGAGGTTCCTCCAGTGCATTGATGATAACTTCTTAATGCAAATGGTGGACAAGCCGACTAGAAGAGGAGCGCTGCTGGATCTTGTACTAACCAACAAGGAGGGCCTTGTTGAAGCAGTGGTGGTCAATGGCAGCCTTGGCTGCAGTGATCATGAGATGGTGGAGTTCAGGATCCTGTGTGGAAGGAACAGAATACCCAGTACGACCAGAACCCTAGACTTCCGCAGGGCAAACTTTGGCCTCCTCAATCAACTGTTAAGAGAAATCCCATGGGACAGGGTGTTAGAAGATAAAGGGGCTCAAGATAGCTGGTCAATATTCAAGGACCACTATTTGCAAGCACAGGATCAGAGCGTCCCTATGGTTAGGAAATCTAGTAAGGGAGCTAGGAGACCAGCATGGTTAAAAAAGGAACTGCTGGGAAAACTTAAGTGGAAAAGGAAAATCTACAGATCATGGAAGGGGGGGCTGGTCACTTGGGAGGAATATAGGACTGTTGTCAGAGGATGTAGGGAGGCAATTAGGAAAGCTAAGGCCTCCTTGGAACTTAACCTTGCAAGTCAGGTTAAGGATAATAGAAAGGGCTTTTTCAAATACATAGCTAGCAAAACTAACACTAGAGGCAATATTGGCCCACTAAGGAATGAGCTGGGAGCCCTGGTGACAGAGGATATAAAGAAGGCAGATGTGCTGAACGCCTTCTTTGCCTCTGTCTTTACTCCTGCAGGGCTTCCGCATGAGCCCCAGATTCATTTAGCCCCAGAAGTAGTCAAGATAGATGAGGAGTTTGACATAGTAGATGAGGATTGGGTTAGGGATCAGCTGAGTAATCTGGACATCCATAAGTCGATGGGTCCAGATGGAATGCATCCAAGGGTGCTGAGGGAGCTGGCGGAGGTCATTGCTAGGCCACTCTCCATCATCTTCAGCAAGTCATGGGTAACAGGAGAGGTGCCTGAGGACTGGAGGATAGCAAATGTCACTCCAGTCTACAAGAAGGGCAAGAAGGAGGACCCGGGTAACTATAGACCGGTCAGCCTCACCTCTATCCCTGGAAAGGTGATGGAACAACTTGTTCTTGTCACTATCTCCAGGCATATCAAGGACATGGGGATCATCAAGAGCAGTCAGCATGGTTTTATCAAGGGTAAATCATGTTTGACTAACCTCATAGCCTTCTATGAGGAAATTACTAGGTGGATAGATGATGGAAGAGCGGTAGATGTGGTTTATCTTGATTTCAGTAAAGCATTTGACACCGTCTCTCACAGCATCCTTGTAGATAAGTTGATCAAGTATGGGTTTGGTGATCAGGTAGTGAGGTGGATCAGGAACTGGTTGAAAGGAAGGAGTCAGAGAGTTGTAGTCAGTGGGGCAGAATCTGGTTGGAGGTGTGTGACTAGTGGAGTCCCTCAGGGGTCGGTACTGGGACCGGTGTTGTTCAATATCTTCATCAACGACTTGGATGAGGGTATAGAATGTACCCTCAGCAAGTTTGCTGATGACACTAAGCTGGGAGGAGTGGCTGACACACCAGAAGGCTGTGCTGCCATTCAGAGAGATTTAGACAGGCTGGAGAGTTGGGCAGGGAGAAACTTGATGAAATTTAACAAGGCGAAGTGTAGAGTGTTGCATTTGGGGAAGAACAACACAATGTCCCAGTATAGGTTGGGGGCTGACCTGCTGGAGAGCAGTGTAGGTGAAAGAGACCTGGGGGTCCTGGTAGATAAGAGGATGACCATGAGCCAGCAATGTGCCCTTATGGCCAAGAAGGCCAATGGCATCCTGGGGTGCATTAGAAAGGGTGTGGTTAGTAGGTCAAGAGAGGTTCTCCTCCCCCTCTATTCTGCATTGGTGAGGCCACACCTGGAGTATTGTGTCCAGTTCTGGGCCCCTCAGTTCCAGAAGGACAGGGAACTGCTTGAAAGAGTCCAGCGCAGAGCCACTAAGATGATTAAGGGAGTGGAACATCTCCCTTATGAGGAAAGGCTGAGGGAGCTGGGTCTCTTTAGTTTGGAGAAAAGGAGACTGAGGGGTGACCTCATCAATGTTTTCAAATATGTAAGGGGTGAGTGTCAGGGAGATGGAGTTAAGCTTTTCTCAGTGGTGACCAGCGATAGGACAAGGGGTAATGGGTACAAATTGGAGCATAGGAGGTTCAAATTGAATATTCGAAAAAATTTTTTTACTGTAAGGGTGACAGAGCCCTGGAACAGGCTGCCCAGGGGGGTTGTGGAGTCTCCTTCACTGGAGACATTCAAAACCCGCCTGGACACGTTCCTGTGCGATGTGCTCTAGGTGGCCCTGCTCTGGCAGGGGGGGTTGGACTAGATGATCTTTCGAGGTCCCTTCCAACCCCTAGGATTCTATGATTCTATGATTCTATGATTCTCAGGCAATGATAGGGACCACAACTCTTGGTCACCCACTGCGTGCAGCTGTGGTGCAAAGGGCACCCAGCCCTGGGGTCTATGCACAGCAGGAAAAACTCACAAGGGGGGTAAGTTGCTACCATCACATGGCCAGACCTCTCACAGAAGTCAGTGGGATTAGGTTAGAGACTCAAAGAATTTAATTGCTATCTTTTGTAAGAACTGTTGTGACAGATGATTTTGCCCTCATATATTAAAAATATTCTTTGTTCTGAAAGAAAAATCTCATTTTATAGGAATGGTGTTTTCTGGAAAAGGTATTTTGAGCTCATTTAGACATAGCTGGTGAATTTTAATTATAGAGGAAAACTTACTTTAGCACTTTTTAGTCATATTTTACTCCTCTGAAAGCATGGCAGGTCTGAGTCAGCAGTATGCACAGCTGACTCCAGCCCAGGAAGGAGGCTGGGCACAGCAGACTCTACAGCCTCCAGATGTTGTGCATAATTTTGTTTTCAGTGACCTTTTGTAACCCTCTTGGAGACTGGGTGATACCCAGATTAAGGACATATATTTTTTTTAAAGGGGAGATCTAGATAACAAAAATTACTAGAAAGAGTACAGTTTCTGCTGGTCTGACTCAACAGCATCTGCTTTACTTAAAGCACTGAGAGATTATGGAAATAAGGCAGGTGTCCACTTTTAATTGAGGTAAATATTTTAAGGTTTTTTTTGTAAGGAGAAAAGCAATGCATTGAAGGGGTGAAAGGGAATTTATCTCTCTCTGTACTCTTTCCAAAAAACAACATATACAGGCTACATCAACATACTCTTAAAACACTAGAGGTGCATGTATTTTTCACAAAGGACTTGTCATTTTACCTGCCATTCTGATTTATGTTTCTTAGAAAACATAGGGCTGCAGTTGGAAGAAAAAAAACATATGGCAGACTATTGCCAAACAAAAAAACACATACAATATAGATGCCAAACAGCTTTTGTACAAACAAAAGGAACAAAAGCAACCTCATTCCTCTTTGATATCTCTACGTGCTTTCATAGAAAAGTATTTACCCATCTTTTCATCTCCCTGTAATCTTTCTGAAGAGGTTTGCTCTATTGGAATGCGTGCTCAAAGTATTTTCTAACACATTCAGGTTTAAAGATCACAGTTTACAGAGATAAATATGACAAACCCTGTTAGTAATTCTGGAATTGGCATTATTTTTAAGTGTGATGGAAATCACACTTTGTGAGATGAAAAGCTGTTGGCTGGGCAGGGGTTGTCATACCTCAGAAATGGCCCTTACAAAGGGATCACATCAGTCAGGACTAAAACCCATGTCTTGCTCTTGCAGTGCCTGTTGTTACCTCAGCCTTGCAATGGCAACCTCTGGAGCTTGTTTTGGGTGTGCCAGGTGGTAGGTGTGTGGGGAGGCTTTTCAGGAACCTGTGATTACCAGGGCGACAACAAAACCAAGGGTTTGGAGGAACAGCCTAGAAGGAAGGATGGAACACACAAGGCAATGGAGAAGTGCAAGGGGAAGGAGATAGCAGCCAGGAAGATGTACGAGGCTGCCTGTTATTCCTCAACTCCTCTGCTTCCAGAGAAGGTCTGTCAATGTCTTAGCAAAATGTTTAATTCCTCTCTAAAACAGATGTTGAAGAAAACAGCTTGCTCTCCATTGTCCCTGCCAACCATCCTCAGTTCCTGTAGGCAGATATCTGAAGATCTGAACCAAGGACTGCACTGTATTTGTGGGTTCTCCACACTCAGTGTTTGCAGATCTGACACCCTGTGCTGGAACTGATGTATATTTAAAATAGGAGATTACATGTTTCTTGCTCCCCATTGCCTTTTTCCCCACATCAATTTGCACAAACATGACTAAGCAGGATACTCAGCCTGTGCACAGACCTCTCCAAGCCTGGAAAAGTGGGTATCTGAACTCAGCTGCTGGCCCTGTCACAGGGCAAACGAGCCCTTTTTTGCCACAAGCACTTGGGTCATGACTGTGCCAGTGGGAGGGCTTCAACTTGGCTATACCTGTTTTTACTTTTGTCTGGGCTGCAGACATTGACTCCCAAGAGGGACTTGGATGGTCACATATGTCAGTTGATGATAAAATGGGTAACTTAATGACAACTTACCATAGATGCAGTAGGTCTTATTACACACAGAAGAACTTGTGTTAATTGATTGTGTTAATCACATCCTCCCCTATCCATCTTAATCCCGACATTTAATTTTATTTGGGTTGCGCAGTTCCCTTGAGGAGCTGAACTTGATCAGAGCACAGTCAGACTCAGTTAAGTTTCTTGACATGCCAAGGGGAGTGGAAGAATGCACTGAGGATACAGCTCAGTCTACAGCAGGAGGGAGAAAAAGAAAAAGAAATCAAGATGCAAAAGATATTTTCCCCAGGGCTTATAATTATAAAAATACAAAATAGCTATGCCTCTTTTAGGAAGTAAGCCAGGTGGGAGCAAGCTCTCTCTCACTGAGGGACATGAGGTAACACTCTTTGCTCCCATTCTGCTGCCTTTTGTTCTCAGGGAGCAGATGTCCTTATCTGTACAGCCTAACCAGGGCAGCCATGGCTCAGTGCTGCTTCTGGACCCTGCATGGGCTTTGCATGGCAGAGTGCTGATGGGTATGAACATAAACCATACCAGGGAGCACACTAACATGTAAGCACCATGGACATTCACAGGTGGTGTTTGAGCCCAGGCCATGTCCCTGTTTGGTTTGCTGGTACTGACCTCACTCATGGGTTTCTGATCTATAGGCAGTACACTTTTATTTTGTAAAGTCTGTAGTCTCTGTGCTTGCAGGGTGCTGTAAAGAGGGGCTGCTAGATTGGAATTTCAGATCTGTCTTTGAAATTCTCCACTTCTGTAACTTCAGTTCGAAATTTTACTATTACTGTAATTTAGCATTTTGTGATATAATTTGCCTTAGCCTTAGCTTGAAGGGTGTTAGTCCAGTAAAATCCTGGAGGCATGGAAAAAAACACCTATTTCTTTTTTTTAAATCATTTTAATAATTTCTTAAAGTGAGGTAATTAGAGGGATTTAGAGTAGGTAATTTTACCCTTGACAATAAATTGGCAGTGATGAAGCAAATAGATATTTAAGCTGGGCAGAGAACAGCTGAAGTAGAACCTCAAGAGATTATAAAAGAAACCTGCTGACATGCAGGTTTCTGACTTTCCAGTGTCAGCATTAAGCAACACTGTTCAGGTTAAACAAATCTTTTTCTGTGTGGAACAAAGCTTTGCTTCCAAATGCCTTTTTGTACCTGGTAAGCAGGACATGAGAATTTGTGTAGATAAATATAAAGCCATGAGGCTGATCCACATGCTTGAATATTAACCACCTCCAGCCCCCCAAGTCTAGCTGATTTCAGCAATTTATCAAGTTATAACTTAGTTGTAAAAGCACAGGGTACAAACCCAGCACACATTTTTGTTGCATATAAAGTGGGGGTAAACAAACCAGCAGGCCAGTGAAGCACTGATTATTCCCCCTGGGATCTGGAATACAAATGTGGGTGGCTACAGGTGCTAACAGCATCTGTTCTGTGACTTGGTCACAAGAGGCCAAGCAGCATCTTGGGAGGCTGCCATCATTAGGCAACAGAGCAGGGGAGACTTTAAACAACAGAATGTAAATAATTTCCTAACCCACAGAGATCTCAATGTCCACACAGTTCTGGTGAAATCCCCTTGCAGGATCTTCACGGGGTAACCCTGTTTAACTTCTTGACACTGAAACTCAGAAATGTCCCAAAGGTAAAACATTGTACCCTGTCTCGGGCTCTCTGTTGCCCTTGTGAGACAGAGGCTCCCTCTCTGCTACGCTCCCACATAGAGGAGATACTCCAGCCCAGCTGCCTGTGGGCTCATCAGCAGAACAGGTTTGCTGCAGATGGCCTGTGCTCTCATCCCACTGCAGAATTTCACTTTGGGAGTGAGTGTGGAGCTACACTTCCTCTGTTCAGAGGTACAAAATGCAGAGAGCCAATGTACTCAGCATACTTTGCAACAGACTTCAGAAAACCAACAATTTTTAACTTCAGCAAGGTTGCCTTTATTGATGGTGCATTAATTCTTGTTCTCTCCAGGCAAGTCTATTAATACACTGATAACACTTAATCCTTGACCTATGCATAGCTAGATTAAGCAGGCTGGAATCAGGTCTCGTTTCCCTTGCACAGTACCTTAAATTATGACACAATACAAGACAAACCTAAAGATCTGAGCTGTTCATATAATCCCGGTGAAATTAATAAATATGCTTCAAGATATTCCCTGTGTTGTAGCAGATTAGTTTATTTTTATTAAGGTATCACATCTTTGAATGTTGTAATCAGCTCTGAGAAAATGCTGTGATCCCAGCTCCAGTGCTCTTAAAATGTTATGCTAGTGAGTCTATTACTGAGATTAAAGAACTAACAGAGTACGCGGGACAATGGGAGTCTGGTGAAGAGGAAGGCTACACCTACAAGACAGCCTGTTTTTCTAGGGGATCATAGTTGCATCATGAGAGTTACTGTTGTATTTTTATTCCTGTTAACATGAGGTTAAAAGTCCCTCACATATTGACCTGCAGATGTTTCGGGTAAGGAAAGAGTGAAGAGAGCTTCCCAGGAGAATTGCCCTTGAGCACCTTAGGCATGTTTGTTGAAGCAGTTGTCTACATGTTCCAGCTATTTTAGGCAACACTGGAGGACTTGTCAGCTTCTCAGGCCATGAAGTGGCATGGGAGACAGTAGCATTTCTTATCCTGGCACCTGCTCCTGCAGGTGCCCCAGGACAGCAGTCTTGGCTCTCATCCCACCTCAAGGCCTTGCTCACCACCAGCCCTTGCACTAGGGGAAAACAGATGATTCAGTCTTTCACCCAGAACCATTCAGGGCACTGTGTTAGTGGTGCAACTTCTTCTCTAACACACAGCCTTCCTACACAAGACTGTAGATAAGCAACTATTCTAAATCCCTCATTTACAGGTATCCACAGTTTCTCACGTCTGTGCTACAGATTCTGGTTGCTGCTCAGTGCTGTAGTACAGCTCACAACTCTTGTGAAGAGGGACAGAGGTGGTCAAGGCTCTTCATTCATCACCTTTGTAAAAATTCAAACAACTGCATTGCCAAAATGGCTTTGGAAAAGGCAAGGTTGGTTTGGAGAAGGGTGGGAAAGGGAGGCTAGTATTTAGTAGTAAAAGTCTCTCTGGCAGAAAAGAGGTTTTTTTGGGGAAAGTCAGGAGAAAATAATTACGAAAACAGATACGTTGTTCTGGATCTTCTCACAGAGTTTTTGGTTTCTGAAAAGCAGTCTGTTAGTGACATGAAAAAATTGGAAAACAAGAAGGTACTTCTGATTAATACTAGAGCTGAATACAGATATGTTGTCCTGTAATAAAACCTCTATTTTTCTTCCATTTCTGCCCCTCTCCCTCCTTTCCCTTTCCCTCTCTCACTCCATTCTGACTACTGATATCACCTGTAGTAACTGTACAAATTCTTATCCAGACAGAGCTTCAAACTAGACCAAACCAGACAATGACACAGTAATGTTAAAACAAGAGCCACTGAATTTTGGCTGAGCTAATTAAAAGAAAATAATTTTTAAATTACATTGAAAGTATTAGTGGATTCAGCCTGGACAACAACACAAAAAACAGCATTTTATTTACTCAGTTATTCTCTCTTTTTTGTGACTTCTGCATCAAAACAGTTGGTAATTTAAAGCAGGCAAATCAGCAGCTGTGTCAGTACAATTTGCATCAATTAGTCATCCAGAGTTGGTGCAATTCTATTTTGATCATTCAAAAAAGCAATAGCCTAAGGGTCTGTCTAAAGGGGGACTAACACACAACCAAAATACACTGCTAAAAATATTTCACAGGTGAGTGTGTTTGCATAGGCCAGAAGAGTAAGATAAAAAAGATACCATAACGAGTAAATCTGTGTGGGGTTTTTGTGGAAAGCGTTTCACTGATTATTTTAGTAGCAACCTAGGAGGTATTTAAATAGAATGATATTCTTGTTTAAAATATAAAGGGAGGACAAGAGGAAGATAAATAGTAATCAAGTATGAGCAAACATTACAGCTATCATTTTCCTCTGCCTAATATTTCCCCACTTACAGCTGGAGACATTATTCTGTTAAAGACACATTAATTTCCATTCAAATCAAATTTCAGGACTGTGAGTGGTAGCTGAGTTGGCTCTAGATTTTTGCATCCTGGTCATCTTGTTTCTAGACATTGGATGTCAAGTGCCATGGAAGGGTCGGTCCTCAAAATGCTTACCCTCTCCTTGTATTGATTTGACCGAAGAGAAGAATGATGTTTCAAGCAATTTTTACATATTGCTTTAAAAAATCAAATTAAAAAAAATCAAAACCAACAAATAAAAAACCATCCAGTGAACCACAAGCAGTGATTTAGCTGAAGGTAGAGAGAGTTAGTTCACTGTTATTTTTGTTCTTTAATGTTTATGTGTTTGTCACAAATATACAGGCAAGTTTAATCATCTTTTTACTTACAGCCCTACAATAAGTGAAAATGTTCTTACCTTTCTACTTTGGTGACTTCTTCTGGCCATATGAAATCAGAGTTACAGATCAGTACTTGTAAGAGCAGCAGTGCAGAACAGAGATGTCATTGCGGGAATACGACTGGTCACCAACAGTTACCAAGACTCAGCAGGCTATTACATGGCAGTATTAAATCACAATTACATGATTTCAAACTCTTGCCTTGTCCATGTAGATGCAGATATGGTGACTGGGGAGTGTGTGTGTCACTACTGCCTGTGATAAAGCCACCAGGCCCTAGAGGGTTCAGGGTGTGGTACCCTGTCAGAAATACTCCTCTTCTTCCAAGACGGAGACATGCTCATAGCTCCTGGCAGAAAAGGAAGCAGTATGTTTCTCCTCATTCTTTGGGAACATTTTGCCTTTCTCTTCATTATTTGCCATGTGGAGAACTATCAAATGTTGGTACAGATATAATTGCAATTTCTGTTTGGATTTGGATTACCTGGAAATCACACCACATCCTCCAAAGGGCAGGAGAGCTTATATGGCAGCTCTCTGGAGTCTCAGTGGCTACTGTGTGTCTGCCTATGTGGAAAATATTTTTTAAAACATGCTTGCTATGAGGACTAAATGGCAACATGGGCTGTCTGCCAATAACCTCAAATCTGTAGTGAGAAGTAATTCAGTCTGCTTGCAAGCTGAGCTCTAGCCTTCCTCTCCTGTATAGATTGTCAATTTCTCTGTGATTTACTAAGAGTAACATAACATAGTTTATTAAAGCAGCATCTACCATTCCAATCACGGTTCTTAAAGTAAAATACTAACATTTTACTCACTAGCTCCCAAGCACTTTTCAGGTCTACTTTTAAACTTGATATACTGTGGTGAGTACAGGTCTTCATCACCGGTGGTAGCTTTCAGCATCTGTCATTGCTAGATTTAGATGCCTTTCTTCATATATCATCAAGCAGCTTGAAGCAAATTCATTACCAGAAGGCTGTTGTACGTCCTTGCTTCATTTTTCCAGCTTATCTAAATCGCTGAAATAGTTGAACAACAAGCACTTAAAAGTGGAAGTCCAAAAGTATCAAGCTGAGTTTCAGCTGACTGGTAAGTGAAGATGCCAGTGACATTTACCACTTGCTTCTTGTCAAATCCTGTAGCAGAGATGGCAGAACCTTTCCTTGAGAAAGACTTTGCTGTTTTCACCAAAACCAAACATGAAGCTACCAAGGTCAAAGTAACATTTTATGAGCTACTGCAACAACTGCTACATGGAAGTTTACAAACCACAGTCCTAAAGACATTTGAATGTAGTTCCTACCTGCATTAGGTGCAAACTCGTGGAGGCTGTATTGCCACTGTTAGCCTTCAGACAAGACACCTTGAATGGCGAAGGGACATCACGGTATGTTGAACAGATTATGAGCCCAAAAAGAGCTGTAGAATTGCATTTATTGTGGAAAATGAATAAATTTCTAACCTGTGTGCATGCTAAAGATTTGTAAGCCTTCTGTGTTGGCATGCCACATCTCCATGGACTCAGCAATGAAGGTGTTAAAGCTTGGCACCACTGTAAGGTCAGTCAGGTTAGGAACTTGCCCTTCACCCTCCTGCTGTGTCTCTAGTTGCATCCTTTGTTTGTACAGCCCATGATAGTAATTTTATGTGTTTGCATGAAACACAGCTTTCATGCTGTAAGAACTGAGAATGAAGAGAGTTCCCCTTCCCCCTGTCCAAAGAGCCAGACCTCTTGCTCCGGCTGCTTCTTTAGTACTGACACTGTTGTGTGTCTGACTCCATGGTGTGCTGGTTCAGGGAGTTCAGCAAGCAAAACATATGCTGAAGAAGTGTTTGGCTTGAGTGGGATGTCCACATGGTTGTATCAGTGCTGGCTGTAGGGGAAAAGGGGTGGGGAAGCATTGCTGGAGAGGGGGAAGGTGGACATACCCTTTTTGGCACCAGAGCTGTTTCAGCACAGTGGATGTAGGATTAAAAGCCATCCTGCTGGAGTGCAAGGAGCATCTCATTTTCACAGAGTACATGAGGTTCTTGCAGGGAAAATTAATAACCTGGTGGTTATTCTCTGTGTTCCTGCCTGGGAAAGCCTGAAGTTCCCTGAACACAGAAATCTTGATACAAGGTTGTGCCTGGCCTATGCCCAAGGGACATTGCATTTCGGAAGGCAGGTTATAAAAGATAACAGTCCCACAGGTTGTATGATAAAAATGCATCTCTTGATTAAAGACTGAGTTTATCAGCTGCAGGTAACACTCCATGTGACATCTGCACCTGAACAATCTGCAAAAAAGGAAGGGGTCTCTAGAAACAGCAGCATTTCCAAGGTGGCATCTTGTTTTGTGCCTTGCCTAAGGAGCTAGAAAGCAACAAAGGTGTTCAAGATTAACTACTCAGGTTTCCCAGGCTCTTAAAGCTCTGACTGTGGCTCTTGGAGCTCAGACATGCCCTGAGAGTGCTTCAGCTGGATGAAATAAAGAGAGCAGCAGCTCTCCCTGGAGCTAAGCCAGGATGCAGTTAGCAGAGAGAGCATTCAAGCTTCCTTTTATAAATTTGTTTCAAGACTGTTTCATTAAGCTTATTTTTTTTCTTTGCAGAATACTGGTCTAGTTTTCAGAAGGGTTTTAGGCTGACTGGTGGCCTCGTCCACCCACAAGGAAATGCTGATCTCAAATGCCTGCCAGCTTCTGTGAATTCCAGCAGCAGAAGTAGGGATGGGGTGCTTAGGAGGTGGGGGGATCTCCCTTGGAGATGTATAGAGACAAGTTCTAGCCAGTATACCTTGTGATTTGGTGGGACACTGGGTGGGCTTTACACAGGATGTCCCCAAATGTGTAACATCCAGGAGCAGAGAAGGACATGCAGTACTTAGAGCTTGAGTGCTATGACACTGCAGTATTGCTGTGGTTGAGTTCCTCAAAATTTAAAAAAGGGGAGGCTTCCTAGAAACCCTTTTGTGAAACTAGCTCTTTTTCCACACTCTTGCAGCTGGTACAGGCTGCAGAAATTCCTCCCTAGCAGGTGAGGGGCACACCTGAATACTGGAAATCCCCAGAAAATCTGGGGCCACATGTCTACACAGACAGGCAAAAGCTGGGGAGCTGGAGCACACCTGCAGGTTCCTGACAGGCAGGCTGAGAGAGAAAGAAGGACCCTGGTGGAATAGCACCAGCTGTTCCTGGAGTGTGCTGTGTAGAAAATTAAGTTGCTGTGATGAGAAAATTAGAGGCCAGAGTGAGAATGCTAAAGAATGCTAAAGACTCACAAGGCTGAGAAGGAAGAGTGTGAAGAAAAATGTCAGAGTAAGGGGAGGCATATACGAAGGGGGAGTAACAAGACATTCTTGCATGCTGAAACTCAAGATGTAAGTGAAGGCTTGATTTTAGGCACAGAGCAAAGGAAAAATATAACTGGTAGGGATGGAGTTGTAGGTACACACCAGGAACCAGCCAAGTGTCTTCTCCACGAGGCCAGGGCAGTACGGGGCCACGGTGCTGTTGATGGGAGCATGGGTATCTCAGTATCCATCATAATCAAGGCTTTGCAGACTGACCCTGCAAGCTGCCCAGTGCTCCCACTGGTACCAGACATTGCAGCCATGGAAGCAGAGAGAGAGCCATAGCAGGTCTACACGGTCAAGTCCAATCAAAGCAGAGGCAAGGATTTCTTGGGGCAGAGCATATATATCTTGATTGACAGAAAGGTATTTAAATCTGCATTGAGCAGAATTTGCATGGGCCAAATATCAGGGCTTAGGATCTGGAACACAGTAAGATGAGGGGTTGTAAGTAAATTGTCAACAAGCCCAAAGCATCTATGGATATTTATATATTGGAGGTATAACGGATTATTCTGGGTTAAATCAAATGAGAAAGGAATTGATTCCAGCTAAGATCAGACAGGTGGGTGTGTTCAGGCTGGACTTGTTTGTGGAGCTGCTTCCCCTTTGTGCTTAAAGGACTAAGTGTGGGCAGCTGAATTAATTCCTGCATCTCAGCTGATGGGCTGTAACCTCTAGCTGAGGACAAACCTTTTAAACAGGTGTGTAAGCTGTTTGCCTCTTAAGTTAATCAGTGTGAACCAGTCTTAAACCAAATATCTTCTTGGGAACAAATTTCAAAAAATATCTTGTATTTTGCTGTTGTTTGATTGCATCAGCTTAAAATTAGCTTTTCAACCAAATTGGTAGAGATTCACCTGCAGCTTAATCTTTAAGCAATATGGTTCTTAAAAATTAATCTGGCCTCAGTCTGAAGATGAATGAATAGGAGAAGAAAAAGCTTTATTCTAGACAGTAATGTTGAGAGTGATGCTGATCTTCTCCGAGTTTAACCTAATACAGTGTCACTGATACCAAAGCATAGTCTTCGTTTATATGGAAATAAATCAGTGGTTAGGCTGTTAATTTGGTATTATTCAACCAGATATAAGGTTTTTATAACACTACCAATTTATTAATAGTTGAAAAATGAAACTTTACATTACTGTCAGAGATGTGGGGGTGAAGCAGAATGAAGAATGGAAAAAGAAGATAATATTTGCCCAGGGCAGACCATTAAAGTGCAATCTTTAACAGTGTCACCTACATATAATTTCTTCTATCTACCATTGTCACAGTTTTTCACACCTCAGGGGCAGAGTTGGCATTCTTAGCAGAACTCCTAAATGGTTTCTTGTTTCTGTGAGTTGCTTTATTAATATATTTTTAAATTTTTATTCTTTTCCTTTTCTGAAATGCAACAAGTAAAGCCACCTCCAGACTCTGGAGGACAGCACAATGAAGTTAATCCCATTGCTGGCAGGAGGGAATTGAATGCTGCTGCACAGACGCTGCCTTTCTGCTCTTAGGCAGCACAGTGTGTGCGTTGCTTTGGTAAGATGACAACTCTTACTTTGATTTTTCATATATGTTAATGCACTACAGGGGTTTTCTTAAATGTATTATATGGGTTTTCTTAACGAAACCATCAGCTTTTATTTCCTGTGTATTTATTCAGCAAACATTTCTGCATCTGAGAGGAAACCTTCAGTTTTCAGGAATCTGTTTTCTTTAAGTTAATGCCTGTCAAAATGTTCTCTTGTGTTTAAAAATTCTGAGTTCTTCACAGGAGTTTGTAGAAACACTCCATATAAAAATGTGTCTGAAATGATATATAGTCTTGGAATACACTGTGTGCCACTTCTTCTGTCTCTCAGACAGCAGTTAGTCACCGCTTGCTGAAACTGAAAAGTGTTGCCCATCTGTCAAAGGTACTCAGGATCTGTGGCTGCATTTAGGAGAGAGTTTCAAGAATGCTGCACCCATGAAACAGTATGATGAGTGACTCACTTAAAACATACAACAGGAATAATTTCATGAGTATTTTAAAGAACCGTGGACTTAAAGCTGTTTAATTTCATTCCAGACCTTTGTTTCACATTTTGTAACTAGTGAACAGTAACAAGCTTTTCACTCCTGCTGGTAGCTGTGAATAGGATAAATGATCTCCCAAAGATGCATGTTGACAGATTCCTATTTTTGTCTTCACCTTCTTTTGTCTGCCTGCCTGCAAATTTTACTGGAGTGTCCACAGCCTTGCCATCTAAAGTCTTTATTCTTTTAACTGTCCTCTTTAGCTGTCCACAGGTATTAGCTCCATAGATAAACATAAGGCTATTTTACACAGGAGTATAAATAAGTCCATGTCCCCTGTTTCCAAAGCTTAGACAGAGGTGTCAGCTCTACAGAATGAACCTGCTACATGTATGCTGCTTAATTTAATTATGTATTAGTTATGTAGCATTTCTTTGTCTTAAAGGAGACTACTTTTGAGAATACCTTTAAATGTACTCCTAGATCAGTAGCCAAATATATGAAACTTAGACCTGAACTGTAAGGCTAAACAATTATAATGTAAGTTTTTTATAAGAAATTTTGAGTTAACAACAACACTTTTCATTCCATTTGCTACAAACATAACCTTCTCTGGCAAGGTATTGCAGACCAGGCTAAATTCATAAATGAAAACCCAAAGCTAAAATCCAGTCATTACCCTGCCTGTTAGTGCCAATAGATTTTTCAAACAAGACATGACTTTGTTAATGGAAAACAGTCTTTCTGCTCTGAAGTCTGCTTTAAGCACTTGAATTTAAAAAGTCACTGTAGAGGCGATCATGTAAAGACACTCAGGTGTTGCCAGTGAGGAGGAGGAAGGCGTGAGCTCCTGTTAAGGCCACCTGTGCCCAATTAGGGCTGGGCCCAACTGCACATGAGCAGAACTGGGGGACCAATAAAAGGTGGGCTCCCAGAGGTGAGCTTGGTTCATTCCTGACCAGCCTGAGGAAGAGGGTAGTTGACTCCAGAGCATTAAGCACTGAGATAGACTAACTGAATCTAAAGGCAACTATCAGAGTACAGTTCTTACCCCTCGGTAAGAACACCTACTGGACCTCAAAACACTGTGGCCCAGGAAAGGATTGTCTGCAACAAGTCACCAACCGTTCGACTGCTCTGTGATCAGCTACAAAATTGAGAGCTGTAGAGGTTGACTGTTTGGCTGTCTATCATAATTGGCATCTGTGTTGAAAATCTCAACAACACCTTCAAAGAGGGGGCTATGGGTATTGAATACAAAATGCTCCCAGAGTGGGATCATTCATGCTCATAACATGTATCAGAAGTTTATTTTTACACTGATGTTATGACATCATTCACTTCAACCCTTTAAAGAGCTGCAGTTTGAGGAGCTGTGAGATTGAGAGAGGCTCCTGTGGGGAACTCTTCTCCCAGGAGGTCACAGCTGGAGGTAAAGCAGAGCCCATGTCTGCAGGGGCAAACAAATGGACAACACGTGATAAACAGCTTGGGAGAGACAAGCTTCTCATGAATTTCCCAAAATAGTTGAGCAAATGGCCAAAATGTTCTAGCAAGACTTTGAATATGACTTCTTGAGAGGTCTAAGGGGAAAAACTACTCAGGCTCATTTTACTGTTTGGGTTTTTTTTTTTTTTGTAATGGAGTATGTGACAAATTCAAATACTTGAATGCCTTCCATAATAATAATAAAAGAAAGGCCTTTGATGATTTATTCTACTTTCTCTGTTTTCAGTATTATTGATCATAAGCAAATGTTGAAAATCAATATGTTGACAGTATGAGCAAGAGAGCAGATTTTGAACTTGACTATTGGGATTTTTTCCCCTGAATGCTTCTCTTACAGAAAAAAGAAAACAATCAAGTGGTATAAAAGTTTTCAAAATGTGATGGCTATGCAAGTTAGAAGATGAATTGTATATCAAAAAATATTTTCATGCTTTGTAGATCAGGGATTTGACAAAAGAATAAATAATACTTTTATATGTTCTTCATGTTGTTTCAGTATGAAACTGAGAAAAATACGCAAAGAAAAGCTAGAATGTTAGAAAAGTGACTTGAGGTGTTTAATTAGCTTCCATCGTGGTGTGCTCTTTTTTATCTATAGGAGATCTGAACTGATTTTCTTGTATTAGAATACTACTGGTACTGAAAAATGCAGCCTGCTGAGTAAAAAAGATTCTTCTGACATGCACAGAACTTCTGAAGATCCTTTTGCATGTAGTTTGGGTGTATTTAGACCTTTCCTCTGAACACAGTGAACAAATAGGCAACTTTGTCAATGATGGGAGGTGATAATACTTCAAATGAATTATGTGGAACTATCACAGCCACTTCTTATCCAGGTGTGGGGGCAGTTGCCTCTCTGAAGCCACCATTTCCCAGAGAAAAGTGGCAAGGCTTGTAATGTTTGATGGCATCACTTAAAAAATGAGTCTTGTTTTTTTCATTGCCTTTGTATCTCTTTCCTGTCATCTCTGTCAGTTATCATGGCTCCCATTTTCCTTGTGGAAAGAAATAAAAACTCATCCAAGAAAAGAAGGTGACGCCTTCCCAAAATATCTCAGGGTTTTTTTTTGACACATTTGAGAGCTGGAAAAGAACCAGATTCTTTTACTGGGTTGATGGGCTGGGATGTAACAGCTGCTTGTTGGAAATGACTGGTTTGGTTTTCAGATTGACTGGCTTGCTCTTCAGATATCCAGACATGATCAACCTAAAGATACAACCTGTTGCAATTGATTTGGTGGGACTTCTATGTAGACTGGCCAGAAGAGCTGGTACTCAAAGCCACAGGACAGGATGACCTTGTCTCTGTTTTGCAAGGTAGAATGACTCTGTTTTTCCTCCCCTGCAGCTTCTGGCGTTGGTTTCTGGCTTGTGTTAACCTCTGTGTAGCTGAGTAGTTCACAGCCTCTGTTTCCTAAAGACAGATCAGAGACAGTGCAACGTTTTACTGTTTCAAAGTGGTATTTTAAGGGCAGAACTGGGCTAACCTCAGGACACCAGTTCTTCCATGTGAGGTCAGTCTGGGGAAGATGCTAGCATTTCCTCTTATTTCCTCTGGAGTAGATAAACCCCTTGCTGTACCAGGGACAAAAAAATGTCTGGCAATTTTACTGTTTGCCTTTTTTTTTTTGAGGGCCTGCAGGAAACACCTTTAATGGTTAATCTTGTGGCTATAGTGTACTCTTCTTCACAGCATCTGCCCTCACCCAGTGAAAAAGGTGCCACTCAGCCCTGTGTGCACGCATCGAGTCCTTCAAATAAATTAATTTTGCTTTCTTCAGCTTGCTGAGGGTTTTCCAACAAGCAAAACCTGGTGAGGTTTCTGCCCACTTGAGTAGAGAGTATTCCTTTTAGCAGAAATGATGGCTGAAATGATGTAGGGGTCTTTAACAGGGAGAAGGGGAGGAAACAGGGTCTTTTACCATTTTGAACTGGAGTTTTGATTTTTTCTGATGGTGTCATATACATAAGAGCTGGTGACTGGGGTATTCCCCACACCAAACTAGTATAACAAAATATTTTTGTGACCAGGACAGGGAAGCTAGTCGTGTTGGTTCTGCTACTGAGAGCAGACCCCACGTAGGCTCTACCTTCTCTTCAAAATGTGTATACACCACGGGGGGATAGGGTGGTGTGGGCTGCAGCTGAAGCTCACTCTGCTTCCTGATTATTCCTGTGATGGAGTTAAGGAAAATGCTCAAATGGTAGTTTGCTAAATGGGGAAGCAGAAGCAAAGAGATAAGTATTTCTGCATCTAGAAAAGAGCAGAAAAGTAAATTACAGCACCATCCAGGAGCAAGGGTAGTTGGAGCAGGAGATTCAGTGGCAGATGTCTGCCAGTTCTCCCCTTTGTTCAGCACAGCTGTGTGTTCAGTTATAGTTATGTAGTCAATATCCTAGATGTAGACCATCCTGTGGAAAAATTCTATTTCAAACTTAAATTTTATAACTCAACTTGCATTTGAATAATTCAAATAGAAAGGACTTCCTAATTTTGGGGGGGTTGTATTTTTGTTTTTTTTCCACAGTTATAGAACACACACATGAAGTAGCTCTTTGTTCTCTCAATTGAGAGTGCTGTGCACAATACAGAAGTACTCTGGCTCAACGTAGTGACATTAAGAAAACCAAGCATTGTCTGCAGACTGAGTATGAGGAGTGCTATCTGCTGAGAATGATGAGAGTTAAGTCATGGTGGCAGAAGAGTAAAGTTTCAGGACAGTCTTTTGGTTTGTCTGACTGAGTAAGTTATGACTCTTGCTGGAAATGAAACCAGAGCAGCACAGTAGATATCCAAGGCTTATAATGGTCGGTACTACAAAGTGATAAAAGAAGGTCTGAAGCTGGGAGTCAAGAACGCTTGGGACCTTTAGCTTTGCTTCTTAAAGGAGGATACTAATTTTTTTGTTAAAATCTGTTAAAATGCCCCTTTCTCTCTCCTTTGGAAATAGAAGAATCATTATTATCATAATTTCTGTGTCAGGTGATGCAGAAACCTTGAAGACACCCACTTTCCCAGGAAACATTTGGTATCAGAATGAGGAGCTGCTATCAGAGACACTCAGGTGATAAAGCAACACAGAGAAAGAGTGACAGACTCTTTCAGAAGGAGAAATGGTGGTCTCAGGATATCTGAAAATTTTTAACAATTGACTTTCATTGCTGGTGAAAAAATATTTTTTTCCACTACTATATCACAAAATCCTATTGACTTCAAAAGGAGATAACTTGTGACTTTAAGAATGAATGCACAGGCATGGCCTGGTGCAATACTACTACAGAGGACTTCTAAAGCCTACTTAGGTTGCAACATGCTTTTGTTACTGTTGATTTATTTATATAATGATAACTGATTGTTTTAGAAGTCTCAGACACAGTCACACATGACCAATTTTTTTCTATTTATATTGAGCAAACAAAAACAACTCAAACAATCTGCTGGATGTTGTGTCAAGCCCAAAAATGGTTGATCTTTGTAATGTGAATCTGAGGCTCTACACACCTGTGTTCCCAGTAGCTGCTTGCAGAAATCAGCACTAACGTGTTCACTTCAGTCATGGAGTGCTATTTTTTTGCCACAGTAATGCCACATCATCCATTTGTAGCCATGTTAATCCATGGCTTCATTCAAGAGCTACCCTGGGCAGCTGCAAGATGCCAGATAGGTATCTTATGGTGTGTTGCCTGAGCAGATACCTGGGTGCCAGCCAAAGGACTTCTTTTGGATGCTGGGTTGAGTTTCACATCATTTAATTGTGTCACACTGTAGCCATTGACCACAACCCTAGTCACCCCAGGCTTACTTTATGGCTACCTGGAGAATCAGGCAGTTCTTGGGTCCAATATCTCTCAACTGCTGTAGAAGTCACCTCAGAACAAGCCAAAGAAGTTATTTATCTCTGGACTATGAAGGAACCTCAGGAGCAAGCTCCAGGATGGATGTCAACAACATAGCCATACGTATTTGGTTTGATGATTTCCATGTTAGATGTTGCCTGTGTGCTTGGAAGAGTCTTGGTGAGCAGCCTGAGTAGGGAGTGCTACCCAGAGCTGGACAACCATGGATGCTGAGCTCTCTCACACAGCTGATGAGGCCTCATGACAGGGACACTATTGAGCTTGTTAGGATGGTGGAGAACAGGAGGGAAGACTTAGTCTCCTGCAATTATTTTTGGCATGTAGTCTCCTGTAATTATTTTTGGCATGAACCTTTAGTTTTTCTGTTCTGACCATGAGCTGCAACTGACTGCACTTAAAAAGGCACCGGAGTTGCTGGAGGATGTTTACTTCTATAAATGGAAGAAATTATGTCATGTCCAAAGGATGTAATTTGGATGCCCCCCTGCATCCCAGACTGGTTTCTCCTGCAGGGAGTGTCAGTGCTGCATGTAGGGACATCACTTGAGGCAGGAGAGGAACCTTCTTCTTCAGCCTCCTGGTGTGCTGGGGCCATTTTGCTTTGTTCTGCTCTGACTGCTGAGCAGAGATGTGCTGAGGTGGTGGCCCATGTTGGTGTGTCTGCTGTTGGAGACACAGCCACAGAGAACCAGAAGGGTGAAGTGAATGCTCTGGGTGGCCGCATGCTCTCCTCAAAATACAGTGTCTCTCAGTAAGCAGCAGACCTTCTCTGTTCCAGCAGAAGAGGATACCTGTGTCCCCAGAGAGCATGGAATTGCCCTCTAGCAAGGTGGTGAGCAAATATATAGCAAGTAGTGGGAAAATGGCAGCTTAAATGCCTCCTTAACGATAGCTCCAATGGGCCCAGGGGGAAAGGAAATGTCAGGCTTGCCCTTTCCCCTTGTTGTGGTGGTTTTTTTCCACAAAATAATCACAACAGTGCAAAGNTTGTTTTTTTTCCACAGTTATAGAACACACACATGAAGTAGCTCTTTGTTCTCTCAATTGAGAGTGCCGTGCACAATACAGAAGTACTCTGGCTCAATGTAGTGACATTAAGAAAACCAAGCATTGTCTGCAGACTGAGTATGAGGAGTGCTATCTGCTGAGAATGATGACAGTTAAGTCATGGTGGCAGAAGAGTAAAGTTTCAGGACAGTCTTTTGGTTTGTCTGACTGAGTAAGTTATGACTCTTGCTGGAAATGAAACCAGAGCAGCACAGTAGATATCCAAGGCTTATAATGGTCGGTACTACAAAGTGATAAAAGAAGGTCTGAAGCTGGGAGTCAAGAACGCTTGGGACCTTTAGCTTTGCTTCTTAAAGGAGGATACTAATTTTTTTGTTAAAATCTGTTAAAATGCCCCTTTCTCTCTCCTTTGGAAATAGAAGAATCATTATTATCATCATTTCTGTGTCAGGTGATGCAGAAACCTTGAAGACACCCACTTTCCCAGGAAACATTTGGTATCAGAATGAGGAGCTGCTATCAGAGACACTCAGGTGATAAAGCAACACAGAGAAAGAGTGACAGACTCTTTCAGAAGGAGAAATGGCGGTCTCAGGATATCTGAAATTTTTTAACAATTGACTTTCATTGCTGGTGAAAAAATATTTTTTTCCACTACTATGTCACAAAATCCTGTTGACTTCAAAAGGAGATAACTTGTGCCTTTAAGAACGAATGCACAGGCATGGCCTGGTGCAATACTACTACAGAGGACTTCTAAAGCCTACTTAGGTTGCAACATGCTTTTGTTACTGTTGATTTATTTATATAATGATAACTGATTGTTTTAGAAGTCTCAGACACAGTCACACATGACCATCAATTTTTTTCTATTTATATTGAGCAAACAAAAACAACTCAAACAATCCACTTGAGAATATGTCTGCACTCACTGGCTGCTGTTGGAACTGCTGGATGTTGTGTCAAGCCCAAAAATGGTTGATCTTTGTAATGTGAATCTGAGGCTCTACACACCTGTGTTCCCAGTAGCTGCTTGCAGAAATCAGCACTAACATGTTCACTTCAGTCATGGAGTGCTATTTTTTTGCCACAGTAATGCCACATCATCCATTTGTAGCCATGTTAATCCATGGCTTCATTCAAGAGCTACCCTGGGCAGCTGCAAGATGCCAGATAGGTATCTTATGGTGTGTTGCCTGAGCAGATACCTGGGTGCCAGCCAAAGGACTTCTTTTGGATGCTGGGTTGAGTTTCACATCATTTAATTGTGTCACACTGTAGCCATTTACCACAACCCTAGTCACCTCAGGCTTGCTTTCTGGCTACCTGGAGAATCAGGCAGTTCTTGGGTGCAATATCTCTCAGCTGCTGTAGAAGTCACCTCAGAACAAGACAAAGAAGTTATTTATTTCTGGACTATGAAGGAACCTCAGGAGCAAGCCCCAGGATGGATGTCAACAACATAGACATACGTATTTGGTTTGATGATTTCCATGTTAGATGTTGCCTGTGTGCTTGGAAGAGTCTTGGTGAGCAGCCTGAGCAGGGAGTGCTACCCAGAGCTGGACACCCATGGATGCTGAGCTCTCTCACACAGCTGATGTGGCCTCATGACAGGGGCACTATTGAGCTTGTTAGGATGGTGGAGAACAGGAAGGAAGACTTAGTCTTGGGTAATGATTTTTAGCATGAACCTTTAGTTTTTCTGTTCTGACCATGAGCTGCAACTGACTGCACTTAAAAAGGCACCGGAGTTGCTGGAGGATGTTTACTTCTATAAATGGAAGAAATTATGTCATGTCCAAAGGATGTAATTTGGATGCCCCCCTGCATCCCAGACTGGTTTCTCCTGCAGGGAGTGTCAGTGCTGCATGTAGGGACATCATTTGAGGCAGGAGAGGAACCTTCTTCTTCAGCCTCCTGGTGTGCTGGGGCCGTTTTCCTTTGTTCTGCTCTGACTGCTGAGCAGAGATGTGCTGAGGTGGTGGTCCATGTTGGTGTGTCTGCTGTTGGAGACACAGCCACAGAGAACCAGAAGGGTGAAGTGAATGCTCTGGGTGGCCGCATGCTCTCCTCAAAATACAGTGTCTCTCAGTAAGCAGCAGACCTTCTCTGTTCCAGCAGAAGAGGATACCTGTGTCCCCAGAGAGCATGGAATTGCCCTCTAGCAAGGTGTTGAGCAAATATATAGCAAGTAGTGGGAAAATGGCAGCTTAAATGCCTCCTTAACGATAGCTCCAATGGGCCCAGGGGGAAAGGAAATGTCAGGCTTGCCCTTTCCCCTTGTTGTGGTGGTTTTTTTCCACAAAATAATCACAACAGTGCAAAGGTGCAGCAATGCAATTGGCTGCTTCACTGGATGCATAGGGATGCTTCAGGGTGATGGAAGGAAAAACAATGATGAGGGGCATGCTGAAGGGTAAGATCTTCCTCCAGTGAGCAATCAGTCAATGGTAAATGATAAGAGAAGGCCACTGAGGCTTCACTAACTGCCTTCATTACAAACGTTGTAATTGTAAAGATTTGTTATAATTCAGTTAGCTGCCCTAAAACCCTTGGCAAGCCATGTTGTTGAGATGATTATTGTTACAAGATTGTTGTAAATTGGAGTCAATCATCCAGATGTGAAATTGTCTTTTTTATATCTATATGTTAGGCAACAGTCTTCCTCCTTTTATTTCTTTAAATTAAAATCTCCTGGTTACTGTACCTGGAGTACCATATTGTACAATAGGATACATCCCCACAAGAAAAAAAAAACAATTAAAACTCATCTCAGTAGCAGTGAGTCTTTCTATTCATGGAGCTCACACTGTTGCTCCCAGCAGGTTTTCAGTGCTGTAGAAAAAGAGCTGTCAGGGATCACATAGGAGCAGCTGACTCAACTTTGCAGAGGCAATAGGCAGCTGGACTGGACCAGAAATCCTCCACCTGTGTCCTGCGGGAATGGCTGCTAAACAAGCAAACCAGTGAAGGAATAATGTATGTGGTTATTTCTAGACACACACTGACTGAACACACCACAGAAAAATATTAAATAAATGTTCAAATTTCAGCTGATCTTTATTGCTTATAAACTGCCGAGCTGCTGTGACAATGTGACACCCCTGAACAAGGTGGTCTGCTAATTATTTTCAGAAGAGAGTCCTTGGATTTGAAATGGTGGAGAAGCACTCAACTATCCCATCTCTCGAGGCCTTGCAAATCTTGACTCCTGCCTGGTGTTCAGGCCTGCCCTTTGCTACAACCTGAGGAAGTGTGTGATCCTTCCCACTGCTGCTGGTCCCATTGTGTCCCTCTGATGCTTGAACTGCCGTAACTGTGCCTATTTTGGACACATCACCTCTCATGGGTATAGGCAGGTGGATGGCTGGGGATTATCCTGGCCAATACAAATCCCAGTGCAAGGGAAGGAGTGTCTGCACCTCCTAAAGGGATAAAATGTTGTAAAATGGCCAATAAATATCCTAGTTAGAACTTTTTCTGAGGACTAGATGAGTAGCTGTGGCATGCTTTAGTGTGACACTCAATGGGAGGTGTTCCTTTTACTTGCTCAGAGGTGCAGATATATAAGCATCAGGTTAAATACAGTCTGGAGCAGTTGTTAGAAGTAGCTTTTTCAGCTTTTTCAGTGTTTATGTGCTTTCCTTAAGGTGGGCTGCCACCTTAGTCAAAAAGAAAAGCTGTCTCTAACCTCTGGCTGAGCTGTGCTCCCCGTAAGAGCAGGAGAGCCAGAAGGAAAGAGAACTTCAGATCGGTGGGTACTTCTTTATGCTGCATGGCCAGTTTCCTGTCTAAACAAGAAGGTATGTCTTTAATCCTAGATTTGTACCTTTGGAGCAAAAAGAATTGGTCCTGATGCCTCTTGTTGCTCCCTTGACAAGTGAGAGCACCTGGTGCTGCTGTGGAAACAGGCACTTCAGCTGTTCCTTGAAAATCCTTGAAATTCTTCCCCTGGTAGGCAAAGATTCATATTTTTTTGCAACTGAAAGCGTAGAAAGATACCAGCAGTGGTGAAAAAAGCAGTGGGAAAAGGGGCAGAACAAAGCTGCCTTCTGCTGTCAAAAGCAAAGGAATATTCTTGCTTCTTCATGTCCCCTGTGGCAGCAAAAGTCCCTCATAGCCTGGTGCAGAGAAACTGTGTGGGGAAGGAAAGACTGGAGTAGCAGAAGTGGAAAAACCCAGGACTTGTGATCTGGGTGTATGGCTGCTGTCCCTGCCTGGCAGCACAGCAAGGTGCCCTGCTGGGGACAAACTCACTGCTCTTTCCAAGTAGAAGACCTCCACACTTCCCACCACTGAAGACCATCCCCCCCTGCCCTGAGGTTGAACAGCACTGAGGAGCTGTGCTTTCCCCATTTCTCTCCCCTGTGCAGCAAAGGAATCACCTTTTGGGGGACACATCTTCATTTCTATTTCTGACTAACAGACAGCATAGATTGCCCCTACAACCTGTCTCCACACACCACCAGCTAGGACATAGGTGGCTGTGACAGGCACTCCAGGAACTCTTTTTTAGACATTTTTTTTTTGTTAAATGTCCCTTTATTGCCCCTGGGTCCATGCTGTCACCCTGCAGTATGCTGTGCTGCACTAGCACCACACAATCTGCCAGATGAGGCAAGGCTTCAGCCTAAATTGTTTAGTCTTGACTCCTCCCTGCTCTCAGGATCATGCAGAAAAGTTTGTTGGTGTGTGATTCTCAAGGGTTCTTCAAACCACCATGGCTTTCTTGAACATCACTCAAGTACTGTCTACCACACTTCTCATGACTTACACTGAAAAAGCAGGTGGCTTGACTGTGGGAGCAATGAAAGATCTTGAGTAGAGGTTAACTGGAAGAGAAATTGTTTTTTTTCTAAGCAGAAAAGGTGTCATAACTTCAAGGAGGAAATACCAGATCAGATCCAAGGATGTTATTCCTACCTATACAACCCAGCAGCCAATTGTGGAATTTCAGTCATACGAGCCCACACAATAATAAGTGTATTTTTTTTGCTTTACTTCAGATTTCTGTATTCAGATGGCACTGATGCTATTCTATCAATGAGATAAAATATTTTAAGTCCACCTATTAACTTCCCTGGAGAGAAAGAAACATCAAATATCTCGCAGGTGGACTTGCTAATTTCAAAGTGGCCAGTATGAGTGCTGGTCAAATTGAGAGCCTAATGCATTACTGAGCTGAATGTAGAATTCTTCTTTTGTTTGGCTCTTTTCCCCTCTGAATCAAAAGGTTTCAAAGGCATTTAAATAAAACCGAAGTGATATAATTAGTACAAGCCCATGAGAAGTGATTGAATTAGTAAGTACGGCCAGAGCTATAGCTATATAATAGAAGCCTTCAGATTTTATTAATTACGTGTTTGAAAATCTGGATTAAACAACCAAACTAATAAGTCAAAACACTGATGTAAAATTGAGAGGACAATGGCATTGTCACTCCATATAGCAGGACACCAATTCAGCCCTTAATTGGTACAAGAGCTGTAATAACACGGAGCATGTTTAATTAATAAGACTCCTAACTGGCCATGAAACTTTTAAGAGCTCCTGGCACTGTGAAATTCTTGTAGTTTACATCCACTGTGCTGCAAAGCCTCAGATCTCTGCAGTTCCTGGGTAATGTTGGGTTAGTAACCATCCCAGGCAAAGTCACTTCGCTGTGCTGCTATGCAGTGAGGGGTGAGGCAGCTTCTGTCTCCTGGGGAGGTGAGACTTTGCAGGTAGCAGGCAAAGGGATGGAGTCTGATGGACCTTGTTCATGGAGAGCAAGGTTCTCCATACTTATGTGAGACAGAGCAACTGGGTTAGCCCAAAAAAGAGATAAAGAAATACTCGTGCTAAAACTAAGGTGTGAACAATCGTTTCCAGCATTAATGAGGGAGACATTCTGAATTTGGGTTAATGGTTTGTGATCCCTGTAATGTGTTTCCCTGGGCCCAAGGGATGCTGAGTGAGAGACAATGAGGCATGGGGCTTTCCTCTCCCAGACATCCCAAGCTGAAGGGCAAGGACAAGGCTGAAAGAGAACTTCACTGGATACTGGGAGCACATCTTTATCAGCGTATGGGAGAAGCAAACCTCATGCTGAAAGGAGTTTTACCATCCTTGTGGTTAAAAGGTTTGGAATTGATTTTATGTTGTGCTTTTTCCGAGGAAGGGAAAATGTAGAAAGCTCAAGCAGTCAAGGTGAAATGGCTGAAATATTTGGTGATGTAGCCTGTTGTTCATTAACTCCTGATCTTCCTCTTTACTGGAGACTCCAACAACCACTCACAGACTGATCATCTTGAGGTAGGTCTCTCTTGGCATTTTATACTTTCCAGGCAAGAGCTTTCTTTATTAAAGGAACAGTGCTTACTTCACTGTTCTAGCCATATGCTGGAATTTATCATCCTTCCCATTTAAAGCAGTTCATCTAAATTTTATCCCAGCTTTTGCAATAAAAATATAATTAAAGACGAATGTAAAAATTATTGAACAAATAAAACAAAAAGACAATTAAGATGATCAGAGTGAGACGTTATAAAAGTGCACGAAACTAATGCTAGCACTAGAATCTTAAACTATTCCTACAGTAAACATATTTAATCATGCAGATGCCATTCTTTTTTGACCTCTTGCACAGACCTACATGAAACAGTGTTAAATATGAGATAAACTGTGTTTTTTTTTTCTTTAATATTAACTAAGATTTGTAGGAAGGGTAACTTTCTATTAGATAGGCTTCTGTTCTTTTTCTTAAACTTTGCATACTCAGGGTAGCAGTGCACTGGATGAAGAGAACAGGTTGTTTAAAATTTCTTCATGGGTTTTTCTATTAGGTACTTCTAAGCCCTTTTTTGTAAAGCTCATGTATGTTTTAGGCACCATTAATGTTCCATAAAAAAAGATTCCAAAGCTTATTTCAGAGTGGTAGCAGCTCTGGTTTTCTATGTGAGCATGCTACCTTCAAGTTTCATTCAATCATTTTATTTCCCTTTCTTGTTCCTGCCTAGTCACAAAACAATGTTTGCAGAAGACCACTCAAGTCGAGTGCTCTGCAGGAGATCATCTTTTACCGTAAGATTAATGGGAATGTTTTAGGGAAAGAGTCTGTCTGTCTGTAATTCCAGCACCAGAGAGATGCTGGAAGTGGAGACTCTGGTATAATGTGACCAGAGGACTTCAGGGGAGATGGAGCTGGACGATTGGTTCTTGTAAGAGGGTTAGCTTCAAATGGCAAAGGCACTGACAGCTGATGTGAAGAGAAAGCCTCCATACCCATATAAATAAGACCATAATGATAAAAAAGCAGTTTAACAGCCAAATTTGACAAAAATGTTTGTTTTCAGTATCTCATGAATCTGAAAATACCAGATCTACTATGTTGTGTAACTTGAGAAGAGCATTTAATCTGAGGTACACTTTTCTTTACACAAGATTGTTAATCTGAAATGTTCATTAGCGAATCATTAGTGAATCTTCTGAGTCTTGTGGCTGTGATCAGAGGCGGAGCAGGATGTGAATGGTGATTAATGAAGACACTGAGTTCTATTTTTTTCAGTGAGCTCAAGCTGAGACTTTGTTTTTAATCCTTTATAAAGACAAAATCAAGCAGAAGCTAAGCCAGGAAACAAATAAGCAGACACTTTTTTGTGTGTATGAGATACAGCAAATAGGATAAAAGCTGTTTGTGGATTTAGTGGTGTTTGTTTTTTAACACCTACACCTTCTCTAGTGGCAGTAGCTGCTGCTCAGTTAATGCACTTGCCTGTTTTGTTTTGCTGGCTCACAGCTTTGTTTTGAGGAAATATTCAAAATCTTACTGATAAGAGGAGTGCATCAGAGGGAAGCTGAAGATGGTCTGGAGATTTCGAAGCTAACTCAAAATCTCCAAGTTGCAGCAAAGCGGCTAAAATCCCCATTTTTCCAGAGCTGCTTTAAGACTTACTGTGTGGGCGTTTAGTAAATAAACCCCCCTGGAGTGGTTTGAGCCATCCAGTGGCTATCTCCAAGCTGATAACCTCTGTTGTGTAAGAGCAGTCTGTGCCTTCGAAAGGGCCATGCAGAAGGTTTTGGTCAGATGCAGTGGTTCCTGGGACCGATAGGTGTCCACTCCCTTTGTGAGCTGCAGCAGTGGGGTCAGGCTGCCCTGTGAGGAGTGGGGCAGGGATGCTGTGGGGCTGGGGTCTGCCAGCCTGAGGGAGGACTGCAATGCTGTGATTGTTCCAGGCTCTGAAATAACTCTGGGAGGCCCCAACACCAACCAGCACTGACCACTCTGTTATTCTGAGCTGTGCTGCCGTCAGCTTGGGGGTCAGGGGCTTCTTTTAAGAACAACCTTGGATAAATAAGAATTTATCTCCTGTCATAGCAGTGTCTTGGCATAGCAACTGTTTGCTTAAGAAGGGACCACTGCTGAGTGAGCAGCACCTCCCTTCTTTTGATTCTTCTTTCTAATGTTCATGTTAAAGATGTGACACAAACGCTGGTTTTGGAGGAAAGCTCTGGCTAAAACCCTGGCCCCACTGAAATCAATGGCAGCATTCCCACAGACTTCAAAAGGGCTGGAGTCTTGTCCTTTATCCTTCTGTTCCCAGACTCTTCTTCCCATAGAGGATGTGTGCTCAGACCAACAAACATGGCATATGTTTGATCCAAATTGGAAAAAAAACCCAAACAGTGTTGAAAAAGATTGCTGTGGCTTGGGACTGCCTGGAGATGTGAGGGATGGGGACTTCTCTCAGGAGTAGGACCAGCTGGCTTCCCGACACAGGCTACTGGGGAGAATCAGCTAATAGTATGGTCATAAATGAAAGGAAATAGCAAATAGAAATGTCCCAAAGCTTGGGAGTATTAGAAAATGCAATAATAAACTCATGTCTGCCAGAAAACAAACTGGCTAAATTTAGGAGGAAATACGCTGGCTTCTTTTTTTCTCTTCCCTTTTTAATCTCTGATTTTTCCAGATGGCTCCTCTAGCTGAAATTTGAATCATCTGACTTCAAGTTCCTTTTAGGATTTTGTGGAATGTTTTGCATAATAATCTGTCTGCTTGATATTGCAAGACTGTGAAATCGCTACACCACTGCTTGTCCTTACTGCCACAATGAAAACATAAATGACAACAGAGCCCCATCACCCCTTTAGTGGGTGCAGCACAACTCAGTTGTGGTCTCCATGATTTGGGAGAGGATTATATGCACTGGCTGAATTTTTTCACAAATATAAAAGCAGACCAAGCTTGGGAATTTGAGGGAAGGGGAGCATAACATGGAAACATGACTAACAGCCAAAAATTTAGTGTGTTAGCACATATAAGTTAGTTTTTAGCAGAGATGGCCTTGAATCAAAACTATAACTCCATCACAGTATGGGGAATGGTGGAATTTGGGACTCCAGGTCCTTATCAGCCACCATACCAACCCGTGTCTCTGTAGAGGATCAGACCCACAAACTCAGTCGGTCATTTAAGAGGCCCATCAAACAGAGAGACCAAAACAATGTAACCTGCATGAAAGAAAACTCATTTATTCTAAAGTGTGTAAAGACAAAGCCAGTCAAGGTAATGTATTGCAGAACTGGTTTACTGTCTTTCCAGATAATTTCTGTAGAGTGTATTTTATGAGCTTTGGTTACATTCATACATTACTGGTGAATAGATCTCTCATTGTTCAAAGGGAGTAATGTGGTGACTCATGAATTTCTTCAAATGCTGCTTAAAAATCCTCATGTGATAACGAGAATGCTACTATTTATATAGCTATAGGCTTAGAGAAAAATGAGCCACTTCTAAGCTTGATCAGTTACTGGACTGTGGAGTCTCAGACAATTCAAGATTGATAGATGTAGGGAAGAAGCGAGGGTATAGCATCATCTCTGCTCCTCATGGTAAATAAATCTCCCTGATTTTGAGTCACAAATGCTGATTCTGTATTTCCAGCTCAGGACTGCACTCTGGAAGTACAAGAGGAATGTAAAGTAAGTTTAAGTTCTTTTTTAATGAGTGTCTGCTTTCTCCCTCCTGGAGTGAAAACAAGTGCAGACATGCCTTGCATGGAACTAATTGATGGCAGGGAAGTCAAAAGGATGCTCAGCTGGGCCAACAACTGCTTTACACGATTTACCTAATTTTCTAGGTCAATCTGGATGAAGGAGTTTTTCCAACTTATCTTCTCTAGCAGATTTGCAGTTGTGTGCCCGGGAGGCTCCTTGGTGTTCTGTCTGTCTGCAACCCAAGCAGCACCCTCCCTGCCACACATCTCACAACATCCCTTCTCTGAGAGGCTTTGCTGCATTTCCTATTTGCATTCTGCAGTTTTTGCTACTCTAGGGCTGCATTCAGGCAGATGGTTATTGTGAACCTCGAAGCACAAATGAGAAACCAGAGAGTTGGGCTCATCCTATACTAGAGAAAAAAATGCATCTTCTCTGGCAGCAGAGCCTTCAGGAAAACCTGAAGATCGTTTCCCTTTTTCTTCCAAACCCTGACATACTGGGAGGAAAGAGGGAGGGCAGGCAATCTCATTATAATCCTTCCTTGCCTCAGAAATAAGGAGTCAGGAGACATCTGTAGGTGGTTCCTCTGGGAGCTGGATAAGGTGGTATGTGCACTGACCATAAAAACCTGAATAGCTGATTAAAATGTGCTTAAGGACATCCAGGATGACCAGATTTTTAGAGCTGCTGAGAACTCATAGATGCCTTTGATGCCAATGGGATTTGTGAGGCCATGGAACCTTTGGAAGTTAAGCATTATAAATCTCAGCCATGCCTTAACACAGGTCCAAAAATATATGAAAATGTCCACATCATAACCTTGAGAACTGAACAATTTCAAAGGCAACATAAAAAGAAAAGATAAAAATGAATGCAGTGCACAATAACTTAACCCACAATATTTAGTAAAAATATTGATATTTCTGTCCTAAACACTGTGCCTTTAATAAGGACACAAAACTATGAGCAATTTACATCCAAATCGATGCATTGACTAGATAAGGAGTCTCCAAATTACTCAGCAACTCAACATTAGTGTATTTCTCCATGCAACCTTTCAAATTACTAGTAGCAGAGTCCTAGTTACTCATGTGAATGTGACAACTGACCAGTCAATAGCTAAATGCCCCTATAAGTCTGCCCGTGCTCTTTTACAATGCATCTGATTGATAATCCTGAAAAGCTTTCCCAGTTTGAAAGGTCAATATTTAATCAAATCCTTTTTAATTTAGCATCTACATGTCAGCTTTTCCCAGCGCCTGCACTTCATCTGTAGCCCTGTATCCTCTAAACTGTTGTTCACTGTTCTGGTGGCTTCCCCCAGCTCCAATCCAACACCATATCACCAAGTTCCCAAAATGAACATGGGTCCTTCTCCTTGGAGGTGTTCCCCTGTCCAGAGCTGGGAAACCATGGGCACAAGCAGGCAGAGAGTTCTGTTTGTTTGCTGCATGGATCCTCAGAGGGCCCCAAGGCATGTGGGTCACACCTGCCATTATTTCCCATGTATTACTGTCAAGTCCTATTTTCACTTTCTCTGTGGCTACCACATACCTGTTTTACTGTCCCAACACAAGAAGGACATGGAGCTGTTGAGCAAGCCCAGAAGAGGGCCACAAAGATGATCAGAGGGCTGTTTTCTGTGAAGACAGTCTGAGAGAGTTGTTTAGTCTGGAGAACAGAAGGCTCCAAGGAGATTTATAGTGGCTTTCCTGTACCTTAAAAGACCAACAGGAAAGCTGGGGAGAGACTTTTTACAAGGGCATGGAGGGTTAGGATGAGAGGGGAATTGTTTTAAACTAGAAGAGGGTAGAAATTAGGAAGGAATTCTTTAGTGTGAGGGTGGTGAGACACTGGCCCAGGTTGCTCAGGGATGCTGTGGATGCCCCCTCCCTGCAAGTGTCCAAGGCCAGGTTGGATCTAGTGGCCATCTGATCTAGTGGGAAGTGGGCTGGAACTAGATGATCTTTGAGGTCCCTTCCAATTGAAACCATTCCATGATTCTGTGATTATGTCTCCAGTGTTCCACACAGGCATTTCAGTGGCTGTGAGCTCTGCCATTGACTTAATAAACAGACTACACACCCTGCCCTTAGTCTCTCAGGAAAGCAGCAAGGATGAACCAAAAAGGCAGTCCTCTGAGCTGTACCATTGGCTGGAACATGAAATTCCTGTGTGTTTGTGCATCCATTTCTTCCACAATTGCTATTGAATGTGTCACTGTCCCTCTGACAGTGATTTTTGGTACAGGATGGGAACATTTATAGTATGAGTTGAGATGACACAAGGCAGCAGTGAAAGTGATGTTTTGTTTTCCCTCCCCCTTCTGCAGGAACAGTTCCAAGCTACCACTGGTATGGTTCAGTGTGGTGTGGCTGGGCCAGTAAGGTCAGTGAGGAACTCACCTGGGCACAACCCTAGCATGACCCATGTTATGTAGGACATTAGAAGGAAAGGATCTGACAGCTTAGCCTCCTGACTCCAGGCACTAAAAGAAAGGGAACCCATTGCTTGTTCCCAGAGCTGCCTTTCTAAGATGTGAAAAAAAAAAAAAAAAATTTCTCTTAAAATTTAATTTTTCCCACCGCTATGAACATTAGGGGTGGCTGAAATGCATCCCTACTCATTTTATAATAAAGAGATACATCAGGTGGCAGTGACTTTTCATGGCTGATCATCTGAGCTATGGTTTTCATTACTATAACCCCTGGCCCCAGCCTAAAATGCTGGAGAGGAAACAGCAGCCCTCAGATTGTTCTGTAGGCAGCACAGAGGGTTGCACAGTGGTAAAATGGAAAAAACAAAACAAATGAAATCTTTAACCAGCTATAATGCTGCCACAGTTCAGCTACAGATTTCATCATTCTGACTAATGGGACTAAGGGGCTCCCATTCGCTAGTGTCCCTGTCTTATTCACTTAAGAACGAGACAGTATCAGAGCCAGGGAGATCCCTGAAAGGGTGCAAGTGGCAAACATTTTCCATGATTTGATGAATGTCTCCAAAGAAGTCTGATTTGGACACTTGTTGTTAAGGGGCTAAAGTCATCTACTATGGAAGTCAATTCTCTGAGAATCTTGTAGATGATCTCTGTCCTTGGCAGCATTCCCCTTGTTCCACTTTGTTTCACTCTTCTTAGCTAAAGCTTCTGGTTGACTTAATTCACCCCCAAAAGCAATTATGTTTGGGGTTTTTTTTACTAGCTAAGGAAATACTAGAGCTCTGCTTCAGAAAGTGGTGATAGTGTGCAGCAAGGGCCAGCAGCTCCCTGGGAGCAAAGAGCTACAGGGCTTTCCATAGGGGCTATCAAGGTCTCATGAGTAAGGGCTAATCACACCACCCCCAGCAAGGGAGCAGAGCAGCCCATGAGATCACAGGCAAGTTCAACCAAGCATCCAGATCAACGTGTAAGCTCATGGTGATGGAGCAGGTCCAGTCCACATGTCAGATCCACTGAATATCAGACAGGTCCCCAGAGACAAAGCGGGTCTTAGGTCCTACCCTTTGGGCAAGGTCTGCCAAGCAGAGACATGGTTGAGGGCATATAAGGGTTTTAATTAACTTTAATTATATTTTAAAATTGTAGAAACAAATAGCCACTTCTCTTTGAAAAGATAATAGTGTATTTCTGCATTGCTATATCTTGCTTATACCATGACATTGCTTGGGGGCCAAGCTGTTGCTGTGCTGGTCACAATGGTAACATGGCCCAAAGCTCCTTGTCCCAGAAACCTCAAGGAGAGACCAATGTTTGTATCTGTAGACTTACTGTGCAAGCACAGGGGTACCAGTTTTCTGATTTCCCTGAGTCACTCAACAGTGCAGGGTACTACAAAGCAGAAAAATGCAAGAGACAGAAAATTGCCCTATCTAGTTTATTGGGGACACACTCAGTCTCTTCAAAGAAGTGATTTAGTTTATTAGGTTCATCTATAGTTTTGCTCCAGACATTGCCAGTTAGCTGTGAGGGGATTAAGCTGGAGGCAAACAGTGATTCAGTGTTATGGCTAGACTGAAAATACAAATGAATCTACTGCTCCTGTGTTTTAACTGTTATGAGTGCCCAAGTGCAGGATCCTTTCATTGGGTATAATAGTGCCAGGTTGGGACTTAGGCATGTGCACATCAAATCACTACTTTTAAGTGATAAAGTACTATTCAAATAATGATTTTATTGGCATCATCATCTTTCTATAGGAAAATGTGGACTGTAAAGAAAGCTCACCAGATGTCTACAGCCACCATCCAGATAACATCATTAAAACAAAAAAGAAAAGCCATTATATTTTTGGCATGTTGGCTGAGACTACTCAGGAGGCTGAACTGGAGGTTGCTGTTGTACTTGTCATCCTGCTGATTGCATGATGTGAAATACAAAAGGCCAGCAGAGTGCAAGAACAGCAAGATGCTGTGGAGGACCAAAGTCTGAGCGCTGAGACTGAGAAATTACAAGCAGTGACCTACACTAAATACATGACAAAAGTGCAGAAAACCCCAGCTTCATTCTGCTAGAGGAAAGGCTGCTGACTGGGAACAAAGCTCCAGGTCTCTCTGAATGAGTAGAAACTCACAGTGTTGTGAATGTCACATCCTAAAAGTCCTGGAGGAAGAATATGGGCAACACCAGCTGATTCATGGGGATCAGCTGCAGAGAAAATGCCTCTTCCTGCCCTTCCAGATGGATGAAAGCTGTTATGAAAGAGTCTCCATAAAGGAGGGTTGGCCTTCAGCATAAACATTTGGGCTTCAGTCTCCAAGCATATTTATGCAGAGGTATTGTAAGTCCCCAAATGGAAAAAAAACCCACAACCCTCCACAACTTCCTCAATATCCCACTCAAAGGTAAGGCTGCTTCTCCTCCCTGTGAGAAATGTTCAGGGTGATATAGGACCCTGGAGAGCAAGTCTGTCTGCTCACCCAGACCAGGAGCTGGTGCCTGCATCTGCTGATTTAAAATTGCTGTCAGGTTAGGCTTTTCTGGGGAAGAAAGGTTCTTCCTGCTCCCAGGGTGGGGAAGGAGGAAGGGAAAAATGACCTGCAGAGGAGCTCAAGATGGGGAATCACATGGGAATTAATGTCCTTGAAAGAGTAGAGCAGATGCCTGAAATGGGTGCTTTTTTTTCTGGTCAAAGGGCTAGAATGAGGACAGTCTTGATTAATTTTGCTGCTTTCTAGTATCAGTAAGACAGTGCTTTCTGAAAAACAGAATAACTATAGGGGAATATATTGTTTGCTCTGGAAATATCATGGTGATTTACATGAGCTTAAGGAGTTGTGCCTCTGCAAGTCCTTTGATTTCTAAGAAGCAATAAGATAATTTTCTTGGTTTATTTTTGTTTTTGTTTGTTTGTTTTTAGTCAGGGTTGTTCCTGGTACATGACATGGTACTTCAGGCACTTCCCTCTCTTCCCTGGGGTTTCTGTATAGCCTGCTGTGTGTATTCAATAGCAACATATAAGTAGATAGAACTGAGATGAGGAAGCTGGCTTCACTTTTGAGAAGAGAATAGATTTTTACTCAATTTTTGTTTTGAGCAGTCAAAATTAGGGAGAGTCATGAAGAATTTCTTATTTTCTCTTTCTCTGGAGAGCCACGTGAGTAAGAGAGAAGAGTATGAGTGTGTGAGAGTGAAGTTATTTCTCTTCTAGTCCCATCTATTTCTGCTCAACATTTGTAGAGGAATATTCCATGCCTCCTCTGTGACTGCTTTTAAGACATATAAGCAGGATGTAAGGCAACAGGATAATTCAAATAATTGACTTTACTAAGCACACACTCAGGCTCGAGGGTGGAGAGTTTACACAGCTTGTGTGGGGCTGTGGGTGAGTGGAATTTCTGGACTGTGATGCAGGACTGACCAGGAGCCCCACCTCTGTTGCAGACAGGTGCACACTGTGCACCATACACATTGTGACTCACTAGACCATAAGTGAATGGTGAAAGAGATTGATTCATTGTTAATTTGCCTTTCCTCAGTCTAATAGCCCATGTAACATGTAGTTTAAAGATATACACACGCTAATTATGAGGGAGATTTTCTGGATAGGAGTCACAGCTGCATGGCATCAAATTCCTGCAACCAGTGAAAAATTATAAGGGACTTGTTTACACATTTCAGATGTCCAACTTCAGCTACACTGTCATGAATGGTTGAACTTGTGATATTCCTTTCTTCCTTCGCAGTATTTCTCCAAGAACTTATAATGCTGTCTGTAATACTAGCCATTTCGCTGCTCTTGAAGTATGGTTTCTGTGTTCAAAAGCTGACCATTTTTTCCAACAGTAGCTGTTCTTTGAAAAAAACATGTTTTTACATATCCCCTGCAAAATTTGTTTCTTGTCCTTATTATTTTTTCCTAGTGGTATTGCTAGTATGATTTCTAGAGCTCCTTCAGGTTTCTATAGGTTTTCGCACCATTAGATGAGGAATGATTTATTCTCCACTGCTCAAATCTATCAGTGGTTTTGGTGCATTTTGCTTCCCCTCCTCCCTTACAATACTTAAATGATCTGAAGATTGCTTTAAGAAGATGTCTAACTGTTTAACTGCAAGGCATTCCTTATCAGAAATTTAACACCTTACTGTACCTTCTTCCTACTTCTAGATGTGTACAAAATACAAATTGCTAATATTTTTTTAAGTGTACAAAAAATATGCATTACAGCGACAAATATAGAATAGAATTAGTAATACAGTATATATAATTATAGCATGCTATATGATGTTAGCTCATGCAATAATATATTTTATATACATTATGTAGCTGACTGTATCGTGTGCAGCATACAGAACTTTCCATCTGGAACAGTAGCATCAGCAAACTATATGGAAACCCTGTTTTCAACTTAATTCTTCATTTTCCATGGTTGGATGTTTGAAGTTGAGATACTAGAAAGTCTTGAAGAAGTCTTTATCATGAAATATTATCTCTTTCAAGATACTGCATTGTCCTGGTTTGAGCCAGGATAGAACCAATTTTCTTTCAAGTAATTTGAAAAGTTCTTTTAAGTAATTTCTCTTGCTGAAATTAATGGAATGTTTTCCAGTCATTGTCTAGGACTGATAACACTCATAGTTTATAGTTAATGCTGAAGAATTGTATGGAGTACCAAAGCCACTGCTTAGTTCTGCAAGATATCTTGTGGTCCAGAAACAAAAGGAAAGAAAGAGGATACACCTGCAACCCTTCTTTAGGGAGAAGCAAACCAGACTCAAATAGGTGACCAAAACTGACCAAACAAAATATTCCATCCCACAGGCAGCATAGTTTATATAAATTTGAGGGGTCACAAGGACTCTGTCCATTTATCTGCCTCTGATCCCAGTCTGTGTGCTCCTGAGTCCATGTGTTCCAGCATCCAGATCTCTTCTGCTGCTGAATCCTGGAGTTGAGTCTGGGACTTTCCCAGGGCTGCCCTGCAACCTTGGATGGTGATGTGAACATTACTGGGGGGAGAGTGCAATAGGGGGTTTGTATATACTTGTATATATTTCTTTATTTTTCTTTTCATCATTACTGTTTCATTAAAGCTGGGTAGTTTACTTTCCAACCTGTAAGTCTCTCTCCCTTATTCTTTTTCCCTTCTCTTTCTGGCAAGGGAGAGGTGTTAATAGAGAACATTCATCATTTGTTCAATTGCTGGCCAGCATTAAACTGTGACACAGATCATGTGTGGTAAGTACTAAATGGCTAATCTATTATCACCTTCAGATTTACTATGTGCCCACTTGGTGCCAGGGAACCATTTTGCCCAGGGAAATATTTTGCCTTGTCAGTGTGTGCTACAGCAACTTCAAGAAAACTCTAGAAAACCTATGAAGAAAATGTGTTATAGGTTTAAGACTCATGAGTCTTAAAAGGCTTGGAAAGCCTTAAGGTAAAGTCTGTGAAAGACACAGGCTTACTCAATATAAACATTGACTAAGTAAAGGACAAAGCTCAGCAAATAAGACTTGATAAAGCCAATTGAACTCTTCCTATTATCTGTAGATTAAGTGCTGCCTTCCTACTGTAAAGGGTTTTATATTGGATCCACTGACTTCTTAAAGAAGATTCCTGCAGTCCTTGGGAATACTGAGAGAAGCATTCAGTTTGCAGCAAGAACCTGGTACTTTTCAGGATATCGTAAAAAAGAAAACTCTGATGGGACAGAGATTAAGGCCAAAGGACACAATAAACCTCCACAAACAGATCAGAAGCTGTCCTGGAACTCTGAAGAGCCATGTCAGACATCTCTAATTGTATTATCAAGTTTATCAGGAATTAATTAGAGGAGTGAGGATGGAGACACCATTAAGGCTGATGTAAAACTAGGCTCTGAAATAGAAGAGTTAGAGAACTGTGTGAGACCTTAAAACTACCTAAGAAACAGAAGGTGGATGTTAATATCCATATTTAAGGTTTCACCATGTGCTGTTGGTGTGAAACATTCACAAATGAGAATAAAAGGAAGACTTCAGTCTTTCTGCTCAGGAGATAATCACATGGTTAGTGACAGCAATGAAGTTTCATGTTCTCCAGGGCCTCGACAGATGGCATGGCTGTGCCAGCAGGACAGTCCTGGGCATGTTCTGTTGGTGGTTATGCCATTTCTAGTATATGCAGTGGGACTACTATTTCACAAGCATGTTTTCATGGAGACCATTTGTGAAATAATGGCTCACTTCTTATCCAACTAGAGAAGACAGCTGCCTAACAGTCAGAAGACAACTGCCGCTCAGTAAATAGAGGAATATAATTTAGCTGGTTTTCCAGGAAAAAAAAAAAAAAAAAAGAAAAAAAGTAAGCAAAACTCAGTAGACCAGTGATTCCACAAAACATGAATGTGGGAATGTGGGCAGGAAAGTATGTGTTGATACCACTGTGAGCACAAGGAAAGAAACCATGGTTAGCACAGAAGGATGTGAACAGCACTTACAAAATCCTCAGGTCTGGCCCTAGTCAATGGAGCTATCCTGATTAACTCCCTCTGAAAACTTGGCCTATGATGTAAAAGTGTAGTGGTTGCTGCTAGTTCTGTGAATAAAGCTGAAATTCACTTCAGGGTGACCAGGAAGAACTTGTCCACGTCAGTAAAGAAAATTGTCATAGAAATCAGTGTAATTTTAGAAATAACTGAACTTCTATGCAGACCTAATGATATTCTTAATCTCTTTCCCCATTAACTTTGTGATGTGAGGATATTCTGAATTAGTTCCTCTTGACTTTTTCAGCCTGACCATATATTTATTTTATACCCTGCACTGGAAGTACATAGAGTTCATGGACACATTTCTTCTTCCCAGGGAAGAATAAGGGAACCTGTATTATATGGTGTGTGTAGAGGAATAGGAACAGAGGCTGTGGTAGCACAATGATGCACAGGGAGATGTAGGGGAGAAGCAGGGGTTCCTCACCATGGGTCTGTCCAAGCCCTGTCACAGAGCCCAGGAAGTGGGGAAAGGGCTACATTACTTTCTACTTTCTTACACTCCAAGTTCCCGAAGGCAGGATCCCAACATAAGGAAAAGCACCTCCTGTGTCAGCCACTCCTGTTGTCTGAAAAAAGTGGAAGAATAGCAGCCTGGCACTGTTATCCCTTTAGCCTGGGTATCAGAGATACCCAAGGACACAGAAGGCAATGTCAGACTATTCCAGTTCTATGGTTGCCCTGTTAGCACAACTGTGTAATAGGATATCCCAAAATGCTACAAATTTTGATTCTGTTTCAAGATGAAGTTGGACTCAGCAAATAGTGGAGGATCAGATCTTCATTACTAAGAAAAACTTCATTTTCTTAGTCTGGCAGTCAGAATGCTCTCTCTTTTGCTGGTATTTGCTTATTTGGTCTCATGAGCATCACTGGACTAAAGGAGATGTACAACAAAGGATAATGCTATCAGGAATAGCAATATAAGAATGTAAATATGCAGGACATTGTCAAGTTTTGTGATAAGAAAGCTCATCTCCATACACACAAAAGAGCACAGAGGACAACACAGAGGAACCTGAATTACACTTTAAGCTCAGTAGTCCAATGCTCATCACAGAGGAGCCCACCAGCCCATAAGAAACTCCTCTCAGTACACAGAAACAGCCCATATTGTGCACATAGATAAAGGATCATGGAGTGGCAATGGTGGACAGAGGAACCCCAATCTCCCAGGGCCAGGGAGCTCCTACCACCACCATCACCCCACCCTCAGCTGTGCCAGGAGAGCCTCAGCTCCATGGGCTGGGGACATCTACCCACTGTGCCAATGGGAGGCTCTCTGGACTGCCTCACAAACTGAAGTGACTGATGCTCACATGGATATGCGACACATTATGGGATTCAAAGGGTGACCATTTTGGGTTTGCACAAGACAGTATGAGATGTCTGGAGAGGAAACAAATGCAGGGAAGGGAAGGCATCAAGGTGTTTTGGGAAGGAATAAATGTGGTAGAATAGGCAGTGAAGGAAACAAAAAGGGTCAAGCTGTGTGTGAAGAGTAGGTGGTCAGTATGTCTGCCCTTGCCCTGCTCCTGAACAACAGTCTGCCCTGTTTCCTTATTAAATTCCTTTTTAACTCTGGGCTGAGGGGCAATCTATTACCAGTATGTGTGTGGATGTGTATGTGTATGGGGCTCTGGCTGCCAGCAGCTGGGGTGGCCCCTGTATCTGTGCTGCCAGCCACTGGAGCAAGCACAGGTGTTTATGTCAGGTGTGAACAGTAGCTCAGTGTGTCTGTGCTGTCCTCTATATGTGCATGGGTAGTGTAGCTACTTTTTCAGTGTGTGTAGCTGCTGAGAAAATATACTCAGCTACAGAGTGGATCTGGGGGCACAGGGCTGTGGCAGCCTCACCTTCGTTGCTCTGCTGGGATTGTTAACTTCATAGCACACAGGGGTTTGGATGAACAGGTTATTTATGAATAAAAAAGTGCAAGATTTATGAGTAATAAAGTGCAGAGATGAACCATGAAAATTATCTCCATACTGAGATCCTAATGATTGACAGAGGACAGAGATCCACTGTATGTCTTTCTTCAGTCCCAAGGAAGTCAGTCACAGGCACTTCTGGGGCTGGGCAAGTTCTGAGCACTCAGACTCCTCTCTCTGCCTCATCTCCATTCCATGACAGGGGGCTGGCCCTGCTGTCAGTGACCCAAAGCTGTGACTAGACCAGAGTGCCTTGAAGTGCCACTGAGCTCCTCTGTCTTGTCTTTGCTATCAGCGTCAGCCTGGAGAAGAGGAGGCCCAGGGGAGACCTCATCACTCTCTACAACTCCCTGAAAGGAGGGTGTAGCCAGGGGGGGTCGGTCTCTTCTCCCAGGCAGCTACCAGTAAGACAAGAGGGCATAGACTTAACCTCTGCCAGGGGAGGTTTAGGTTGGATGTTAGGAAAAAAATTCTTCACAGAGAGGGTGATCAGGCATTGGAATGGGCTGCCCAGGGAGGTGGTGGATTCTCATCCCTGGAGGTTTTTAAGAAGAGATGGATGTGGCACTCAGTGCCATGGTCTGGTAACCACAGTGCCAGTGGATTAAGGGTTGGACTTGATGATCTGAGAGTTCCTTTTGCAACCTGGATGATTCTGTGATTCATGTTTTTGAAGGCCCAGGGCCACCAGTAGAGAACAAAAGCAGAGAGCTCTTGGTGGAATATAAGCTTCCCTAATCTGAGCCAGAGACAATACTAATGGCTTCAACATGATTTTTCTTGCTAAGGCAGCGTCACAGTTTTAGACAGTGGCTGAACAGTGACAGATGCTCTCTCTTATTCCCCACTACCCTCCCAGGGGGAAGAAGGTAGAGAGATTCTAAATGCTGAAAAAACTTGAGCAGTTAGGAAGCAGCCTGCCTTGATAAATTATACCTTTTTCCCATGAAGAAATGAGGACCAGGCTTAACCCAGTTAGCACACCAGCCAGAGAAGCTCCTCTGGGCTCTCATTGGAACCATTTTATACTGAGCACCATGGGAAGAAATACTGTGATTGGTTCATTTGGGCCACCTCACCCATCCTCTCATAGGTTCAGCTGCTGCCCATTATCACTGTCACATCAACAGCCTAGCAGTTGCTGGTGGTGTCCCAGGTAGGGTTTTCCTATCCTTTTCCTCCCAAACCCGGACAGGCAGTCATCACAAATATGAGCTATCCTCCTTCATGTTGAAGAATTGTGTATTTTTTGTGTTTTTGAACATGTATTTCCTGACTGTGCATGTTTACCCATTTGTAAAGCCATTTATCAGGAATGCCAATCGTGGTTGATTTGACTTTTCTGTATACTTGCCCATGTGCTGGAAGATAAAGGCAATAGCACATACGCATTGGTGAGCAAGCATGTAAATCTGACTCTAAAGCAGGGAAGGTAGGATGGGTACCTGTGGGATTTCCTCTAATTTACTAGAGGTCAAGTGATAAAGAATTCACTGTCAGAGAAAATTATGTCAACAGCACAGAGAGCAAGACCATTCTTACTCACTCTACATTGCCATGTCTTGAAGTTACAGCCACTCAGACAGGTGCCTGTGTTGAAATGTGCTGGGCGTGGTGGGAAAGCAGGCTTGTCACTGTCACCTGCAACATACTTGCTTCTGCTTATTTCTACAGGGTCATCTGTCCTAAAGAGACAACAGAGACTCAGGGACCTTTAATTTTTCAAATAAAGATCAGCAAAGTAGCATCAGGAAGTCATTAAGGTTATAGAAATCAGTGAATGGTGTGTGATACAGGGAAGATTCACCTTCACCTACCTACACTGATTGAGCAACCACAGGGTCCCAGGTCCTCACAGATGGCCCAGCCCCGTACCTACAACCTTACTGCAAGGTCAGCTCTTTATAAACACATATACGTGAATGGAAGCAAGTCAGGCTGAGCTTGCTGGGGATTCTCTGATGCCTAAAAAAGGTTGAATTCATCCTGTCTCCTCTCTTGTTTTCCCAAGGCCTGTGGGGACTTCCTGCCAGTCAGATCTGTCCAGTTCTGTCAAATCTGGTGTAGAATAAAGAACAAGGTATTCAAAAGTAGCTGGAGACAGACAGGGCAGATATACAGGCATCAAGCATGGTTACACAAGCCTAAAAATGAGGCTGAATATAATTTACTGCTACAACAGCATATGACTCCTTAGTATGGCAGAGCCAAGTTCTACAATGTGAAGAGGTCCTGGAGAAAGACAAGAATTAGATCCCAAACAGCTGCAAAACCTCTCTGAAGTACTAATGAGCTGAGGCAAAAATTGTCTAATAATCAGAGAGCTTCTTCCTTCCTCCTCCTTACTTTCTTGTTTTCATTTTGCTCTTTTAGCTGAGCATAATCTTTGAGAAAAACTGAGTTTTTAACAAATCATGTTATTTTGAAAAACAATGACTACTGCAGGAACACAGATTACCTAAAATTCAAATTAATGAATTAACCAATAGTAAATGTAGTTTTGTTGAAAAAACAAGGCCCAGGCACCTGATATGTAGGTATCACCTGGTACCTGATTATGATAGTTTGTTGGCTTTTCCTGCTAACAAACCATTTGTTCTAAGTACAGAAAATGGATGACTTTATACAGTTGTTCTGACAAAAGAGTATTCTGATGACTTGTACCAACAAACTTGGGTGAAAAAAGTATGCTGAATACACCAGGGTAATAGAATTTATGTTACACAGTATTGGTAGAAAAGCCAGACAGAATTCTTACCGTCCAACCACTTAGTATCAGGGCCCTGAGGCCACTAACAGGTCTTGATTGCTTGATCAGTTTCACCTGTGGCATCCATCCATCTCAGCTGCCCATAAGCCTATTTAAACCCAGTCCTGGGTTTTCAATACCTGCTTGGCTGATGTTGTAGAACTGCTGGTTTGCAGCTCAGGTACAGCCATGCATCTGCCTAATCATGAGCCATAGTGATCCAGCTCAGGTTGTCTCTTCACCTCACCTGGCAATCACAAGATCTGACCTGTAAAATGACTTCCAACATTGACTCGGAAACTTTCTTATTGCCATGAGCTTCCCTGATAACCCAGAATCTTTTTTTTAGGCCACCATCTTTGTTTTTTATTGTATTTTTGTTGTGGGTGGTGGGCTGGTATGTTCTTCTGGGTATCCCATACCTTGAAGGATTTATTTCTATGTAGGGTGTAGTCCTCTTTGTAGGGTGTAGGTTGGCAGGAGACCAGCCCACTACTTGCTTCAGTGGTGAGCCAGCTGGACCATGGAAAGGGTGCTCTCTTTCCCAGGAGCACACCTAGACCTTGCTCTCCTTAAAAAGGCTTCCAGCAGCTGCAGATACACATCATGTGCAGCTCAGGTCATTCCTTCTCAAGAAGCAATGAAAGAGGGTGCAGACTCTGCCACTTCTCTGTTACCTGTGTGCCAGTGGGCTCAACTAGGATTGCTCTGGAGAACGCTTCCATTCCTCTTCTCCTTCCTTTGACTTCTACAGTGCAGGGCAGCACACTATCGGAAGCCCTTTGGCCATGACCCTGTGAGCAGGTAGATTTGTTTGCTGCAGCTGTAAACGTTGAATGAAGCTTTTGCATCTTAGAGATTTATTATCTAGCTTGGACTGGATAATAGAAGTTAGAGTGACGAAAATTGCTTAAATTATTTTTTAAACTGGCTTCTAGCATTGCACTTAGGTTGGTTCAAAGGGGGCATCCTATTTGGTAACAGGTTTGATTTTTTTTTTTGGTTTTTTTTTTAGTGTAATGTGATTAATAGTAAATATTTTGGTTTGGCCCTTGGGCTATGGCTGAGAACTATATATACTATAGGTTGAAAGTATGACGTCTGGGACTGATCAGCTGCTGTTCTTTTCCTAGAGGGAGCTAAAACAACCACTGGATATTATCTGCCTCTGTCTTTTATCTGATGGTGTTCTGCAGTTGTTGCTAATTTTCAATCACAGACTCAGGGAAGGACTGTTAAATGTATAGGGCTCTCACATGACCTGGAGAGCCCGAGAGGCAGGCTTTCTTTCCAGAATTTAACAGCCACATAGCATATCTTGATAGGCTGTCAGTGCTTGCAGCTTCTTTTGCTAGACAGAAATTACAATGGGGGTGTTGTTAAAGGAGGAATGTTATGGATAGGACTTTCTTTAACACCTGGCAGAGACAGAGCTGTCTCAAAGCTGCTGCTCAGGCTGCCTGCAGATTCTGGAAGGCATTGTGGCATCTATTACATTTATTACCATTGTAATGCTCTACTTAATTATATACAAAAGAACAGCCAATCTGGGAATGACTCTCAATCCCTGAAACAGGGCAGTGTGCTGGCTGGGCTGACAATGCCTATGGTTATATAGCCTGTCTGGGAACTTTCCCTTTCCTCTTTTAGTTTACCCCAGGTTTTCAGTTTCCCACTGAGTTTAATGGGTTCATTTTCTTAGAATTCACAAGTTCTGGCCTTAAAATGACTTCTGTTATTACTATAGTTCACTGACTTGAAAGTTGTTATGGTTGCTATGGATTTACTCAAAGGGCAGAGTGATCTCATTGCTGTCTCTTTTAAAGTGATCAGCAGTGTTTGATTGGTACTATACTTATAGTTTGAATATTTAGGAGTATCTTCAAATAGACAGAAAATACAAGCATGCAGAGCAAACTGGGGACCTTTACTGATAATGCAGCCTCACCATGTTCTTCCGTACAACTGAGCAGTCTGGATAACTCAAGCCTTTGCAAAACTAGCGTCCCCCGCCTTGAACAAAATGATTGCAGGGGTTCATGATGCATAACAAAGACAAAAGCTGCTGCGAACCACAATGATGCATCGAGTGTCTCCATAAGCTTAGGGGTTTCTTTGTCAGCTCATCATGCAATAAGGCAAGTGAAGCAGTAGTTTCAGCATGTAGTTTTCAGAAGGATGGAGAAAAAGAATGTTAATATTAATGTTACTGTTTTGTGCTGGAAGGACAGAGGTGGATAATCATCATAACAGGCAGGGAAAACATTGCCAAAGGAAGTGAAGGTACCTCCTCCAGTAGCATTGCTGGCAACACTATGAGGTATCTTCAAATCTGTATGAGGGACTGACACACACTGAAGGCTCACTGCACTTGTAAGTTATTAGTAGGTAAGATAATGGGTGGGTTACACATGAAAATTGTGAGAATTATGTGACTTCTCATGCCTTTTTTTGGGTTGAGAGGGGAACAAAAAATTGTATGGGGTTAAGCTTTAAAGAACCTCAAACATTAAAAGAAGTTCACTGGCAGTGGGCACTGTTATCTGGAGACTGATTTAGGCAGTAAAATATGTTGTATTCTTGACCAGTTCTACCTATCAGAAATGCTGTCCTGGTATTCAGGATGCACTCTGTATGTCCTGGTATCACTCCTGGATCCAGCTCTGAACAGTGACTGCATAGGGCAGGGAATTTGCTCTACACTCTGTGCTTTCCATTCCCTACCACTCATATGGTTCTTTCACTAAGATGCTATGGTGTGGTCTTTACATTGACAGGAGAGTTGTACTTACAGCACATCCAGCATCCAATTTAGTCAGCTGGAGGGCTAAAGTACTGACCCTTTTTTCAAAACAGACAGGAGTGTTTCAGGGCAGATGACCATATGGTCCACCAAAGCCAATTCTTGTAAGGCTTTAAAAATAATCAGCCACTACTCTATTGTTCAAATCTAATTAGTGACAGCACCTTTCCAACCTTCCTTGGAAATTGTGTACATTCATCTTACAGGCACTCTTTTTACACATCTAGTACTAACTTTGAGTATTTGTTTTGCATGACAATCACTTTTTAAAGCAGACAGTCTGTCTACACAATGTAATGTGTTTGCTACCAGGAAAGGGAGTGCCAGGCTATGACCCCTTGTTCACAAATTAGATATTATCTTAAACATCTTACTGCATCAATCTGTTGCCTTTCTTCTCCTAGAGCTCCTTTACCTCTTGCAGTCTCTCTATTCACTAAGCCAGAGGCCACCTTAGGCAAATCTTTTTCCTTGAGTCATGCTCTCTGAACTACATATTAGCAGAGGTTTCCACCCCACCAGTCCTTCCTTAATGAGTAAAGGTGGGGAGCTAAGCACTACTTAGCTAATATGCTTTGTGATCTTGTCAAACCTTGTGATGGGATAACTAACACGGTGTTTTTTCACACATCAATATTAAGTATTACATGTAAAAAATAAAGTTAAAACAGAAAAGTCTAATTCTAATCTCCCAGCAGCAGAAAATTCAGTATGAAAGCTCAATGTTTCTTTTGAGTTTACAAAATTTTACTCATGAATTCCTGGTTTTCCAATATGTGTGGTAACATCTAACGAACCCTATCACATTTGCAATGAGGTCAGGTGAAGTTTAGCCCCATCTGAAGGTGCTAAAGGCAGTCCTGGTAGATATAAAATCATACAGTTTTGGCAAGACTGCCTACTAATAAATTCCTAGGAATAAGAGAGTGAGAACTTAATAATATAGGTTTTTTTCTTGTTTTAACTTACTTAAATTCACTGTATTATACAAAAGAGATTTGAGAACCTTCACGGCATTAATTAAAAAAGGTTAGTAACTTCACAGAGACTGAACTTCAGAAAGCTCACTGCTTTGAAAGATTCTATCAGTATAAAAATAAATTCTTTATACTTAAAATGGAGAGCATAATAAAATCCAGAAGGATATTGCCTTGCCTCGGGCAACTGTAAGTGGTAATCTTCTGTTGATTCTTTTGGTGCCAGTATTTCACTTGGGGACTCAATGATAAGGAGTGGGAAGTAAATTATTTGTTTTATCCCAGAGGAGGTTCTGAGATATTTTTTTTTTCCTTGTGCAGAGTAGGGAAAGAACACTGACATCCTGAAAGTTTTCAAGGAATGGTAATCTGAAAATTATGGGTAATTTAGTTTTAAGTACCTTTGTCATGATTTAATCTCATCTAGAAACTAGAGCTCCACACAGCCACTTGGAGATCCCTCCCCTCAGCGGGTGGGTGGAGAGAACTGGAAGAGTAAAAGTGAGAAAATGTTTGGATTGAGACAAAGACAGCTTAACAGGTAAAGCAAAAGCCCCTCACACAAAAAAAGCAAAGCAAAGCAAACCAAGGAATTAATTCACTGCTTCCCATGAGCAGGCAGGTATTCAGCCACCACTGGGACAGCAGGGCATAATGGTGACTTGGGAAGACAAATGCCACCCCTCCAAACATCCTCCCCTTTCTTCTTATTCCCCCTGCTTTGTATGCTGAGCACAAGACCATGTAGTGTCAAATATCCCTTTGGCCAGTTGGGCTCAGTTGTCCCAGCTGTGTCCCACTCCAACTTCTCGTGCACCCCCAGCCTACTCACTGCTGGGATGGTGTGAGAAGCTGAAAAGACCTTGATGCTGTGTGAGCATTGCTCAGCAATGATAAAAAAAAATACCTGCAGGGTATCAACCCTGTTCCTGGCACAAATCCAAAACATAGACCTCTACCATCTGCTATGAAGAAAATTAACTCTATCTCAGCACACCTTTTTTAGAGGAAAATAATAGGAATTATTGAACAGAAGTGTTGCAAACTGGAAAAATTCCCAGATGCCACTTTTTAAATTTTTGTGCTTTAAAACCTGTGTAAGGGAAATCACCTATTAAATAAAGAGGTTTATCAAAAATTCTCAATGAAAATTCAGACGCAAGTAATTATGCACAGAATTGTTTACACCAGAGACAACCTCTGGAGGTCATATGGTAAAATACCCCTACTCAAGCCTACTCTGGCCACCCAGATTATGTTGCCCAGGACAGGTGGCTTTTGACTAGCTCAAAGGATGAACGCTCCACAGACTCTTTGGGCAACCTGTACCAGGGTTCAATTCCTGCCAGTAAAAAATTGCTTCATGGTGATGAGATGGAGCTTTCTGTATTTCAGTCTGTGTCCACTGCCTCTGGTCCTGCTACTGGGCACCACTGAAATGAGCCTGGTGTCATCCTTTTTGCACCCTCCAGGTATTTGTACACATTGATGAGATCCTCCCTGAGTCTTCCTTTCTCTGGCTGAGCAGTCACAGCTCTCCCAGCCTTTACCCACAGAAGAGGTGGTCCAGTCCCCTCATCATCTTAGCAGTGGCATTTTTCTGGGCTGTCCCTAGTAGCATCACATCTCTCCTGTACTGGGGAGCCCCCAGAACTGAACACAGGACTCCAGGTGTGGCCTCACCAGTACTAAGTAGATGGGGAGCATCACCTCCCTTCACCTGCTGGCAACACTCCTTCTAATGCAGTCCAAGGTATCATCACCCCTTTGTGGCAGGGGAACATTGCTAGCTCATGTTCAACATGGTGTCCACCAGGATTCCCATGGGACTTTTCCTGCAAAGATGCTTTCCAGTTTCTCAGCCCCCAGGGTGTACTGGTGCTTGAGGTTGTTCCTCTCTACGTGCATGTAGCACTGGGCACTTCCCATTGCTGAACTTCATGAAGGTTCCTGCCAGCCCACTTGTCCAGCTTTTTGAGATCCTTCTGGATGGCAGGATGGCCCTCTGGTGTATCCAGTCAGTCCTCCCAGTTTGGTGTAATCAGCAAACTTGCTGAGGGTGCAGAGCCTCATCATCCAGATTATTAATGAAGATGTGTAAGAGGACAGGTCCCAGTATTAACCCCTGCAGTACACAGCTACTTACTGACTTGGACTTTGTGCACTGATCATCACTCCTTGGCTGGTCAGCCAGTTTTCTGTCCACCTCTCTGTCTCCTCATCCACCCCATACTTTATCAGCTTCTCTTTGATGATCCTATGGGACACAGTGTCAAAAGCCCTATTGAATTCTAGACAGACAATATCCACTGCTCTCCTCTCACCCACCAAGACAGTCACTTTTACTTTTTAAGAGTGGAGAAGTGGCATCTGTGAAAGGATAACAAAGACTGACATTGTGTGATGCAGACTGAAAGGTATGTGGATGGTATTTCTGAAGTCCCACAGTATTCTTTAATATACTTCTATATAAATAAGATAGATTGTGTGACGTTTATATGTTAACTTAGCAGTCTTGTCTGAATATGAAAAAAGAACAAATAAACAAAGAAATTAAATATGCTGCAGGCCAGCTGGCATAACCTGTTTATGAGCTGTTCTTCACTGGATTCCTATCTCCACTATAAGCCTTCATTCTGATCAGTCAGTCCAGTGATGCTGCAGCTACTCACCTGTAAAGCAGAGGTGATGCTGCTTCTTTTGCCTGTCCCTCCTATCCAGATTGCAGGCTGTGTGTAGGCTTGCTGCACCAGGTGGAATCCAGGTCTTCCTGCATTGTCTTTCAGCTTGGTGTTTAGGCTAAATGTGTCTCCATCAAATGTCAGAGACCTCTCCGCCTTGTTCAGAGATGGGTAATGCCAAGGTTTAGAGGGATGGCTGAGGTAGATATCTGGACCACCCCACCCATGTTCTTCATGGGCAGTAGAACTAGGTCACAAGCCTAATTTACCATGTGAGTCAAGAAAGGCAGACAATAAACACAACAGCTTTTGGGTTTGCTTTGAGATCTTCTAGATATTCAGATGTTGCTTCTGGTATTGTGGGCACTTGCAGAAAACCTCTGAGAAAAGTCAGGTTGGCAGCTGCTGCTGGGTAGGGAGAGCTAGAGGAGTCATAGTCTCCTGGCAAGCCCTAGAAGCATCTCATGAGCTCTTTCACTTGTTCTTGATTCAGGGATGCATTGAAGTTTTGAATTGAGCTGCTCCCTCACAGAGCAGAGCAAAGAACCCTCTGATTTCAGCCTGGAGAAGAGGAGGCTCAGAGGAGACCTCATCACTCTCTAAAACTCCCTGAAAGGAGGCTGTAGCCAGGTGGGGGTTGGTCTCTTTTCCCAGGCACCTCTCAGCAAGACAAGAGGGCATGGTCTTAAGTTGTGCCAGGGGAGGTTTAGGTTGGATATTAGAAAGAATTTCTTCACCGAGAGGGTGATCAGGCATTGGAATGGGCTGCCCAGGGAAGTAGTGGATTCTCTGTCCCTGGAGATATTTAAAAAGAGACTGGATGTGGCACTCAGTGCCATGGGCTGGTAACCGCAGCGGTGGGTCAGGGGTTGGACTTGATGATCTCAGAGGTCCCTTCCAACCCAGACAATTCTATGATTCTATTCTATGAGCTATGAAGTGGAAAGCTGAAGTAAAGGCCCACTTCAGGGCATATAACTTTTGTCCATCATTGTCTTTCACAGAAGCAGTAATGGCCATTGCTCATTAGGTAGGCTGATTTTTTTTCTCCATTTTTTGCCTTCACAATGATGTATGAAAACTGCTTACAAAACATGCCTCTTGGTTAACACTGCAAACAGGTAACTTTTTTCTGTAAGTAAAAAAGCTTTGAAGCTGTATTTGCATTAGTCATTTCAAACTCCTGCATGTAGCAGTTCAACAGATTTAGCATGTCTGTCACAAAAATACTTCTTTCAGTGCTGTGCTGCCTAACATCACTCTCTAGAAGTTGAGATGAAGTGAGTGTGTGTTCTCCTATAGGGAAAGCAAGACTATTTCTTACCTACACCTTCCTCAAAAATCACCTTCCTCCACTTCTTCTACTGGCTAATGCACTTTGTTCTACTGTTTCTAAGTTCCCTGCATGTGTTGCTCTTCTGAAGGGTTTCAGCAGCTGAGTTAAGGAGCTTGATCAGCAAGAAGTTCCCAAATTCACTGAAGAAACCCAAATGTTAACATTATTCCCCACAAAGATATGGACGTTTTTTCCCTGTAAAGATTTATGTGTCTGTCTTTGTTGATGAGACAGTTTTATAATCAACAGTGCCTACCATGGAACCCCCTTTGTCTCTTCAAATCCAGATATGTATGTTTTCATGGATCTGATCTGATAAGTCCTTCTAGTTGGCTGGTTAGGGGCAGATCTCAACAGCTGATCAAACCTGAGACAATGAAAACAGCTGAAGGGCTTCCAGCCTGATATGACAGCTGCTGTGGTTACAAGCACTGTCCAAAGAGGAGTTAATTCCTTTGTTTTTCTATAATTAAATAGTTTGTATTTAATGTAGATCTGGCTATATCCAAGAGTTTGATCTCATGATAAAGCCTCAATCCCCTGCTCTGTTGTACGCTCAGACTTCAGCAAGGAATGTGAGTAGGGATCACTGCACCTGAGTCTGTATTCTGCACAGGCTTCTACCATCATATGACCATCTCTATTCTGGGTCCTGACCAGTTCTATGGCCGTAGATTGTCTGTGACCATAATCTTCCAGGCAGCTCCACCTGAGCCAGCTGAAAGTGAAAGTAAGGGTCTCACTGAATTTCCATGTGCAAGAACTTATGTGGACATTGGAAAGAGCCAGCTGCAAAGTGAAAAGTAATTCTGTCAGCTACAATGTGGTTTGTTAGCCAAAATATAAGCACGAAAGGTCCCTTCAGATACCCTCATGTGCTGTTTGCCAGTGTTTGCTGATGACTGGGAGATGTGACAGATGGCTTCATTGTAAGTCATATGTTCTGTAGAGGCAGATAGGTATTGGTTGGGATATCCCAACAGCAAATAAAATCCCAGATACTTTCATCTATGCAGATATATCATTTGCTCAGAAGCAAATAGGAACAAGACTAGGAAAACCTCTTAACCCTGATGTGAGCAGCAGAAAATCATTCAAGAGAATAGCAGAGGATGGCAGCATCTGACTTGCTGGTACAAGAAAAGGCTTCTGTGTTGCACCTTCCCTGACCTTCCTTGTTTCCAGAAGGGGAATAAAGTCTAATGTTCACTCCACCTGTCAGTATGACCAATAAGCTTCACTGTCACAGAAATAATAGGAATGAAAAAAAAAAAGTGCTGGTTTAGGTGTATCAGTCATTTTTAATAGAATCTGTCACACAAGTACTTACCAATGCGAACAGAGGCTGGGTTAGGTGTTCCTACATTTGTTTTTGTGCCCAGGTACTGAAATGACTGTGAAAAAAAAGATCATATTGGTTTGGGTTTCAACAAGATGAGCCCAATTTTTTATCATCAATGACACCCAAGGAGATTGCAGAAATCCCGGAGACTCTAATATAGGCAGTGATAACCCCTCAACTTTGCTATGACAATCAAATAAAGTGAAAACAGAAGGGCATGGGGGATCAGTCAGCGTATGAGCAGATACCACTCTTGAAATCACCAAGCATACTGAAAAATGTTCAAGGTACCTAGAGAATGCATGAAAGATGAATGGGTTTAAAGTAATTACAGTTTTTTGAATAAACTTTCCAGGTATTTTAATAACATTCTCTTTATATGCTGCTCCTATTTCAACTGCTAGGTGAACAAGGATAATTTTTTTTAACTCCACAAACTTACTAACTTGAGAAAAAGTCCACCTGAAAGCAAAAAAGCAGACTTTGAAACCTTCTTCAATAAGCAATGTGAATTTTTGTTTGTATTTTTTCCTTTTGAAGTTTTAGTTGAATTAAAGATGGATTCTGAGAATGTTGACAGTTCTTCTTCCAGAAAGGAGCTTTTCTGTCTGGTTCTCTTTTAATGTCATTTAGTCCTCTGGTTTTTTTTAACAATGCAGAAGAAACCACTAATTCATCCATTATTTATTTCCTTTTTGCTTTGCTATGTTTTGCTTTGTTCTTTTCAGTCATTGTGTTTTAATGCATTATTGCAAAATTTTTCAATTTTTTACTTCTCATATCTCTTTGGCATGGCAGTAAATGAGGTTCTTCTTAATATTTAAACATCCTTTTTTATTTATTCATTTTTTAACATAATACTCAAAAATCTCAGCATGTGTAATAATACTTTACCTTCTGCATAATGTAAAAAGTCCTGCTGAGGTGACTTGGGAACTTGGAATGATACCTCACAAATGTCTCATTTCAAGGAGCTTTTCTTATTGAGACAAATGTTTCATTTCAAGAAGCATTACTCATTGTAGTCTTCTTGTCAGTTCCATTGCACATGTTTGCTCTTTCTGGCATATATTGATCAAAATCATTTACATTAGAAATTCCAGAGCATGGAACTGAGGTTGCATAAAGCAGCATTGCTTTTAAAGAAATGGCAATTTAATTTATTTAAATTATTTTCTTTGTCTTTCAGTCAGGACTATTGCTGTAAACTCTTCCAGTTGAATCTGCTTTCAGTGCTTAACCCAGGAAATGCAAGAGATATTTCTAGTGCTTCCTCCTGAATTTTCTGATCTTTCTCCAAAGCTCTAGTCTTTTAATTTACAAATGCAATTCAGTACTTTAATAACAAAAGGTGAAATTACTGTTGTGATTATTCCTAAAATGAATTGTCTGATCTGTAAACTAAGAATTTAGGAAACACATGAAGAAAACAAAACATACTCAAATATGTCTAGTCAGTGCGTCAAACAGTCTTAAAACTCTACCTGGCAGTTTTGCTATAAAAACAGCTCTGCCTTTGGAGTATGAATTTACTCCCATTTTTAACTACAAGCACTAGCTCTGTGTACATCACACAACTGGGGCACTATATATTTAAAAGAAGGCAATTTAGAAAGCAGATCAGGAAAATGACTATGTGATGCCTTTATTTTAATAAACATAAGCCATCTGCTCAGTGCCCATGAACAGACCCAGGGCAAAAATTTTTTTCTTGAAAGAACCTTTTTCCAGCAGTTACTGGAAGCTCAATTCACATTTACATTGTACCTATTTTAAAGAAATTAAAGATTTAACTCTCTGAAATATATTTTGACAAGAATGAATATTTGCAGTTATGAGTAGCATAAAACAAGTAGTTTAAATGATCTAATAAGAACTCATACTTCACATTTTAGGTTTTTAAAAATATGAAATAAGATGATAACTCTTGTGATGCTACAGGACATGAATTCAGTGGTGTGTGTCTGTCCAGCTAATTGGAGAAATCCATTTACCACCACAGTCACACAGAGTGAAAAATATCTATCAAGAAAATGTTTTATCATTGCAAAATACTTCTACTTCTCCTTGGTTTTTCTTTCTGGGACATGAGCTAACATGACTTAAAAAAGAGTCTGTCCATTTTAATGTTAAATTAGTGCAGTAATGATGCTTTTGAGACTCCAGAAGCATCTGCCTTCTCTCTATCCCAGGGCCACACCTGCTGCTCTACTGATAGGTAATGAGACTGCCTAACTCAAATGCTGCAATTCCAGGGCTGCTGCGGTGGGAAGCCACTTCTGGATATCATTCAGTCCAGCCCCTTTCTTAGAGCAGGGTCAACTAAAACAGCTTGGTCACACCTGTGTGGAGCCAGGTTTTGGAGGCTGCACAACCTGCCTGGGCAATCTTCCCCAGTGTCTGAGCACCCTTTCAGTAGAACGTTCATTGCTTTTGTTTAAATGGAATTTCCCCTATTTCAATGCATGCTCACTGCCTCTTGTCTTGTATTACTGGGCACTACTGAAAGGACTCTGGATCAGTTGTAGGTCTCTCTTATCAGGTAATTATATATACTGTTAAGGTCCCCCTTGGACACTTACCTTCTCCAGGCTGAGCACTCCTGGTGCTCGCAGTCTCTTCTCATGTGAAAGGTGCTTCAAGCCCTTTATCATCTCTGTGATGGACTTGCACCTGTATCTCGCTGTCTCTCCTCTGCTGGGAAGCAGAGCACCAGACTAGATCCAGTGCTCTCTTCTTGTCCCCTGAGCCAGTCAAGGTTATCAAGTTGGACAGTTATGATTATCTCTTCTGAAATCCATACTGAATACTTAAAATCACCTTATTTTCCATAATGTTTGGAAACAGTTACCAGGATTACTTGTTCCATCACATTCCCAGGAACTGATTCAAACCTGACCAGCCTGTTGTTCCACAGATCCTTCTCTTGACAGTAAAAATGACATGTGCTTTCTTTCAATCCCTTGTGATAGTTGCCCCAGCCTTTCAAAGGTCATTTAAAGTGGCCTTGGAATGTCATGGGCCAGCATTTTCAGCAGGGTTTCTTCCATCTGCCTGAGGAAAACTTCATCTGCTACTTTTTCATGATCAGGCAGTTTGATGATGGTGACAGTGTGAATGTGTGGATGCTGTCTTCGCAGATGAGTTACTTGGAGCCCCTGTCCAATGTGGGACATCATCCCACCATCCTCTGAAACATTTTAGTGCAAGTGCAGATAGACACAGCTCACTGCTGCAGATGGTAAAGATTGTATTTTATTTTAAACAAGTTCCTCTCCTCTTTCAATAGAGGATTTTCCTGTATTTTTCCCCTGCTCTGTCATGACTTATTATACACCTCACACAGGTAGAGCACTGAGAAAGGCCTTCTGTTAATCCCTTCAACAATAACAGTCACACCCTTGCATTAGAGATGTGATGGCACTTTGTACTTTGTTTCTCCAGTTGTTTGCTTTTTATATCTGGGTGATGTACATGGAGGTTCTCCCTGGGTGAAGGACAGCACCAGCCTACATGTTATAAAGACCAGGTAAGGTTCTTTTATAGGAAATTAAAACCACAAACACAATGCCTGAGCCTTTGATTAACTAACTGAAGGAGTGGAAGTAAACAGATCCCAGCAAAAAATACTTCCACAGCAGCCAAGCTAGTCACAAATTGCTCTGTTTCAGCTTCCTGGGCTAGGACCATTAGAAAGTTTCTATAGCACCTGGAAAGTCTATTTTCCATATATATATAATATCCTGGGCTGCATCAAAAGAAGTGTGGCCAGCAGATAGAGGCAATTCTCCCACTTTATTCTGCTCCTGTAAGACTTCACCTGGAGTACTGCATCTAGATCTGGAGTCCTCAGCACAGGAAGGACATGGACCCAATGGAGCAGTTCCAGAGGAAATTTACTATGAAATTTATCAGGGGCTGGAACACCTCTGACAAAGACAGACTGAGGGAGCTGGGGTTGTTCAGCCTGGAGAAGAGAAGGCTCTGGGGAGACCTAATTGCAACCTCCCATTATCTGAAGGGGTCCTACAGGAAGGCTACAGATGGACTTTTTATAAGGGCTTGTAGTGACAAGATGAGAGGTAATAGCTTTAAATTAGAGAAGAGTAGAAGTAGTTTGGATGTTAGGAAAAAGTTCTTTACCACGAGGATAGTGGGAAAATGGAACAGGTTGGCAAGGGAGGTAGTTGAGGCCTCATCCCTGGAGATTTTCAGGGTGAGGCTTAACACAGCTCTGAGCAACCTGATCTAGTTGAGGGTGTCCCTGCTTACTGCAGGGGAATAGATGACTTTAGAAGTTCCTTCCAACCCAAATCATTCTACAATTATATTTGTGTATTTATATATATACATACATAATTTTTGGCTATTAAAAATTAACTTCAGCAACATCATCAGCTAGCAGCCCTTCCCCTAGGGAAAGAAGAAGTCTTTAGGCCTAGTAAATTTGTAGACTGTGATTTGTATCAGTCAGCTGACAAAGCCTTTGTATGTTGTTTGTTTGAGATACAGAAGTGCCCCTTAAGTACATGTGCCACTAGTTACCAAAAGCTACACATTGTCCATATAGCAACCCACATCAATAAGATGCTTTTTGGCATTTAAAAGTAAATTTAGCATTGTCAATTAGTCAGTCATGCCATAGCCTTATACAATATTATAGTACTAATCACTCTTGGAAGGCCTTGACATGTTTTATAATTGAACTGCCAGGCTTGCATTTTACTGCTATTAATTCATATCTAAGTATGACTTGTTAACCACTTTAAGTTGATTTCTTTTGAAGGCTGGTAGGAAGTATGGAGTCCTGATTCCCATCTTGGTATGTAGTTACAGAATTCCAGCCGAGAACTGGAAGGATAAAGGATTTTTCTCTTGTTTTGTGAATTAAATGAAAGGCTGAGAATGGCTCACCTGTGGATGCACTGCTTAAGGAGGGACAGCTTAAGGGGTACTTTCTGCCTGTTTCCTTTCACTCTCCCACCTGTCTACCATCACATGTGTCTTTCTTCTTGTCAAAGACTCCAGTCTTACATTTTGGGGGCAGGGATCCTATTCAATCTTTTGAGTTCTAAGTTACATGGTAAAAAACCTAACGCCCAAGCATCCCCTACTTCATTTTCCTTCCCTATTCATTAGCTTGAGGGATTTAGCATCTACAAGAAGGGGAGATAATTTCTAATGTCCATTACTGAGTAAAATTACACCAGCTTCAACAAACCTCTGCATTCACAGCATCATAGTACATATCCCTGTGAAGCACAGTCTTCATGTGAAGTTCCATGTCATTAGGATAGTTTTATATCAACACACAAAGACACATAACCACACTTTTGACAGCTCTCTGCCATGCCTGTATGGACTTACTTTCTGAAATGAGATGAAGCTGCTTGAATTGAAATCTGTAATGTCATGCATGGCACCAAATGAAGTTATAAAGTGGTTCTATATGCAGCTGAGACAAAACAGTTTAGGGAGATACTGTTTTCATGGGGCTTTATATCCAGAACTCTTAGGTACCTAAAGCAGCAATGCCTGTAAGCTTTGCAGAGGACTAGGAGAGGGTTCAGTTCAATTATGTGACCCATTCAATATGACCATCAGGCTGGGAGGTAACTGTTCCTCATGCCTTGCTCAGTGTGGTTCCAGCTCCCAGTAGAACCAATCTATTGTTTATCCTTGCTGGACACATTTGAGACCTGGCACATTTGGAGTTTTCATGCTTTGATTTACACGGAATCAGGTAGCATTAGCTACTTCCATTTCTCTGTGCAGAGCATGTGAGCCATGAATAAACACTAAACCCTGCCACTAATCTGCAGCTGATTCCCTTCACTTTCAACACATCTGTAAGCTTCAGAGGAGTGGGCCTTGGAATGAATTTTGACCTGTTACACCTTTGTACTATGTAGTATTGGACACTCTACTTCCTCCCATAGGCCTGCTTAAATTTATGCTCCTGAGCTGTCACTCATTGATGGTCTGCAGTTCCCAGCTATGAGCAGGGTAAATCTGTTCTTATTCCAGTCCATAAGTGCCCACTTTATGAAGAGAAAATGGACTGCTGTTGTTGGAACGTTAAAGCATAAAATGTAGTTGATTTAAGGTGGCTATTTTTGAATAAGGTGAAAAATTTATTGTCCAAAAGGACTTCTCACATTTGATCTTCAGTAGAACAAAATTAGTCTACCAGTCTTAATTGATAAGCTCTTGTTCTGCTGGAAAATTCCCTGTTTATCACTGGGCAGTGGTCTGCCAAATGATGCAAAGATAACAGTAGGGATGATGACATTTTCTAATGTGTTTAAACCTTATTCTTCAAAACCCATCCAGAAATGGGACTATTTTTCATCAGAGGTCCCAGACAGGTATCTGTTTGTTAAAATGATAGTGTTCTTTTTCAGCTTTCAGAACATCTGTCCTGTGTTTCAGCTGCCACTTTTGCAGGGTGCAAATAACAGCAGGTGCACAGACAGAGCTATTAAAAATGTAAGAGCTATTCCAGTAAATCAGTTAGTTTGCAGTAAATCAGTTAGTTTACCATTACTGAAGTTCTGTATGAAGTGAGTTTTGCTGTTGGCAGAACACAATTTTGTAATAAATAATACAAAATATTCTCTGTTTTTTAAAAGGGATTTTGTAGAGAGACTTCAACAACAAATGATTTAATGGGATGTGTGATGATCAATGGAGCCTCCTTGTTGTATCTCAGAACACTGAAAAACCTGGTGTACCTGAAATCCTTGAATGACCTCTGTCTTTTAAAAGATTGAAGCAGCTAACACTTTCTCTTTTCTCTTTTTTAAAAAGGCGAAACCTGAACTTGGAAAGCTTATAAAGAGTTCAAAAGAGTGAATTATCTCTCTCTCCTGGAGGATGCAATAGCATCAAGTAAGATACATTATGGTCAGCAGAGGCACCTACCTAGATGGGCAGAGATGCTTTGGAAATTAGAGTGTACAGAGGAAATGAATCTTCACTGGAAAGGTAGACCATTGCAGAGAATTAGATGGGCACACAGGAGAGAGCATCTCAGAAATATATGTTCTCCATCAGACAGATTTCCTGTTTTGCAGAGAAAGACATAGGCAAAAGTGCATTTAGAGTAGGGGAAGGTGGAATGAAAGAAGACATGTGGTGTTATCCCATGTCTAGCCAACCCCCTCATCATAGCCTGCTGCCATCAGCAGACATACTGATATGTCCAAATCTCACAGATGTGGGCCTGCACTTCCATCAGATACTGAAGCTATGGTGTGTCCCACAGGTTGGGTCCACCCTAAATAAGTCACAATAAAGAAGCGCTTCCAGTCTTGTAACATTCTTGAAGTTCTCAGTCTCTCACATTCATCAGCTACCATTACATTATCTAACACAACTGGCTTCAACAACAATTTCATCAGTGCCAAATGCAAAACTAATATAAAAGCCCTACATTTGTTCTACTTGTACATCTAAGAAACACAGTAATTCTGTCAAGTTCCTTCCTCTTCCTTGCCTACTACTTCTTTAGTTTCTTGTCACTGCACAATTTGAAGATAAAGAAGGTGCTCTCTCATTCCAGACTAAAAAATTAATCAAAGCTTAAGGCCAGGGACCAGTCTCTGTAGAACCTCATTAGAAACACCTCCACTCACCCTCAGTCTGTTTACAGAAGTGAAAACAAATTTTGGCGACTGGCATGCAAAGCAAGTCCATAAAAGAACGGGTCTTAGAAGATCATGAGTGGGTAAGCTCAGCAGAAAAGTCTGCAGGAAAAACCCCACAGGACTAGAGAAAAGGAGTGATCAATAAAGAAAACTTCAATTCAGGCAATGAAACTTCATGTTCCTAAAGTGGAATTAAAACTCATGGAGTTGGATCAGATGACCTGGACAGTGTTCATCCTATACACAGGAGGAACTAGCATTGAAATTGATAAGTTTTATGTTTAAATGAGTCTAGCAAATTGAAAACTCGTGCCATATGTGCAGCAAATAGTAAATTCATGATCTACACTACCAGAAGGGGAAAAAGTGACTTGAGGAACAACAAGCCCATTAGTCTGAATTCAGTGGCATACACACTTAAAGAACAATTTTTAAAAGAAAGAATGCTTAAATACATGAAGATAAACTGATAAAATGCAACTTGGCGTCACCAAAAATAACTTGTGTCTGACTTACCTCACATTTTTCTTAATTGAGATAACAGATATTTTTTTTAGACAAGAAAAAAGTACATTTAATTTATCTGGATTTTATTTTACTTTTGATATTGTAACACAGAAGATGCTATTAGTTATGCTGAAGAAGATGCAAAACACTTGTCAGACGATAAAGCACAGACTGGAAGGCAGATAACAGTGTTGTAATGAAAGGGGAATCATCCAGATTGAATGGGATTATTAGTGCATCCTTCAAAGGCTGCTCTTGTGAATTATTCTCAATTTTTTCACTCATGTTAGCCCGAATAATTAATCCCCTACCCCTTGCATTTTGATGCTGTGTTATAGTACTAGTGGGAATTCCCCTTAAATGATCAAAAGAAATCTTGCAAAGTTTTGGGCTGGAGGGAGATCAGCACTTCATGACTGTTGATGGAAGAAATATTCATTGTATTCTGTGTATGATTTTGGCACCAAAAAATGGTAGTTTGTTAAGGAAATTAGGAGGCTTTGTCAATGCAGAGATAGATAAGGATATTTTATAGAAATATAAGGCAATCTTGAAGACTAGAATGATGGAAATACAGTAAAATATAATGATACATAATGAATAGCCATGACTTTAGGAATTCAGCTTTCTTCTTGCACAAAGGGGTCTCATCACTAGGAAACAGATGATGGGGAGAAAAACCAAGGTGACAGCCTCAAAATAAATCTTACTGACTATATATGACCCATCTGAGTGGAAAAAAAAAAGGACAAAATAAGCAAGTCTTTAATCTGAGGTATCTGTTTTTTCAGATTATTCTCTTAGGTTGACTACTATAAATTACAGCCTACTCTTCCATGGAGACATAAATCTCTGATTTTACTAAAATCCTTCTACCCTGACCTCAGGTTCTATCATGACAAGGTCAGCAAACCATCTTCTCTGAGCTAGAGGAAAGATCCCACACCTGACAACCCTGTAGCAGAAGACTGCAGTCTATGCCACTGTGTATTACCCAAAGGAGTGATAAACTGCCATTGAACTATAAAACACAGGAGACTGCAAAAATCATCTCTGAGGAGTTTACTCAGACAGCAGGAAACTGTGCTGGAGGCAAAAAGAAAAATATGAGTATCCAGGAAATATTAGTAAAAATCCCAGGTGCACAGCATGCCTCTGAATGTTCAGAGAATTGGCAAATATTGAATCCATCTCTAGCTGCTTATTGAGAGTGCTTTGCCAAGTCATAATGATTGAGGATGATTATTTGCTTTTCCCTTTTTCTTTTTTTTTTTTTTTTTTTAATATGTCTTTCCTCGTTACAGATGGTTAATTTTACTGAGGAAAAAATATCTCTAGAAATACAGTTCAGCTGTTCAGTAGGCTGCAAAGAGCAAAGAATAATCTAAGGGTAAGTTATCTTCTAGCAAGACTCCCACAAAGGACCCATCGGTTAGAAATGAGCATTATATCATACTTTCCAGGATATTCACAGGATTAAACCAACTGTGCATACAGTAAGCCCTGCAAGGGCACCAAGACCTGTTTGTTTTGGATGATTTTCAAAGACACAGCTATTGTTTACACTGTGCAGTGGCCCAAGGCTGCAGAAGAGGAAACTAAGTTGTAATGAGCAAGCTGGGGTGTGCAGAGCTCTGCGCTCCAGGAAACATCAGCTCTCCAGCTGGAATTGGAGGCACTGGGAACAACTCCAACTCTAAGGATGTTGATGCTGGAAGTGGGCTTTTATGTTGCAGGAAAAGAACCAAGAAGGACAAGAAAATGCTTCAAGGTGGTATGGTCAGGTAAGCCTCATTCTGACTCCACTTCAGCTGTGTTATTCAGCCCAGTTCTACTGACAATAATGGTGAAAACCTTGTGAAAACAAGACAATCAGAAGCAGATTTTGGCAGTAGAGAATACATTAACGGGAGGTCTGGTAAAATTCAGTATGTTGCAGAATCAATACACAAGTATTCGTCAGGATTGTTCAGAGATTCACTGCTGGCTGTGGCAGATAATTGGGGAGGTAAGCATGAGGTTAGAAAAACTTGCTCTTGCCCCCTGCCAGGTGAATGCAAGACAGGCACATGCATTGCTTTCCAACTCTCTTGTTCTTAGGCAGCCTAATTATCAAGTGGGGAGAAGGAGAAAGGAGAAAGTTGGGAGAAATAGTACTTCTCTGAAGCACTTGAGAAAGTTGAGTAGTGGGAATGAGTGCTGGAGATGTTCCGATATGTGGATGGTGTTTGTAGAAAGCAACTGTTCATTCTTATCTTAAAAAAAGAAAAGAAAAAAAAGTAAAATCTATGATAAATCCAAAAGTGGAGTTACAAAGCAGAGAAATGCAATGTTTCGCCAGACAAATAAGACCCCTAGGAAATGTGTATTGCTCTAAGCTAAAGAAAGCAGAGAATAAAACATGCATGCCACACCAGCTGTGGCCTGGCACAGTGTTGAAGCCAGAGGCAGGAGGCAGAGGTGAGGGCTGGCAGTGCAGGCTGAGCCCTGGCCATGGCTCCTGTCCCCTCCCCTCAGGGTGTCTGCCAGGGGAAGGCAGATGCAAGCTGGATCTGACCTTCGCTTGCTCCTCCTGCAGGAGGTAATAGACTCTTAAAAATGTTTTTATTTTCTATTAGTAAAAGAAAAAAAACCCAAAACCAAACCACAAAACCAGTAGTCAAGTTTCCATGTATATGTTTTGCCAGTCTGGGATTCTTTTCACAATGTAGGCACAAGGGTGGGAAATGGTGCAGTCTGTCCATGAGGCAGGTTCTATCCCTAGCTCTGCACCCTGACCTCTTGAAACCCCCGGGTCTCCCCTCTGCAGGTTTTACCACTCTACCAAAATGTGCCATGCATTGGTATGATTTCCTACCAGGAACCATTTTAAACAGAAACTAGCCATTGAATGCTGCAATGAGATAGTCGAGCTCTGTTTTAAATTGTATTTGTGTCTTTTCTTGCAGACAGAGGTGTGCTAGGCCTCTCCTCCTCCCAGTCCCTGTTCATATCTGAACATTGTTGTGCAATGCTTCAACAGGAAAAAATATGAGGAAACTTAAAGAGGGAAACCAGTGGGGAAGTGAGTGTCACAAGCGGTCGCTTTATCTGAGGCACTTTGGGAATAGAGGAGGTTTTAAAGACTATCACCTGATGTTGTCAGCTCTACCAAAACCCCAAAGGTTCAGTGATTTCAGTTTAGAGGATTGAGAAAGTAGAAACTGAAAAATTAAAACAAAGCAATACGGAGAAGCAACGATGCGACTGGAACCAGACAGGCAGCTGGAGGGATGCCCAGTCTCTCTGCAGCAGAATTGAAGTGGAGAGATTCCAGGTCTGCCTGAATCCTGCTCCTTCCCCCATGCAAAATATCACTGGTTTTAGCAAGGTTAGAAGACAGTCTTAGCAGATGTCGTGTCATCTAGGTCTTTGGAAAGACATTTAGCAGTACTTCTGACCAATCTTAAATGAAAGTTAACGTGGCTGGCCTTACTGCCCTGTGAACAAGGTGTGCGTTTCCCCCCCCTCAGCCTGCAGGGCATAAGACTTTACATATTCTCCTGCAAGAAAGCTGTGTTCAGAAAATCAAGTGAAATCAAGTGAATCATCACATCTTGGTGGGCTGTAGTAAACTTCTCATGAGTGATGTGTCTAGCCTCTTAACCTCCAAGACCTGAGAGACAGGGGTTGTTTCTATCTAAGTGCTGACCTTCACCTCTGCTTATGTTTGCAGTCATCTCTAACGAAAATGAATGTGCACCTGTGACTGGTTATTTCACTGGTTATTCTTGGCAAGTCCAAGGTCTTGAGCATGACAGTTGCTCTTTTGTGCTCCTATTTCATGCTTTGCTGCCTTTTCCGGCAGCTCTAAGATCCTAAGCCCACCTCAAGCCTTTTCTCTGGGAATTCTGTATGGAGATGAACATCCTGAGTGCCCTCGACTCACCACCTCTGCCACGAAGCTCAGCACAGGAGCTGCACACACTGGGAGCCAGAGCAGCCTGAAAGGTTCCCATATGTGGCTTTCTAATTGCAAACACAGAGTGTATCATTACTGAATTCACACATAGATTGCTAATAAACTCCCACACTCATCTCCTTGAAAAGATGTCATAACTTGTTTCATCATTTTCACTGTTGTCAGTGAATGCTCTCTATTTATGGGGAGCAGCTCAGGTTGACAGCATGAAGGCACCAGTCTGAAGGCTGATTACAGTAAGCACACTGAAATTATTGTCATATAAAACCAGGACTGGTTGAATATTTTCATTTTATAAAACTTTCTGGTTATAAATAGATATTTTCATCAAAACTGATCTTGCCAAGAGCATTTCTTTGTGGAGAATTAGGACAAAAAATTTATTGGAAACTCTTACATCAAGATGGCTATTTCTACTTGAAAGCAGAAACTGAGTTGCTGTAATGACTTTGGGAAGTATAAGGTGTTCATCATGCCCTCATAGTCCATGGTGAGCTGTGCCACCATTGCCATTTTTTCTCTCATCACGTCACTCTAGAATTAGTGCTTCTCAATCCACTTTCCCTCACCTCCCCAAAAAGTTGGGATCTGGTACACTGTGGGAAACCCAGCCTGGCCCAAGACTGACATGCAGAAGTGAATAAGGGCAAAGTCCTGGCTGCACATACCTTAGGAGACATTATGTCAACCCTCCTCATCTCAGGTTTGGAGGGCTTGAAAAGAAATATTTGGATTTTAGTTTTATGTTTTGGAAACATCTCTAACATTTTCATTAAAAAATGAAAAGGATTTTGTAAACTTCAATTACTTTTGAATTACTTATGAAAATCCATGTTTTTTGTTAGAGCAGAAATCTTTAAGGTTTTGAGCTAGCTACATAGTAGATGTATAGGTCTAATCCACACCTGTTTTTAAGAAAAGGTAATTTCAAGTCTATAGCTTTTGCTGTTTCCTGTGCAGCAGAGGTTCTGCAGAGTTTCACTTTTCAGCACACAGATGTCAGAAATAATGCATGCGTATGAAAACAGAGTTTTTTTCTTAAACAATAACTTTCAGTTAAAAACACTGTAGACAAAAAGATTAAGGGTTAAGGGCTAAAATTCTTGAATGCTGCTGGGACATCCTCTTGAGTACCTCTGTGCTGGCAGTCACTGAGCCTTTTTGTTAGACTGGGAATTTTTCATTAAATGCTTGTCCTTTTACTGTAAGAAAAAGATTCTCAACAAATGCCGAAGTATCCAAAGGGAGTTTTCTACTTAGATGGAAATATTTCTTTTTTCCTTAAGAAATCAAAGTGAAATATTACCTTGCTGCTCCAACCAAATCACAGTGGTTCATTTTTTTAAATAAAAAGGGAGCCATTTTGTTTTGTTCTCAGCACTGAAGTGCAGATGCCTCAAAGGAGGTGTAATTCAGATTTTCTTATGGGTGAACTACAACTTCCCCAAGACCCCCCTGGCTCTCTCCTCCCATTATACCTCCTGGTATTTCCCAGAAACCAAATGATTTGTCTGAACTCTGAAATTATGTTAGAATTTAGGAGCATTTTCATCCCACAGAAAGTTCTGGTAATTACCTCTGCATTTTATCTGGGATTAAAAAACAAACAAAAAAAACCTCCTGGAATTTCCCAAAGGACAGAAATAGTGATTTTCTGCTCATCTCAGTGGCCTCTCTGGCTACTGCTCAGTCCCTCATTCTTGTGAAATTGCTCCAAATAAAAGTGCTTTAGTGTGTGCTTTAGTGTGATCACCGCTTCAATTTGAATTCAATTGCACTTAGAATAAGTCTGGGAGAGCGTTTGGCAGATATGTAATGTGCTAAATGACACAAAATGTAATGATTATGATATGGCATGCATTAACTGAGAATTTGTGGTGTAAGGTAAAAAAAAGCAGCAGTCCTTAGAAACGAGTATTCCCAAAGAATAAATGGTAGGGAAGTGCCAGATAAGTGAGACATATCCTTTAAGTTTCTTTTAATGGTTATCCTTGGCTTTAAAAATAAAAATGCTCATTAATTACCTTTTCAAAGCACTTTAATAATGCCACTATTTAACGCGCACAGCAACCTGGTAGAGCAGCTGAGTTTTAGTACTGCCAATTTAAAGATAATTAAGGAGTTAAGTGTTAAAATGTCTTCATTTGGAGTGTCTTCTATGTTTTTAATGCCCATGTCAGTGGCTGGAGAGCCTCTGCACCTTCTGCTGGTCTCAGGCTGAGCTGTGGCACCTCAAAGCATTTTGCCCCCAAGGTCCCATGGTGAAAGCCTTTGTCCGTGGGCATCTCTAGTGTAAAAATGCTCCTGAAAACTCACCCTTTGACTGTGTTACTCCACTCAGAGTCAGGTACACTGGGCAAATGCAGAGTACAAAGTATCCTGACTTTCCACCCCAGCTGTTGTCCACATTTTCCAGCAGCCCGTTAAAATTAGCCCCATATTAAGACAGATGGAGAGCTAAGGTTTGTTTGTTTGGGTTTTTTGTTTTGTTTTGTTTTTTCTTTTTTGAGCAGGCATAATTTTGATGTGGAACTGCAGAAGAGCAGAGAAAATCAAATATTACCCCAAGCCACAGCTGCCTTTGGTAAGTATGGCAGGGGGGGCCTCATCATCTTGAGCACTGTGCAACACTTGGCCTCAGGTAGCAATCCTGAGGTCCCACGTTTCTTAGGATGCACTTCATCAACTTGAGATGTCTGATGTAACATGAGGGCTGTCTTATCACCCACCAAGCTGGGTAGAGGGTTTTTGCAGGCAGCTAGAGGCATGTGTTACACATACTGGAGTGTGACATAAGGGGTTTTGAGGCTGAAAACCTTCTGGGATAATGTTGGACAGCCATAGAGGGTGAGGTCTTGCTTAGAGTTGACCTGGTGTTTTTACAGCCCAGATAGACTTTTCTGAGGACAACAGAGACCAAGTTAACATGTTATGGTACTCCTTAACTTGCTTTCAAGGGGTGTGAGCATTACAGCAATCAACATCAGGAATCTGTGTTTTCCCTCCTGCAGATTCTGAGGCAGTTGCTGGTTCCAAAGTAGCAAAAAGAGGGATTAGTAAGAGAAGGAACATATTTTAAGTCAATGGACAAAGCAATTGCTCATCTGAATAGCAGAAGTTTCGCTTTGGAAGGCAACCAACCATTTGTCAAATCTGACTATTTCTTCAGTTAATAAAAAAATTAAGGGGACTGTTGGAACAGGAACATAGAAACTGTCCTGTTTAAAGTCTGTCATCTGGCCACCTGCCTCTGGCTATGACCAGCACCAAATACTTCAAATAAAACTGAAAGAAGCAGCTCAGTATGGGGTTCTGAAATAAATCGCAGGGCCAGTTTCTTCCTAAATTCAGCAGTCTGAAACTGTCTTATGCCTTGATTCTTTGTTACATATTTCTAGTGTTTCCAGCTCTCACAGTTTATGGTGTCCTTGAAGCCCTGACCATGCACTTCCGGTATTAAATCTCATGTTTCTTTAAAACCATTCAAAATATAAACAAAATAAAAAGAAGACAAAAGAGGAAAAAGACAGAAATTGACAGTCTTCCCATTTGTGGGGGATAACTTGTTGAATCTGACATGGGTTCAAGGCAAGACTGGACAAATGCGTAAGAAATAAGTGTATGTTACTAATTAGACAGAAACCACTTGCAGCACAGCAATTGTCTCTACTTGAAAACAGTTGGAGACTGGAAAAATAGGAGTGGAGAATGTTACATGTTCTTATCCTGCTCTTTCTCCTCCCTTTGGAAAAGCAGCTACTGGAGGCAGGACTAAGTGGATTTTGGTGTGATTAAGAATCCCAGAATTGTCATGGTTGGAAAAAACCTCTAAGATTACTGTGTCCAACTGTCAACACCTCCCCCAAGCTGAAAAAAGAAAAAAAATAATAAAAAAAAATCACCATACCCACTAAAGCATGTCCTGATGTGCCTCATCTTCATGCTTTTTAAATACCTCCAGGGATGGTGAGTCCTCCACCTCCCAGGGCAGCCTATTCCAGTGCCTGACTACCCTTTCAGTTAAGCAATTCTTCCTAATATCTAGACTGAACATCCCCTGGTGCAACTCCAGGCCATTTTCTCTAGTCCTATTATATTCTTGAGAGAGTAGGCCAGCACTCAACTCATTCAACCTCCTTTCAGGTAGTTGTAGAGAGCAATTAGGTCTCCCCTTGGACTCTTTCTCTCCAAACTAAACAATTCCAGTTCCCTCACAGGGATTTGTTGTCCAGACCCTTCACCAGCTCAGTTGCCCTTCTCTGAACTCGCTCCAGCCCCTCAATGTCTTTCTTGTAGTGAGAGGCCCAGAACTGAACACAGTACTCAAGGTGGGGTCTCATCAATGCCAGGTACAGGGGCACGATCAGCTTCCCTTCTCTCACTGGCCACACTGTTCCTGATACAGGCCAGGATGCTGTTGGCCTTCTTGGCCACTTGGGCACATTCTGGATCATATTCAGCTGGTTGTGAACCAGAACCCCCAGGTCCTTTTCTTTTCAGGAGCTTTCCAGACACTCTTCCTCATGACTGTAGAATTGCCTGGGGTTGTTCTGACCAAAATGCAGGACCTGGCACTTGTCCTTGTTAAATTTCATACAATTGGCCTCAGCCCATCTATTCAACCTGTCCAGATCCCTCAGCAGAGCCTTCCTTTCCTCAGACAGATCAGGAGCCCCCACCCAACTTGGTGTCACCTGGAAACTTGCTGAGGAAGCACTCAATCACCTCAACTAGATCATTGATGAAGATATTGAGCAAGACCAGCCCCAAAACTGAGACCTGGATAACACCACTGGTGACCAGCAGCCCACTGGATTTAACTTCATTAAGTTCCTTGCACTCGGCCATGTAGCCAGTTTTTAACCCAACAAAGAGAATATATGTCTTTGCCATGAGCTGCCAGCTGCTCTAGGAGAATGTTGTGGGAGATGGTGTCAAAAGCTTTACTAAAATCCAGGTAGAAAATGTCCACAGCCTTTCTTTCACGCTCTAGGTGGTCACCAGGTCATAGAATGAGATCAGGTTGGTCAAGAAGGACCTGCCTTTCCTGAACTCATGCTGGGTTGACTGGCTTGTCATACAGTAAATAACATTTACATTTTAAAAAATCCTACTCAAATTCATAAGACTAAATAAGAATATCCAATTTCATCTGTTTTATCCACAAGCTAGCTTTGATATATTATCTGGAAAAAATGTGGATTTTTTCCTCAACATTTAGGACAAAGCATGTCTCCAGGTGTTTTAATAGCCAATGTTGAAGTTCTAGATATTGTAGTTTTAGAATGGTAGCAAATTATACTATTTATTTAATTTTATACTAAATTAATTATATTAATATATTTTATTTTATACTAATTAATGTTATTTAATATGGGAAGAATGTGCTGCACTTTCATAAACAGTACCAGTGAGAGTTCTTTTTAAAAATATGAGGACAGTTTTATTTTAGCAACAATTCACAATAACTTTTTTTTTTTTTTTTTTAAAAATAGAGAAAAAAACCCATCCTATTGCCTGGCAGTGATTGCTTTGAATGCAAGAATGACACCACAGCATAAAGTTAGCTTCTTCCTCAGGAAACCAACTTCCCTATGGCCTCACTGGAATAAGAACTTGCTGGAACTGAATAGGCAATCAGTGCTGTGCTGCAATGAGGTCCTGGCTAAGGACAAACCCCTTGGAGAGAGACGAAAAGTGTGAGAGAGGAAATGAACCCCTTGGCTAATCATGATCCAAAAAGACGTGGGATTTGTGCATGCCAGCACAAATAATGTCCTTAAGGGCATAGATAGCATCTTTGGGGATGGTTTATTTTTATCTTGAAAACTTTAATGCAGATAATTAAGTTCAATTTTGACGTACAGCACAAGCAGGCAGAAGGCTGCTGTTGAAATTAATTACTCACTCTAGGAAGGGACAAGGTGTATTTGGGGATGCTCAAAATGAAAAAGGGGAAATTGCTGTCTGGAGATGATCAAAAGCAGGACATAACCTGAGCTCTGCATGGGATGCTACGGGTTTATATTTGTGTGATGATAACAAAGGACTAAAGCTAAGAAGGCAGCAAACTGCAGCTTGTGAGACTTTCTTTGCCCAGCATTCTGTGTGAAGGTGCAGACGTTTCATCACCTGAGAAGGTCTCATTTCATGGAATCTACACTGGATGAAGAAGTCTGTGTGTAGTGTCATCTAGTGTAGCACATTACAGATGGGACAGAATCCTATAGCATGATGGTATAAACAGTGGTAGAAAACACTAACTAGAAAGAACATAAACTCTTCAACAACTTCTGTAGGATCATATGATCAGCCCACACTCTGTAACCCACTGGCATGAGGGAGTCACAAGAATAAGCTGAGTCTGTCTCTCTTTGGTTGGCACAGAGCTAATTCTCCTTGGCTGGAAGTTAACAAAAAAACCCCAGTCCCTGCAGTGATGAAACCTACAGCTCTTCCCAGACACAGTTTGATTAAGTACCTTGCAAAAGAAGTGACAGGAAATTACAAAGGCAAAGGTGCTAAATTTTACAGCTTGGTGCACTCCCATTGGCATAAACCTGTCTACTGCAGTTCTGTGGAAAACAGTCCTTGCAGTCCTGTTGGCACAGCCAGGTGGCTCCAGGAGCCCTGCAGACGCTGCATCAGGGAAAAAGGCTGCCCCCATGCATGTTCTTGCTCTCCAGAACTAGCATATCCTTCAGGTTAGAAGGAGTGCTGCATTACTTGTTTATTTATTAATTTATTTCATTTTGTGTGTGTGTGTATAAATGTGCATATGAAAGAGAAGTGGGGGAGGAGGGGGAGGAAACTTCTCATTTGCTGTGTCTCTTATTTATAAACATTGTTACTATGGCTCTGAGAAGAATCCAACCATCATAGAGATGTCATTACTCCCCCGTGATAGAGCTTGCAAGAGATCAGCTTTCTGACTGAGTTATGTGTCAGGGTGGGAGGTAAAGGACCTACATATCAGTTCTGCCCATTAGAGAAGACAAATCACAGTGCTCAGGAGTCACTGCTCAACATGTGTCTGTGCACACTTTCCCAGGCTCTCCACCAGGGACACGCAAGCCCAGATTCAAGTCCACCACTGCTGGTTATGCTGGACTCCCAGGGCTACATCCCTCTTGTGAGATATCAGGCACACAACTCTTCATTTCATGGCTGGCTGTTTCTTAACTGAGAAAAAACAAGAGGAGAAAGTCTTCTTCCAGCTTTCTGCATCAGCATGGCATAGGGCTCATACCCAGAGAAGCGATGCAGGCGTTATTGGTGATGATCTGCTTCCACAGCTTTCTGACTCAAACAGGGCAGCTTAAGCTTCACAGGTCTGTTTGTGTCTGTGCTGTCTACATAGGAATCCATCCCTGAATTCTGTGACCCACTGGTACCTTCTACCATGTTTTCTCCGCTTGCATTTTGAGATTCAAATTGTAAGAGATACAAAGTGATGGGCAGAAGGCAAGCTAGGTTGCCATGAAAGTATAACCACTGTGAGAATTATTCAGGTGGTATTCTTGAAGGTACGCAGAGAAGGAGGAAAGAACAGCAGGAACTTAATGACACTTCTACAAGCCAGCATCCTTACCCAATGAATGAATGAGTGTCTGTGAGCACCAGTGGCAGCAGTTTATAAACACCAATAATTAACCCTGAGCCAGACCAGCCAGTGGCCTTCCCTTCCCTGCCGGTGACTCAGTGCAACAGGGGCTGCTTGTACGTGCTGGCTGGGTTCCTTATCTGAGCAAACACATGATGCACAGCCTCTTATCTTGCTGCCACTTTGCTTACCATCTGTGAGAATGCTGCTGTCCGCAAGCTTATCCCATCTCTTCCTCATTGTAGACTGCATATGACCAAAGGACCCCTATTACCACTGACGTTAAGGAAGAAAAAGGCACATAATGGACTTCATTTTGCATGGTTTTGTTAATAAGCCAGCTGTATTGGGAAATGTCATTTAGACCACAAATTTCAGAGACAAGGTATTTTCTTGTCTAATTGAAAGCATCAAAATCTGCCAAATCTAGCCACTAAAACTCTAGATGTAAATCCAAGCCATAAAGTTACCCAAACACTTAAAGCTTAAGTAACTTTGCAGTTAGATGTGCATAGATTTATTCCATATATGGCTCCCCTATGGGAGTTTCACAGCTAAATCCCTGTGCATCTTATATCTTATTGTAAATACGTACACTAATGAGGAATAGAAATGGCTTTCATAGCTGTGACTCAACAGTAATTTTTGTCTGCTTTACTTTTATTTTGTATTATAAAAATTCACCAATTGAATTATATTGAGCAATTGAAACTCTTGAGAAATTCCTACTACTTTGTTAGGCCCTCTAACAAGGATGAACTAGAGAAGAGATCTGCAAACAATGGTTTCATTTGCCCAGCCACTGTATCTCACCTACTGGCATATCAGTAATAGTCCATCTGCTGCTGACAGTCCGTTCCAAACATAGTAATAGGACAAATAATAGTATTACAGTAATGTAACACATCACAGCAAACCAGCCCATAAAGAACACAAAATGTTTGGCAGGATAGGTTTTGAAAACGCTTGATTTGTGGTGGGTTTTTTGTTTGTTTGGGGTTTTGTTTTGTTTTTTTAATTTTTTTCTTGCCAGTGTCATTATATTAGGAATGAAGCTTATGAAAATAATTGCTTGATGCTTGATCAGAAAAGTTAATATTTATTCAATGAGGTGGTTTATGTGGAGAAAGAAAGCCTGATGCAACAGGACACACATCTGTTATCAAAAGAGATTTTAAGTATTTTCATGGTGGTAAATATTCCCTGAGTATTACAACTGATTTTCCTCCTTTTTTTTTTTTTTTTTTTTTTTTTTTTTTTTTTTTTTTTTTTTTTTTCATATTGGTGTGATGAGATGGGGCACCACTGTGCCTTCCTATTCCACCCTATGGAAGTTTTCATTCCAAGATGCATTGAGAAACTTCTGCTCTCAAGCAAGCTCGACAGGTGTGTTTCTTCTAACTGGAGTGAGCCAGACTGAGCAGTGGCAGCTGGCAGAGCAAAAAGTATCAGGGTCACCTAAGCAGGAAGGACTGCAGAACCCCTAAAGAACATGATGAGATATGCTGAACCCTGTTCTGACCTGTATCCTCTCTATGGTTGAATAATTTGTCAGAAACATGAAGCTTTTAAGTACAGACTTAAGTGTCCATGTGAGTGCTCAAGGTTTTATTTATTTTATAAAGACTTACATCTGAAGAAGTATGCATATCTTACAACTTGTTTAGGCCTCTAAAGATATATTTGAGTTGTGCTTGTGGGTTTATTCCTTCAAGAAATTATGCTAATGGCATTCTGGATATAAGACAGTTTTGTGGTTAAAATGGAAACTTGGCACTATGTGCTTGATGGATACTCTTGTTTATGTGTAGCAGTCAAAACTTCTGTGTAAGTACTAAATCTTTAAATATTACTAAATTACCTCCAGTTACTATAACTTTCCAGTGATGGCTATTACACTATTCCTCATGTTTTAGTCCAGCTGAAAATGATTAGAAGACTCTGAAATTTTTGCTCTTCTTGAATGCCCTTTAGACAGTGTGAGAGGTGGTCAGACAGACACCAGTACCAGACATCTCATGGGGAAACTTGTGTCACATTAATAAATACAGACAGACAGAAACAAAATGGAAATTAAAGTGAGAGGGGAGAGGAGAGGGAAGGGCATGGGAGGAGAAAAGAGCGGGGAGGGAAAAGGGAAAGGGAAGGAATCCGGCACTGCAAATGTCTGTCCCTTCTGGTCAGGGTCACGGGCCTGAGAAGGAATGAAGCTGAGCCCCTGTGACCTGAAACATTGGATGAGACACTGCTGAATCATGCAGCAGTAGGGATTTAATGTGGGTTAGGCATGGGTGCACAACTGTGTTTCTGTGCAGATAGTCCATGCATGTGATACAGAGTCTGTGCCAGCTTCCTGCCAGGGCTGAAGGGACTGATGATACCTGCTCAGGAGCACAGCGTGGTAGGCTATGAAGCCTGCCTGTAAAAACATAACCTCTTGATAGTGTTTCAGCAGATTTGAGCTGGCAAGGTGAATTTATATTTGAACATATAAATCTGACAGATTTGAATCAGTGCTTTGCACTATGTGGCCACAGCATTTCTGCTCTTGTGTTAGCAGCCCTGAAGTCAGATGTGCTGTACACTCAAACTGTGGCTTGAACTGGCATGGAAAGAAAAGCCATTTAAGGTCACGGTTGTGGCAGACTGCTGGGTCTGACTTGAAGGGCTTGTGTAACTGCTCTGTAAGCTCTACTGGCTCCAAGCATTGTGGTGTCTGAGTCTGTCGCAGTATTTATTTCTGACAAGGAGAAAATAGCTAGAGAAGTACAAAGGGAACATGTTTCCACAGGTTGCCCTTGTTATACCAGAACTTTATCCGGCTATAGCATATGGTGAAGTTGTGGTTCCAGTGGGTTCTGCTCTCCAAGACCACATTTTATAAAGCCAAAACCTCTATTGCAGGCACACTTCTGTCTTAAAAAGGAAAGCATTATTCATTAAAATCAAACTCTCCGCTTCTGAGAATGAGTTTCCTGGGACTTAATTATATCAGGTTTAAGAGGACAACAGCCAAGGATGTTAGGCTTTCCCTCCCACGAGAATAAGTTCCATTTCCATAATTGGAAACTCCCTTTAAAAGTAAGAGCTGGGAGAAAGACTTTGGAATACTTCTTTCTCTGGTTGGGAATTAGAAATTAATAGATCTGAATCCTTGCATGAATACCAGTGAAAAATGGGTCATGAAGTTTATAAACTCCTGTACTATCTAGTAAGGGGAAAGCACACCAGCTCCTTAGGTTTCATCTAAATGCTCCAGGGCAGAGGTCTTCCAACCTAGAGAGACACTAGCCTGTCTTTGCAGAATGGAAACTTTAGAGTGACTAGGAAGAATAATAGCTGAAATATTTGAAGTTAGACTAATATACTAATATGCCATGATAGATATATTTTTGATAACATATTTTTTGATAACTGATGATGGGCTTGAGCACCCCCAGAGCCCTGGGCTAGTGAACCACGGCTATGTAAATTATAATCTCCCAATCCCCTTCTCTCTGGTGACCAAGGATAGGACCCAAGGGAATGGTAGGAAGATGTGCTGGGGGAAGTTTAGGTTAGATGTAAGGAATAGGTTTTTCACCCAGAGGGTGGTTGAGCAGTGGAACAGGCTCCCCAGGGAAGTGGTCACAGCACCGAACCTGCCTGAGTTCAGGAAGTGTTTGGATGATGCTCTCAGGCACATGGTGTGATTTTTGGGGTGCCCTACACAGGGACAGGAGTTGGACTTGATGATCCTGATGGGTCCCTTCCAACTCAGCAGATTCTATGATTTTCCATACAGAGATTTTTCCCCAGTTAATATCAGTGGTTTCAGTTTGCCATCTCTGCTCTACCGAAGACCCAAGGTTCAGATTGCATTGTCTGATATCCTTTCTCCCCTAGAGGAAGCAGACCTCTATTTTGAAAAGTGCCTTGCATGTATACAACTGTAGAATAGTTGCATATGTAGTGAAAAAAAATATCTTGAAGCATAATTATATACATATAATTTATAATTATGGCAGAAAATCACTGAAATGATTTGTCAGAAGTCTAGTGGGACAGGTCTGGCAGATGTCTTCTGGGAATTGAAAAAAAGAAACAAAAAACAAACCCATCATCAAACGCATTAATATTTGCACTTTCTTAATATCTGGAAATACGTGTCTTTCACTCCAGCATTTAGCACATTAATAGCATTCTGGAATGAGAATAGAAAACAATTATTCTTATGTAGTATGGCATTATGTCTTGAGGTGATCACATTTAAAAGAAACCATTTTACTTTGACTGTAGGCAGACACTGTCCAGAATATAAAAAATACAGAATATGAGTTTGTACATTTGACTAGCTCAGAGAACATTGCAGGTGGAACATAAATGTGCATGGAGAATGTCAACACTTCCTTCAGCTTTTGGATCTCAGTTTGCCTTGTGACTAAATCTCTGTCTAGGATGCTGAATGTGCCTGGAGCTCTCGGTGCTGAGAGCAATTTGTACAGCACAGCTTATGTCCATGACATGTACTCTCTTGTCCTCTAAAACTGCTTGTTTGAAGTGGTGCCTGGTTCTCAGCTGGGGACTTCTTGGAGGAGTACTGGCTGGTCCAAGCTTGAACTGGACAGGGACAGTACCAGGGACTGTTCTGCCCCAGCCTGGTAGAGGTGCTTGAGCCTCAGTGACCAGGGGCAGTCTTGCACTGTTTAATAAACTATCACAGCTTTAGCCTGGGTGTTTCACTGGGCCAGTCAGTGTTTATGGAGGGGGTTCATTGCAGGTTGTCTATGTTGCATAACACAGGATGCTTGAGATCCTGTGTCATACAGTTTCATAAGTGAAACCAAGAATTTATGGATGATTGCAATGTCTGGTGACATGGCTGGTTTTCAGAGCTATAGACACAACTGATATTTATGCTTACTTTGTTAGTTTCTGTATGTAAGCTCAGTAGTCCACAAGCTCCTTAAGGGAAAGACATTATGTCCTTGCCAATTCTCTCTAGAGGAAGGGTCAGAAAACACCTAGGACTGTTACTGTGACACTGACAGTACTTAGTATTGTCCTTTTGGTTTGGTACTTTGAAGGAGAAACTTTGAAGGAGGGAGTTATTACTACCCCTAAGAACTCACTGATCCCTGCCAAAGCTTGATCTTTGCCACTGCACTTCACAATAATTTTTATTTATGGATTTCAATTTCCAGATAGCCATCTAGTAAATGGCAGGGGTGCAGAAGCCTCAGAGAGTGAAAACTGCTGTCAGAGGAGCCACCCAGGGAGGTCTATAGATTGCTGTCAGGTTTCTCCTCCTGATAATGCAGAGACACTTAAGCAACTGGCATGGATCAATTCTGCCTTCCTTTTTCTAATTTTTTTAAGCTGTGATTTCTGCTACCTCACATGTGCTGAAGGAGTTAGCATGTGCTCAGTTCCATATTATCCTTCAGCTTGGAAAATCAAAAGATAAAGAGGATGTAGATCTGATTCTTATATAGGATCAGGTACTTCAAAGATGGTTAAGAAATTTCTTCTCCAAAAAAACCCCTTCTTTGTTCTTGTGTTAATAGAGAAAACATGCAGTACTAAGGCTTACCTCCTTTATTCACACAATTTCCATCTTGCTAGAAATCAAAGTAACACAGAGGAGGTGGAAGTTTGAAACTATCTATTTTCCTACCATTAGAAGATGTCTTTTGTATTCAGTTTCAACAGCTTTGAATGTGAAAAACAAAAGAAGCTATTTATAAAAAATTATTCCCTATTAAAGGCAATTATAAACCAATTAAACTCTCCAGAAACTTGCTTTTTACCTGTAAGTAACAACCCACCATGATCTCCCACAAAAAAAAACTTTAAAGCCTTTTAATATATTTATATATATATGCATGCACACTTCAAACTTTAAATGAATTTGCCCAGCTAACTAGTCCAGTGGATGCCTTAATTGTGATTTCAGTTGCAGTCACAACTTTAGTAACAGAGGAAAAGTGAACCAGTTCACTGAACTGCACAACAAAAGCCTAAACCATGCCTGGGGCGAAAGTAATTTACTTTATAACAATTTTTAAGTGTATGTGCTTGTGACAAAATTACCCATCTGCATTTTTCTGTCTGTGTCTTTCTCCTTGTGGATCCATTTTGAAAACTATTTTAACATAGATATGAATGTATTGTTTTTTGTGAAAACAATCATAACAGCAGTTCTGGTTATTTAGAGAAAATACTTTAGTCAGTAATACCGAAGCATTTGGTCAGTAATACCAAAGGAAGTTAACACAAAGCATAGCAAACACACCCTGGGTAGCATTTTCATTAAGTGTCAGGTAGTTCTGATGAACATCACCATGGATCAATAGAATCTAAACTAAGGATATGAAGCCCAGGAAGATCTCAGGAATCTTGAGCATACACCACATGTCATGGTCATATCACCTTTTCATTGAGAAAACATCTCCAAATGCTTACCTTCTGCTGTCACATGAAACCTGTTTGTCAGGGGAAGGGGGGAGACTATCACTCACCGTACTTATTTACCTGTTTATTTGTGTCTAGACTCTCCTAAAAAGTTTAAGGGGGATTCCCGAGTTCTCTGGATGTTTCCACTGTGCCAATATCAAGTAAATGCTATCACCAGGTTTTCCCAGTTTCAAAGTACTGCTCAAAAAAACAGAACAGTAATTTCTTTCTCGTGGGCACACAGTTTTCCATCTGATTTTGATGAGACTTGCATGGGCATATACCAATGGCATTTGGATGACACCTCAGAGATCCAGATATCCAGTTTCTGTTTGAACTTGTGGAGGGGTAATCATCTTCCTAGCTATTGCTCTGCAAAAGCATGACAGGTTATAAATGAGACACTGAAAATGAGGGAAGGATTTCCACGCAGTGGCTAATGTAAATACCCCCCTGCGTTAGCAAAACATGTCAGATAGGCAACCCAATTAAAGCAGGGCCTTATGAAAAATGCTGCACTTCCCTAGGTACCGTGTGTATTACACAGTTGTGCTACACACACATGGAAAATGCAGTTTTGCTGTGCTTGCTGCATGTGCATCACAAACTTGATTCAGCTGTCACGGAATTTATGGGACTTCTTCCTTAAGACAGCATTGAATTAAAGCAAGGTACAAAGTTGTGAGGAGAACAGATTCAAATCAATGACACAAACTACCTGCATCATGGCATTAAAGACATTGACTGAAGGAAAGGCTCATGCTGCAAGTCTCGACCTGACTCTAGATCCCTGCTGCTGCCTGAATATCAGGTTCTCCTGATATATTCTCCTTCTTCTCCTTCCCATTCTTTATAATGCTAGCAGTCTGATATTATTTTCTATGGGGATTTCTAGAGGAGATGTTATAAGCGTTTTGTCTGACATTTTTCTCTAAAGGCCAAGTCACACTGATGAGGGCTGTGTCTCTTTCTAGGGGAAGAAAATGTCTCATACCAAAAACGTTCACTCTGTGTTCCCCAGATATGGTTCTTTATGCAATGAAAGAGTTGGTGGATTTAGGCTGTGCTCATTCTTACCCTTGCACTGCTTATGCAGCAATGTCCAATAATTACTGCCTTTGTATTTGTTATTTTTGTTGTTTGCAAATGTTTTCTTACCCTGTATGGCTGCTGTCATGGTTTAACACTGGCCCGGCAATTAAACTGAATAGCAGATACTCTCTATTAATCCCCCTCTCCTCCCTGATAAGGAAAGGAAAGAGAATAAGGGAGAGAGGCTTATGGGTTGGGAACTAAACTACACAACTTTAATGAATCAGTAAGGACAAATAGGAAAAATTACTAAATACATACAAATATACAGGAAAAATTGATACCACGTACGTACCCCCTTCCCCCAATAACTCTCACGTCACCACGGAGGCTACAGGGCAGCCCTGGGAAAGTCCAGGCTGGACTCCTGGAGTCGGCAGCAGTCAGGACCTGGAGGCAGAAACACACAGATTCAGGCTGGCACGGATCAGGACCACAGGCAGATGAATGGACAGAATCCTCCCAGGATGCCGAAGTAAAACAGGGAACAAGCGAAGAAAGGGCAGGAAGGGCAGGAAGAGGTTTGACCCTTGTGATCCCTCAAATTTATACTGAGTATGACACGTATGGGATGGAATATTCTGTTTGGTCAATTCTGGCATCTATCTTGTCTGGTCCTCCGCAGAGGAGGGGTTCAGGTGGGACCTCTTTACTCCTTCTGGAGGGTAAAATGTTCCTCAGAGCCGAGCAGTGTCCTTGGCTCTGCACACCAGTCTCTGGCAGTAACTATAAACATCCAGTGTTATCACTCCTAGAAGCAGACACTGTCTGAGAAACTTGCTGGTAATTTCAGCAAGTGCAACTACTTACAAGAGACTTAGCTGAAAGCGTAAGTACAAACCAGAAAATCACCTTTATCCTGGCCCAAACCAGGACACAAGCCTTATCTCCACCACAGCCAAAACCAAATTCAACTGATGATTCATTCTGCCAAAGAGGTTTGAGGTTTTCACCAAGCACTAGCTTTCTCTGGGAGATAATATAGTAAAAAGACCTGGAGGATTTACCAAACAGGATTGTTGAGTTGACGATTATTTTTGTTCATGTTTGTGCTTTCCCTGCCCCTGTGGGTTATCTGTATTACTGGGAATATAGTCAGGGGTCAGTTCAAAGCATAATAAAGCTAGTATGACCATACCTGCTCATTGTCTTTGGTTTTTCTTGAGTATTAGAAAACTGGGAAGTTGTTTCTTTCTAACATTTTTTTTTCTCCTTCTGTGATTACTGCTTTTTCCTTCTCTTGGGTATTATTTTCTTTTGATTCCTCTGTGGAACAATGTTTTTATTTCCATACTAGCCTGGATGCATTTTCAGCAACAGGTTTTCTTTTGTATGGTCCCCAACCCAGCCTGCTCCTCCACACCTTTCTCTTCCATCAGAAAGCCACCAGGTGAGATTAGGCTTCCAGAGATTCTTATTAGGTCCAAACATTTTCCCAAAGATTAGGCACCAGATAATCCTCTCAGTTTCTCTACATAGTTTATTACCAAATATATTGTCTGCCTACACACACAGGAACAGTTAACCAGTGATTTCTATTTTCATAATGACTGCTGCAGTGATTCATTTAGTCTGTGGTATATTAGTGTCAAAGCAAACTATTTATGTAATAGGGGAGAGAGATCTAGGAATGGATAGTAATACAAAGTGACACAAAAAGGAAAAGAGGGTTAAAAAAAAAAAAAAAGCCTGGACAAACCTGGCTTTCAGTGACCTAAGGAAGTTGTGGCATAAAAGTTTTGTTGTTCCTGCTGCTTTTTTTCACCTCTCCATTTCCCTTTCTGGGTCTGCCGCTCTACAGAAACATGTTGCTCATGCTCAGAAGAGCCAAACTTTCCTCCCTCAGGAGGTTAATTCAAGTGCCATCATGGCACAGAGTTTGTAGCCGGGTAATGTCCTCACTAATGCTCCTGCTTTAAACTTCACACTGCTCAGGGCAACTCCTGACCCCTGAGTTGGGAGGGACTCGGGGAAGCAGCTAACTGTAGGTGTGTGGCTCGTCAGATTGGCTTGGCTCAGAGCTGTGCTACAGGTCACTCCAGAATAAGCTGTTGGTAATGTTTCCACACATGGGAACAATGTGCTTTAAACTTTAACTGCCTGCAAGGATTCTTCCTTGCTGTTGAAAATTTGCTCTTTATTGTAGACGTGGATTTTCCATGGCAGTACGTGCTCTTGTGCTAGGTTGGACACACACTTAGTGTTATGTAGACTGAAGAAATGATGATGAGTTAGCCTTTTCTCATTACTTACTTGGAGGTAATCCTGCAGCTGGTTATTTGGAAAGACCTTTAAAAAATCTGCCCCAGGAAGGCACTATTAACATGCTTTGGATGTTACATAAAGGAGGCAGTTTGCAGTCACCTCTGCCATGGAAATCTTAACTGAAGTTGTCAAGAAGTGACATAGCCCAATCTTTCATAAGCACAGTTTACCAGAGTGCCTAACTTGGTGTTGATCAGCTGTTGGCTGGTTATTATGTGTATGTGAACCTTTTATTCACGCAATAAGATGATGCTGTGAATTCTTGTGCAAGTGTACACACAGGCGTATCCATCAGGACTGGGAAGTCCTGCATGAGTTACAGAGTCAAAAGATAGTAGCTTATCCAGATAAAGAAACACACAGAGAAAATGCTCAAAATTAAAATTCTATGAATACTTGCTATGCATACTGAACAGTTAATTGAAAAATTCTTAGCAATAACCACATTTGTGAGCACTAAATGTGTTCACCAGTACTTTGCAAATAAAAAAATAAGGCTGAGGGTGTGAATAAATTGTTCGGTGTTTCTGCTTTTAACTCTGGAATATTTGCTGGCAGCATTGTTGAAATCGGAGAGGTAATTTATGTGATAATACTGAATAGGTTAAAGCAGAGATAACATCAAGACACAGTATATTATGAAAGAACCTCCTATCACTAGGAGAAATAGTGATTTTCTTCCCTTAACTTCTTTAATAAATGTCTTTCAGCAGTGCCAAGCAATCAGCTTTTTTTTGTTGGTTACATGTGAGCTGAGACTCGCTATATCTACTGGTTCAGAAACACTTAATGGCAGAGAGCATGTCACAGTCAGACTTCAGCAATTTTTACTTCAAAGAAAAATGAAGCTTTTAGTTAATATAAAGCTATTCATGAATTAATGGAAAAACTTGCCATGTGATTTTTGGTTAAAGTGAAATATTTTTCTTAAACATTTTCATTTTCTTGGCTTTTCTCATTTATTATGATTATTTGAAACAAATTGAACTTACAACTTATTAAGCTATTTTAAAAGTAAAATTAAAGAAATAAAAAAGAGTGTGTGTGTGTAAGAAAAAATTATACAGCATGACTCCTGCCCCCCCATTGCCTAGTCTCCTATCATGTTGATTGAAGCCAATTAAATTGTTTTTTTGGCCAGCAAACCATCTTATCTGTTACTCGCCTATCTTTACCTCAGTCCCATAGTGAGGAGGCTGCTCTTTCCCTTTCATATTACTGGGCTTGTTTTACATTCACTGCCAAAGCAGTGGGGGACAGGTTTTATGTTGTGCAACTTGGCATGTTGCACAATGGCACCTGCATTCTGGATGGTGGGCTGGAGACAGCTTTGCACTGGAAGTCAGGCAGGTTTTCTACCACTGTCTCATCCTGGGGGAATTTCTGGAGGGAGAGGTATTTCACACTGTCATCAAAGCTTCCCCTAATGAAGTCAGCATACTCCCCCGGCTTGCCTCTGACATGCCTCAGGGGAGGGCTGCTCCAGGTCTCTGGCAAGCAGGAGTTTTATGTTGCTTGCATTCATCTCTTTTCAGACTTTCCATTGCTGGGTCTGAATCTTTTTGCCTACCCAGAGAACAAACGAGACACATTACATGAGTTCGGGCAAATATATATTGAAGCAAATATAGCCAACAACTGAGAGGGCAACTGTGTGGATTTTTTCAGCTGCACCTGGCTACCCAACTCATTTCCTGCACTGAAAATGGAAGGCTTTCCTTGTCTTTATCTCATCAGATGAAATACAGAATACAGGAAAGAGGTAGGAGGGGTTCCAGGGAAACTGTACAGTATGTATCATTCATTAGTGAGCTGTCAGAGCTGAAAGGCACAAGAGAGAAGACAGAATTGGGAAGAGCTAAGCGGTGACTTTCAGCCATCCACAAAACAAAGGAATAGTTGCTCAGCCCAAACTAAAAACCTGGAAGTAGTATGGATATTCTTAAAACTTGCAGATTGTCTTCACAAATCCCAAGTACAGTTTCACTGGTGCACTAAGAATAAAGAATGTTATTGTTTCTGTGGGAAACTGGGTTAAATGTGGCATAAAAGACTTACAGACAAGTGCAAATAAAGTGAAGAGCCTCCTAAGGAAGTGCTGATGCATGGAAATGGAATCCCTTAAACCACCCTTTGCTCACACTTCTGTGTCACTTCCTTCAGTAATGGGAGTACAGGGAGAGGAAGGCACAGGAGAGTCTGACTTAGTACTGAACCTACGTGTGCAAGGACAAATGAATTGGTGGAGCTTTATAATACTGCAAGCAAATCCAAATCCCAAAGAACAAAATGGGACCCCTCTAGTATGCTTGCTTCTTGAATGTTATCTCCTTCTCCCTCCAATCAGCAGCTGTTGAGGACCAATAAATGCCAGCAAGACAGCTCTTCAGAGATGTATTGGCATCATTTTGCCTATGGGAACTAGATGGAACTGCAGCATATCTGGACTGTGTATTTTCCCTACTTTGAAATATTCATATGAATACCTCTGAAGTTTTGTTTTTGCCAATTGCCTTGAATGAAAGATAGCAAAAGCCATTCACTGTTCATATTTGTGCCAGGAAAAAATAGTTTCATTTTAGCCAGAGTTCTGTTGCTATAAGCAGGCTAATGGAGAAGCACAACTGGCTGTGAAATGTAGACAATAGCCATCTCCATTCTAAAGGGAATTTCTCCTTCTTTGAAACGTGTTTTATTGCATGCAGGAAAATGGCTGCTGCAGGCAGAACACAGGAGATCTAAGTCAAAGCATTGCCATCCCCTTTACCTTCCCTGAAACAAAGAAAAGATGCTGTTCATAGGTAGTGGGACTGGGGATTTTTGGGTGTGCTCATTTGTAATGTCTCCCAGCTTTTACTGCTTCCTGCTTTTTTTTCACCGACTCCTTCACTCTCCAGCTGCTTTTCCCTTTTCTCTCTCCCGTGCCTCCATTTGTCCTTACAATTCACACACCTGGAGAATTTCTCATGTGGTCTCTCTGTTCCTTTATCATCCCAATCTCTTCCCTTCTCCCATCAGATGAGCTATGATTCCTATTCCCATCTTTTTTTAGTGGCTGTCTGGTTTTGTCTTTGACAACATTTCCTCCACCTTTGGCTTCCCTCCAATCCTTCTGCATGTCTCCTCTCCATGTCCTACTACTACTCATTATGCTGCATCCCCTCTTTGACTGCCATTCTTCACTTCATGTTGCTGTTTTTCCTTACCTCTCCTTTGCTGTCCATACCATGTCTGAAAAGAGTACAGACAGCCAAAAATTGGAGTGTTTTCTTTGACTTGTAGTGCTTACACACCTGGATCCCTTTGCCTAACACTTTCTCTGCAGAAGCCCTCTCCTCTCTTCATATCCCCCATCTTGGTGCTAAATGTGGTGGTGTGATGCTCCCCTCTCCATTCTTTTTCTTGTTTCAAAAGGCACTGGCTCCTCTTCTCTCTTTTCATATTGATGTTACTTGCCACTATTCTTTGACTGATTTCCAAAATGTAGCCCTTGGCTCTGTCCCTTCGCCTTGCTATCTTATTTCATGTTCATCTTATGTAAATTTAGTCAAGATGTTGCAAACTCTTTTGCCCCTTCACCTGTTCTCAATTGACTTCTACTTGGGATTTAAATATTAAATATTTTTTCAAAGATGAATAAATCCCTTTAAAATGTAGGAATTCACCTGCTGCTACCTATTTTTGGTCATGCTGTCTGTGACTTCTTTTTTTTTCTGTAACTTATTTCCTCTACATGCTAGATTCATTTTGTTGCTTTAAGCTTACTGCAGTTGTCATGACTTTTACAGTCATGTCTCCAGCCAGCCAGCTCTCATTTGGAATTGTGAAATCACTTTGCATGCCAGCCACACTGGTGTGCCACGTTTTGCTGTCCTCCTGACACTTTGCTTCTGCCTTGGTCATTTTACCTACAAGGAGTTCCCAGGAATTTCAGAGACTTTGTTGAAATTCTCCTTGTCTGCGAGTGCCCATAAGACAAAACACCATTTAGGCTGCACTGTTTGTTAGTGTTTCATTACTATTTGATGTTCACCTGTCTGTTTGCATCTAACACCCACCTAACACATCTGTCACCCTTACTGAAGCAGGCTCTCTTCTTTAGTTCAGTCTGTACCCAACCTAAGTCCACAAGGTCTTGGCCCATGACAGGTTATGCTCAATGTACTGGTAGTGCAAACACTGAGGAGTATGATTAAGAATACTGATAGCAATTGAATATTTGCTCCTATATTACTCTGTTCTACATATCCTGAAGTGTATGTATTTTACATAGCCTGAAAATACATTTGGGAACATATTAGATTCATACAGGATTCACCATATGTGATTCATCATTTTATTTGAAGGGAATTTCTGCAGTATTTGTTGAGATTCTAACTGCATCTGAAGCTTTTAGGTTAATATTATTACTCAGCCTCCTTACTATCCAACTCCAGCAGTTCACTCGCAAAAGTCACTAATCCTAAAACAATAGTTATTTTAAACACATTTGAAACATCATGAATTATCAACAGGACTTTCTGCTATTGACACTGCAAAGATCAGATTAATATAAAGTATGACCAGTCAGAAGAAAACTAATTTTAATTGTTTTTTGCAATTACAGGTAATATAAAGAATTAACATTATTCAACACTTTGGAAAAGTTTGATAAGTTTTCTCGTTAGAGACATATCTGATAAAATACAGTTTCTCTATTAGTTATTTGAAAACAAGTGCCACCACTCCAATCCTAAAATTAAAATGCTTCATATTTTTTTCAGAAGCACTTATGTAACTCAGATTTTTATTTTCTATTAATCAGAAATGTTTTCAGTCATTTCTAGATTGATTTAAAAATAGCCGAAAAAATAAGAAATTATGATTTTGATCAGTTTTTTACAGAAATATTTTAAAATCTAGTCACTTTCATATATCTTCTGTCATCACTTCCTTCCTGTGCAGAGTTTAAGGCTTCAAATGTGGTATTAACAGAAGGAGTGAAAGGACACCTAAAGGAAACAACTTGTCTAAATGGCTCCACAATAGAGAACATACAATAAAGAACAACAGAAAACATGGAAATGCATCATTATGCCTCTCTAATGCTTCCTGCTAGCTAGAAGGAACCCAGCAGGTTTGGTAGCCTTTGGAAGCCTTTTAACTGAGCCCCATCTGCCTGCCAATTGTGAATGCTACATGCCTCGCAGAAAGCTGCTCATAGAAAATGAGCCTTGATGCATGTGGAACAAGAACTCCTCAGATTTCATTTCTGTGCAAGTGCCTCAAATGGTGAAAAAAAACCCATGACAGTTAAAATATTTCCTGAAGTACAATCAGTGAGCATCACTGGGACTGGTTTTTCTATTCCTTTCTTCACCTTGCAGGGACTTAATCCTACCTTGCCCGCTGTTTAAGGGAGATTATGTAGCATAATGATTATTTAGCCAATGTGAAGGTATTTACAGAAGGAATCCAAAGGAAGGCAGAAATATACAGTTTCTTTCTTTGTTAATCCACATGTTTAACTACATTTAGTTTCCAAATCTATATTCCCTCCAAGGAAATATCTAGAAAATCCATTCAAAATTAAATATTGATGGACATTTCTTCAGTTTGCTGAGCACGCTCCCATACACTTCATAATATCTCCCTTTCTCCTGTTCAGTGGCATCTTTGCCTACATTTAGAAGCGTGCTCAGAAACATGCCTGCTCACTTTCATGTACCACTGCCACGTTGTGATAGACAATCACACATGGATAGTCTGAAAGTTTAAAGATATTTAGGGCTCAGACACGTATCTGAAACCATCAGGGCTCCCTAGCCAGATCTCCACCTCTGCAAAGGAAGAAGAGCTCATCTCTCCTGACCGCCGCTGGCTATGACAGTTAAAGGGAAGACCTCAAAGAGCTCAGTGGGCTTACAAAATGAGGCAGATGAGGGGATGTGGTGATCAGTACTCAAGCTGTGGGTCACATCATCAATAAAACACAGAAGAAAGCCTTGAGAAGATCCTATAAAGGCTTCCAGCTGCTTCTGTTTAGTGCTTCTTTGTCCATTAGCAACAGTTTTGAATTGAGGCTTTGGACACCCACAGCTTAGGTGGCTCTTCTCTTGAAAGTGTGATGCTGAGATTTGCCAGACACCCCATAGTGATCCACAATGCTAGCTAGATCACAAACCACAAAACAAGTCAGTATAACGTACTTAAGAGAGTAAGGATGAGTAAGAGACTATAGCATACTTAAGAGTAGGGATGGCTGTAGAGAAAAAATGAAAAGGACAACAATTTTTATAGATATCGGTATTTTATGTTTATCTTGATATACTTTCTACTGTCTTGAGACAGTCTATACTATCTGACAGTTTCCACATCTGTGAGATGGGAACTGATACTCTGACAAGGTCTGTCTTTAGAACTACTTTTCCGAAAAAGGATACTGAGCTGGAGACAAGTGTCTTCTCCCATATTCTTTTTTTCTCTCAGCTTCCCTTCCAATTCATATATCCCCTTGAGAGCTTATTACAATTAACACACTTGATACTTCATTAAGATCTCAGGTTTTAATACTTCCCACAAAGGATCACTGATTTCTAAAGGTGCTATGGAAATGGGTTTTGGGCATAGTGATACAGAGTTACTATGTGGGTAGATGGGAAAGAAACCATTTACCAAGGTGAAAGCAACACCTTGTGAAAGACCTTTTACCTGACTGCAATATAAAAATATCCTTTATCCCTTATGAATGAAATTCTCCCTGCAGCCAAATAAAGAATATTTTAGACTTTCACTGTAATTCATGCACTTTATTAATATACATAATGAAAAACAGACATACAGAAGAGAACCAGAAACGTGGCTCCTTTCTAGGTCACGATAGAGACTCGACATGACACTAAAGAACTAAAACTTGTGCAAAAGCCTGTCTGAGTCAAGTGACTGCTAAAATGGCTTTCCAGATGGAAGGCAACCAAGCTGAAGTACATAAACATAACCAGAAGGTTTCCACACAAATGCAAAGGATTAATTATTTTTTTTAATGACAGTGCTAGGAGGCTTTTTAAAATAATAGTATTGTTTCAGCTGTTTAGTATATCCTCAGAACACATACAATTTTTGTAGTGGCCAGCAGCAGTAACAGTATTGCTTAGAAGTTGCTGAGATCAATCAACAAAACCAGTCTGCAACCTTAGTTCTTATTGATTCAGTTGCTTTTCCCCAGCAAAACCAATTATTGCTGTGCTACAAAAGCCAAGTATTCACTGGTTAGTATGTGCCTCAATTTTTGCTATTCACAAACAAATTGATTTGATCTAGAACTTAAATCTCCTTTCAGCACTTTGGATGTCACTTTTTAAATTAATATATGCAGCTATACTTTCTCATCAGTTTAGTGTAAATGGTTAGTGATAGTGTTCCTGGGATTAAGCTACAAATCACCCTATTGTTGCAAAAATCATCGTGAAAGAAAGGAATGTGGAAGATTTAATGGATGTTGATATTATATGCCTGTGGAAAAATCTGGAAAATTTAGAGGAAAATGATGATGTATTATACTGTCAAATGATCAGAAAGCACTCTTTGTTAAAAACTAAGGTGAAATAAGAACTTACAATGTTTTCTTATATTGATATGTCCCTTTTTAACTGTGGAGAAATTGGAAAGAAGTGGAAAGGAGATACGCAGGACAAAATAAACAGAAAACAAGAAACATCACCAGCCAGTAAAGAGCAGTGCCTCGGTTTCACAGTCTGAAACAAATCACTTAAAACTTAGTCTGTTTGCTGTGCTTCTAGAAAAGACAACTCCAAGGATAAACCCCTTATTAGCTTAAACATTCCCTTGTGCATTGGTTGACATTCCTTAGGTGAGTGTTCCTGAGTTTAGCTCCATTAAACCAGGGAAATCCCTGTAAGGTTATTATTTCCAGGAATGATCAATGGACACAGCACAGTGCACAAGCAGACCTCCCAGAGCTAAGAGTACAAAAGCCTTTTTTTTGCATAGAGAGCATCTGGCCACAGTAAAAGGAGACCATCAGAGGTCGCAGTGATCACCCAATGCTGGTGGGCCACCAGCCCATTGAAGTGACATCACTTTGTTCACCTGTATGGCAGTGAGCATACTAGCCTGGAAAACCCCACTGTAAACACCTAGAAATGCCTGCTTAAAGAGACTTCTTCCATGCTACCTGACCTGACTTGCAGGGCCTATTTATTGCAGTGGATGCTCAGTGAGGTTGCAGGTACTGCACATTCAGGGCCTAAAACTTTTGGCCTGTTTCTTGGATGACAAATGAAAAATAATCATATTCCAAAGCCCAGAGGAAAATAGGACAATGTATTTTATACATATTTTTTTTCAAAATTAAATATGTATAGATATATATAAAAATAAAATTACCATAGTGTCCCCCCAGGACAGAAGAGAACTCAACCCTGTCTGGATGCAACTTGCCAGAACCATAAATAAATCAGTCAGTGCATTTACTTAAAAGAATTCAAGTTTTTTTAAACAATAAAAATCTCTCTAAGCCATCCCTTTGGGATATTAAATGAGAAAAGTTTTTCATGGGCTCTACCAAGTTTCATATCTCTTCATATCACTTGTACATGTTTCTGTTGTTTAATGCCAGAATAAACTAAATAAAAATGCTGCAGTCATGCCAACAGGTTCCTTTGTGGTTCATCTGCTAGATAAAGGGGTAATTTTTTTACTCCTTTCAACCAGTTTGCATATAGAAGCAATAGGAGAATACTAAGCCTTTATTTGCAACATGTGGGAAAGAAAATTCAAGCTACATTCCTGAAGAACTGCATCACTCAGCAAAATCACTGATAAAATGTGATAGCAGGCATTTACACTAGAAGGCTAGATATTCTACACATAGAATATCCATGTCTGCTGAGCTTTTGAGGCCTGATTAATATCTTATGTCACAAATAAATCTGTGCAAATATCTTGTTTTTCAAGAACTGAAAAAAATGGGGAAGGAAGGAGAGATTGAATTTATCCAATAGTTTTCAGTTTTTGCACTTAAAAAAAAAAGTGGTTTTTTATTTTGAATCCAACAAGGTATTTGGTTTTGAATCAGAAAAACTGGTTTTGTTCCTTTGCCCTACACTATTTTTACCTTTTTTAATGTTATTTGAGGGTAAACTTCAACATGAAATGTCATTACAAAATTATGTATAGATATGTAACTAAATGTTCAAACATTTTCTCTACAAATAAAGGAGTCACAGTAATTTTAGCCATAGCAGTTGGAGGAATTTGTCAACTTACACAGGTATAATTTGGGTGGAGAAAGTTGTGTAAGCCTGTTGTTGGCTTACACATTACAAGAAGTAATGTGTGGCAATAAAACTTGCACCCTTTCCTTGTTTTGTATTCTTTAAGCTTTGTGGTTTTTCACTGCTATTGTGTTTCAAAATTATAGGTAGGTGGTTTGTGAATCAACGCCATTCTTTACTGAAGTCATCATGGTCTGCTTTTTGCCACTCCTCTTTTCTTCATCTGTCTTGAACCATAACAATTACTGCTTAAACATTCGAAGAAAGGAGTAAGTGACCACCAGGAATATGGATAAGACAAACTCTGCTGAACAACCAGTATCACCCCTGAAAAAATAATAATGCAGGCTCAGCTGATGACATTGCAGCTGCTACAAAAGAGTGTATCCCTTCAGCTGCCTTCCAAGTTTTTTGGTATCATGTCTATAAATCAGTGTAAGAATCAATTTGAACTCGACTGCATGGATATATGTGACTATGGAGAGGATTTGTTGTTCTTCAGCTATTAATACAGAAGGACACAGCTTCTGTAATAGCCAGCCCTGTATTTTTAGTTGATGTACAGCTCTTAAGAATATCATTCTTCCAGAAGGCTGTCTGGCAAGTGGTAAATGTGACCGTCCTGCACATGAGACTAATATAAAGACAGTTTTCAGGTCTCTAATTTTACTTCTATCACTCCTAAGAAAAATCTTTTTATAAGAAATCAAGTACGTCATCAGTCATTTATTTTCTAAATACGCTAATTATATTCTTACTGTATGAATTAATTATAATTCCATTTTACTATGGCAGTATTGTTCAGAAAAATATTGTCTCAGGTAAGATGAAGAAGTTTGACTTTGTGACATTAGCAATCCTTAGTGGGAACTTTATGAAGAAATGAAACCAAACTGAGAAAGGAACCCCTCTGCACTGATCTTTTGGTTGAGAATGTTATTTAGGGAAGCTCCTCCATGGTCTATCATGTAGAAACGAACAAGGAAACAGACATTTTCTTCTTCACAGAGCACCTTCTGAGCAGTGTCACAGCGTGTCACTTGCATTCCCTGAGCATGCTTTGCTGTGGTGTGGTTACACAGGTGCAGGTGGGAGTTATCAGTAGAATTGCACCCGCCTAGGCTGGTTCTGAAATTCCCTCTGAGGTGTGACAGTATGAAATGCAGCCTTCATATGCATGAGTATTTGTGTATACTGTGCAATATTCATTAAAAACAGGGGGGTGCAAACTTCTGCCATGTTCTTCATTGGTGCCTCGGAGGAAAGATTTTTGTGAGTTAAGGCATAAGGTTGCCATATGGTCTCCAGTTTCTCAGAGAGCAACAAAAAGCAGCAGGATCTCCTGGGCTACACTTGTTTTTCTCCTGAGCTTCTCAGGACATGATGGACTTTGAGGCTGAAGGAGCATCTTTAATCTGTCTCCTGAAGGCTGGACCTGGATTTAGGCTGCTGGTAAATGCTTTGTGGCTTTATAACAGGAGACTTCAGAGCCTTTTAGGGTAGACCTGAGCCACACTGTACATGTGATGTTGATTATGTGGCATCATAAAAACAGATGGGCTACATGGAGGAGGCTGGGCCAGAGAGCCCTAGCACCCATTCAAAGCACGGTCATCCACAAGAGCTTTCTAAGACTTTTGGAGAGCCAAGGCTACATGCTCTAACCACCAGGGAGGCCCAAAGGGATGCTCTGATGGGACACTGGTAGGACATGTTCGTGAATTTGGCCTTGAAACTACATTAGCTTACATGTCTTACTGTTGCTTACATGAGAGGACAATAAGCCTTAGTTATTTTTAGTATCTTTCGTATTTTTACTATTTTTAGTATCCCACCTGTACTTCAGAAATTACTAATACTCCAAGAAAACATAAGACCTGTTAGTGGGACTCTGAATTAGACCAATAGAGTCTATGAATTGGACCCAGCAGCATCACACTGGTCCTCATGGCACTGGCTCTGGTCATCAAGTATTGTTGATAGCGGTATGGAATCACCAAACTGTCACAGTTGGAAAAGATCTCTAAGATCATTGCGTCCAGTGGTCAGCCTCCCTCCCTCCACCCCCAAAAAAACTCAAACCAAATCACCATGTCCACTAGAACATGCCCTGAAGTTCCTCATCTACACGTTCTTTTAATACCTCCAGGGATGGTGACTCCCTCACCTCCCTGTGCAGCCCATTCCAGTGCCTGACTACTCTCTCAGTAAAGAAATTCTTCCCAATATGTGGTCTAAACCTCCCCTGGTGCAACTTCAGGAAACTTTCTCTAGTCCTATTGTTATTTATTGAGAGAAGCTAACACCCACCTCCCTACAATCTCTTTTCAGGTAGTTGTGGACAGCGATTAGGTCTCCCCTCAGCCTCCTCTTCTCCAAACTAACCATTCCCAGTTGCCTCAGCCTCTCCTCATAGGACTTGTTCTCCAAACCCTTCACTATCTTGGTTGCCCTTTTTCAGTGTGTGTCATCCCCCTGCCCACCCACAGGCTGCTTTTGGCAATTCAGACCCTGATAAGCTAGCAAGGAGTGCACAATTTGTGATGGAGAAAATAGGTTTTCTGCACATATCCCAAATCTAGGAGTCCTGGGAAGGCCTTGGGATGGTAACAAATTCAGCAACTTCAAAACAAAATGCAAAGCTCACTTGATCTGATTCAACCTGCCCGTAAAAGAGAATTCAAAGCAAAATCAGATGGAATATAGAGGGAAAACTGTGCAAAAAATGCCAGTAGAAAATAATTGCTTTTCCACTTGGAAGGTCTTAAGTGTGAACTGGGACACCTGGGTGTGTGTAACTCTGCTAGGAGACAAGTAAACAGCAACAGATCCCTAAAGCTGCAAGCAAAGTGGCCATGGCTGGGAGATACTGCACCTAAAATGCAACTGTGAATGATTGGTGTGCTTGGAGGAATAAGCATATTTTGCTTATCCTTAAATAAATCCTTATCCTGAAATGGTTCCAGTGTCCTCTATCAGGTACAACATCACAGCTCAAACCTTCCTCAACAGCATCCAGTGGTACTTGGTATGTATATTCCCCTGCATCAGCGGGAGGGGGAGAAGAGCAGTTCACGACACAGCAGTTGTTGTGCTCTTCCTCTTCACTGCTGAGCAATGAGTGGAGGGCTGATGAGAACCAAAGAAAGAAGGAGTCAGGGCACTCACTGTGCCATTGCAACCATCCTCACAGTTGCACACTGCCAGAGACTGCTGTCAGTCTCTTGAAAGGAAAGTCAACAAACATGTGCTCATTAAACTCGTGTTCTGTCCCTCTCTTTCTTATTTATTTCTTGCCATGTCAAAAGAAGTCTGTGTCCTTCTCAGCCTGAAACCCAGCGACTTTTGTTTTGAAGATTTACAGTTTCAACAGTTCAATTTTAGTTCCACCTTCTTAATTTGTATTCCTGGTATCAGCTGCTAAGCAGCAAGTTAAATTATTTGAATTCATGCTGATTTAACATTACTAATTGCACTGCCAATTGCTTTCCAACCTTGTATTTTTTTTAACAGACATCAAAACCTGTGATAGGGTTAAGATCAATACATAAGAGAAGGGAAAGAAGAGAAGTGCAAATAGGCCAATAAACCCAGGTGGGACAAATTATCTATTTCAGTTAACTGTGTTATATAACACTGTACCTGCCACAAAGAAGAAAATCAGCCTTTTCATTCTCTGTAGGTGTCTGTGCATGTATTGCAATAAAAGTATGTGATGCTGGCTCAGCCAGCTCAAAGAATGACATAGAGCAGCATTGCACTGAGCACAATTAAAGGCAAAACCTGAGGGAGAGGGGAAAGCCCTTGTTGCCATAGTAACCAGTGAGCCATTAAGAAGATACACACCTCCAAAAGCTGAATTTAAAAAGAGCTTTTAACTCAACACATTTTATTTAATTTCAGCAATTTTCCCCTCACTATTATAACGCTGGGTGGGTTGCATTGACTGCTGCTGGAGCTTTGTCATAGTCACCTTCAACAGCTGCCACAAAAAGCCAAGAACACATTTTTTAGTTAAACCAGTAATTAACAGCTTATCATTAGAACCAAATCTCTCTCCAGTGGGTGGGCCGATAACCTCCAGCCTCATGATAATGTAAAAGAGCTCAGAGAGAAAGCAGCTGACAATGAGGTGATAGGGGGAAAGGATAGCATTGCTCTACATCCAATTTTTATATCCGTCTACATGTATGGGGGGTGTAAATGTTTAAACCAGAATCATGATAAGAACATCATGGATGTAAGGTGCATGCAGGGCTAGTACCATCACAAGTTTTCCCTCTTTTTGTAATAAAATAAGATATCTCATATAAACACTGATATAATTGTATTTACTCCGTGCATTGGTATGTGTGTGAGGAATTTGTACTTCTGCAGTTATATTAGCATGTGTAGCAGCCTGTGTAAAGATAAGTTCTTGAAATTATTTTCAGGAGCCACATTTTCTCCTTGAAACGTCTTGCCTTTTCTTGCTGTTGTATAACCACATTTTGCTTTGCTTTGAAATATTTTCTCTTCTCTGTTGCAGTTGGAAATACCCACGCAAACCAAGAAGGGAAATGGGCTATAAAGGAAAAGGGTTTAAATTGCTTCCAAATGTTGCCAAACACACAAGATAAACACATAGGCAGTAGAGAAAAACTGTCCCACTCTCTCACTCTTTATGATACCAGAAAGCATAGATGTCAGATACAAACACCATAAAAAACCCCAGGAGGTTAGCAGTATTCCTCATAATACTAGCATGCTTATGGTTATGACCTGAGTTCTCAAAAATATTTAAAATAAATACTTTTGAGGATCTAGCAAAAGTCAAAAGCACATGTAAATAAAGAGAAGGAAATACTTTCATTACATTTATTTCAAAGATATCCTCTATTCTTCTGTTTTTATAATGGGGGGGGTTTTAGGTTTGGGTTTTTTTGTTTGTTTGTTTTGTTTTGTTTTGTTTTGTTTTGTTTTTTACATTCTTAGGCTTTTTTTGTCATTCAGGACTACCATTTTTCAATCACGCTTTATTCATAAATTGAAGCTTGATTTGCACTACTTTCCAGAGGCTCAACTGAAAACTGGACTCTTGCAATAGAAAGCTTTGTCCACACATGCATGTACAAATGTATAAAAACTACCCTTTCCCTCAGCAAAATTACAGATGAGTACTTAAAACCAACACAAGCATTAGAAATTAAACATGAACTAACACTGAATGGGAGAAGCAGTGGCACATCCAAAATCACAGGGGAGACCTGTGGCAGAGTCTGAAAACAAACTGACTGAGACCTTGCCTTTGGCTAAGTAACAAGCTCCTCCTTCCATATCTTGGGCCATGCCCCCTCCACACCTTTTCAATTTTCTTGTAGGGTCTTTTCTATTAGAGTAATTTCTTTATTGTATTTTAGACACCTTCCATTTGAATTCCATCCAAAATTCTCATCTGAGAATTTCTTACCTCACTTCCTGAGTAACACAAATCATGGAACCAACATTCCTGCCAGACTTTATGACCTCTGGGGAGAAGGGGCTACAAGCAGTAAATTACTTATTTAACTGATGAGCTGAATACAGCCCCTTAGACTTTCTTCCATTTTGATTTTATGTATGGGTCGACTGATAAAAACTGAATCACAAGGTCATTTCCTCCCTTCTCAAGAACCACTTTTACTGAAGTACCTGAAGGAAATTAGCCATTATACAGTGGAAATGTCAAAAAAGACACCGAGGCAAGAAGCTTAGTCTGAAGGGAGAATTTTTGAGTACACTCCCTATACTGTCTCTATAAATTGTGAGAGCTTAGTGCAGGTTATGTCCATAGCTCTGCTGGACAACACTCCTCATGAGTGCCACTGGAATACTGATAGTATGTTTAGAAAAAAATAACAGTGGTAATATTTAGGGCTACATTTATCCATATGAGAAACATTTGCTAAACAGTCTGTTGATGCAGTCCACCAGGGTCAGAGTCATAAATCACACAGGAACTTTAGAATGCCTGAGAACCCCTAAATGTGCTGGTGAATTTCAACCCCCATCTACATTTTTGCCCTTAAAGTACATTCTAGAAATATTTCCCTGATTAATGAATCTGGGAGCAAATGATTTTAGGAAAATAAATTCAAATAGACTTTCTGAATCAATATTCTAGCATTTCACATCCTCGATAACTTGAATCATAGTGCTGGGGTAATATTCAGCTGCTGTAAATTGCCACAGCTCCACTGAATCCAATAATGTTACAGTAATTTATTTCATCTGAGGATGTGAGTTTTACTGAATTGCCCTGACCTTATTTGATTAGGGGGTTTGTTTGTTTTAATAAATGTAGAAAAAAGGACAGATTCCTGTATTTGTAGACAGAATGAAGGGATTACTTCTGCAAATAAACTGGAGGTACCAGCCAGAAAACCAGGAATGTCAACAACCAATATTTAGTGAGGAGCTCAATGTAGAGAGTGAGAAATCAATCAAAGAAAGGAAACAGGGAAGGTGTTCATCCCCTTCTCTTTTTCCCTAAGAGACAAGGCTGAGTTATGGAAACACACTGGAGACACTTAAAAAATTTATTTGATATAACCTCATTCAAGTATGCTAAAACTACAAATGCATACATGTCCCAGGGAAGTTTTCTTGTGACCCCTAGAACTTGGCTTTAATGCTGGCTAGAAAAAGAATTTCATAGAAATATGCAAGGATTTTTTTCCCCCACCCCAGCACAAATTGGCAACTTTGTGAACCACTCACTGAGGAATATTTTCAGCTGGGTCGATGTTTCTAGCCCAGAGGTGCCAGTACCCCTGCATTCTTAACTGGCATCTTGGAGCAAATTTCAACAGTATCCTGTGAGAATGAATTCCCTGGCCTTGTGTGAAAAGATTTTTTTCCTCTGATTTCAAACTGTTGGTTGATAATTTCGTTATCAGTCAACCTGCTGTTGTATTGTGAGAAACAGTGAATAAATAATTTCCTGTTCATCACGTCTACCTCAGCCTTATTCCATCTTTGTCATCTATTATCTAGTCTATTATTGTCTATTATCTTCCACATAGTCTTTCCAGTCTCTTTCTAACAAAACTGTCCCTTCCCTTCTCTTTTCTAGTTCCAGCACATCCTTTTGAGATGGGATGAAGAATAACTACATAATGTACAACAATACACAGTAGCATAATGTTATTTGATTTTTTTCTCTTCTCCTTTTAAAATAATTCTTAATATCCCTTGTTTCTTAGATAGTTCCTGAGCATTGATATATTATGTATTCAAAGAATCTTCAAAGACTCCAGCTATTCTTCTTGAATGACTTTAGGTAAATTCACTATCTAGCTGCATATGTGTAACATCCTGTACACACCTGCACACATACATGTATATACACATATATATCTTCATTACCTGTCTATATATAAGCAGAATCTTACCCTTCTGCATCACACTGTAATTACTAAAGTGGCATTAAATACAATACCTTATGAACTTTTTAAATGCTTCATGGAAAACTTTAGATTAGCCTTTTCCTGAGTAATTTTGCATGAATTATTGTTATCAGTGCCCTTCTTATCTGCTTCCTGCAACACTGCAACTTTAATGAATATGTGGAGGAGGGCTGGGCCCAGCTCCAACTTGTTAGTAGCACCATATGTGACAGCATTACACTGTGAAGATGAATTCCCTTTCTTTCCTTCTTTCTTTCTTTTGCTCTTTCTTTCGCTCCTTCTTTCGCTCTTTCACTCTTTCTTTTTCTTTCTTTCGCTCTTTCTTTTTCTTTTGCTCTTTTGCTCTTTCTTTCTTTCGCCCTTCCCTTCCCTTCCCTTCCCTTCCCTTCCCTTCCCTTCCCTTCCCTTCCCTTCCCTTNCCTCCCTTCCTCCCTTCCTCCCTTCCTTCCTCTTTTATTTTTAAGCAGCAACTAATTGATCACTGCCATTCACGCCATGAATACTCACTTTTCTTAGGCCCATTGACAGAGGCCCTCATTGCCTTTTCTCTTTTTTGCAATCGAAGCAGACTTATTATCCAAACAGTATTAGAGGTGACGTGTTTTGCTCCTCGCCTCTTCTGAAAACTGTGTGATATGTCAGGCCTGACTGTCCTTTCCAAAAGTCACTGTGACTTTTCCTTGGTATTACTGACACACACATTTTTCTTTCAATATTATAGTTTGTAATAATTTTGTGGTTCAGAAACCAAGGTTATTGGTCACCAGTATTCATAATAATATTTTAAGCTTTTAGTAAGATTTTTGGTACTGAAACTAACTTATCCCTTAGTAGTTCAGTAATTTTATATAGAATTTATTTTTTTTTTTTTTTTGTTTTTTTTTTTTTTTTTTTACATATGCACAGATTTATTTTACTTAATTTTTATTGCATAAAAAGTGTATTTGTCTCATCAAGCATCATGGTCAAGGGTAACTGATAGACACCTGCAGTAGAACGTTGTCCTTATGTAGGCTAGATACTGGTTACTCCACATGGGCTTTCTCTCTTTTAGATGATAAACACATCCTAACTTTTAGATGGCAACAGACAAATGAATCCCAACCTGACAGTTCCATTTATGGGGTTATTCTAAAACCTTGTTTATATACATCTTTATCTAAAGTACTGCCTCCTTTGGTTTTTCCATGCCCCCATGAAGAAGGCAGTGAGCCATGTTGGTGAGTAGATCAGTGTAAAAATGATACTGAGCTTTTCACAATGTTTTTCTTCCTTTGAAGCTCTTACTCTCCCTGTGATTCTGTTCTCTGGATAAGGCACCTTTTCAAAAATGTTTATTTCTTACCTTCTCACTTTTCATTCCCTCTTTTGCTTTGTGTATAGGCTATTGATGTCCTCTGGTAATGACAACACTGCCATGCACTGCTAGTTAGCCTGTATTGATGTCACATTGCTTTTCTGCCTTGTCCTGGCTGAAGAAGCACTGTTACCTTCAGAATTTTCTATTGTCTTTCTTCTTCTGATTATCCTTTTAGTTCTAAATTATTTTCAATGTGAAAGAATTCCAGATTCTGAATTCTCTGCAGTTCTCATTTCACCCTAAAATCATTGCTTTTCTTATGAGGGCATAGAAATTGTGAGACATCTTGGGCTGGAAAAATACATTTCTTCAAGGGCTACCTTGGAAGAGACACGGTTTCTTTTCCCACAAAAAGACGACGTGTACTTATCTGCCTCCCTCATCCTAAGTACAGACAGGGCATTCAGAATATTTTACAGATCGAATTTGAGTACAGAACATTAGAAACTGTGTTAGTTTCACAGTACAAAGTGCAAAATCTTATATGAACATATGAGTTATAGGAACATCTGCTGTCATCAGATGCCTACTATTAAAGACCCTTCTACTGAGATGGCAGAGGAAGAGAAAAGACAAGATAAAGACACATAAAATCAGGCTGTCAGCATGACAGGAAAAGCAAAGATCGTGGAAACCCAGGAGGGATTAGGTGATTTTAGATTTTAGAGTGAGGGGTGTACACGTACACTGCTGTCAGGTAGAGTATAATTTGGACACTCAGGATCAAAAAAGATTTCTTTAAAGTAGAGTACATGATTGACAAGGGCTATTAAGCTGGTCAGAAAAATGTAGAGCACAATACATGAAGTGATACTAGAGGAGCCTTGCTTGAATAATTTTCCAGAATGGGAGTGAGAGGAAGCATGGCTTCTGCTGATACGTACTTCAGAAAGGTGAATGCTTAACAGAAATAAAGCTACTGAGGCCAGGGAGCAATCCTGGCAGCAGAGCAACTGGGATACCTGTCACATGGGAGAAAATGGAGACTGAACCTCTGAAGGACATCCCCAAGCTGATGATGGTCAGGTGAGCTTTTGGGGGTTTCAACCTAGAGTAGCTTGGCAAAGAAATTAACCCTTTCTGAGAGGATGCAGAGCATTGTCCATCATGCCATGCTTGTAGTAACACCAACTACAAGTGGAGACTTTGGGTTCCCTATTTTTTTCCTCCTGACTAGCTGGCTGTTCTTAGACACAACTTGCTGTTTGTTGGGCTCTGCCCTCCAGGATGATATAGTGGAGCTATAATGCTGATGTGTCCTGCCAAAACATCTCAAGCCTTTGAGCAAAAAGGGCTAAGTGGTATTATATACCATAGCAAGGTGGCATTATTCTCTTTTCCATCTACTTCAAAGGAAAGCAGAGTCTACTTTTCCAGCCACCACGTGAAATGAAACAGTGTGAGTGGGTGAGAACAAGGGCTGTGAGAATAATGGCTGCAGCACCTGCACAGCTGCAGGCAAAACTCCAAGTATTATTAATTTTTTAAAGGGAAAGAATACAAGTTAAAGAGAATCTCTTACTTTTTCATTAACTCACCTTTCCATATACCATTGATGATGCTTTGAAATTAATAAATTTTCTGACAGCAGGGACTGTATCTTGCTGCATTTTTCACTGACAATTTCTTTTGATCATAGCCTTTTCCCCAGTAAACATCTGTCCTGAAAGTAGTTGCCTCATGCTGGTAAATGAATAACTCCATTTATGGTCTGTACTACATTCATTTTAACTTACTCAGATTAGCTAAAATTCTATGAGTACTACTGAAATATAAAATACACTAAGAAGAGGTCAAAGCTTAGGTCTAAAACTGTTGTTAACTTTAGAATCTTAAAAGAGAAAAGAAAGTTCTTAAATATTAATGTATTCCCCACCAACTAGGAAATATTAATCATAAATAAGAGGGCAAAAATGAGGGCATCTGATCCTAAAAATATTTCCAAAAAGGAATTTCTGTCACCACTGGATACCCACAAATATATTCCTACATCTGTGTTGTCAAGAGCACCTTTTTTGATAGGGTCCTTCAGGTCCTTCAGGTATCTGTCTTCTTTGGCCACACCTCCAACTGCTGCATGATTTCTAAAATGTGGAAACACCAAGAAACTGTCACCAAAACTGTTAGCTGGGATCTCCCCTGGAGCACAAGGATGTCAGACTCGGGTTACTGTGGTTTGTTCAAAGCATCCTAAGCTCTAGTTTCATGGATGTGGGAAATTCTTGCTTATGTATCATTATTTCTATAGCGCTAGTAGAGCTGAGATTCCTTTTTTTCTTTTTTTGGGTGACAAAAAGTTTCATCTTCACTCTCCCAGAGGGTGTTTAAAGAAACAAACAATATTAATGCAATTTTTTTAGCAATCATTCTATGTAGACTCACAAAATATGTCGCAACTATAGCATTTAGTTAGCTTTCTCAGTGCAAAGGTGGCTTGTGACAATTTTCTGATAGAAAGAATATTTTACCCATGGTTAAAATCCATATTTAAGGGCAGATGCCTCCAGATGGATTTGAACGTGATTCTCCACTAGTTGTACCATTAAATTTCTCAGGTTATTCAGATGCACACCTTACTACAATGAGAAATCCTAATAAAAACAGAGGGTCAAATAGAAAAAGCAAAAAAGATGCAAAAGATAAAAGGGCTAAAAGCTCAAAATGTCATTGAGATAGTTACAGAGCACAGCCAGGTTTACACTTTAAAGTACTAAAAGGACAGTGCTAAGTGTGGTCTTTAGCTCTTTTTACTGGAGGTAGAGCTTTTTTTTCCTCACTTGGCAAGTACAAGCATCTGTCTATATCAGGAGACAAAATTTCTGCCTTTAACCTGACTTTCATGGTTTCTTTCTCAGTTTGCTTCATCTTAAGGTACCTTCTTCCTGTTGTTTTCAGACGAATCAGGCAAGATTTGCTTTGGGCTGGTGTCAGGTTAGAAAAGTTCCGTGTAACAGCATTCATTAATATATAACACAAATAACAGGATGGTCTCAAAATATGCCAGTGGTACTTCACTGCTGCTGATTTGTTCAGTACAGTTATGACAATTAAAAAAACCTGGTATATTAAGCTTAAGATTTAAGGCAGCACTGTGCACCCATTGCTACCCAAAATCTAAATGTGGGTTCTTCATAACTATGGCAAATGCTCAATTTCTTCTGTTCTCTTGCATACACTGAAACTGGAATTCATCTTCCACACCTTCATGTAAGCTAGACATGTAGGCCAAGCCACTAAAGTCCTCTCTATGGCCAAGGGGGAAGGAAAGACACTTCTAGAGGACAACTCTTTCCAGTTTGCATTGTCTCTGTCCACAGTCAACTGAAATAAAAGGTTTATGTTAATGACTGAGCCTTTAGGCAATCTCAACTTTGACTCCAGTTATGCTTTAACTGAGCAAGAGGTAAGCTTTCACCTTTAGGAAGGTACCTGTTCTCTGATTCGCCAAAAACTCTCTGTTTGAAATCAAACAAATTTCTATTTGGCCAGGCCTTGCCACAAAGGCTGTCTCTTTCCCTTATGACATATTGTTGCTTACCAGTTAGTTCTGGTTTCATGCAAAAAGACAGAATTTTCTAACACATTGGGCAGCACAACAAAGGAATAAGTTACCCATGGAGGATAGCATTGCCATCATTGGAGTGTATTAAACACAAGCTGGTCATGAAGGAAGGTTTCAGTAGCTGAACTTGGAGTACTGACAGTGTGGTCACCTACTGAGGTTCCTTCCAACCTGTTTTCCTATATGCCTCTGGAATCACTAAACCATCAAAAGTATAATTAAACCAAACTGTTTCTTTCCTACTGAGGGACAGGAAAAGAGTTACTGCATAGAAACAGTGAGTGTTTAGATTAAAAAAAAGAAAGAAAACTATGCATTTTTAATGTCCTAACTATGTGCTGCTGATTCCCCAGTCTTTCTGAAAAGGTTATTTCAAGATGTTAGTACTGTATTACTTGACAGACTGCGGCTTTCAAAACTCAGAATTCCTGGTGAGCTGCAGTCTGCAGTTAAGATGTGAGCATTCAGAAAGGACTGCAACTTTATTTAGATACAAGTAATTCTTAAATTACACAGTGCTGTCAAGTATTGATGTTCATTCTTGATAGCTATAGTATTACTATTTACTTCTCAATAAATTATGCTTGTAAAGTAAAAAAAGAAAAGCCAGACTGCATTGATGTCTATAATGGACATAAATCTCAAAAGATAATTGAGATGGATATTAGCAGTATAATTTCAATAATATTAAACATGCCTGCAGTTTGTGATAGGATCTTCTATATGCAGTGTACAAGTGATAAAGTGAATCAGGTAAGTAATATTTTTTGCAGAAGACCTGGTTTGAATGAATGATTGAAACCCATGTACTGGATAACAGACACTGATTTGAAGTGAGAAACTTAAGACCTTTAATAAACCAAAGCAAGCTAAAACACATTGTTTTAAATATCCTAATAAAATATGCCTTGAATCTGAGGTTTGCAAATCATTCCTATAATCACTGTGTGGTTTGCAGAGGAGCACTGTTATTTTGTCTGGAGAGAACTTCTTACTTGCCAGTCATGCTCCACCACAACTGAAGACAGGAAACACCGCCCCAGAATAAAAGTGTATCTCTTTTAATATTCAAAAATTAACATACTGTATCAGGACATACCTAGCAGGTCAACAGCAAGCTTGCTGATGCCTCAGATTATGTTTCTGAAACGTCAGGGCGCTGTGTATCACTCTGAAGAGGGCTGTGATTATGCAAAAATAAATTTGTCTTCTGCTCCTCTTGATCTAACTTACAAGACTGTTGTTCACATTATCTATTTGTGCTTAATATGGACTAGAGGAAGCTGAGAAGCTCATAAAACTAGCTTATCTTTTGTGTTAGGGTAAGAACTGCTTTACATTGTTTCAACCATGAATTCCATAGATAGTGTAGCTACCCATATGTGAAATTACATTCCATAAAATGGCAATTTCACTCGAATCCATTAATGAATTTTCTAGCCTCCACAAGTTCCAGCACAGTCTTAATTTGGGTAGAGCATCTGCAGAGGAGGCGATGACTGTTATTTGAAAAATATCAATGTATAGGGACAGGCCATCCTGCTCTGTGGAGGTAAAGCTCTAGAATAGCCAGCAGGAGTGACCCTTCTGCATCCTTGGTGAACTTTCACATATAAGGGAACAGAGTGGTGGAAGTGAAGAGCTGAGCATCCATGGTGCTCTAACTTCACTGGGTGCAGGAAAAAACAAGTTCAAGGAGTAATTTAAATTAAATTCTTTTTGATATTCAGCCTACATACTCCTCAAAAAATTTTGTTGCTTTACCCACTGATCTTTTAGTATGACCACAATTACTTGCCCTTTCTCCAGGTCATCTAAAGAGGCTTCAAGATCTGAATGTTCTCTGTGGTCTTTGGTGGATACCATGAAGCAAAACTATACAGCTCTTCTAAGAACTTTTTGCTCAGCACTTGACATGATTACAGGACGTGGCAAGCTGAAGTAGTCTACAGTATCACAGCATCTTCGGCATGTAGAAAATATTCAAATATTGCCTGAAATTAGTAGTATATCCTGCTGGTGTAGCATCATGGTCCACTGGCCAAGATAGTCTTTAACTTAAGTGGGGACTACATGGCTTACCAAAAATGTTGTGTATACATCCATAAATCATACTGGGAGACTGAAGAAAGTGCTACTGGTGGAGCTTGATGCTAGCTAGAGTATAAACAAAACCTGTAATTTTGTTCATTACGTAGAAGTTCTGGACCAATCTATAAGTGGAAAATAATATTTTTGGTTTGATAAGGTAAATACCTGTTTTTTTCTTGAAGGACAGGTTTAGCCATCACTTACAGATTAGACCACTCATATTTTCCATGTGTGTTTATATCCTAGGAAACATACTCAAGATGATTCAGTTCATTCACTGTGGAGTTTTATGCTGGCATTACAGTATCAGAATGCTACAGTCTGCACAAGCTAGCAGCTGAAGTCTGAGTAGATTTAGTATTGATTTTGCATGTATGGAGACAGTCTAGAGGTAGCCAAAATAAACATGAAGCTCTTCATTATCTCAGAATTAGATTTAAATACCTATCTGATTTGGGTCTCCATTCATTAAGGCAGTTGATCTTTTCCTATCAAATACAACTGAGGTTAAGGGCATGACAAAGCTTTGTTTGTGTAAAAGACAGACATCAATGAGGAATTTTCTGACAAATTTTTCTTATTCTGGATCATTTTTACTTCTGCTGTGACTGCTAGAGCTTGAGTAGCTAATACCTTCATAAATGCTGCAACTACTTTTTTTTTTCCAGATTTCAGATATTTGAGGAAAGTCTGGAGCTAGGTAGAGATGGATTACTTTTTGCAAGGGTCAGACCAAACTGTGACTCTATTGGCTGGCCTCATGAGAGACTAATTTCCTTCAACTATAGATGTGTTGAAGTATAACATTCACCCAAACTGGTTACTTTTGAGTGAATGTGTGTTTAAAGAAGCTGGGAAGAAGTACCATGTGAGCAGCCACTCTTGCAACCCAGTGTGAAGAATGAGGACACCCATCTCACAGTTCACATCTTGGGTACATTTTACCTATCTTTAAATTTATGTTATGGGAAATGTTCACCACCTAGTGAATGGCTGCTCTTCTATTTGATAACTGAAATACAATAATTGATCTGCCATGCTTTAGAGGAAGAAGGAAGTCTCTCATAAAAATAATGTTTTGGGCTTTACCTCCATGTTCCCTTTCAATCTTTTTTTGTTTTTTTGTAATTTAAAAGGGAGAAGTAAAACACAGCAGACAGAACTACTCTGGATCTAAGATCACCATCAGCAACCTCAGCTCTCTGGTAATTTTTTCCTCTTTCCTGTTCTTGCCACGTGTTGCCACTACTAGCCAGATCCGAGATCTTATTATCCCTCTCCTCTTCCAGTTGTACTCTGATAGAGAACAGAGTGCATGGATCAGTGTCTGAACATTTCCTTACAGAGCAGAAGTTTTGTTGGCTCCCATGCATGGAGAAGTTTGAATTTCCCAGTGGTTTAACACTGTGATTTGTCACATTTGTCTTTCAGGCAGCTCTTCATCTCAGGCCTAATGGGCCCAATCAGGCTCACAGCTAAGGACAAGAACACCAGGAAATGAGCAGTAAGCCTGGGACCTTTGGGAGGAAGCCTTCACAACTTTATTTTCCAGGGCTCCAGGTGTTGCTGAGACACCCTAAAAATCCTGCACAAACAATTCGAAGCATACTGCTACATCCCTAAACCCATCTCCCTGGTGCAGAATTTGGAGGACATAAGAGAGACTTGAATACAGGGAAATGAAACAACACAATTGCTTTATAACAAGCAGAAACTCACAGGCATTAACTGAGAAATAAAAAGGTCAAGAGACAGATTTTTGTCACATGCATCTAGCTTGCTTCCTAATTCCTGTCAGTCTTTCTCTTCTTCCACAAAGCCATAATTTCTGCAGTCTGATAGTGTTACAATGCTTTGGGTTTTTTTGTTTTTTTTTTCTTTTTTTTCTGAGGACATCTCCCTTTGGAACATTTCTGTGTGTGGTTTCTTTGTTTGTTGAGCAGAAGATGCCTGCCAGCAAGACAGAATCTCATTTAGTTACAAAATACACTGATTCTCTTAATGAAGTTGTGGATCTGTTCTGCAGAGAAAGCACAGATGAGGGTCTCCACAGTATCCCTCTGTAGAGTGATTATGGTTTGTTTTAAAAGTACAGAAATTCTCTGAGGCACCAACTCCTTCAGCTTTTTAGCAGGTTTTGTTGAACTATATGCAACAAAGTTTTAGAAATTGGCACTGGATTCTGACCTGAGAGAAGGGCTTTAGTTTTTTGAGAGTATTTTTTAGTCCTCATTTATCACATCTCTACTCTGCAGGGGTTTGCTTGAGAAACAAGAATTCACTTGTGTGACTTGAACCTGCATTTAAAATTAAGGTGGGGTCACTGTCTTCTGTGTTTGGTAATTATTACTGTTTTGAGGAACACAAGAATGTTTTCAGACAGGTGGATTTGAGCTTCCTAGTGATGGAAACTGGACAAATCTTGTTCTTTTTTTTTTTTTAATGCCCTGCAGGTATTCTTTATGCAGTATGGCTTCTTCCTATAAAGAACAATCTGGCAATCATTCACAGAGGCATTTATCCTTGCTTTCTCAAAATAACTCTGTTTCTTTCCATGATAGCTCCAGCTTAAAAAATATTTAAAGTACTTAACTGCTTCTGCTGCTCATTCTAGCCATATCAGTGACTTCCTACAATTGTATGTGTACTCCATCAGGCATTTGCACAGCTAAATGTGCTCTGGAGTGATGAAACGTCCTATCTTTTAACATCCTTGTTACATATTTGTCCCATCTGTTTGAAAATCTACCTCTTTTTGGCCTTTTCAGTATATTCCCTTTCTTATTAGAAGTACAGCAGCTGTTTTCATTCTGTTGCAGAAGTGCCTACAGGGCCCAGATGAGATGGGCAGAGTGCTGAGTTAAGCACAGAGTTTACACAATATGTCAAGCTCTGCCCTCACAAAGTTTGTGAGCCAAATGAACAGGCCCAAAAGCAGAAGGAAAGAGAGGCGGAGCGATAGGTCATGGTCATGCAGAAGACATTGGTGACAGCAGTAGGACCACAAGGGAGGTTCCATGAGCTGTAGGATAGCACCCTGTTGCACCAAGCATGGGGTATTTTACAGACAGGATCCCTAGGCTCTCAGGATTCAATTATTTTTTCTTGCCTTCTTTCTGCTTCCCTTACACGTGACCGGAGGCAGCTGTGGTGTTGGCTACTGCCAAAGTAGTAAATAGAGTCTTCTATCCCTACTGAAAGGAGAGTGAATGATGTAATTTGGCTCCTTTTCACTCCTGCTGTCTGCCAAGGCATTATTTCTGTATCAGTGCACATGGCCATTTGGCATCAAATGAGACCCCTCTCTTTGTTTAAGTGGAGGCAGGATGTTAATTCTTTTTGATGCACCAGTAACATATCTGGAGTGGTTCTGCAGCATTTCTTTCAGAAGGTGCCGATATTCACTGTTCCCTAAAAGAAAAGGGCTGTGTGCTCCTTTTGTTGCATGTGAAGAGACTGAGGAGATAACCACATAGATCCTTCAATGCAGTCCTGCTAACCACATGTCAATTTTGTTGTGTACATTTAATTTCAGTGGGATTGTAATGCTGTTTGTTTTGCTTATTGTGGCAGTTCTGCTTCAGAGCACCTCCACACTGATTCATTAAACTCCCTTGTTCTACGGTCTTTAAATTAGAGCAGTATCCCTTTCAAGTGCTGGAAGAAGGATTCAGATTCTTTGTAACACATCGAGTCATAAGGCACCCACAAAGCCATATTTCTGCCTACTCTGCCTCCCTCTTCCAACCATATGACAATAATCTTACTCCAGTGGCTTTACATCAGATCATTAACTTTGTTTTATTGTCTGTGAAGACAATTCTATGAATGTTCCTTCTGGATTCTTGTGAACAGGAACAATTTGGAGGACAGGGTAGGAAAGGAAAGAGATCACCTTCCAGTGCTAGCCCAGATTTATGTGTTTGCCTGGCCTAAGACCTGGAATAGCTGTGTTTCTTCCTTGAGACCTCCTGTACTTCACACCTGAATGGGGTGATGGTATAAGAAAATATTTTTTTTTCCTTAGGAAAATAAAGGACTGTCCTGGATGCCAGCAGAGGTGTCATTGCCAGCACCCAGGTAATTGTGGGTGCCTTTTGCACCCTGTGTCTGCCTCTGTAAGGAGAGAAAGAGCCTCCTTTCCTTTAGGTAGGACAGACCTACCAAAGTAACTGGATCTGCAGACTAAGGCTAATGAAAAATATGCCCTATTCTTTCTCAGTTTGAACAGACTGAAGCGTGTTTGTGTAGTGCCTACCACAATAGACATGGAAATTCAGAGAGTGAGAGTACAAGCTGCTTCAGAGCCTCTCCCTGGGGCTGTTCCTCTATCCAGGACAGCATCAATGAGGCATAATTTTTGAACTGCACATTAATTATCAGCTTGACAGTTCCCTTTCATTTTCACTGTATTTTCAAGTTGGCTTACCTAAGTTAACAGAGGCAGGCTCACGTCTGTTCACAGGAGTGTTGCTAATGAATGGCTGAAGGTTTTCATTGCCTTTGTGAGTTCACACAGAGGAAGACTGGGCAAGCCTGCATCTGTAGCATCAAAATTCCGTGTTTATTGCTCCATACTCAAGAGTAAATCCAGTGGATACTTACATATCCACAAGTGCCTCTGGTACTAGAGAACAAGGATAACTGAGAAGCTCACAGTTTCAGGCTTTGCATGCAAATAAATTTCATGTATTCAAGTTGATTTATTTGGTCAAAAATTTTGGGGCTGGTGTCCAGGGACAGCCCAGTCACCAAAGCAGATTCTGTGGGGTGCTGTAGTCCATCCTGCCAGGGTGTGGATTTGCTTCTCACCTCATTGCTCCATGCCCACCAACAGAAGTGCAGCTGGGTAGCACAGAGAGCAACACAGCTGAGCCTCAACCTCTTCTTCTACAGCAACAAGTCAATTTGGGCAAAAGGCTTGATTTGTCCCTTTATGCATAGAGAAACACAGTTTCCTACTTCTCTTCACAATTCACACCCCCCATCCCCCCCCAAGCACTTGGTTGTACCATTTACATCCATTATTCACACTAGCCTTTTATTCCCTGAGGGGCTTCTCTTGCCTTTTCCCCCCTTACACTGGGGAAATGCTTCATTAAAGGTTTGTTGGGTGTTTTTTGGGTGGTTTTTGTTTTTTTTTGTTTGTTTGTTTTTTTGTTTGTTTGTTTTGTTTGTTTGTTTTTTTGTTTGGTTGGGTTTTTCTCCAAGAGAAGAAGCATGTGGCTAAGGGACAAGCATATGTGTGTAGCTTTCCAGTCACAGTATCACTGCAGCCAGTCAGAGCCAATCTGACACAAGAGGGCTCAGACAGACCCCTGGATTTCTTCCTGGAAAAAGCACTTGGTCTAGGGTGATCACAGAGTTTTTCCTCTTACAGGTGAAGCTGCTCCCTCTGTGGAAAAGGAACAGAGTTCAGAGGAGAGCCACAGAGGATCAGACTTTTGCTTCTGCTGTTGCCAGGGGAAGGAAAAGGAATGCTGCTGACATAAGGGGTTGTTCCATCACATGCTGCTGGCACCCTGGACATCAGTATTTTCTTTGGAAGCAGTCAGGCCATCGGTGGGGGGAGTCACTGATGCTTTCAGCCACTGCCTACTCTGTGGGTTCTTAGCATGTGTGGGCAAGCAAAACAGATGTGTGCAGCAAGTGTGTCTACAAAGCTTGCTCACTGCTTCCATCAGAACTGTTCTTGGCAAGTATGGCACCACCAGCTTGTCAGTTGCCCATCTCTGGCTTTGTGTGTGCAAAGCCAAGCATTTCAGCTTGACGGTGGCCTCTCATCCCTGTCTGCCACTTCAGCTTTGTGTCTCTGCCTGTACCTCTTTCTCAGAGGGTTGCCTGTGGTAATCACTCGCCCAAGCTTTCTGCTGACTTGTCCAAATAAGTTTTCACCCTGTCAAAAATTTGTGGGCACTCTGTTCATTTAATAATTCACTCCGTCAGAATCTTACGTAATAACATTCCTAACAGCCATTTTCCTTAACTCCCTCTGTTGCACCGTGGGATCTCTTGGTGTCAGCTGTGTATCTAAAAGCTGTCTTCCTAAGAAATGAATGTGAAACTTAACCAGCACTTGAGTTAGATTCAGCAATAGCATTAATGGCAAGAGCCAGAGGTTGTGGAAAAACTTACAACCAACCCAAACTTCCCTAGAGGAGAAACCTGGGTTTTGTATTGTGAGTAAATGCAAGTTAAATTTTGGAAGAGAAAGGATCATCTGGTCCAAACTTCACACCTACAGCACTGTCCTCAGCTTCTGAACTTCATTTGGCTCTGGTCAAAATGAAAGGTAAGTCAGCTACAGGTCTAGACACTCCGGAGCTATGGACCCAAGTAGGCTCACACCTTCAATCCAGATCTAGAGACAGCTGTAACTTGTGGGGTGGAGCCTTTTCCTGTATGGGAAGGTTTAGAAGCATTTCTCTCTGAGCTGCTTCTGGTACTGAGCCAGTGCATCATAACAACGTATAAACAAAGCCCCGCTACCCCATGGATGCTCTAGCTGGAGCTTTCCTTCTTGCATCTCTGCCATAGTCAGAGATGGTCTAAATACATCAGTACAGGACTGTTACAAATGGTACAATTATTCTTGCATAAGGCACTGTTTCAAAGACACTTATTTGATCATCCAGTATATCTCAATGGGATTTATTTCCACTCTCCTGCTATTTGTTTATTTCTCTTTTCATTGAAATAAAACTCTGAACAGACGGGGGAAAAAATCTGGATGTCAGTTCAAAATGTGGTAGTAAATAATTCACAGTAATACAAGGAGAAGCTGTTTTTTTGTTGTTGTTGACTGGAGCTCATGCAGAGCATTGCATGCAACTCAACCTGGTAACAAACATGGGCAGCTCTGGGTACACAAATGTCTGATGTCATATAGGATATATTAAGACCAGTGCCAGGTATGAACACAGTAGGGTAATGTATGGTACAGCTGGTAAGCACTGTTATTTCTTTCATCTTGGCTCCTTTCCTCCTCCACTGCTTTTGTTACTGAGAAAAAGAAAACAGAGAGGTGAAATGTGAAGCCTTCCAGTTGCCTACATCTGTTAAACAATTTATTTTTTTTTAAGGTAGAGGAAATGGGAGGGTAAAAAAAAACAGGTGAAGGGAGGAGTATGTCTTAATCTATAGAAGATCTAGGTCAGTAAATAAATGTAATCACTCTTAGAGTTAATGCAATCTATGTCAGTCATATTAACCTGTTGAACCAATGACCTGTGGATCCCACCTTGAGTGTAGCTGGAAATGCTGGTTTTAACAATGCCTGGGACTGCAGATATATTCCTAATGCTGCAAACAGTGATTGAAAGCTATCTGGATTATGGAAACTAAAACCAATCAGATAAGAAAACAGCAGCCCTTGTCTCTGCATCTGGTTGACAGAACATTAATTCAGATACCATTCAAAACATTAATCTTTGCTTAGTTTCCAAATCTGAGCTGAAGCATGCAGGCTGGAGTTACTGGTCTTCGTATCAAAACATGTACTTCTCAAAACTGATTTTAATCTTTTTGATCCACAACAGGATAAAATACTAGGGTCTGAGAGAGCTCAAAACTCTGCAGTGGATAAAATCGTATTCTCTTGGATTACCAAGTGCGTCAAGGAGAAAAGGTATTGGTAAAGAGGGGTTCAGGCTATTAATTAAATTTTCTATAATGGTCTGCTGAATACAGTGGTTGCACAATAGTGAAGCATGGGAAGGAATTCTGCTTCTATTCCATACTTCTTAAATGACAGGGAGCAAATTTTCATGCAGCACCATACACACACTGTGTTTATTATTGTTTTGGTAGTTAGCCTTGCCAGTAGGTCTCATGAGTGTAGATGATTTGAAAATAACAACTCTGACATTATGTGACCTTTATGTATGTTGCAGCCAATCCAGACTACATGCTATTTTATGAATAAAAGAATATTTTTTTTGCTGGGGGAGTCTATTGATGGAAAAGGTTTCAGTGTAATAGAGCCAGAATTATAGTCAAACAAAGTGACAGTCCTTATGGAAGTCGCTATGGGAGACACGAGATGATTTCTGTGCATGACAATGCATTTGCTTTTAAATGCCATCACTAGGTTGATAATTATCGAATGCTTCATATTGCACCTGGCAGGGAGTCAAGGCTGAATTTTAGCAGTTTGTAAGAGATAGAAAAGTATGTGGTAAACCGGAAGAGTTCAGTCAGCTTGTGCAGGAAGCTTCTAAATGTATGTAACAGGAGAAAGAGTTTAAACTTTTCTCTTTAGAGTCAGCATAAAGCCTGATGATGCTTTATTAGCATTCAGTATGTTGGCAAGAAGGCTCTTAAGACCACTTTGCTGCAAATGAACAACAGATGCCCACCACCCAAAGCTTGTCTTTTCCCACTTCGGTTAGGTATGTGGTAATCAGTTTAATTCCTTGTATCCAGCTTTTACGGTTGCCATTTTTAGGTGCAGAGGAATGTCTGAAAATCCTTTCATTTCACTTCCAGAATGTAGAGAAATACAGTGAGGAGGAGACAGCATCTGGAGCAGCATGAAGATATTCAGTACCTGCAGCAGGCAGAGGACAGAAAACAGGAGAAACTTTGCCGGTCATGTTCTACCATCAGCTTCCCTAATCAGCTTATTCTGAATAAAATAATAGGTGGAAATTTTAAGAACACCATGACCTCGGGGGTGAAAAGTGAAATGAAAAAAGTGTGATGTCATAATTGTGCTTTATGTATTGTGTACACTGAAAATTGTGGTTGCTATTGCCCAGATCCAGCCAATGTCGTCAGCACAGCTCCTTTTGCTGATTGCAAATACTCTTGGTGCAGTGTACCACGCTGCTGTGCAATGTGGCTGAAGCTGTTGGTGAAGACCGGACTTTTTTCATTGCTTGAGGACTGAAATATGCCAGTGTTGACTCAAAGAAGGGTGTCTGCTTTTAAGCAGATAAAAGGAAAACTCACCAAAAATGAAAACCCTTGTTGAGTGGACAAGATGTCTGTGAATCCTGAGACAAACATGATGAATCGTTTCAGTAAGAAACATATATCTTAGGGATACAAATATATTCTATCTGACATTTTTAAACACAATTATTTGGACATTCCTTCATTTCAAGATGGCTTATTTATTTATTTATTTATTTATTTCTTGATTAGTTAAAGGGGCTCTAAACTCAAATCACAACACAATAAATTTTTTTTTTTTTATCAAATGAACCGTTTTCACAGTCTTCCAAAATTTTCTATCCCATTCCCCACCCACAGTCTCCCAGTTTGGGAACTAAACCAAAAATGCAGTATTCATCCATACCTTTTCAAAATCCCACCTATGATCATCCGAAGACTCTTAAAAGAGTAGAATACGCAGAGGGTACACTGAGAATCTTCTTTAACACTTTGGTGAGGACATGGTGCTCATAATATGAAACCCCAGATGTTTCTGTCTGAGTTATCAACTGCAGTGACAACAAATGCCAGCAAAGGAAGATGGCAGCTTTCCTGAGCCTTTATTAGACCTGTTGAGAAACAGCAATGAAAAGAAAATGTGCATACCTCATTTGTCAGCAGCAAAAGCGACAGCCCAAGAGAAATCAAGCCAGAAGAACCAAAACCTTAGCAGCAAAGAATGAGAAATGAACAGAGAAAAAAAACAAAACAACCAAACCAAAAAAAGCACATCTTCATGCAGAAAGCAGAGGGGAAAAGGCACACTAAAAGCAAGATGAGACAAACAATCTGTTGACAAAGTGTGACAGGGCAGAAAGTCTAAAAGATGAGTGGCAGGTAGCCTGGCTGTTGTACCTGCAGCAGGAGGTGTCACATGCGGGCAAAGCTGCACAGTCAGGATGGCAAACCTGCCTGGATAATAAAGATCAGTTCCCTGAAAGAATATTTTTTTTTGCAGGACAAGAGATCTTGTACACTGCCAGGAGAGTGTTGTATTCTTACTCAGAATCATGTTGCAGAAAATGTTTTAGGATGTTAAGACGACAGAATACAACTTACATACCGGAACAGTGTAGTTGTATTTGTGCACCAAAAGCACATTAATTTCTTTACACTGCTATGTTAATGGGCTGCTCACTGATAAAGAAAACATGCTTACCATTCACTGCATCCATTTCTAGATAGGAGTTAAAAATTCTTCTCTTAGGAAGATCCCTCTGTGTTGATCACAATAGGTGGATGGGGAATTATGAGCATTTTAATGACTACATATTCTTATTTTAGTTAAAGAGGTCTGAAGCAAAATTTCTATATTCAAGTGAAGAACTTTAAGAATGACATGGTTTTTAGGAGATCTGAGTTTTAAAGATATGCAAATAACTTTTTTTGTCAATTCCTTGGCAAGTGTAGAATATACCATCTCTAGCTGCTGATACTTCCAGCAAGTATATATATTTAAAATTATTTTTTTGCTAGACTGAAAATTAAAGCAGCGTTTCTGAAGTTAAAACCTCTTAAAAGTTCCAATAAAAATGTGTTTTTCTTTCCAAGTTATAAGATGCTTATAATATGAAAACTAAAATGTTTTGTTTCAAAATAAAAAATGGAATATTTGGACCCTGTTACGGAATGAAATATTTTATTGAAACTGAAAAAAATGAGTAAACATTTCACTGTTACATAATATACATTTTTTCCTTGAAATAAAATTTCATTAAGAAGCATTGACTTTGCCAAACTCCTGTCAGCTTTCAGTGGATGTGACTAATTCTTGTTTATGAAAGCAAGCTAATTATTTGTGTACAGAAATCTGGAGTTATTTATTATATCACTTTATAGTTCTGTAGTGATTTTTTCAAATCAAAGATAGTAGGCAAGTAATGCACTGGACTTTCTTCTATAAGAAGCAAGAGTGAAATTAATACGTAATCCAGATAAGGGAATACAAGAGACTGAACACATTGTATGGTTTTTTTAATGCAAGTTTGCTTACTGTCACCCTCACAATTACATAAGGAATTTATTGGACTAATTCAGTCTATAGGGCTCAGCTTTCCTGAAATAAAACAGCTGTTGATCTGACCAGTTGCTGAACTGTTGCATTTGTCTTTATTCTCTTATTTTTACCCACATTCTTAGAACAATTACTCGTTTTTGCAGGCAGTTTTTTTCATTTATGTTTCTTTCACAGAGAAAAATGTAAAAGATCTGATATGCTTTGCTTGGCACTTCTATTTTAAGATCTTCTGGGTTTTTTGTTTGTTGGTAGTTTTGGGGTTTTTTTGTTTTGTTTGGGTTTTTTTGGTTTTGTGGTGGTTTTTTTTGTTTGTTTCTTTTTTTTTGTTTTTTGTTTTGTTTTGTTTTGTTTTTTAAAGTGATTCACTTTTTCTACATTTCTTAATCAGGAGTATAGACTTCCAGTTGTCTTTGCTAGTAGAATATATGCAGCTGAGCTGTTTACAACAAGAACTTTGAACAGTTATCACAATCAGATAAGATGGTCTGTGAGTGACCAAAGCCATGTTTCAAAGTGTTTTGGGACTGCTTGTTGGATTCTCAGTTGACTAGTTTGTCATAAGAGCTGACTGAAGATTTTTCCTACAGGTGAAGCCAAATGTCTGACATAGGAAAGAACGAGTGCAGGATACTCATTCCTATAGACACTCACATCCAAACATATGCATCATGAAACAAGGCTAACATATCTCAGAGGTGACACATTCCATGTAAGTCAGCATTTATGGAGCTATTTATTGAACATCTGGGTGAACACTGACAAGTTTCAGGTTTCCTGTGACTTAGAAGTTTCCTAATTATAATCTCATTGTGAGGCAGGAGAGCGTTAAAATCAATGACAGTCGATGACACTGTGATGAACCCATTGGTAAATCACACCTGAAAGTTCCCTCCACAAAAACACACAATTAAATTCAGCAGCAAGGTAGGAGGGTCCAGTTCCTCTGATGGACTAATATGTGATTAAAAGACAGGAGATAAATCTGAGTGCAAATGCTCAGTTATCACAGTGCAGAAAGCACTGCAAGGGGCTACCACTGAGATCTGTGCTGCAAACCTATGTTTTCCAATGTCTTAATGAATGGCCTGGAAAGAATCATAAAATATGCTGAGTTGGAAGGAACCCACCAGGATCATCAAGTCCAACCTAAACCTCTCCTGATTCAGCTTTTCGTATCATTTATACCATTTCCCAAAGTCCTGCCTTCAGTCACAGGAGTGAAGAAATTAGTACCAGTCCCATCTCTTCCCCTTGTGAGGAAGCCATAGACTGCAATGAGGTCTTCCCTCGGCCTCCCATCTCCAGACTGAACAGTCCAAGTGACCTCAGCTGCTCCTTGTAAGTCATCCCTTCCAGCCCTTCCGCTGTGCTTCACGCACCCCAGGACAGAGTTGTCCCTCCTGGCTGCCGGGGCACACTGCTGGCTCATGTTCAGTTTGCCATCAACCAGGACCTCCAGGTCCCTCTCTGCTGCGCTGCTCTCCAAAAACTCATTCCCCAGTCTGTAGTTGCCACAAGGGTTGCCCTGTCCTGGGTGCAGAATTCAGCACTTCCCTGTGTTAAACTTCATGTGGTTGGTGATTGCCCATCCCTCTAACCTGCTCCCTCAAAGGAGGGAGTTTACTGCTCCTCCTAATTTTGTATCACCCACAAACTTGCTTAAAATTCCTTCTAGTCCTGCATCCACATCATTGATAGATATGTTGAAGAGGACTGGGCCAAGGATGTGGCCCTGTGGAACGCCATTAGTGACTGGTACCATCCTGATGTTACCCCCTTCAATGTCACTCTTTGTGCTCGACCTGTGAGCCAGTTGCTCACACATTGTTTTGCACAGTTGTCCAGCCGTATGCTGGACATTTTGTCCAGGAGGATACTGTGAGAGACAGTATCAAAACCCTTCCTGAAGTCCAGAAATATTACATCCACTGGCTTCCCTTGATCAGCTAGGTGGGTTACCTTGTCATAAACTGAAATTGTTTGACAAGCAGGAATTTCCCCTCATAGAATCATAGAATTGGCTGGGTTGGAAGGGACCTCAGAGATCATCAAGTCCAACCCTTGACCCACTACCGCTGCGGTTACCAGACCATGGCACTGAGTGCCACATCCAGTCTCTTTTTCAATATCTCCAGGGACAGAGAATCCACTGCTTCCCAGGGCAGCCCATTCCAGTGTCTGAAAATCATGTCATAAAACCATGATGGCTGTGACCAATGACTGTGTTGTCCTCCAGGTGTTTTTCAATACTTCTCAGAATAATCTTTTCCATAATTTTACCAGGCATTGAAGAAAATGAACAAAGAGGAAAAGTGGAACTTTTGCTGGAGAGTATTAAAAGCTAAAATTGACTGTGAAGAATTGCAGACATGACACTGACTGATGAGCAAAAAAAAAAAAAAAGCATGGGAAATTATCTTTCAATCAGATGAAAACTTGATGCACAAATTAAGATGCACAAGAAAAATAATCCCACCTCTACCTAAAGACTGACAAGTCGCAGCAGGGGACATCATCATAGGTGATGATGTAAAAGGAGAAATTATTTCTTATACCACAAAAGGAGTGGCCTTCAAATGAAGCTGTCAAACTAAAGTTTTAAAAGAAAAAACAGGCAGTTTTCCTCACAGTACATAATTAAACAGCAGAGCTTATAGTCACAGAGTGTTGCAGAAGCCAAGAGTATTAATTCATTAACAGAGCAATTAGACAAAAAAACTCCATCCATGGTTATCCATATTATCATGATATCAGCCTAATTCAGACCTAACAAGTCCCTGTTTCACATCTGCCCTGTTCTGATAATTTGTCCTCAAGCAACTATTACTGTTTGACACCAGACAGGGTATAGGATCAAGGTTACTTATGGGACGGCTATCAGAAGTGGAATTAGAGCTCAGAAACTTTTCCTTGTCTTGAACCACTGACATGGCACTGGGGGAAACCTCTTTATGTTTTACTATTCTCCAAGACATGCTTTCATCCTTTATAGATTGCAGATTGCATCTAAGTATATCCAGAAGAGTCTGAGAGTATTTGGAAGGGAGCCTGGCCTTCAGGAAATACATTTGAATATAAACAGATCAAACAGAATTTACACAACCTTGTGCATCACTTCTGAATTTTGGTTGAAACCTCAGGAGGCAATCATCTGGTGCAACAGGGAAGGAACTGTTATTAATACTCCCAGTTCCAGGGAGTTCCCACTGGAGAATTTAAACTTCTCCTAATCCTCTAGGGTATTAATTGGAAAATATGTACTTATGGAAATATTTCTGAGAATTGGGAAATGAATTGTGTCTATACCAGCTTGCCTAAGGACTAAAACGGATTAGAATGTTTCTAGAGTTTCTACGACAGAGATAACAACTCACGTTTTTCCACAAAATGATCATACCATTAGTACTGTGAAGGAGGGACTTCAATAAGTCCCTTTTAATAAGTCCCATTTGCAGTAGTTGTATCAAAGAAACTTACTGAGAATAATCTGCTTCCTTACAGAGAAAATTAAAGGTACCAGAGGCTCAGACAAAAGTTGCAAATCAATTAATCTGTGATCCTAGTGCAGATTTTAGTCAATGGGAGTGGACATATGTACATGAGGAGTCAATGTGGCCTCTGGAGTCATTGCAGGCATTTTTAAATTTAATTATAGCTTAAATACTTTTCTTCAATGGGAAATAAAAAAGGTTTTTAGAATGTCAAGCCTCCTTACTGGTGCTTTTAACAGTGCCAGGGGATAGTGTGACAATTGAGAAGATCGTTACAGTATGTTAATTATTTTATATTAAATTACAACCAAATTGGTGTGTAGAGGATGAATAAAAAAAATAATTTTAAAGGCAAAATTTTAAAAGTTATAATCAAAAGATATGTGGGGATGGATTATTCCACTAAAGGGCCAAAAAACAGTTTAATGCAACCCACTCTATCTGCTTTCACTTCCTAGCACACTGTAATTGCACTCCTCAGAAGGAGGAAAATCAAAGACAAAACAACAATTTCAGCACAAGAGATGGCCTAAGAGGTAGAAGGGAAGGAAATGGCCAACAGGGTTTGTGGGAAAGACACTGGAGACTCCATGGCCACAGATTTCCTCTGTGTCACTTAACCATGATTGGGGATTGATTTTTAAATGCAGTTGTAAGCAGCATAAATGGGTACTCTGTAATTTGAGAAATCAGTCATTGGAAATACCCTTGTACCTTAACCCTTACATTAAGTGTGTCAATTAAATGCTTTTCATTGTCAGAAACATTGACAGTGAAGTACAGAAGATATTCAGGTAAAGGAGTTTGAGACAAAGCCACGTATATGACCAAAGAAGTCACAGGAAAAGCCTGGCTTTGTGGGACTAAATCAGATCATTCCCTGTGGGTTAAACAGTATGAGTATGAGTACAGACCATACTTTAGAATATGTATACATAGAAGTAGGAAGATGAAACTAAACATTTCTCACCTTTTTGGGGTACACTTGTGATGCTACCAGTGCTCCTCTTAAGAACACGGTTATGGGTAGCTTGCATATGCAAGAGAGATTAAGACAGTTGCCTGTAAGTTATAGACAAATTGGGTCACATAATGGGTTCAGATCATCCTGTCATCTTGTATGGGTTTCCTTTAGGATCGCAACAAACATCAGGAGAAGGAAAGCAGAGAGAGCAGAGCAGGAGTACCTCATGCACAGCTGGCAGGAATACCCTTACACTGTATTCTGCGGGTGTCCTGTCTACCCGAGGTATCATCTTGCATCCATCTGCATTATTAAAAGACAAATGGGCCTGAAATTTCAACTGTGTAACACAAACATTGTGGGTGAGTGTGGCCAGCAAAAGGGACATATTCCAGCAGCTCAGAGCTGATTTAGCACTTTCTCCAACTCCCTTTTTCCTGCTGACAACTTTTGTAGCGTGACTGAATGGAGGGGTCATGGCTGGGGCATCTGTGTCCTCTGGAGACCTCACTCTCTGTCAGCAGCTGGCACAGGTTGCTCTAACTTCTGCTATGGGACTGGATCAAACAGAGAGAGATGAGGTCAGGTCTCCACCTTTTCAGTCTGGATTCTGTGCTGCTGCTCAGCTGCAGCCGGGGATCTGGGTCATGGTGTCTTTCTCAGGATGCAGACCAAGGCTGCACTTACTGAAGGGAGGTTAATCTCTGTGTACGACTGTGTCTGCAAATCATGTCAGAGGTTCATCTCTAATAATAACATGGCTCCAGCAGATGTTTCCAGGAATTAATCAGCTCCAGCAGTGTCTGGTTGTGACTTGATTTCTTCGAGCATAAATGAAATGACATTTGAGGATTGCTGGTTTAGACCAGGAAGTGGGAAATCATGGAGCAAGGGATATTGATAGCACTAGCAAAAAGACATTAAAATCGTCTGATTATTTCCCAGTCAGGGGTATGTCCACATAAAGCTCTTCATTCTAGAAAGCCTGTACTTTCTCTGTTTTGGTTTCAACTCAGCACAGCTCCTTGCTCACTCCTCCTGCCATCAGGATGGGGGTCTCGGTTTAGGGATCAGGGTGAACCAAAACCCAGAGAACAGAACTGTTATTACACCCCCAGACCCTGTAAGGGGAAGATAAAAAGGGCAATTAGGAAGAAAGGCTTCCAGGCTGGATGTTAAAACTACAGCAGGTTTACAAGAAAACAGAAGGAATAGTAATGTGGGATAATTATGAAAAATATAAAAATATATACAAAGCCAATTTCAGTAGTCACTGATATGTGTCTGAAAGTCCCTTGTGGCACACAACTTGGGAAATGGATCAAATGCTCTTCCCAGCACCCGGTGCTGTCAGATCTTTCTCCAAGACATCTGAACTCAGAGAGCCAGAAAGGAAGAAGGGGAAGGAAGGGGCTGACTTTCCCTCCCTCCTGCCTTCTATAGGGTATGGCAGGAAATGCAGGGTGATACCAGTTCCTTTCTTTTCTGCCCCCTGGATTTTTTAGGGCCTGAACAATGCCCTTTCTCTACATCCTCATATTGATGATACCACAAAATCAGCCTGTGCCCCCTTGAACCACAATGATGGGGGAAGAGAAGTGGAAGGGTCAAAGTGGGAAAAATCATTAACTGAGAGAAGCAAACTTAATAATTGAAACCAAATAAAAATAGTAATTATAATAGTAATAATTAAAATAATAAACGGTAATGAGAAGGCAAATAACAGAGAGAAATGAACCTCAAGAAAGAGAAGTCATAATAAAAACAATTGCTCGCCGGCAACAGACTGATGCACAGACAGTCCCTGGGCAGTGCCCCCCCTGCCTCTGCCAACCTTCCCCCCAGGTTTATTGCTGAGCATGATGCTATGTGGTATGGAAGATCCCTTTGGCCAGTTGGGGTCAGCTGTCCCAGCTCTGTTCCTTCCCAGCTTCTTGTTCACCTCCATTCTATTTGCTGGTGGGGTGGTGCGAAAAGGCATTGATACTGTGTAAGCACTGCTCAGCAGTAACTAAAGCATCCCTGTGCCACAGACACTGTTTCCTATACAAATCCAAAATGTAGCCCCATACTAATTACAATGAAGAAAATTAACTCTACCCCTGCAAAAACCAGCCCAACTAATCTGTTACTGTGTACCTACCACTGAAAGGTTATCTGCTAAAATTTATTACCTAGATTTTTGTTGAAACTCTGATTTGTATTTAAGGTGATGTATTATTTTATCTATGTTAATTCTAATCAACCACCTTGACCGCCACTATCTTTGATGCTGGATACAAGCTTCGTTAATCCTGTAACAAAAAAAAGAAAAAAAAAAAGAAAAAAAAGAAAAAAAAAGAAAAAAAAAAAGAAAAAAGAATTTAAGCTTCTTACTTCCTAAAAGTTTCCCCTTAGCAGCATCTCCATTCTCCAAAACTTCCTGGCAGTAATTGATTTTACAATACATCTCAGAGCACAACAGTTTCAGGCTATTTGTTGTAAATGCCACAGTCGATGCATTACCCAAGTTGGCAGACTCCTGCCTTTTAAACCTGCCTCAGGAGTTTCCATTGAACTTGGCTCTGGCAACACACACTTGAGGAGCTCTTCCTGCTCCCAGTGGAGAAAACACACAGTGACCCAGTGCTCTGCAACTGCTTCTCCTGAGAAGACCTTAATGGGGTTCATATCCACTGATTCAGTGGGGCCAACAGATGAGGCAGCCAGAGGCTTGAATAAGCTGAATGAACTTCAGGGTGGCCCTGACTGCCCCATGTCAGCCCCCCAGTGCTCACCCACCCACCCACAGCTCAGGACCTGATGTCACTTCCAGGGCCATCAGCTGCTACCCCAGAAATGTTGTAGCAGAGCCACGTCTCTGCCCAGCCATGGACCACCCCAGAACTGAGTCTCTCTGTGGGCCCAGGGCTTGGTATCAGCTCCTCCTGAACCTCAGAGAGGTGCCTAATGGCCAGGACTGGGGCTGCCCCAGTGCCCCCCATCTGCCCTGCTGCTGGCTAGGGGTAGGACAGGCCTCAAGGATCTTCTATCCTGGCTGCACCCTGATGATACTTGGAAGCAGCAGAGCCATAAGGAAAAGGCAGAGCCAAGAGGAGCCCTCAGATAAATGCCAGTTCTGTGCTTTACTGACTCGACAGCAGTGCCAGCCCCTGCAATAACATTTAGTCTTTGCCACGTGCCAAGAGCACCAGGAGAGTCACGTCTGTCTCTAAGTGTATCTTTAATTCTTGTCCTGCCATTATTGTTTTCCCATTAGTCCTTGGCAGGTGAAGGCAAGCAATGCCCTGAGCCTCCTTTGCACAGCTGGGGACAGATACGTTCCTTGGCTCCCACCCTGTGCCCATCCAGTGCCCCCCAAGCCCTGCCACCCCCCCACAGAGCCTTGCTGCTGAGCAGGGAAGGGGCTGTGCTCCTGTGGGCCCGTGGCACAGGAGACGTGCTGTGGTCCAGCAGGATGGATGGCTGGACTGCTTCCTCTGAGCCTGACCTCAGATAAATCCTCATTTTGGATGCATACCCAGGCTCCTCCTTTGCCAGGGTATAATATATTACATTCTTAACGGAGGGGAAAAAAAAAAGTTAATTACTATCCAGATGCATTAGGGGAGTAGCCGTGAGTGCTTTCCCATTCATCTTTTATTATATATTACCTAACTGTTTAAAAATTTATTGTTGTGTTGCCTATAATTGTCTGGGTTACAACAGACCATGCTTACTGTATGTTTTATTTTCAGAGCCTGTGCCATATACCTTGCAAGACAGGAAACTGGGAGCCTGCATGTCATTTTGCAAGCAACATTTAGAACCAGGCTCATTCCTTGTGAATTTCATTTTTGTGTTGCCATGTTATGAATTTCTGGCCAGAACACTTAAGGGCACTGATTTGCAAAGTGGGAGGAATCAGTATTTTCCTGCAAACTGTCACATAAACAAATCTACTAAATATCTGCATGTAGTGGTCCAGCCACTCACTCCATGGGCATACTAGCATTTTTCTCTGCTGTTGATAAAAATGCACATTATGTCCTATTCTAATATTACAGTTGTCTCTTCTGATTCACTTAAAATTAAATTGTCTGGAGTTAAGCTTTCTTTTCTCAAGTCCATCAGCACTCTCTATTCTCTAAGATCATTTCTGCCCCAGTGCAAAGAACAGTCTTTACTTGTATTTTGAATAGATACTTTAAAAAAAAAACAACAAAAATCATGAACAAAAAGGTGACCCACTAACATAAATCTCACTTATACTCAGTGATTTTTTTCAGATCTCAGTTTAAGCATGTTTATAAGAGTTTATTGATTTCCCCCCTCATCCTTTTCATGCCTTTTAGTAGTACAGTTCTTCCCTAAAGCCTCACACTATCCCCAAATAGAAAAAATGATTCCTTAAAATAAAATCCGCTTCATCACAATCTTGTCATCCAGTCTACGAGACAGTGTTTCCACTGACTTCTCTAAGCTGTGGATAAGGTTCCATATGTCTTAATTATAGAGCTTAGCATAAGCTCTTTGCACAGAGTGCAGCTTTGTCACTGCATTGTGCTATACTGTGCACCATTATCTGTAGGAGACTCACGCCTGGAAAACAGATCTGACAAGGGCATCACTGGTCATGTAGCAACAGACAATTCTGGCCCAAAGAGCTTACAGACTACGCAAGGAAGAAGGACAAAATGTAGTGAGAGGATGTGACCCCTGGAGAAAGAAATGACCTCACTCAGGGCTGCATCAGATTCTTGGAACAGAGCTATTATGCTCCATTAAACCAGCTCACAAGCTGATTCTCGGAGATCACTCAATTTTGAAAGTAAGCTGAGTCTTCAGTGAAATGCTGTTACCTTGTAGACTCCTTTTTAAGTATCTTCTTTTCTGCACACCTTATTTTTGCAAGCCATCTCCTGCCAAGTTTGACACAGGTTGCTGAATCTTGTCTTTAACCATTTCTATTGTGTTGCACCTTTTTGCAATCATTTGCTGGCTGGCCAAGACCAAAGATTTCCATTGCATCATTGGGATGATGTTGTGTTTGCCCTCTGTGTAGTTCATGTACACCACCTCTTAAAAAGTCAGCGCTAGTAACAGCTGACAGTCTTTCTGAACCTGGAGATCCCAGCTGCTTCAGGTCTTCCTGACAGCATTCCCTGAATACCTTTAGTTATTTCAATGCAGGAATTTGAATTCTTCCTGCTACATCAGATAACACTTTCTTATCATCATGTGCCACAGTGACTATGGAGAAACCATCTTTTTTTTTTTTTTTTTTTTTTTTTCTTAAAGATAACATGTTATGAGTGAAGCTTGATAGTTTGTCACTAAACTCACAATTTCTTTATTTTTTCTCTGATTCTCATTTTTGGACCAGTGTTCATGACTCTACTCCAAGTTCTTGGAGTTCTAGGACGTTTATATCCCCCCACAGCTTCTAAAGACATTAACTACAGCAAAGGAATCAACCACTTCTGACTTCTTTTGGTCCTTTCCCAGGAGTCTCTAGTGTGCAGGAGCATTTCTCAGGGCTAATCATCCTTAGGAATCTATCCAGAAAGTCTGAGCCAGATGTCTCACAATAATAATATTGATGCTTTCATAAGCAAGAATTTTATTAGTTCATGTAACCTGAGGCTGCCTTAGGCATCATCTCACATTGTAGTCCCTCATGGCCTGCTGTAAAGCAACAGTTACAAAATCTAAACAGGCTCCATTTCAGTCACTGTGGGTATGGGCTGATGGAGTCCCCTAGCCTGGCTTAGTTTCTAAAACAAACAAAAGAAGCAGGGCTGTGCAACTATAAGAGGCCAAACATCCATCCATCCATCCATCCATCCATCCATCCATCCATCCATCCATCCCTCTGCTCACTTCTCCCTTCCAGGACTCTAAGTGAGTCTTCCTAAATACTCTCTAATGCATCCTACTTCTAAGTAAGGTGACAGATTTTTTTTCTCCCTCCTGAATCTTTTGCTGGAAACCTTTCATGCCTTTCAGGAAGAGTATCTTTCTCTTAGGAAGCTTCATAGCTTTTATGTGTAGTTTCTTTCAAAGAGATAAGCCAGATGCTCTGCCCGGGTCTTTAAGGTATGTCAGGGGTCGTAAAATACCTTTAAAAGATGATATAAAATTCCAGTTATCCTTGACACCTGTATCTCATTCATTTCCAGTTCCTCAGTCCCATGTCCCCACCTCCCATAACATGGCAAGAACTCTGTACCCTCAAGCAAATGTCTCTAGCTTTCTTCTGCATGCACATTTAGTTCATCTTTTTCATCTTTCTGAGTCTGCAGGAATATTTTTGTTTACCAGGAAATCTAACATATGTTGCAGTCCAAGACCTGCCATGTCACCTGTTCACTCTCTTCTTAGGTACCATTTTGTTCACCTGTTACTCACCCTCTCTCTTGGCTGTGGGTCCCAAGACAGCACGTTGCAAACAGCACATGCTGGGTTACAGTTTGACATAGCTCTGGGTTTATACAACTAAAATGATTCTTTTGTACGTAAGCTATTTACAAAGATGTTGTAACTGCAGACTGCCCAATGAAAGACTCTCCTGTCTTCCACCATTCAGCAAGTGGCTTGTAAAGACAGAAGTCCTAAGTATTTTTATAAAGACCTGAGATGCTATGCTCTCCAGTAGATCTCAGGTCAAGAAAAAAGCTTATCTACTGAGACTTATTTTCTGAGATTTATTTTCTTTATTATTCTTTTTCTCCTCCTAATTCTGAAATGATAGCTATTAAAAAAAAAAAAAAAAATCGCAAGGGTTTATTGTTTGTGGTGTTTCTTTCCTGGAATGTGAAGCAGTTCAAAAAGTGGTTTAGGATGCCTTCTGGAAATACTTTATCTATTTTCCAGGAAGTGTTACAATAGCTTGTGGTGCCATAGTGCTTGACTTCCATTAACTCGTACTAATGGCTTGATGCTGTGATGACCCATGCTAAGACAAAATGCAGTATTTAACTAATGTTACAATAATATCTCCCTGTATTGTTATAGAGAACTCCTTATAGCTTATGCAAATACAGTCTGCTCTGAATATGCTCACCCCATGTCTCAGCTACTTTTTTCCTCAGAAAATCTGGTTCATCTTATGGGAACTGACTCTGGCACTCTGACTTCTTGTAATTCTCCTGTTTCATTAAGGTCAGTAATGACAGCAACACATCATAGCAAAATAGTGACTTTGGAAATAATGAGCTAATATATCTTCCTGGAACACTCTCAGAGATATTTTATTAGTTAGAACAAATACAATGAAGGTAGTATAAAAATTTTCTTCCTACTTCCATAAATCCAGGCCAGATGCATGTCATTCACACCAAAAGGAGCTTCCATAAATTCCATCTAAGTAACAGTCTTGAAAACCGTGCTCAGCCATATCTTTACCAGAAAGGTTTGCTGGTTGTGTAACATCACTGTGTTACATCACTGCAAATGCTTACAGCTCTCACAAGCTCACTTCTGCTGAAGAAACAAGAAGAAATCTTCGTTTTTAAAGTGTGATATCATTTTCCAATGATGTGGATCATGCTACTGATCTTTATAGTTCACACTTTTCAAGAATCTAGCCAAAATACATTCTCCTTCCATTTAGAACAGAAAATAGCTGTGTCAACTATTGACTGCTACAGAGTATGTAATTCAGTCATTTGCTGTCTTTGTATGTACAGAAATATAAGCCTGGAAGAGTAAGAATAAGATTTCTTGGAGTATAAGAAATATTTTAAAAGGAAAATATTTTCTTTAATTACTCTTAATTGGGTTTGGGTAAAATAATTCTAAACAAATTTAAAACTGTTAGTCATAGAAACAATAATTTAAAATAAGCATGAGGCCTACCATTTGTGTTCCATAAGAGTACTCCTCTTCTTTCCTACACACACACACACACACACTTTCAAAAGTTTGTTGATAAATTTTTGTCTCCAGTGCTTATTTAAAAAGCAAAGAGTTATGTGTAACCACTGCTCCATTAAGTGAGGCCGTATCGATTCCATAATGTTTGCTGGTCTTTTAAGATGCATCCTCCAGCCTTATGCTGCAGATTTATAATGGAAGATGGTGCATCCATATCGAAAATATGGTGTTTGCAACAGGTTGTAATGGGTGTGTTGAAAACTCTTGGATTAGTTATAATCTATGGGGTTCTTTTCCACCTTTTGTAGCATCCAAATGATACTTTAAAACATGTCAGTATTCATACAGGAACTACTGCCAGTTGCATATAAAGTGCACCTCTGATGCTGAGGGGATTTTCAAAAAGCTCATGTCTTCCTGTATCCAGCTGAGATTCCAGTCTGGAGGAAGAGGAAAGGGAGCCAGCTCTGTACCTCACTCTATGCCAAGGCACAGCAACATTGGCTGATAGATTTACTTCAGAGTGAGGACACTTATTCTTGCAGGGGTTTTGGCTAAAAATAATAAAAAGAAAGACTGGGTAAGAATTCAATCAAACTTCCCTTTCAGCTTGTGAATCAGAGAGGGCTTTCCAGATGGTGATAAAATAGAGCAAGGAACTGTTTTTCTAAGCAGTTCCTCTAGAGGCAAGATCTGTAGTCAATCGTTGCATTTAGAAAGCTTGAAGAAGTGGAAGGATAAATCTGGGATGTGCTGGCAGGCTTCTGCTGGGCTTTGGGCTTAATGTAATAGTCCTCCCTAGCCCTTTTTTCCTGGGAAAGAGAGGAGGAACCATGCCAGGCTGAGAGGAGGAAATAAGGGGATTAAACAAATAGCTGTAATTCATGAATTAACACAGTGTACTGTGTCTGCCCTGAGATCCGAATACAATGGCTTTCAGTTAAATACATTTTTTTTTGCTGAGCTTTATTTTGGGATAGCTCATTGCAATGGCTTCCTAAAACACTGAATTTGAATAAAGAGAAACGGTCTCAGGGACTTGCTCCAACAGAGCTTTATTTCTTCCACTCCAAGGCTCATCATGTTCTTTCCCTCCAGTAATAATTGGTATGGGAGCCAACAGAGAGCAATCTCTACCATATAACAAGGTACAACACTTGCAACCCTAACCATTGTAATGTGGCTGCAGCAGGAAATAAGGGCATGCACCATTGTAGTATTTAGTTATCTCACATCTTTCTCGTCTCACGTCAGAACTGAACTAATCTTGGATGAGAAAAAAGGAAACTGAACTACCTGGATAACTCACTCTTGAAAGGTTTTCCTTGCTGAGGCAGTACTGGCAAGACTTGAAAGGCCTGGATGCACATAAGAAAATGAGGAAATGCACTGAGGGAATATAGAAACAAATTAACCCCATTTCTCAGCTTCAGGTGTTGAAGATTCAGACCAGATTTTGTGCAAGATATAATGTTTCTAGGAAAAGCAACCATTCTGTAAAGCTGGATTGCTTCCAGGAAATTTTGCAAAGGAGGATGAAAGCAAAATTTATCCACAAGCATGAAGGGAAGTACTCTGAGGTTAGTGAAGAAACACCATTCTTTCTTGGATGCCCTAATACATTCTCAAGCCTAGGTATTACAGCTGACCAGCTAAGAACATGTAATCCACTTTAACTGAACATTTTACTGCATGTTTCCTGAAGCTGTGGAACAGCAATGTCTTCTCAGGAAAGATAATAGCTGTGTCTGTACTCTCAGGGGCAGCCCTCAGGCCTTGCTCAACACAAGGCTTGTCTTCCTTGCACACAGGAAACCTATTATTCCCATTAGATATCAAAGGCAAAGTGTGACATAATAGTTTTAAAGTGCTCAAGGAAAATACAGGTTAAGTAAAAAAAAGAATGCTCTAAAGGCAAAGAAATTCAGGCAGTTGAAGACACTACAGCTGTATGATTAAACAGGGTCTTCATGGGAGTTATTTCAAGTTGAATCTTACTACTATATGTAATTTTTAGCAACAAGCATCTGTGTGTGTCAGTGTTTAATGCATTCTGTGGCACAAACTTAAAATTTGCTTGTTTTTTTCTAATTTCATGGAGGGAGAGCAAAGGAGAAATTGTCCAGTACGCAAAACCAGCCTTGAATTCTGCAAGTCTAAGTATTCCCAGTTTTCACTTCTATACTGAAAATCAATCCAATGAAAACAAAGAAAAAAATCTTTCAGAAATATCTGTCCTTTCTTCTTGGAAATAGCACTTTAGGTCTGTTACCTGCATAAAATATCAGCTGTTCTTCACCAGAAGCTCACTGCAGCCTGCTGAAATCCTATCCTCCTCACCTCAGTGAATTTAACATGAAAATAATCATTAAGAAAAAAAAAAAAAGAGGAGGTTTGCATTGTTTGAAAGGTTTGTGTGCAGTATTATTTAGTGACAGGACAAAAGGGCCCAGCTGGGTATATTGCCTTGAATCTGTTCCACTCATTCTCTGCAAAGTTTTACAAGGTTTTTTTTTTGTTTACTTAATAAAAATAGTGGCAAGGAGAATGACAGCAGGAAGGAAGGGTGTTAGAGAAAAGAGGTTAAAAATGACAGCAAATGTGAGGAGTATTCTTTTTATTTTCCTCTCCTTTACAGGAACTTTCTGTCATATCAGGAGTTACACAGCTTCAGCAGCTTCAAGTTTGAAATCAGCTGTATAAAAAGAAATTAAAATACTCAGCCCACTGATAATACCTTTCACCAGAGAATGTCAGAGCACTCTATCTTTATCCTCCCCTTTTCTACAGTGTAGCTATTTGAGGAATTGAAATCACCATTGACTGCCTGTGCATCTTAGCAATCACACAGCTTTTTTTTTTTTAAACTCTTCAAACTATCCCTTAAGGCAACATTGAATGATTGAAGTTCCTGACTCTCATCTTAACCAAAATGGACTCCTGGATCCATTTTTCAAAAAGTGTTGGCATGCCTTCACTTTTCTGCATATGGTATGTACTTGGACTTGATGATCTCTGAGGTCCCTTCAGACCCAGACAATTCTATGATTCTATGATTCTACTTTTATTATAGGTCTTATTGCTCCCCTAAATAAGATCACAGAGGGCAAGACACATACTATCAACCCTGTGTGTGAATTTAAGAAGTTATTTGGACTGAGGTTGGAACATTCAGTAATTCCAACTGTAGGGCTTCTGATGCAAAATCAAAAATGATGTAGCAAAAAGATTTTTTCCACTACCTTTTAATACAAAACTCTGAAATAAAAGTAATGTAATGATAACATACATGAACTATACACATTTCTCTAGTCCAGTATTTAGGATGATCAGTCCATTCACACAAAGCTACATTACTAGAGGAAGAATTTGTATTTAGATGCATTGAATGTTTCAATGTATTTCAGTGGCATGTATTTCAAATTTTTTGAGATTTACAGAAAGTTTTCTGTGAAAAGGAATTCTCCTCCCTCATTCAAATAATCTGAACATTTTTTTCCATGTGCTTTAAACAAAAGGAGAGTTAATATACGATGTCATATTAATGCCATTGCTCATTTGGTGTAGTAACTACCCTAGAGCCAAAACAGGAACTCATTTTCCCTCTTACAGAAATTTTTTCCTTTTTTCAGGTATGTATAGGGAAGGAAGCCTAAATCCCATGGAACTGTGAGGTACCAGCTTCATCCAACTGTTGAGAGGGTAGACTTAGATTAGACATTAAGAAGAAATTGTTCAGTGTGAGGTTGGTGAGACACTGAAAGAGGCTGCCCAGGGAGGGTGTGGATTCCTTATCTCTGGATGTAATCAGGGTCAGGTTGGACGGGGCTTTGAATGACCTCGTGTCCCTGCCCATGCAGGGAGTTGAAACTAGATGATCTTTAAGGTCCCTTACAACCTAAACCATTCTATGACTCTATGATTTAATACCAGTGTCATATCACTATCATATATATGAGATGTCTTAACTGACAAATGCCCTTATTATGCTGGGTGCCATGCATACATGCCAGTGCAAACAGCTCCTACTTGATGAAGCTCAGAAGCCAGGGACAGGAAATACACAGCAAGGGGGAAAAAGTAAATATTATCTCTATTTTCTGATCAGGCAGGGGTGGTGCAGAGATAAGATAACAGGGAACTGGAGTGCTTTCAGCCTGAATTGTCCTGAGGCAGAAAGGCACTGCCTTTTCCCCAAACCCAGCACTGAACTTTGCAATGTTACCACACACTTTGAATGGTTTTGGTAGAAGGTGTGCATTAGCGAGCAGGTAGCCACGTGTCTTTTTCTTAGATGGCATAGGCAAGACAGAACTATATAGTAATGACTCGTAGGAAACCCCTTCACTGTGATGATTCTGAGGCTAGCTGTAGGAAAAATTCTAGCTTTTGCCCCTGTGTGCTTTGTCCTTGTCTCCTCTATTTCCAGAGAGGCCTTAAAAAGCGATGGGCATGTCCCAGATTTGAAGTGAAAGGAAAACAGAATATGTCAGTGACATTTTTTTAAAAGAGCTGATACTCAAGTTATTCACCCAGATGAGGGACAGCAAAAGGACAGTATTTATTCTTGAATCATACTGTGTGATCTCAAATTCTTTGTATCCAACTTTCTGATTTTCCGGTGCTACAGTTTTCTACCTTGAAAGTGCAGACTGCAGCAGCTGAATGCACAGGCAGCTTGAAAACATCAGGTAAAATATTTGTCTGAAAGGTGTTATGCATCTTTGACAGCGATGTTTCATTGACATGTGTCCTGGTTTGGGCCAGGATAAAGGTGATTTTCTGGTTTGTATTCTTGCTTTCAGCTAAGTCTCTTGTAAGTAGTTGCACTTGCTGAAATTACCAGCAAGTTTCTCAGACAGTGTCTGCTTCTAGGACTGATAACACTGGATGTTTATAGTTACTGCCAGAGACTGGTATGCAGAGCCAAGGACACTGCTCAGCTCTGAGGAACATTTTACCCTCCAGAAGGAGTAAAGAGGTCCCACCTGAACCCCTCCTTTGGGGAGGCCCGAGACAAGATAGATGCCAGAACTGACCAAACAGAGTATTCCATCCCATACGTGTCATACTCAGTATAAATTTGAGGGATCACAAGGGTCAAAGACCCTTCTTCTTCCTGCCCTTCCTGCCCTTTCTTCACCTGTTCCCTGTTTGCTTCGGCATCCTGGGAGGATTCCCTCCGTTCGTCTGCCTGTGGTCCTGATCCATGCCAGCCTGAATCTGTGTGTTCCTGCCTCCAGCTCCTGACTGCTCCTGACCCCAGGAGTCCAGCCTGGACTTTCCCAGGGCTGCCCTGCAGCCTTGGTGGTGACATGAGAGTTATTGGGGGAAAGGGGGGAGGAACGTGGTATCAGTTTTTCCTGTATATTTGTATATTTGTGTATATTTAGTAATTTTTCCTATTTGCCATTAGTGATTTCATTAAAGTTGTGTAGTTTAGTTCCCAACCCATAAGCCTCTCTCCTTTATTCTCTCTCCTTTCCTTACCAGGGAGGAGAGGGGGATTGATAGAGAGCATCTGTTATTCGGTTTAATTGCCGGGCCAGTGTTAAACCGTGACAACATGTGACAATATGGTATATCAGATGCAGACCTTTGTTGAACCTAGACCTTCCCTGAGTCAGTTCTGAGACTGGGCCACCAGATGACATCATCAATCACTAACCTGGACTACTCTGTGGACTTGTTCCTAGGGTTATATGCACATAATAATCTAGAAACTCTGGGTTGTCACTTGCAGCTGCCATGGCAACAGAGTTGGTAGGCATCTCTCAAAGAAACTTTTTGTTTGGTTGGTTATTTTTAAGGCTTCTTGAAAGCATGAGGTATTTATCATCCAGCATGCACAAGCAAGTTCAGCTATGAAAACAGTCTGCCCACAAGATGATAGACACTCTCTCCTTGTAGTTTCTCTGTAGCTCATACTTTTTAGTTCTATGTTCATGCTACAACATTTAGCAAGGTTATCATTAAACCCCCCTTTTTTATGGTGTAGAACTAAGCGAGATTTTCAGGACTTTTCAGTGTTCAAGTTTTAGCTTTGCAATTCTCCTTGATGTTACTGTGAGTTGCCAAGAGGAATTTTCCTTGAATACTTTGAAACTTTAAAACCTCACTGTCTTTACCTAGGAAAAGTGGAAAAAAATGTAAGCTAAATCAGTGGAAAAATAAAAGTTTGCCATCTTACAATGAGCACGGAACTACTGAGGTTTCATCCACATAAGTCATTATTTTGATTCTTTATAGCTCTAACAATTTACCTTGAGGATAACGTGCTGTGTTCCCTCTGGATGTCCCTGGAATAACCACTGTTTTCTATATCTTTGACAGATGGCACCTCTGTAGATATGCTCATCAAAGGGACAATTAAACTTTAAGTAAACCACAATAATAAGGGCTGTACAGACTGCAATATTATATACAGTCTCTATCTAGTACTCTCCAAACCCTTGAAAAATGTGAAGTCTGTAAGACAGACACTGCCAAAGATGTGAATTATTGCTTTACCTTCATTGATGGAGCATGGAGGCATTGGCAGGTTAGTCACAGAATTGTAGAGGCTGAAAGGGACTTCTGGAGATCATCTAGGCCAACCTTCCTGCTAAAGCAGGTTCACCTAAAGCAGGTTGTATAGGATCATGTCCAGGCAGGTTTTGATTATCTTCGGAGAAGGAGGCTCCACAGCCTCTCTGGGCAGCCTGTTCGAGTGTTTTGTCACCCTCACAATAAATATTTTCCTCATGTTCTTCTAGGACTTTTTGTGTTCCAGTTTGTGCCAGCTGCCCCTTGTCTTGTTGCTGGGCACCCCTAAAGAGAGTCTGGCTCCATCCTCTTGACCATTGTCCTTTAGACATTTATAAACATTGATAAGATTGCCTCTCAGCTGGGTTGAGGTCAGGTTAAACAGACCTAGAAGTCTCAGGCTTTCCTCTTAAGAAAGATGTTCCAATCTCCTAATTGACTTTTTAGCCCCCACTGGACTCTTTTTAGTAGTTTCTTGTCTTTCTTGAACTGAGGAGCCCAGAGCTGGTCACAGTACTCCAGACCTGGCCTCACTAGAGAAGAAGAGAGGGGGAGAATACCCTCCCTCAAGATGCTTGCCACACTCTTTCTAATGCACCTCCCGAGGGCAATTTGAGCCACAAGAGTATATTTCTGGCTCATGCTTAGCTTTTTGTCCTCTAAGACTCTCAGATCCTTCTCTGCAGAGCTTCTTTCCAGCAGTTCAACCCCTAACCTGTAGCGGTGTATGGGGTTATTTCTCCTTAGGTGTAGGACCCTACACGTGCCTTTGTTGAATTTCATAGATTCCTCTTTGCTCACCTCTCCAGCCTGTCCAGACCCCACTGAATGGCAGCACAGATTTCTGGTGTATCTGCCACTCTGCCTGGTTTTCTATCGTTAGCAAACTCGCCTAGGGTACAGTCTGTCCCTTCAATCAGGTCATTGATGCACATGTTGAACAAAACTGGAGCCTGTCCTGACCCCTGGAGAACAGGCACTTGTCATTGTCCTCCAGCTAGACTGCACTGCTTGCCACAGCCCTCTTAGCCCAGCCATTCAACCAGTTCTCAATCCACCTCCCTGTCCAGTCATGTAACCTGCATTTCCTAAGCTTACTTATAAGCGTGCTATGCTGTATAAGCTATACTGGCTGCAGTTTCTGAGTAAACCAGTCTTCAACTCTACCCCTGTCCTGAGATTACCCTTGAACAAATTTCTTAGGTTTAATCACAGGATTATCTTTATTTCCTTCCTAAACATCCATTTAAAGGAATGGGTAGAGGCACTGTGGAGTATCCCAGCTGACAATCTGGTCAAAATTTTTAGAAGAGTCGATTATATCTACGTGGCTTAGGAAGAGTTAGGAAGCCTGCCATCTTTTATTTGTGCTGTACTTCATTTTCAAGATCAAGGTTCCATTCTGCTAAGTGATTGTTTGCAAATCAATTGCAGACACCTTTGTTGGAAAAGATGACATACTTGCTCTAGAAAGGCATGATTCATGGCAGAGCAGAGATGGAAACCCATACTTTCTGCACAGTTCTGAAACTTCTATCAGGTTTACATCCCTAGGGGTAAGTCACATCTCCAGGAAGCACACTTTTGAAAATGGAATCAGGGTATCTTTAGGGGCTTCTTAATGAAGTTTTATGTTTTTCATGAAGATAGTCTTTAATCAAGAACAGAGTTGGGTTACTGAGTTTAAGAGCCCAAGGCACTCAGGCCACCTGGCAAACTGATAAAATCCTTTGCATTTTGTCTGGACCTCTTCCTTCACTCCTTCATCTCTTGAAGGCCATCTGGGGCTTACTGATCATGAATTGTTTATGTTTTCAATTCTTAGTGATGTGAAGAGGGGGGATAGCAAAACCTCCTCTTTGGACTTCTGGATGGTGGGCACTTGGCATTCAGCAAATATCAATAGAGGGCAAATTCCAGCTAGTATTATGTGAGGTACAATTTCTTCTACTGAGATGGTCTTGTACTGTTGTCTTTGTTGTTTCATACAGAGGTTTCCAGTTGCATAATTAAGAGGATAGGTAATTTACTTGTAGCACAGATGGAGCACCATGGAGAGGCTGGCTGGCTTGGCTACAGTTTTGGGAGGAAACTATCTTGTAGTTGGAAGCTGAGGACTGCCTAATCCTTGTCATTTGTTTAATCTGACTGAGAGGAACTGCCATTCCTCCTTAGAATCTCACTTCTGTTAAACAGTGGATTAATCACGCTGACATGTTGACATACGCAGAATTTTAAAATGCTGTGTATGAATGGTGCAGCAAATTAAAATCTTGCAAATGATGCACATGTGTCTGTCCTTTTATATGGGTTATACTCTTCACACATACAAAAGCAGAGAATTGATACAGTGAAGTAGATGTTTCTCTTCACATTGACACTACAGAAATTTAAATTAAAACTTTCTGCTTTATGCCCAATATTTCTGGAGCTCACTTTTAAAAAAAAGTGATATATAGGTATTTTGATAATGGAACATTTTAAGTACATTTAAAGGATTGTCTGTAACCTGGAACACTGTGGGAGTTTGGGTGTGGTTTTTTGTTTGTTTTTGTTATTGTTTTGGGGTTTTTTTAAGCCTAAAGCACTGATAATAATACATAACCGAGTTTTGTACGGTTTCTTTTTCTTCATTACTTTTCTCTGAAGTAACACTGGTCCTGAATTGACTAGCAGCATGACAGAAAAAAAAAAAAAAAAGGAAACAAGATATTTGGCAGAGAGCATAAAATGAGTAAAGGATGAGTATCTTGCTGGGTTTCCACTCTCCCCTGCCCAGTCCCAATCCCAGAGCTGGTCTGGCTCAGTGCAGAATTGGAGGCTGCTTTAATTTCTGTTGCTTGACACTGTCCTGTGAGGCTGCCAAGCATGCATGGGGCTACAAGCATACTCCTTTCCCAGGCTTAATGTGCATAACTCACTTAAACCAGTCTGCTCTGACAGAGGTATAAATTTGCTGTTTTGCTGGCATTGTGAAACCCACTGACTCCTTGGGACAGCAGAACTCCTCAAGCGATGGGTAAGCCGTCCATGTAGCTGCTCCAGATAAAGACTCTGCTCTCCACTGTAAATTGATTCGTGCCTGTTTTTTCATGTTTTTTTCTGTTTTTATGAGTCTGAAAGCAACTGTGCATTGCCAATCCAGAAACTGCCAGCTCAGCATAATGATGTCTGAAAACACAACAGTCAACCTGGCCCTGCCTCACAAGCCCTTGAGATAGATTAAAGTGAAGGACACAGTGCATGGGCTATCAGCATCTTAACGAAGTGGCAGTCAGGTGCAGTTTGGAAAGGAGAGAGGCAGGAAGAAAGCCCTCACCAATTCACCCACCTCTGGTTTACTGTGGGTGCATGTGAGGATCATCAGTTAGCGAATAATTCCATATGGCCCAGACTGGTGCCACCACAGGGCAGGATTTAAAGCTCATGGTGTTCAACACTAAAAGTCACAGGTAAACCAGGACTGGAGTCATGAGCCTCTCTGCTAAGCATCCAGCTCCCCCAGTCAGCACATGTCCCCCAGGCCTTGCAAACTTGAGAAGCCCAATGGGGGTACACACCCCAGCTTACATCCTTTTTCCTGCTCCTCTGCCAGAGCAGATTATGGTGGTTTCCCTCCATCTGTCTCAGACACGTGGATTGCAGAGTCAAACATGCTCTACCAGACAGGAGAAAAAGATATTAAACCACATCCTCCTTATAATGCATCACTGTTGCATCTAGAATGATACTCCACACAGTGCTTAAGCCCGTGCTTCTTTAAATTTTAAAGTATGTTAAACTGTGCCATGTAGTTTATTGCATACTCAGCATGTCTGCCCAGAAGTGATTTTCTAGTGCTAGCAACAATTTTTTACCTGTGTGTCAGGCTCAGGGCTTTACTATGGCCAATGAATCAATGTTGTTCCCACTGAGAAGCTGGCAGGAAGCCTCCATGGCTGTTGAAGCATCCCCAGCCAGCTCAAGCCATTAGCTCTGAAGACTTTCTGACTATATTTGCATAAATTGATTTTTTTTCACTCTTATTTCTCTTAGGGTTATTTTGCATTTCACTCCTAGATATTAATGACATCCTATAAATTCCAGGGAGCATACTTTCCATGCCCTGGGAGCAACTCTTTTCTGGTTGTGTCCTCAGTGGATTTACCTGGAGAGTGTTAGGAAAGTGAATGAGAAGCTTTAGTGTAAGTACAAGATTTTGGATCCATGTGCATCCTATTTTGCATTTAATGGGAGAAAACAGCTGTCAGTGCCTGCAGATGTGTCGAAAAGTACTAATCTTCAGAGCTGCCATAGTTTCCAGAAGCACAGCTGAAAGAGGGGAACACATGTCAGAACCAAGAGGAGATATATGGAAATGAGAAGGCAAATTTGAGGGCTGATATTTTCACTTTCTCATCACACATGCAGGGAGTTAAGGCAAAAAGAACTACTATCAGTTCTTCCGTTTGTCCTACAGCATTCTGTGGCCTGGATTGTGGTGTCTGCCTGCTAGTGGGAAAAACAACACTGTAAAGTGTATCAAGAGAAATGAAACAGAACAACGTAACAAAGTTAAATGGCTGTCAAGTACCTGGTAAATCATGAAATTATGCCAGCCATGAGTTAACGTAGCTTGGACAGAGAAAGAACGCAAGTACTGATATGCTAAATCGCCATCTCATCATCAGCATGGTGGGGAAGTGGAGTTAGACTGCTTTTTTAGAGGGGTTGCCTTGCATGATGCATCCATGAGATGATGTGTTCTGACAAGTTAGTGAGTGCCTCACCCCCCCTCTACCACTGGACACATTTTTCCTGCTTCTCAGTAGAGACAGGACTGATTGGCTGAAATCAGAATAATCCTGTGAGTGAGAACTGTTGTGGCCTCATACACAGCATCTGTCTCTATCCTAGACATAATTTTGGGAGAGAAAACCCTTCTCAGTCGGGCTGGAACCCTGAATGGTCAGAGATGTTCTTGGCTGGAAAAAGAGAAGAGAAACAAAGCAGCTCACAGAATGAAGATCTGGGGAGATAAACCATCAGCACACAAGAACTGTCATGGTATGTAAAGCTAACTCATAGTAATGCAGAGCAGAGCATTACACCTTCCACGATGAAATTAACTGAATACACACATTAAGGGAATACTACACAGTTGCCTTTGCACCCAGAATGACTCCCCTATAGCAGGAGGATAGATTGGAAACTGTTAGAGATAAAACCTTCTCACCTGCCCAGACACCTTAGATATGTGCGTCTCAGTAAATCAGCTGGGTTAACTGAGTAACTCTTCCGCAGTTCAAGTTCCAACTGCTACCAAAAGTTTGATGATAATGGACAAAAACTGGAGCTAAATGAAAATAATTTGTGTGGCAGAATACCACTTAATGGTCTTGTCCCAGGTTACTGAGTTTACTTCAGGCAGGAAAGTCCACAATTTCTTCTTCTCCAGCACGTAACCCTACAAGCACAGAGTCCTGTAGATTCATTTGTCTTTTCATTTTCATTGATGTGTGTCAAATCATAAGGAGCACATTACTAGAATATAATATGAACAACTGTTTGTCTGAAAAAGCATGATCTCAAACTCTAATAGACAATGCTATCTAGTCATCAAATATCATCTGGCAGACATGACACGTAAAACTGGCATATGGTGAGGATCCATCTAGCTCAAATATTATGCTCAAAATTCTTCACTGAAAGAAAAAACATATTCCTGTCCTGAGCCAGGCAGTACACCCCTATATGAATAGAACTATGGAACATAATACCTAGTTTGATTTCAGGACTGTGAAATTGTGAAGACGAAAATGTTATTCTAGCCCACCCTTATTTAATCTCTAAGGATTTTTAAAAATGCTTTTTATTCTACAGTTAACATGGATCTTGTGGGGAAAGAAGCAGGCAGAGCGTGAGTGTGTGTGCACAAGCATATGCACATGGTGCTCATAGGCTGGGGGGTTGACAGCAATGGGGTCTATTTATATGGGGACAAGGAAAATATGTTTTCTTTGCTCCCTTCAGGAACAAATGAGCAGTGAGTGGGTGGGAGACTTAGGGAGCGTGTCTGCCTCTAATTATCTATGTGCTGCGTGGCTGAGGGAATATGTTGAGAAGGATGCTGCTGCTTCTACAGCCCAGCATATGTGTTGTGCTGCACTTCTGAGGCAAAGTGCCACTGAAGCAACCTCCTGCCATGGCTTCTCCATTTTTCCTAGGTGGGGGCTGGGAAAACTGCATGGTCCAGGCACATACATAATCACAAGCATTGCATCAATACAGACTCTAAGCAGAAGTATACAAGAAGGCAAGAACCTGGAATAATTTTTATGAGCTTGTTATTAGCTTGTCTTACATTGCACCCTACCAGACATTAATAATCCCTAACCTCACACTCCTGAATGCACAATAGTCTTTTATTCCAAAATGAATATTAAAAAAAAAATAAATTACCATGGACTTCCCTACCACCCATGAGGTACTGATAGCTGTCTCACTGGGGAAACCCTCCTATATGGCTTTGTAAGCCATAAAGGCAGGTGGGGTGAGAGGTTCTGAAACACTGGATACCCATCACTTGAAGCAATCTGAATACCTGAGACAGCAAAAGACTAGCTAGAAAGAAGAGCATAAGCAGAGAGAAAGAACATTATACCTTGGCATACCATATTCATATGAATATGCAAGGATAGACAGGTAAAAATGCAGTGCAGAGAAACCCCCAAATGTACAGAAGAAGGAAGGAAGGAAGGAAGATGAGTTTTGCTCAGGCAAATCTGAACTCTTCAGCTAGAGTAATTCAAATTGAAGGAAAAAGATCAAAGTAAAACAGTAAAATTAGTCAGCTGAATTTTAGTACACTATGGAGTAAAGACTAAGGAAACTCTTTCAGACTACAGTAGAAACACTTTCTAGAGATCAAAGTTTAGCTAGAGATAAAAGACAGAATGACAAACTAACATTTTGTCATTTCCTTCCCACCTTCAATAGTGTTTTCCATGCATTATTTGTGAAGACAGTGGTAGGCTTTTTTTTTTTTTTTTTTTTTTTTTTAAATTTCAGAACTTGACAAGTTTGCTATCAATTTCAATAGCATCAGAATTAGGACCATGGTAAATTTAACAATGAAAATAAACCAGACACTTTTAGTTCCTTATGGTGGGTCCCAAATAGCTTATAAACCACAAATGCTTCCTCAGTCATTAGGGATAAACAGGTCCCCTGGCATCCTAAATAGAATGCAAAGTGTGGATCAAAATGGGTAATAAAATGAATTAATGTGGCAAAGACATAGGCTGATGTCAAACTGATGTTAAGGGGCTGACTTATATTGAACTTCTCCTTGGAGACAGCAACATAGAGAGATGGTAAGTGCTTCATTTCTGACACAGCTATCAAGCAGTCTGTTGCCATGCTACTGTATCTAGGTGGCATCTAACTGGGCCATGTAAAGGAACATACTGATTCTCTCAGTGTCTGCCCTTGGTTGGGATGCTAGCAGGATGCTCACATACATCAGCTGAGTGAGCTGTCTTCCTCCAGTTTCAACTTGGACTCGAAGAAGGTGAGGACATGCCACACAGTGGTATCTCTCCCTCACCACGGCACACTCCTGTGATGACTCCTTCACTCTCTGCATTTGCACTGTGGGAGAGGGTGTGAAGCTGAGCCATGTGCTAGATGCCTTGTTTCATCTCTAACGATTTCTTAAAATGCTTTTTATTCTACAGAGTTAACATGGATGGATCTTGTGGGGATCTGTGCTTGAACTCTCATTTTCTGTAGAGGAACTGAACCCATTTAGCATATAAATATGCCTCTGGGGAAACAAAACGGAGGGAGGGATTAAACTTCACAACATCAAATTTAAAGAATGCTGGGAATCTTTTAAAAGGGAAGATGGAAGGTAGTAAACAGATGAAGATGGAGAAAAACATAACCTGGAAAGAAACCAGGGAGGCAGAACACAAAAATTTAAAAATGGTAGGATGAGTGCAATTAAGAAAACCTTGCTGTGGAGTTAGATAAAAGGAATGGAATAAGTAAATAAACTCTCCTTCATCTGGCAATCGCCCTTATTCTCCGTAATTTCCTAAATCAGGCAAAGTGATTTAGAAGTCCCAGTGCTGGAGAGATAAAAGACCAGGGACATGTCTTCTGACACTGTGAAAACCAGACCTGTGTCCCGACTGAAGTTTCAAAATCCAGAATTTCCAAAACCTGCACTATCCATTTTTGACCCAACCAAACAGGCATTTCTGTGGCTCTAGCTACATCTCTTCAGGCTGAAGCAATTGTACAAAATGCTGCAGATATTGAGCAGCTCTGATTTTGGGCTGCACTTCCAGATGCCCACATACATTCCAGCCCTCATTGTTTTGAGGGTAGCATTGTGGATAGATGCAACACTGCAATGCACTGCAACACATCCACTTGACTGAAAACAATGATGGTGTCTTTCCATGGGCTTCATGATCAGAAATGCCCTTTACCCATCAGACCCTTTCCAGTGTTTTGTCGTTCAGCTTGGGCTCAACTTGGGCAATGTCAATGCAAAACCTCCCCTTGTCTTTCTCCAGCTTTAATTGTATAGTACACGCTGCCCCATACGGAGAAAAGGAACACCACAGAAAGGTAATCCATGAAAGCAAATTTAATCTTGGTTTGTATCCTTATGCTACAAAACACAGTTCTACCCCTGCTATGAGCTGGTCAATATTTGCAGCCGGAGAGAGATGTGCTCCCTGGGAGCAGAGAGAAGAGCAGCAAGTCTGGGACAGCAAAAGCATTATCAGAGCTGCTGCCTTTGCCCTGTCTGGGGGACCAAATCAGAGGAAGAAGACCAAATTCACTCTTGGTTCTTTTTCAGGAGCTAGAAACTACTGACCCCATAAAACACCACCAAGTGCATGTGACGGCTGCTGGTGGCTTATCTCACCTTCTGTGTAGCACAACACCCTGGAGCTGACTAGACAGGAGGTCCCAAAAGGAGCTCTTTTTGAGTGCTTGGAAAAGTCTGACACCTCACTGTTATCATCTCAACATGATGTAGAGGAAAAAAAAAAAAAAAAAAAAAAAAAAAAAAAAAAAAAAAAAAAGAAAGAAAGATAAAAAAGAGCAAAAAAAGCCTCTGAAGGCTGCAAGGCTACTTTATTAAGCAGCCAGAGATAACATTGTCCTGGCGCACGTGTCCTCATGCCTCAGAGAGTGCTGGGGCCAAGGAGTGAGGGCAGGGGTGCAGCTTTCCTTCCCAGCCATGGGGAAACGCTGATGGTTTTACACCTTCTGTACGGAATCCAGGCAATGAGAGGGTGGGGTCGCCTGAGGACAGCATGAGGGTCTGACTAGCAGGGACAGGGATGGCCCTCAGGGTGAAGGACTATCTTACCACACCGCTGCTTCCCCACTGCCAGGCCCTGGCCTGTGGCGCTGCCATCTTGGATCTGGCCCCAGCCCTGGCAGCCACACAAATATTTTCTGTTGTGCTCGGGCACAGTCTCTGACAAATCTTTAGGTGCCATCTCAGGCAAAAGGCTGAGCCTCCTTTCAGCAACCTGTGCTAGGTCAGGAATTTTGGAGGGGAGCAGTCCATCTGGACGGCCACCTGGAGGCAGAGACAAGCTGTGGAGTTGGAGGCTCTGAGCTTTCCCTGCAGGGCTGGGGTGAGCAGAAGGGGTGGCCCAGTGCAGACGACATACAAGCACACAGCTACTAATAAACAACTTATCTAACCTGCAGCAAATATGCTGCAGTTATGGAGGCTTTAAAACCCCTGTTGAAGATATGTTGAAAATAATAAATACCGGTGACATTCTCCGCTACAACTACACTAATTTGGGAAAGGGCACCTAGGGAAGTCCTGGAGAAGGAAGTCATCCTGTTCTTGCCAACCTGCAGTAACCAAGTACAGTGCACATCCAGCCAGGAAGGCTGCAAAAAAGACCTTCACCCCACAGCGGGCTGAGGACAGCTGACACGGATTGATTTGAGTAATACGCTACTAAAAGCCCTTCCGAAAGATTGCAAGCTATTATGTGGCTTCAGACTTAAGCACTTTTAAAATGCAAATTGTTTAATTGACACAGCATTATAGCTCCTTTATAGGCATTACTGTTGCTCATATTGTGACAATCTGAATGCATAGTTGTCATTATGCTAGTACCTATACAGACACACATAAAAGAAAAGGAATGGAGAGGCCACCCTTCATGGCACAGAAATGGCACTTCAGCCTTAATGATACCAGTACAATTTTTGCTGCTCCAATGCATATCACCTTACTCCACAGCTGAGTAGATATGCAATGTGTATCACCTTAATCCACAGCACAGGGATGCACATTCCTAGCATGATACTGGTAACAGTTCTTACCGCTTCCAGAAATGCACTGGTCCTATAACACCACATATTTCAAGACAGTGGCTGCACCCTGCTGCTATACTTCCCACCCATTTTTTCTGATCTTTCTAGCTGGGTCCCTCTATCAACTGTGAAAGTAGCAGACATCAGAGGACATACTACTACATTATGACCCACTGAAGAAAGGAAAGAGTGGCTATGTTTAAATCAATATTCCATAGAGTGTTCTGCATTGGCAAATAGTTCCATATGTTTACCTGTCATAAGATCTCCATATATTAATGTAGTAATGGTGATACATTTTAGCAACTTTTTTCTTCCTTTCCTGATCACATATTCCTAATTCATTTCTAATTTTACTCTACTTAGTGTGAAAATTCTAATTTGCAATCTTAAAATACAAGTTCTGTTTGTGAAGATAATATTTTATTCCCCCTGGAAAACAAGGAAACTATTTTATGTTCTCCTAAACAAATTATTTAGATAATATCAAATCTGCTCCAGGTTAAAACTTTTCATATGTAAATACATTTTAATATGCCATCCTTATATCATAAACATTTGTGCTATTTTTAGTAATTTAGAAGTTGGTATATTTCAATAATACTCACAGTAAAAGACATACTGCATCTAGAAAAGTAATATTAGATCTTAGACATTTTTTTTTTAATTTAACGTCTTAAAAGCAGGTATTCAGGGTAGATCTATCCTAAAAGGCACATCCTCTGAGGGTGATCCTGTCCTGTCTTCTAGCTACTCGGCTCAGAAGAAAAGGTGCAATTCACCCTGCTTGTTTGGTGGGCTTTCCTTCAGTGGAAACCAAACAGGGCATTGCATGGGAAAGGGAGAGGTGTCCACACCTCATACCCGCACCTCAGCCTGGTTTGCTGTCAGGATGAAAACATGCACCCTGGCAATGACTGGGCAATGGGAAATGGTCTCAGTTTGAAATGTTCTGAATTTTAAACTTGCACCTTTCATGCTAGGAAGCTTGATGGCGCGCACTGAGAATGCCAAGCACTGAAATGCTGTGTGCTTGAGACACCTGTTAGAGAATAGGAGGAGGAACAGAATGAGAGAACGCCCCTGAAGGAAAGGAAAATGGGTGGAAATATTGCTCCAGTATAGCATTAAAAGAGGGGGATAAGATAAAGAAGGTTTAGAGCTAGAGATGCAAAAAAACTTCCAGTTAAGAGGATTGGGCAATTTCTAGAAGATAGTAGGAACTCCTCATTTTTAAACATCAAATCATTAAACATAGGAAAGAAGGAAAAAAAATGTTGGGGGATATAGTTTCAGACTTACCAGGCTGCCACTGAGCTCCACAGGAGATGGGAGCCAAGAGTAGCTGTTTCTCATGTTAACCAGAGGCCATCACAGCATGACAGGAGGTACCCCAGCTGCTCTGACCTGGGGACACAGCAGCAGGGAAAAGCTACCAGCATCTCCTAAAAGACCATTACCCTGCCATGATGAGAAAATGGCTCTGCTGAGCTCTTGACCAAGCTGAAGCAAGAAAGACAGGGCTGTCTGGCTCTCACAGTACTGAAATATCAGCAGTCAGCTTGTTGGCAGCATCTTGCTTGACTGAGAAGCCAAAGGTTTTTGGATCACCAGTGAGTTTCAAGAAAGATATTGTCATCCCCCCCCAAATAGCAGCACCTCACACTACTGAGCCCTAATTCAGGAGGAACTTCTATCTAGGAAGTTCTTGCCTTTGTTGGAAAGATACCACAGGGATCCAAGATGCCTTGCAAATGTGAGAGCATGCAGAGTCAGCTGGCTTTTCAGACTGTGTGTATTCTTGCTATGGAAGAGCCCACTGCATTAGCCAGAGAAGTAGAGACTTTGCTAGAGCATTATTGCCCAACTGCTGTTGGAGAATGAACAGGAAACCTGAAAAAAAAAGAATATTTCTGAAAATAAGGAAAGAAAAAAGACAAAAAGACACAGTAGTAAGTAGCTTGATCAAAAATATTGGGGTAGGTCATAACATACATTAAAGTGACATCAATTTCAGGGCCTATTAAATTATTTTCATTCTGTGCAATGGGGAAATCTTGCATTCTGGATTGGGAGTCAGTAGTGCCCACAGAAGTCTCTGAGAACAATTTTTCAACCAATTGGAAAAAAAAATTCTTCTGAGTATGACTGCTTAGCACTACCATGTGTGGAAGTGTCCCTCTTTAAGGAAATTCTGATGGAAATTCACTGTATGTTTGCAGTAAGTGGTGGTTCTAAAATAATAAAATTAATTAGTGCATGTTATGAAGTAATGATCTGTAAAAGGACCTTGAATGCCAGCTTTAATGCAGACTGAGTTTTTATAGCTATGTTATATAAACCTTGAAAACAGAAGCTTATATACTGGAAATGCTAACAAGCTAACAAGCCCTGAACTACAGTGCTATGACCAGCTAATTGAATCCATATTCCCCTGCATGCAAGGAATCAATAACTACTAGAAGCAAAGGGCACTGCCTTTAAAACTGAGTGAGGGCTTCCTTCAGGGGGAGGTTCTTATGGTGAAAACGTAGCTGTGAAACGTTGTAGAAACGTATGCCAGGCATTTGCAGGAGAATCATGTCTGAAACACTTGGTGTTCTAAGGACACCCATAGCCAAACCCTAAGTAAAGACCATAATTTGTAATAAATTTTTCCTTATTTAGGATGATAAAGTCTGATATGTCAGCCTCAAAAATTGCTGGGTCCAGAGATCTTAAGCTCTGCCAAGCAATATTGCTGGATACCAGTGTCTTAACGGGGATGTCAACATGTCAGGGAGCAACTGGGAGAGGAGAAATTACTTATAGCAGCAGTGGGTTGTTACGTGCTGGTGTTACAAGACTGACTAATGGCTTGTTACTTACTCATGCATGAAAATGACACCTTATGGTACAGAGGCTGCTGCTCAATCAAAACCCCAGGCGCAACCAGTCAGTAGAGAAACAACCCAGGCTCCTTCTCATGAGAACAATATCCACCATGATGTGGTGGCTGCTCCCACCTCTACACTGGGTTCCATGTGCCCAGCAGGTAGTCAGCCTGTGGGGACATGGACTGAGATGCACCATCAGAGAAGCTGGTGCCAGACCAGTGTTAAACACAGTTACTTGCTTGTCAGATAGGAAGCTACGTTAATTCTTAATAAAGAACCCACTTGTTTTCACAAGGCTTTGTGTTTTGTATTTTTCATAGCTAAATGCTGTCCCATATTGCTTCTAATGGATGGGTCAGATCAGGACACTGTGATTCTGTGACACTTTGAGTTTCTCTGTGTGTGTGTGTGTGTATGTGAACTTTTCATGCTGGCAGAGGAAGAGAGAGGGCAAGAGTGAGAAGTAGGAATGAGAAAATATAACCATCATTTAAATACCATGATTGCTCCAGGAATCCCAAGCAAAATGATTTGTGCCTCCTACTTATTTACGGTTTGCAGCTACCTTCTATAAAACACCAAATTTTCCTAACATTTACATAGTGGGTCCAGGAAAGTAACTGAGTACATGCCTAACTGCAAGGATATGAAAGTTTCCATTACAGTTACTCATGTTCACATGTAAGGGAGTTCTCAGAAGGCCTATTGGATGGCACTGTAGAAGAGGAAGGAGCTTTAAAAGTTCTTACAGGTCAGACTTCCTTCAGGGTTACCTGCTGTGTGCTACTGAGCCATTTTTGAGAATATAGTACTTCGTCTGTGACTGTTCTCCTTGCTTGTGGCAGTTCATCTGAGCCACCTTGCTGAATGGTTTTCTGCCTCTGGGTTGCTTGTAATCACTTTGCTTTGATTGTTCCTTTTTAATTTGATGTCTGGGGCAAACAAAGTCACTCTTTTTCTTAATGCTCTCTGCCAGGTGGCTTGAGTTGTGTTAAAAAATGGAAAGCACAGACCCAGCATGTTTCTGGTATTTTTAAAAAAAGCATTCAAAATTTTTTAGGAAACTCAATCTTACCCCCTCCTCTGCTCCTGAACAGCAAAATAATCCTGACAAAAAAAATCATCTTGTGATAAAATTAGTGATGACTTTAGAATTAGCAGACATACCTACTAGCATGCAGTAGTCAGAAGACTAAATGAGAACAAAACCCAAAGAGAACCTGTAAGTATTAAAACTAGGGGAACTGATTTTGACAGCTAGCCACATGGACAAAATAAGCAGCTGCCTCCAGCTGCAGACTTCGGGAGCATCAAACCAGCCATGGGTTTTCCCTGCCTGTGGAACAGCCATGCAAATTCAGACTGACTGCTGCTGTTGCTGCTGAGAGAGGGCGAGGGGCCAGGATGCCTGAAGACAGACAGACAGACCGCGGTGCTGGGGGAGGCAAAGGGCAGCAGTTCTGAGATCACTTCTTCCTTGGCAGTAGGAGACTGACCCTGCAGGGCTTCCTCTCGCTTCCTGCACCCGGATCCATCAGATCTCCTCTCCCTCTGGCCTTGCACCCCACATTTCCTCCTACACTAACTTTGGCTTTCTTCCCTTCCCCAGAAATCCCTGGAGCTAAAAGACAACATAATCCTTCTCTCTGGGAGACATCCTGCCTCCATCTCAGACTTTACCCAGAACCAGATCCTTTGAATTTTTTAACCTGTGTTAGTCCTTGCTGGGCATAGTTGGAAGATGGTTAAGCTCATCCTTTAGAAGTAACATGAGAAACAGTTACCCTGCACTATATGTTGGTTTTTTTCTCCCCAGTGTTTCTGAAGAAAAAGGAGACCTAGAGGGGGAGGAGGGATAAGGGTCTAGTGGGGAGGAGGGAGATAGAGGAAAGGAGAAGTTTTGGCATGTTGTCATGCCAAAACATGCAATACAGAAGGGAAGACACAGATGGAGCATTTCTACTGATAGTTTAAGAAATCAAACATGCAGGGAGAGGGAGTTGCAGCAATTTGCTTGTAATGCTGGTATTGTAACATCCTGTAGCAGCAGTTCTTAAAGAAATAGGCTGTCACTTCAGCAATGCTTTGGGAGCCTGGGTATGAATACAGACACCCTAAAAATCTGCTGCAGCAACTCTTGACTGGCACAATGAGTTGCAATGTTTTGCTTCAGCTCCCATTATGATTGCTGGCCCATCTGTGAGCACACAGGAACTAAACCGTGCTCCTTAACTTAACAAGCCATACTTGCCCATGGCACAGTTGCAAACCAGCAGATGTATGGAAGCAGATGTGTCTTCCTTCGTGCTCAGGTGCAGCAGAAGTCTGAGAACAAGAATAAATCTTGCATGCAGTAGTGATGTTGGCAAGCAAGCAGGGTGGAGAGAAAGGGATCCAGAGAAATGCCATAAAGAATTCTGAAGGTATTGTATGTCTAGTCCCCTTATTGGAAGCACTGAAAGGACTGAACAGTCCCTGCAGTACAATTCCTGTAAAAATCTGCCAAGAATTTCCAGTCTAATTAGCCTTTAAGAGAGCCAGCAGGAGGCCTTGATATCCTCTTTATTATGAAAGATTCTGTGACTGGGTACTCCTTTGTCTCTACTGGAAAGGAGATGATCCCACTCTTAGCCTCTGTGTTTCCATGGGGTCAAAGCCCTGTAGGGCTGATGGCAGGGAAAGCTGAAACAGTGTTCTGGTCCACAGCACCATTTCTCCACATCCCTGAGGATACCCAAACAGATGCTTTAGAGAAGGCTAATGTGGCTAGGAGCCTTCTCTAAGAGCTACTAAGCAGAGAGATGTAGAAATCCCCTCAATATTTCCCTTCTCATCCCTTAAGATGAAGATTCTGGGGAAATGAATTTTGTTACCTTGTCCTATTCCATTTCTCCTCTTTTACTATGGGGGAACTGACTTTTAAGACTATTAAGATAGATGTTGGGTTCAGTCAGCATTGCCTATCCATCTGTCTATCTGTTTTTCTGAGGGCAGCTGTCACCACCACATCTAAAAAGAAAAACAGCTTTGGAAAAATAACTACTTTTTCAGGTTTTGTGAGTTCTAGCACAGGCATTTTCTTACCTTTCACATTCTGATTTTTATCCTGATGCAGTAAGCAAACAGGAGTTGGAGAAGTCATTAATGGCTAACTAAAACTGGCAATTAGGCAAAATCTAATGGGCTGCTATCAGGTTTAGAAGTTGTACTGCTAGCTGTAGGCTCTGATTATGACACTGACTTTTTCTGTGGCCAGGATGAGTTTCCTTCCCTTGTGTAAAATGAAGAATTATCATTCCTTTTGAAACTACATGCTGTCTGGAATAATAACTTAGGATTCGTAAAATATTTTGGAAACGAAAAGTAGGAAACAATATTTTGACATTTTAATATGTGTCTGAATATCCTCCAACCACCAGCTCCTGTCACTTCAAAATTTCTGTCTTGGGTGAGAGAATTCCTGATCTCAGCAGTGGTTGAAAAGAGACCTTGTGCAATGGAACTGAATACAGTTCCAGGCTTATGCATTTGCAGTTTTCACCAGCTGGAGAGACTGTTGGGGTATAAGATGTGGGAGTAGTCATCACCCCTGACAAACATACTTTGGTATTGATCCTGTGAGTATTCAGAATCCAACAGGGGATATGGTGTATTTTGGTATGCAAAGTCAATGGGCATTTTTTTTTTTCTTTCTTGCATCATCAGCTGCAAGAGTGAGGCTAAATCAGGACTACCTTCCATTAAAAAATACCCTTAAAAATATCCATCTTAAGAGTCTGCAGGCACAAACCAGACTTTCCTCAAATAAATGAAAGTCTAATAATATAAATGTTCACTTAAAAGCTGCAGCTGAATCTCAAACCCTTCAATTAAATCTCTCTCCACGAGAAATTAATCTTTAAGGAAATAAAATAGGAGGTGTGATCCCTTCTTTTCATTCCCTCCAGGATGAGCAGAGGTCTGTTCTGTACTCTGAGATGCAGAGAAGAAACCTTCAAAGTAACCAGACCCAGAGAGACAGCTCTGCAGGGGTTCAACCTCACAAATCAGTTCTGAGGATCACTAATTGATGGTGATGCCAACACAGGCACTGTATGCTACCCTACATTGCCACATTCGCCAACATTTTTTGGTCACTGAGCCACCCCTATGGCTTAGCTGGCTTTGATTCTCAGTGCTTTTGTTGTCAGGAAGAAATACAGCCTGAGTTATAAAAGGGACTAAGCTGAGGGCTGGAGCAAAGCACCAGACATCAGGTAGTAAGGTAAATGGTCATTTGTCCTGTTTGGTGATCCAGGGGAAAATGAAGATGCTGTGTAACATGCAAAGATGATATATGAGAAATTCTGTGGCTTTGTTAAAGTCTCATCTTACAAAGGCAGATATGAGCATTCAATCCTGACAAACAAGGAATGCTAAACATCTGACTCAAACCTAATGTGTCCTTCTAGGAAACAAAAGAGAAATCAGAAATTTTGCAGTAGCTGTCCCTTTTCCACATTATAGTTTGACACCTTGGAAAGCTCATGGTCTGCAGAGACCCCAAAAGGTGAGAACTTGAATCATCTGGGCCAGTTTTCTGCAGTATGGACATAGGAAAATGGGCCAGTGCAGAAGGTTTCAATGCTGCAGGAGTCACTAAGGATAAGGGCAATTGGGTGGTGCAACACCAACCAGAAGAGCTTCCCACTGCACCAAGCCTGTGAGCCAGCCCAGCTCACCTAGAATGCAAAGAGAAGTGAAACTAATGATGAAGTAATTCATGTGAGTATGGTGCTGGTAAGAGACACTGCTCGAGATGAGATTCCATTTCCTGACTCAGTCCAAAGCTGTGGCAGTAACAGTGACATTTCTGTCCAGATTTCATTCCTGATGCTTGTTCTGAACAAGAGGACACAGAGAAATTAAAACTGCCAGAATACGGAGATATTCTGGCCTTGCTTTTGTTTTCTGGTATTATTTTTTTCTTAATATAATACCATTGGGAAGTTATTTTATATGTAATGCCATAGAAGAGAATGACTTGTTTTGGCTAATTACATAGTCCTGTGATCACTGGCTTGTTCAACATTTTAAATTGCCTGTTTCAAAATCTCCCTTCTTCAGGGGCTTAATGCAGCTAAGCAGAGATGTGACAGATATTTATAAGAAGCATGAAAGTGAATAAAATAGAAGCCAGATAAATTAGGAGTCTGGGGATGTTTTCATCATCTCTTCAAGAGGTTTCTGCTATGTGAAGAGTTTACTGCCTGCCAGTTCATTTCTAGTTTGTTTCCCCCACATTATTCACTGTTAATCATGATTAGTCTTTACTGTGGCTAGGTTTGTAAGCATGCTAGGTGAAGATTTATCTCAGAGAGTGCATTTTCCACAAATATTGATTATATCACTCTTATACTGTTGGTAATAGAAAGCACCTCGGACAACACATGAATATTCAAGGCCACTTTAAAAACAAATTCTTCTGTATACCAGTACTGTATTTCCACTCTTTCAAGGACACGACTGCAAATTCAAAAGCATTTTTATCACTATTTTCTAAAATAATCAGATGTGTAGATCACTTGTGGACAATTAATTTATTGTTTTAGGCTCTTTTAGGAGACAAGGATGTGGAGATACAAACCTAAATATAAGAGAATCTGGTTTCCAGGACAATCATACTAAATCCAATTTATAAGCCATTAAAATATATAAAGGGCAAGCTGGAAAAGTTCTCAGGAAAATTCAATGGCCCAGGCCCCAAAGGTGTTGGCTTTTGTTCTTTGTTGGAGCTTTTAAGGGAAGATATTTTCATGGTTGATACTCATAGACTGTTGTTCACAGCCCAACAAGGCACACACAGTGTTATGATAGAGATAAGCAGGTGGAGATCTCACAGATTTTATAAACACTACAGATGTCACTTTTGCTCCTAGGAATCACACCCTGTGACCCGCAGAGGGACTACATTCTCTGGCAGTTGATATTATCCAGCCCTTGGTTTCTATAGCATAGTCACAGCTATTTTATGAAGTACAATAGAAGTTTGCCCTACATCTTTGATATAAATGTCAAGTGCCCTGCAGTATTGTGTACTGTTCCTAGAGAAATGATCCATTAAAACCATCCCTATGAGAGAGCAAATATTCACAACACTCCAGAAAGAAATCATATCCTCATAGAACAATAGAGAAAATTGACTGGCTTGCATAGTCAGCACTGACACACAGCAAATCTACCTTCTTCATTATCTGCTTCCTCATGCTAGAAGTAAGGACAACCTGTCTACAAGGAGGACATATGGACTTCATTCAGTTTTTTTTCTTTGTGCCTCCATTACAACTATCCAAGTCTGTGCGGCAGGGCAAAAACAAAATGTGTAGAGTGTGTCAGTGATGAGGAATCAAAGCTAGTAGAGAGGTACATGAATTACAAAAAAATATATTAGCAGATGCAAATCCAGTAACTGATCCTCAGGTTGCATGGAGGCAGGGAGGAGAAGTCCTTTTTCCTTCCTTGAGATACATTACACAAATACCATAGTTCACGTGGGAAAGTGGGGGGGCCTTTTGCAGTCAGGTTTATACTGTGAAAGTGCCAAATGCTGAAAAGTGATGTGCAGGCATTTCAGCTTTCAGGACCCCGTGCTTGTCACAGCAAAAATACGTCTTTTGCTGTCCTTACAGAAAGTGTGGGTGTTTGATATTCCCCAAAGTTTTTCCTTAAGGGAATTAGGCCTCCTTCTTCTAAAAAGAGTTTTTCTTCCAGGATAGGGTAAGCAGAGGACCTCAACAAAATTCTCCTTTATTCTGCCTTCTCCCACACTCTGTGCCAGTCCTTCATTCGACTGTTGTCTGTGCTGACCACGCTTTCCAGGTCTACAGCCTTAGGCCTCAAGGGGCTTGTTGTAACCTTTTCCACATGTAGTGATAATTTGTGTTACCCACATAGAACTGAAATCAAATCTTCTTATTCATGTGGGGAAAATGCCACCTGGCATTTCTCATTTTTGAGTATTTGAGAATGTATTTGTCCTATAATATTCATGTGAAATCACTATAGTTTACACAAACGTGGTCACCTACAGCAGTATCTTACTGACCTATATCACCCACTGACATCCCATGCAATCTTAACCACATTCATGTAGTTCCAATAGTCCTGACTCATATTTCTTGTTCACCAAATAGCCACCTTTTTGTCTTATATTTAAAGTGTGTGTTTTCTGGGCCATGGACTGTGTTTTTGGTCTCTCTTCATCCAGCACACTGAAGTCCTTGTTTTACACAGCACTTTAGTTTAACATTTTCTAAGTGCTGAAGCAACACCAGGAAGAATACTCACTGTGTAATAAAGTGTGATTTATTTACCCCTATAGCTCTCCATGATGTCTAGTTACAATAAAACTAATTAATCCAAAACACATTCAGTATTCACTATCACTCCCTTTCATACGGCACAAGAACCAACTCAACCCAAGTCACTTCGCAGCTATACCATTGTTTATTGCACGAGAAAGACTGTATGAATATCCAGTTAGATTAAAAACATGTCTCAAATTCACAGCCTTTTCATAGTGTTACACTGCAGATTTATAATCTTCCCTGAGGAAGAGAAATTAATTTTCAGGGATACTATTTCTTTAACCAACTGAGACAGTGATAATAAATAATCCTTTCTAGAACCTCTGGAGATAACTGGCTGGAAAACCATAAGGTGAAAATTTTTAACTAGCTTGAGGTCACTCAGCTGAACATTCGCACCACTGAGGCATGCTTCTGAGTAACAAGAACATGCCCTTCAGACAAAGATTAATTAAAAGTAAAATTTGAAAGAGACAAAGCTGAATTCACAACACAAAGGATTAGAAGTGCAAGTAATGGTGGTGTTTCCAACTTACTATAACCTAAGTGTTCCATTGCTTACATTCATATTTAATAAAAAAAGGATTTGTTTAAGAAGTGTGAAGGAGAGAAAGGCTAGTTAAGTTGCTCAACTTTAAAGAATACCAGAATCAAAGGAAAAAACAAAAAAAACAAACCAAACCATACCAACAAACAAACAAAAAAACAAAAAAAACCAACCAGAAAAAACAAAACTGAAGTGGCTGTTTTCTTATAATGAAAATATCTCACCAACCTGTACTCTTAATTCTACCAGGCTGCAGTTTCAGCTGGAGAAGACTCCCTCTCCCTTCTCAGCTTGGCCTGGAGGATGCTAGCATCCACTGATGCAACTCCTGTCGAATTCAACAGGAGTTTTGCCAGTGGCTGTAAGGAGAATTTGACTGTGCTTTCTGTCAATGTGCTCCTAAAAGGGAAATTAGAACTGCATAACGAGGGCTCTGCCAAACAAGATATGGTTGTTTCTTTTAGTTGGCTTAAAGGCAATTGTAAGCCTAAATTAGTCATATGAATTTCTTATGGGCAAGACACACCCAGTGGCTGCTGCTTCTTACACGTCCTGCTTAGTCTGTTCAGAGGCTGGCTGAGGTCATGCAGAGACACTTTCAGCTGCTTTGCACGCTTTGTGCAAAGGGACTATGCTCAAAGGAAACCACCGGTGAATCTTGCCTCAGGAACAAGGGAATTGGTCTCTCCTTTTAAGAAGAGACCTGTATTCAGCAATTTAAAAACACAGAGCACTTACTCATCCTGGGAGGACATGATTTCTGCAGCTCTTTTTCCTGTTGTTTTCTCACTTTAGAAGGATTCCAACTTGCAGCCCTCAGCCACAGTAATGAAAGTAACTGATCTGGTTAGCAAGCAAGCTTCTTTATTTAAGAATATTAGTTTTATAAATCTATTCAGTAGATGGAGGGTTAGCATGGCCCCAGATTTAAAGAAGCCTCCCGTGTCCACCTGGAGATAACTTCCAGGTGTTCACAGTGACCTTCCCCCAGTTCCCTGCACTGGTGCCCTCTGTACACTCAGTTGTGGCACTCTGACTGCTTTAATTTCTTTAAACTAGGGTGGAAGACAGTTTGTTTGGTTTTTTTTTTACTGTGTGCTGTGCTCTCAAACTTTTAGTGAAGCTGAAAGGGCCTATGACCACCTATAGGCTGTAAAGTAAATGTGCTTTTGGCACTCTCTACAGCCTTGGCACTCTCTACAGCCTTGGTCCCTCATTTACCTAGATTTGGGTTAAGCCTGAAGTGCCTATTGGCTCTCTTTTGGGTTCTGTAGCTCCTGTTTCCTTATGAGTACAGCAGCTTAGGAGAGGAATGAGGGCTGGTTCATCCTCCCAAGCCAGGAAGCAGTCAGAAATCCCCACATAGCATCTGCGGAAGTCCCCTTGGTCCTACAGCAGAAGCACCTTTTTTGCATCTTGATGACAGAGCAGGGTCTTGCTCCTCTTTGAAGGAGATAAAATCCTGCTTTTCTTCCTTATCCTCAGATGTCTGCAGTAAGCAGCCTGTATCCAGGGCCTACTTTTGTTTGCTACAAACACAATGTGGGACTGAAGGCAAAGAGAAATTAATTATAGCTTTTGCTCTTTTTACTGGGAGAGAACATCTTCAATTGGGAGGTCTCTGGTGTGAGAGCCCACACCAGAGGGGTTGGTCAGGAGCAGGATCAGAAAACATAATCCCCCAAGAGATCTGCTAGCCATAGAAGCCTCTCCCATAGGGTATAGTAGTGAAATATATATCCCTGTTATCCTTATCATGCTGTTTAAAACAGGCATATTGATTCCCAAAGTAGTCACACCTCCTTGGAATAATGATCTGTCAGAAGTTGCCCTCAGATGTTTTTTTCTTTGCAACTCAATGTGACTTAAGTCTCAGCTTCAAATCCTCCAGATGTATGTCCATGAGGGTATTAGAAGACCAAAGAGCAGTTTCTAAGATCTATCCCACCTTCTAAAATACCCAGGCTTCCGTGTCCCTTCAGGAGCTTCTAAATCACTGTGCTTCAGAGAAAGATACAGATCCTTTTTATTTTTTGAACTTACAATCACTTTTTGTCTTGCATTAAAGCCTCTTTTATTTTCAGAAAGTCTCCACTTGAGTTACAAAGCGGATCACAGGCCAGCAGAAAATGATTCCCAAAAGATGAAGGCAACATAATGGAACACAAATTAAAATACACATTTAAGTACAAAGCACTGGGAGTGGCCTGGAACACAGCATGCACATCACTTTTAAAAATACAAAATAAAAGAGTGAATCCACACTTTAATAATTGCAGTGCATCCTAATATCTTCCAGATGTGGAATTGATAAGGATTAAAGTTAAATGGGTTACAACCTGCACTTAAAAAGCTTTTCTTTGCCACAGACTCGAGAATAAAGATAAAATGAAGCGCAGGGAGAGGAAGAAGCTGAATCTTCCTTCCCCTGCCAAGCACTCTGCTAATGAATATGTGCATGTTACCAGCAATCAAGAAAAGAGAGGAGTGGATCCCATTGTGGGTGGTTTCTTTATTTCTTACCGAGGCTGATAGAACTTCTCACAGGAAGGATGTAGCACAGTTGGTGTCCAGTTGCATTCTCCTGTTTCTACATGGCACCAACCTCCTCTTACAAGCAAGTGCACCCTTAAAGGCACTGAGGCATAAATACCTACCTAACAGCCTATAGTCAGGATGTCTATATGAAAGTTTTTTATCAAGTTCTGGCTTGTGTGCATCTAGCTGATAAGCCCTAATAAAACCTGGGCATTTTCCATCAGGGCTAAACCTGAATTTGTGCAGGTTCCTTATGTGGAAATCTGTGTATCATCTGGAAGATGAACAGGAAGAGGCAGAGGTGCCACAGAGCACTATAATGGCTTTATTGAAATTTACTTTTTCCTGGAGCCACTGAAGTACATCTTTCTTTTCCAAGGAGGTTTCCTAGAAGATGTAGTTACCCTTCCACTGGAAAACCTCTAAGCTCTCTAACAAGATGAAATCTTCTAAAGAGTCAGAGGAAGGTGATGCCTTGCAAGACCATCTGTGTCTCACTATCTGTGCAGGTGACTCATGTAATCTGAGCACTCTCAGAAGTTAAAATATTGACTCTGATGCTGTTCTGTAAACTGTACAGTTCACACCCGAACACTGATTGATTTCTCATGCAGCTTAAGCCACCAAAGATGTGCTCCAGCTTGTGATGGGCTCATTGTAAAACCAGGGTTCACTTCTTTGAGAACAGAGGCTTCCTTGGTTACTTCAGAGGCTGGGCTTGCTATCAAGGTGGGAGAGCAAACAAAATGCCATGAGGCCTTGTGTCTCAGTTAAGAGTTTAAGATATGAGTGAATCAAAAGCTGGCATCAGTTGTAGAACATCTGGCAGAAGGCATTGGTCAAAGACTTGTGAAAGAAAAATTATATTCCATGACTCTTTGGGCACCTGTTGAGATTTTAATTCTTTGGATAATAATTCTTGGGATAATTCAAAGTAACATGAACCAGCTGCTTCTGGCATTGCAGAGTAAAAAATTAAAATGCACAAATAACAGAATGGCTTGAAAAGGAAATTTGAGTGAGATATCTACTCTGATCCTGTCTAGAGCTGATGAGACCTTGGCAGCCACTTAACTCCTAGTGTCTCTTGGAAGACTGGCAGTGCAGAGAAGAACAGCAACAGATAGGTCTGCAAACTGTGGAAAGTGGAAAAAAAGACAAGAGAGATAAATAGTCTGCATATTAATTTCCCATAGTTAACACACATGATTAAAATTTACTTGGAAAATCAGTGGACAGACAAGGAAACTGGTTTACTGGGTGCCAAAAGTCTCAATCTTGTAACCTTTTTGATAACTACTTGTACAATTGCATATTTCTTGTCATAACTACATGCTCTTACAGAAAAAATCCATTCATGCTGAAATGAGTCAGGAATAACTTAGAAGGAAGCTGCAAACCTGAAAGGCAAAGATGGCTGAGTGTGGCAGAGAAGAGGATAAAGAGAAGTGATCTGCAGAATGTAATGAAGAGCAGAGGGAAGTAAACATGTCTTATGCACCTCCCCTGGCAAAATACAGAGATCTACAAGGAAATAATTGAAAAACCATCAGCCTGGAGAAAGATGTAGATAACTGAATAAGTTCAAGGGGAAGAATGCACCAATATTCAACAGTCCCAGCAGGAATGTCTGAGCAAAAGTGTGTGGCAGCAGAATGACTTTGTTTATTACGGTTTAATTTATTGGCTGCTGACAGCGTGTTCTCTTCAGAACAAATGTAGTACAGTCTCTGTCCCCACAAGTACTCATTTTAGCTAGAAAAAAGATTAATTAAGCTCTTTCAAAGTGCCTTCATTACATTTTAAAGCAGAGGTATTGCAGTGTTCCACTCTTGCATTCTTTGGTTTTTGTTGGCTATTGCACACAAGAAGGAGGTTGCTTATCAATGACTTTCACCTCCTGGTTTGCCCATTTTTCTTGCAATTGCTGGAGGGAAGGCCTTAGGCAAAGATCAGAGGTTGGAATAGACCTCATTTGTCCATGTCCTACACTAAGTTCTTTGTGTTTCACAAAGGTAAGCTGCTGTTGGGACATGGCATGGAGAAGATGGCAAAGAAATCAGTGGAGGCCATGAGCCCACTGTTATATCATAACTCCTGTTCTGCTCATTCTTGTGCAGTCCTGCAGCCAAAAAGCTCATGACTGTGCTTTTTGTACAGAATTTGTGCCTCTTTTGCATGAAGTACAGCAACCCAACAAGGAGAATAAGACTAATTTCCCTTCAAAAACCATGTATATTCATGAAGTTTAAATGGTAAGTTTAAATGAAGTTTAAATGGTAAATGTTAAATGGTAAAGTTTAAATTAAGTTTAAATGGTAATGAAGTTTAAACGGTAAGGGCAGGGACTATTTCAGGCCTTTATCACCCAGAGCTGAAGGATGACCCAGGAAAGACTTTGTGCTCATTTAAAAAAAGAAAAGAATAATAGTTCCCATCACAGTTTATCTTGCAGACCATTGCTAAGGCTCCTCTTCACATAACCTGGTTCCATGCAATGCAGGACGTGTTGAAATCAGTGCAGTTGAGAATGGAGCACATTAGTTTCACTTATTGCTCTCAAGTCTTTATGATGGGGTCCCACGGCAAGAAGACAAGTATGTATAGAGGTGGAACTCTTTTCTACTCATTATTAAGAGGCTGAATTTCTGATGGAGAACACTACATAGTTATTCAAATGGCAGTAACTCAGGTTGTAACAAAGAACATGAGACATACTAATAAAAGCCCCATTTCTGTTTTATAAGTCACATAATGGATGTCATATTCAGTGCTTCTTACGGTGAACAGGCTACTTATTAAGCATAGTCTATGACTTTATTTCATTTTAAATTGCCATCTTTCCCAATTATTCTAACTTTTTAGATATTTCTCCCTTTTACATCAGGATATTTTTAGTATTAACTACAAGTTACAAACAACAGAAGTTGCTATAGAAACAGAAAAGGCACTTTGTAGAATGAAAATGCAGGAAGAAATACTGTTCCCTAGTTATCTGCCACAGACATTAAGAGAGAATCTATACATACAGATGTGTGTATGTGTACCCATACATAGCTACGGATATATATGGCTTTCCTTACTGTATTTATGAACTCTTCAGTGCTCAACTTTGAATTCTAACTTTTAGACATTTTTAGGCACTTCTGTATTAGCAGGCTATTATCCCCAGCTACATTCAACTACCCTGTAGCTAGGTCCTCTGCAACCAGCTCTGTATTCAGGCAGCCAAAGCACTGCAGGTAAAACTGATGACATATTGCAGCAGAGTTAGAGGGAGGTGCCTTTGATGGGGTGGTAAGGGGAAAAGCTGTTCAGCAGTCTGACTAATCTCCTCCTATTTGACCCTTTTTACACACCATGTTGGACATTACTGATAAAAGGTCTCATCCACCTCTTTTTCTCTCAGTCTGAACCAGCCCCTATCACACAGCCTTTCTGAATCTTCTTTTAAAGCCCTTTACTTGTTGTCTCAGTTGTAAAAGTAAACTTCATGCTCTAGCAACTTTAAACTAAACAAAGGTAATTTTCAGTAACAGGATTCATTCTATTTCTAAAATCCATATTTTAGAGGCTGTGCAATCTCTAAACCTTATCTATAGAGGGGCTAATAAGCATGAAGTATATAATTTGAGACTCAGAATCAGCGTGAAAGACCAGTGCAACAGCATGGATTACTGGAACAGACTCGTAGGAAAGAATACTGTATATATTGCACTTCATGTACCCTTTAGATTGTATCAAAAGAGTTTAGGTGTTTCATAGCCAAGGTACCTGCAAGACTGGTCCTAAAAAGTATTTCACACTTTTGCTCTTAAACCTTTTCTTTACTTTCATTGTTCTTTGTAATGATTGTACAGCTCATTCTGTGCTAAGAACAGGTCAGAAAAATATCTACTGGAGATAATTTTAAAATAGTTGATCCTTCCCTGAGGGAGGGGAAGCTGGAAGCAAGGGAATGAGCTGGGTAAGAATGAAAGACCCTTCCAGAGCTATTTTTTGTGTGGTCTGTTATTGTTGGAGTGTTTAAACAATATCTTAAGCAACAAGATTTTTTGTCTGCTTCTATATATAATGCTTGAAACCACTTAGAACCAGACTTCTGAATACGTAGGTGCCCCAGATAGGAGATGTTTGCTTACAGTGGATGCCAAGAGGACCTTGGAAATTGATGCTAGGTGTTTTTCCATGTGTTAGTTGCCCAACTATGTTTGTGAAGCTGTTTTCACAGATTGTCATCAACTGTGAGCTTCTGGTTTCCCATCTTTCTGCCTAGCTAGGGTCTTGTTTTTGTGTGTGTTTTACAGGAGAACTGTGGACTTACAGCTACAACACAAAGTTGATGAGCTATCTGGGGATATCTGAAGTTATATATAAGTCCAGTCACTCAAAAATAAATCCCAAAAAACCCAACACAAAACCACAAAAAACCAGCCACCACCCCCACACACAAGTGTTCTAACTGCTTCTAGTGTTTAATATTGTACTTCAGGTGCTGCACACCACCACACCCCAGCCTTGCCCTGGTTCTCTTTCAAGGCAAGACTTGGATGTATCTCCTCAGGTAAGAGGTCTTCTCTGGAAAGCAGTCTGGAAGGATGTTCTGTGATCTTCTGGTGGTTGCCTAGTTTGGATAAAACCCTGTGGAAGACTTCTGTGTGGAACACGACCACCCCACCACTTAACCAACTGGGCACACATATACAGGGTTTTTACTTTCAACCACTTTTGCCTCAGTTCATGCTTTATAAAAAGGCTATATTGTGAGAAAGTTTTTTGAGCACTCTGATGTACTGAGGCATACAATAGGAATCCTCATGAGAAAATCAAGTTTTTTAACTTGCAGGAAGGACTGGAAAAGTGTTCATGCTATACAGCCTAGGAGTATGCACAGAGTGGCAAAAGAAGAGAAATATATTGAAGAGCTGGTTGCTAAATTAGCAACATCTATCTCAGATACTGAATAAGAAGGTCCTAGAGAAAAATAGTAAATACCCCTGCAATTTGAGACTGTATCCTAATGCATACTGTCCTAGGAATACATGAAGCACTCATAGCAAAGTGAAGGCTTTTAGATCTTTACTTTGATCTGCTGGCCATAACACAGGGAGAAGGTCAGTCTACAGCTGACTACTAGTACATAGTCTCAGGCTACCAAGTGGTTCAACCTCAATTACTGCTTACAGAAGCAAGTTTGAATTCAGAATTCATATCAGTATCAGCACCTTTATATTAATTAGCAGTAGATGTCGTTTGATTTGGCAAATACTCTTGAGTAAGGCTATTTTCAGTTCTAATAATATTCAAGGAGTATGTTGCTTTTTAATATGCATGTCACTCTACCTGAATCAAGCTTCTAAATTCTTGAATACATCCTTGTTAAAGAAAACAGATGGTTTCAGTTTCACTAGATGAACTCTCAAGGGTAACTTCAGATCTTGAATTGTAACATAGGTCTCTGTATCTTGATGATGTTGTGCCAGTCCTCCCTGGTTCCCCTCCTGTCTTTCTTTAGTGCTGGGTCTTTTTTTCTAACAAGAATAAAAGACCAGCAACCTTCTACAGACCAATCTTTTGTCTCTTATACCCACCTACAACAGGTAGCCATCTAATTCCAATTCAGTATTAATAGTCAGGAATGAGATGAAATGATAGTCAGGATGCTAAAGCCAAATGTAGTGAGCTCAGAATTACTCAACAGCAATAAGTATCATTAAGTATTTTGTTCTATTTACCGACTCCCCATGTGGTGTTTCCTCCTCTATTGAATTACACCTTTCAGTCAGCAGCAGACTAAGTAAAACTGAAGAGTGGTCCTACCTTTGGAGGCCTTGTTGCTAACACAGGGTTATTTTGAGGAAAAATGCATAGGAAGAAGAAAATGAGACAGAGGATTAAACGATGTTTTGATTTTCCAATGAAATAGCTAACGTTAAGGTCAAAACTAAGTGGTTGTCTAGGACTACATAGTGATTCAGTGATAATCTTACAGAAACACTTTTCTTCAGGACATGGGTTCTGGGAACTTTCCTCTTGCCTCTCCATGAGGACAGTGATAATGGAACCAGCAGTATTATCATCCTATTGTGCCTTAAAATGCCTTTCTCTAATAATATCCCAGCTGGACTGTTATTTTGTATCAAAACTTTATTGACTCACAGCAGGCCATTTGAAAATGATAGATTAACTTTAACCTGATTAATATACAAGCATTTTTAAAAGCGAGAGCTTGAAAGAATTACAGTGCAGTAATCTATTTCCCAAACAGAAATACACACAGTGGGTGAAATCAATGATGACTGTGCAGCCTGGGTAAATGCATCTGTGTTTTTTGTAATACATGAGCAAAATACTAGTTGGTACTATCTGTTTTCAGCATAAATTCTCCATAGAAATTTCTTGGGTAGGCAGAAGTGGAGAAGGATTCTCGGAGATTAAATAAAGGGCTAGGTATGAGTAACCAGTTGAAATAACTTTGGCTAACATGCTTCAGTTGAGATGGATCAAAGAACTCCTTGAGGTAGGAGAGAGATTAGTGGCAGTTTTGAGAATGTAATCCTACCTACAATAGACATTACATCTGGGTGTCAGTGTTTCACTGAGCTGTACATTAGGTTATGTTTTAATACACATTTTACAAGGGAGCCAGTTCTTTGTGGCACTGTGTCAGCTTTCACTTTCTTGCACAGGCTGGGCTGAAGAGCAGCAGAGACCAAGACTACGTCTAGGAAGCATGAGGAGAGAAGAAAGACTATAGCAGGCTCTAATAATGGACCATGTGAGGTGCTGAGAGTGTCATGGGCAACTTAGAGAACCTGATGCCTGCAACAAAGTCTTGCAAACGCAGCCTGAGATAATAGGAGGAAATGTTATCACAGTTTCTGCAGAAGGCTCCTGATGTAACCTGTGTCCTGCTGCAGGGTTTAGCTGTCTTTTCAATGGCAGTAAGGTCTTCATGAATTCTTTATGACAGGAAACAGATTCTACATAAACTTCTCCCTCCATAGCGGTGGTTGCCATTTTCCCAGCCTTTCACTGGGACTTGCTGTGAAGTGGTTAGCCTACCAACTGGGATTGCACATCATCCTTGGAAGAGATGTGGCTGGCATGCAGCACAGTAATCAGATGTCTGCTGACTTAACAGTAGAAACCAAAAGAATATGAGAAAGTAGAGTTTTAACCTAGAATTGTTTCTCTAAAATGATAATAATCATGAACCTGAGCACAATAGCGAAATGCACTAGCCAGACTCATTGCAATATTTTCTGTAATACACTGGTAGTAGTTGTGTGAAACAAGAGTACATTCCTCCTTCTGCTGCCATCTAAACTGCTTTATGAAACCAAAAATCAGGTCATCACTATCAACAGCACTATTCAAGGTCTCTAAATTTGGACCTAGGTATATTTTGTAGGGAAGTTTCCTCTCTGAAGGTGAAATTTCTCTTCTGTTTCTCAGTTGCTGTACCTGTAATCTGACTGCATTAACATTAAATATCCTGTAGTGGTTCCTGGTTATTTAACCAAATAAATTGAAATAGAGTTCAATACTCTACTTTCATTACTGAATATTGTACCATTTCTGGTGCTATTCACAAATGTTACCAGAAAAGATTTCATATTGTCCCAGTCAGAGGGGGACAATATGGGGGAAGGGGAAACTGACCTGAGAGATGCATGATGGGATTTGCAGGTCTAGAAGTCATGGAGACAGGGGACAGAAGATAGCATCCATGAAATGCATTGGGGGAATAAAGGGGTGTCCCTCTAAGAAGGTGACATGGCCAGCCCAGCTGAAGGGCTCTACACTAATGCATGTAGCATAGGCAACAAACAGGAGGAGCTGGAAGCTGCTGTGCTATAGGAAAGCTATGGCATGGTAGCAATTATGGAAATTTGGTGGGATGAATCCTCTGACTGGAGTGTGGCCATAGATGGCTTCAAGCTGTTCAGAAGGGACAGGAGAGGAAGAAGGGGTAGAGGTGTTGCCCTCTATGTAAAGAAAGGCAACATCCTGGAGTGCGTAGATGACAACTTCTTAAGACAATAAATTAACAGAACTACCCAAGAGGATGTGTTATTGGACTTGATTGTCACAAATACAAGTGAACTCATCAGGGATATGAAAGTTGAAAGCAGCCTGGACTGCAGTGATCATGCATTAGTACAGTTCACAGTCCTAAGGGGTATGAGACAGATGAGAAGCATAGTCAGGACTCTAAATTTTAGGAAAGCAAACTTCCAGCTCTTCAAGGAGTTAGTAAATAGGACCCCATGCGATACAGCCCTCAGGGACAGAACAGAACTGGCAGATCTTTAAGGATACTTTCCATAAGGGCTCAAAAAAATCTCAAACCTCAGGTGTAGGAAATCAGGCAAGGAAGGAAAGAGATCAGCATGGCTGAGTCGAGACCTTCTGGACAAACTAAAAGTCAAGATAGATGTACACACAGACAGTGGAAGTGGGGACAGGTATCCTGGGAAGAGCATAGGAATGTAGGGACAAAGTCAGGAAGGCCAAGGTGCAGCTAGAACTCAACTTGGTAAGACATGAAAAGAAAAACAAGAAGGGCTTCTACAGGTATGTAAACCAGAAAAGAAAGGTTAGAGAAAATGTACCAACCCTAGTGAGCAGCAGTAGTGAACTGGTAACAGATCAGGAGAAGGCTGAGATTCTCAACAACTTCTTTGCCTCAGTCTTCACTGGCACCCCCTCTTCTCATGGCTTTCATGTTGATGGGCCACAAAATGGAGACGAGAGAGACAAAGTCTCCTCCACTATAAGTGATGATGAGATTCATGACCATCTGAGGAACCTGAAGATATACAAGTCCATGGAACCTGATGAGATGCATCCCTGAGTCCTGAAGGAAATGGCAGATGTAGTTGCTCAGCCACTCTCCATGATATTTGAAAAGTCATGGCGGTCTGGTGGAGTCCCTGGTGACTGGAAGACACGAAAGATGCCCATTTGTAAAAAGGCTAGAAAGGAGGACCCTGGGAATTATTGACCTGTCAGCCTCACCTCTGTGCCTGGGAAGATCATGAAACAGATCCTCCAAGAAGACAAGCTAAGGCACGTGGAGGACAGGGACGTGCTTCAAGATAGCCAGTGTGGCTTTACTAGGGGCAAATCCTACTTGAGGAACCTTTCTATAACAGAATGGCTACATCAGTTGACAAGGGAAAAGCAGTGGAAGTAATTGATAAGGACTTCTGTGAGGCCTTTGACACAGTCACCAACAGTATCCTACTCACCAAGTTGAAGAGATCTGGATTTGATGGGTGGACTGTTCAGTGGATAAGGAACTGGCTGGATGGTCACAATCAGAGGGTGATGGTCAATGGATTGAAGTCCAAGTGGAGACCAATGACAAGTGGTGTCCCTCAGGGTCCTGTACTGGGACTTGTACAGTTTAATATTTTTATCAACTATATAGACAGTGCAATCGAGTGCACCATCAGCAAGTTTGCAAGTGACACCAAGCTGAGTTGTGCTGTTGATAAGCCAGAGGGATGGGATGTCATCCAGAAGGACCTGGACAAGCTGGATGGGTGGGTCCAGGTGAACCTCATGAGGTTCAACAAGTCCAAGTGCAGTGTCCTGCACCTGGGCTGGAACAATCCACACTATCAGTACAGGCTTGGGGATGAGATTGTAGAAAACAACCTTGCAGAAAAGGGCTTGGTGGTACTGGTGGATTGTGGTGGATTGGTGGATGAAAATCTGGACATGAACCAACAGTGTGCTCTTGCAACCCAGAAAGCCAATTGCATCCTGGGCTGCATCAAAAGCAGCATGGCTAGCAGGTCGAAAGGTGATTCTGCCACTTTGCTCTGATAAGACCTCACCTGGAGTTCTGCATCCAGCTCTGGAGCCCTCAGTACAGGAAGGACATGGATCTGGTGGAGCAGGTCCAGAGGAGGGCTGCAAAAATGATCAGGGGGCTGGAACACCTCTCCTATGAAGACAGACTGAAGGAGCTGGGGTTGTTCAGCCTGGAGAAGAGAAGACTCTGGGGAGACCTAATAAAGACCATCCAGTACCTGAAGGGGTCCTACAGGAAAGCTGGAGATAGACCGTTTTCAAGGGCCTGTAGTGATAGGATAAGGAGCAATGGTTTTAAATTAGAGAAGAGTAGATTTAGCTTGGATGTTAGGAACAAGTTCTTTACCATGAGGATAGTGGAAAAATGGAACAGGTTGGCAAGGGAGGTAGTTGAGGCCTCATCCCTGGAGATTTTCAGGGTGAGGCTTAACACAGCTCTAAGCAACCTGATCTAGTTGAGGGTGTCCCTGCTTACTGCAGGGGGGGTTGGATTAGGTGACCTTTAGAAGTCCCTCCCAATCCAAATTATACTATGACTCTATGATTCTGTGGTATTCCTTCTCAGGGCCAAAGATAAGTGAGAAAAGCAGTCCTACTGCCATTCAGCTTTAGTTAGCTATGTGTGGGAGGGTTCATGCTCTGAAAAAAAATCTATAAAAAAAGATTAAGCAAAGTCACTGATGACAATATTAAGATGTGTTACACCAAAATTGATTTCCTGGTATATTGCAGGAAAAAATCTCACTTGATGATATCTCATCCTTAGCAACTAGCTTCTGAGGTGTGTCAGGAACAAATTCTTAAGCCATGTAATATATGTTCTGTTAATTCCACATAATGCAATTTTTTAAACCAAAAATGTCGTATGTCAAATGTCTTGGAGAATCTAAATGTCTTATATCAACACAATCGTCTTTATCAACCACACGTATAATCCTTTTTTCAAGAAAAATTGAATGGCTTTATTTGACAAAACCTATCTCATTGTTGTCTGGCATTAAGTGTATTTTTAACTTCTAATTCTTTGTGACTAGACTCCAACATTAACTGTTCTAGTATTTTACCTGGGATCAGATGACAAAATAATTGCTAGTAGTTCCCTGAGCCATCCTTTTTGACCTTTTGGGGAATTTTTTTAGTTTTCCTGTTCTTTGGAATATCCTTATTCTCCCAAGATTTAATGAAAATTGGCAGATTACACAGATCTCCAGAGAGTTCCTTTAAATCATATTGAAAATAAGTTATCAGGTACCGTTTGTTTTAAAATGCTGAACTAGATGTGACTACTCTCCCCCTTCCTTTCTTTCGAATGCCAGGCCTTTGTTCTGCAGACAATTGTAGCTGTGATATGATTACTTTCTATGCAAGAGGTAGGAAAAAAAGGCACCGATGATTTGGTGTTTTTCTTTATCACATTTATATGAAGTTACCACCTCATCTAAACCTGGCTTTTTAAGCAACCTAGTGTTCTTGGGCTTTATTTTTCAAATATTATTATGTGTGGATCCATTAATTATTAAATATTAAATTATAATTGACTCCTTTTCTTCCCATATCATTCTACAGTGTTAAATTTGCAAAATGTATTAATGACCATTTGATTCTTTTTTTCCCTCCTACTTCTCACTAATTAGTCAAATGTATTACTGCTGTTTTCCTATCTGTAGCTGGGATGAATTCTAGGTCAGACCAGCCTTTTCTGTGTTTATAGCATGATGGCTTCTTGTCAGGATGTTTAATTGGCTATTCACAAAAGATTTTTAGTATTCACTAATGTTTTGTATGTTAAAAGAATATTTTCATTTTGGCTGTCAAGATGTTGGGAGAATGGACTTTTCCAAGTTTCAGATAGACAAGGTAAAAGGGTCAAATTCATTGTCATGAAGAAAACACAAGTCCTGATGGATGGTGCATCATAATAGCTGTTTTTTCACTCTTGTAATTAAGTGCTGTGTTGCATCCTCACTCAACTAATTTGATGTTCAGATGGTCAGGTGTTCAGATGCTGTCTGTTAGAGGGAAGTCTACAGGAATTTCACAGCTAGTAATTTAAGCTGCACATCAAGTATCCTCTAATTATTTTAGTGACAGCTTGTTCTTTTGCTGTAATCATCCAGCTATTAAACTGAATACAATATGTCTAAAGAAACATTTGCCATTGCCTGGCCTCATATGATATTAATATTTTTGCACGGATTTAGTTCCAGTCTTCAGAGCACGCGAATTTTATTGTTCTGTGTTGTTCAATGTGGAGAGGGGAGCTGCAGGGAGAGACCTTCTTTGTTTTAAGGGAGAACTAGGACATCCAGAACAACTGGGAGTTTTAGATTTAGATTAAAGACTATCTAGTGCAGGAGCCAGACAGCGAACAACTTTAGCTGAGGTAACCTCAGGCAAACAGACAGATCTTAGTCTTCATATGTCATGGCATAGTTTATAACATATTTTTACACATATTCTGGAATTTTCATATTAAACTGATAGCTGAGGGAAGACCTATTCAGCTGATAACGAAAAAAAAAAAAAAGAAATGGAATGGTTTTAAGAAGAACTGATAATAAATAAATTAAGCCCTCAGACTTACATACTGTGTGACCTGAGGAAAAAAAGAATGAGCCAAGTAGGCTGAAACTTTGGGTTTCTGTAAAGGATCTACAAAGCCTTTGAAATCACTATGTATCAGAAGAAAATAATTTCCATTAAAACATTTTAATAATATTAGCATAATTGGAATGGCACTATTATGTAAATGTTTTATTTTGGATATTAAGCTGTAAAAATAAAAGTATACTTGCCTCACCTTTCATAGTGGGAGGTCCATAAATAAAATGCAAACTCTGAGGTTCTAAACCAAAGTAAAAACTCTACAAAAATTAGAAAGATGTCATTCTACATCTGGCCATGCAAGCAGTCCAGTTCTCTTCAGCTTTGGTATAATCCCTCGTGTAGTTGTTAGGTCTCTCAAAGACAAAAGACAGATGATTTTTTTGTCACATGGTGGTAGGAAGTAGGTTCTAAAAGCTTTCAAAATCATAATGCAGCACTGAATTGTTATTGTGTAAATGTCTTTTCTTCATTCAATGTCTTTGCATTTCTTCCTTCTTCTCTCAACTAACTTTATTGTAGATACAAAGGATTTCTTGCTGACATTGAGATCTTTCTCAGAAGTATAGATTTCTTGTTTTTCTATATGTAAATCTGTATTTATTGTATTTGTAAGATAGATTTATCTATTAGAGAAGTAAATTATCTGTTGTGAAGGGAGAGGAAAAGGCAGGAGAAGGGAAGGAAGGGAAGGGAAAATGGAGAGGGAAAATGAGAGGAGAGGAGAGGAGAGGAGAGGAGAGGAGAGGAGAGGAGAGGAGAGGAGAGGAGAGGAGAGGAGAGGAGAGGAGAGGAGAGGAGAGGAGAGGAGAGGAGAGGAGAGGAGAGGAGAGGAGAGGGAGAGGGATTGATTTAGGACAATCCAGTCAATGGGCAGCCAAATTACAAAAAACATAATGGGATTCCATTTGGTCAGTAGAAACAGGCAGCAAGAAGGAGAAAGAATACATACTGTTTCCTACACCAAACAGGATTTATGTGAAAGCTAAGCTGGAGAGAAAAAGCATGCTGGTAGTTTTAGTAGTAGTTTGCTGATGCTCTTATTTAGTGGAAATGCAGAAACACACTGCAGAAACATACGAAGGTCTGACTGTACAAAAGAACAAGAAATCTATTCGAGAGAGTGTTGGCAAAACTGAATATAGATATTATAATTACACAATACTGAATGCTGAAACAATTAAAACCATATTCACATCTGGCACAGAATATCAGTAGCTGAAGCAGTTTCTTGTGAAAGAATAACAATAATAGCAACAATGTATAGATAATAGAAATGTACATATTGCAAAAGGAAAAAGCAGTAAATATGCTGAATTTCTTCATTAATATCACTATCCCTGGGTACCTTTCCTTTTCTGATTGTGTATAGCTTTGGGATAACTTTTCCCCTTCTTTCTCTTTTGCCTTTGTATTGATTTAAGAAAAAGACACACAAATTTCTTGTCATTCAGACATTTGGGAGTCAATCAAAAGACAAATGGACATGCTTTGCTGGTTTTGTAAAAGTAGTTCCTTTCCGCATCCAGCGCTCCTAACTTGTCATCCTGCACTAAGTCTGCGTAGTGCCCACCAGCCCCTGTGCTGGGGGTTGTGGAGGAAGAGAGCTGCTAATCCATCTGTGGCCTCCTTCATCCCTGTGGGATGGCCAGGTCATCTCAAAGTGTCAGCACTGCATTTTCACAAGAATAAATGACTGGTAAACCTAATTCCTTCCCCATACTCAGTTGACAGGGATCTGGTACCTCAGACAGTTGAGAACTTCCAAAAACCTTGCACCAGCTACAGCCCTATCCAGTGCAGGGCTGCTCTGCAACCTTTGCAGGATTTCCTTTTCACTGTGACAGCCTTAGGGATGAATACTCCTTGATAAAAGCATCATGTTGTCAGGGCTCCGAGGGCACCAACCACCAGCCCTAACTTGTCCCTGCCCAGCCCCTATGGCTCCCCACCCTGAGCATGGCTCAGGACCCCTGGAGCCATCAGTCCCCCCATAAGGCCTTAGTCTTCAGCTCACAATAGCCTTTCCCTGTCCAGCCAGGGATGCTGCTGTGCCAGGCTCACTCACAGGACCCATGTCTTGTCCCCAGCTTGGCTTGTCACCATCCCCAGGGAGGAATTCAAAGCCTGGTGCTGGGGCTGGTCCAGTGCCCCTGTATGCGCCAGGCTGGGGTCTGGGATGGGCCCAGGTTGCCAGGCTTTACCTGGGTGCCCCTACCCCAACAGTGGTAGCACATAGGTAGCTGCTGATCCCTGTGGTGCCTGGACACAGCTGTCTGCTGAGACACAGGGCTCAGCTGCCATCTCCATCTCCCATCCCCTACACATCAGATTCTGCATCAAGTGCTGTCACTCCTGCTCCCATCTCCCTGCAGTGCAAGGGTGGGACTCCATACCCTCTCCTCAAAGGCACCTTGGTTGTACAGTTATACAAATAAAATACATCAGGTTATTGTATGCAGAAGAGAAAGAGAAATGTTGACATACAAGACTTAATGCCATGAAAGCCTGAAAATTCACCCCACTTTTTCTGCATGCTGTAGCAAGAAGACATAGCAACAGCCCCATCTCTGCTGCCAGCAGAAGCAAGCGTTTCTTCATGCAGTGTGTTGTCCTGTTCCATGTAAGAAACAGCAAAATTAGTAGGAAGGAGTGGAATAAATTGGCTGGATGCCAATTTTATTCTGTTGGCTCTCTATAGCATACCACAGCACAGTGAGATTGCCTATAGAAGCAAACAAGAAATGCAGTTTGGATAATTCTAAAATGATCATGAAATATGCTTAGTGAGCCTTTACCACATCAAGATTTGGCAGTTTAGAAATGTCATTAACATTATTTCCCCTTAAAATTGAATGAGCTGTCAGCTTTTTATGGATATATTGTCTGTCTTAAGTAGAAAATGGGACTGATTGGCAATTATTTATTTCAGATATTGGGTAGCTTGATACACGGATTGATAGTCTTCCAGTGATTGTATTGTGTGTTTGTATATGTTACAGGCAAACTCAAAATCATGCAGAAACTAAAATAACTGCTTTTAACTAGATTGGTCCTGGACAAATGCACATGTAACCAGCCCAGAGTACTCCATGTACTCCAGAAATGACAGTTCTCCCTGGGCATATCTTGAAACACAGATTGAAAGCAGTATCCATGTGGACTTGCTAAGTGCATGACAACCGAGTTTTGTTGTGGATGGATTAACTCCACACATACCAAAGATATCTTCCCCATGCTTTCCCAGTTGAACATTGACCCCTTGACAGCACTGTCCTGATAATGAATGGCCTATATTGTTCTTACTTGGTTCAAGACTCTTCTCCTAAACTTTCATTGCTCTGGACACACATACACAACACATACACATACCTGCTGAAAAACATTCTGTGTCCCTCTACTACAAAGTTTGAGATCTGCTTCTTCTCAGGAGATGTGACATTTGAAGAGGAGGTGTCACTAAGGGCATTAGAAAATAAAATAGTGTATAAGCTGGGATAAGCTTTCACTCTTTTTCTGAGAGCATGCCTTAACATCAGATATGAAAGCTTAATTTTGAAGAGGAATGATTTTAAACCCAAGTACACTATGAGCATAGGTCAAGAGATACAGTCACAGTATATTTCAGTTTATGTGGAGCTTACCAATACAAATGCTTACAGGCCACATTAAAAAATAAGTGAAAGAAGACAAGTGAAACCTCTGGCTTCTCATGAATTGAATATGTTTAAATTAATCTCAACAGCATGCAGACAAACTGAGATGGAGATTTCAATTACCTAACAGTATATCGAAACTATCATAACCCTAACTTTATGCCCTCAGAAATGAAATCTTGTCCAAATTTGCTTTGCCTTTAAGAGCATGCCTGAACTTCAAGCACATTGCATCGGACAACAGATGTGAATTAATTAGCCCCACTGAGCTAAGCTACACTTGTAGAGGATTTAATATTGTAAACAGATAGTTTGAAAGAATTTGGAAATGTTAGAGCAAGAAAATCCAGACATACAAAACCTGCTAATGTCTGAAAATAGGAGAAAATGTAAAGCCCTGGCTTGAAGAGTTGATATTCCTTTGGTTTGGTAAAAATGATGTTCTTCACTAGCACCCAACAGATTTTTTTCTGCAGGAATTTCAATTGAAGTTCACCTGACACATTTCCATGTCCTGTAGTTGCTATGTTCTTTTTGAAGGACTCTAATAATGCTTCAATCTATCAAGATAACCTGAGTAATAAGCCTAATATTATCAAGAAGCAACTAGTTCTACTATGGCAAATTTTGACCATAAGATTAAAAACTTGAAAATAATAGGAATCACTGCTGACTTGGTGCGGGGAGAACCACAGTGTGTTGGCATCTTTTCAGGTTGGAGAATTCCTGTCTGACAGAGATGAAGGAACTTCTTCTCATGTGTGAAAATAAAGATAACACTGGTGTGCCTGAACAAGCCACAGCACTGAACTTTTAGACCATTACTTCTAACAGCTGGGACCCTGGTATGAAATACAATATGTAGAATTTTCAGGATAAAGAAGTAAAACATATGTTTGACCTGGTTGTAGTGATAAGCCTGTTTCTACAAAAGTGGAACACAGTATAGTGTTTCTCCACTTTTTTTGCACTGGATTGATTTGCACAATACAAGTTATCTTTTATTTCTTTTCTACAGTAAGAAAGCTATGTGGAAGTAGCAAAAAACAGCTGATCAAGGCTTTCATTTTCTGAAAACTAAATTTTATGGGATCAAGAAGTTAGCATAAATAAGAGCAATTAAATTTAATAGATTTTAGTTCTGAGTTTCAAATTTGCAAATCTTCTGACACTTCAATTTTTCATGTATGATCTTAAGCAAATGAAATAGATGTGAATTTAAGCACAATAGGAGAAAGACATTTTATTACTTAGAGGTGATGCTCTAGCTGTGCACATACTACTGTTTTCAGTTATGTTATTACAAATGAAGAAATGAAATTCTATTGTGCAAGCACATTTTTGTGTCCATATATTGTAGAATATATCTGGCAGTTGGTACAAAAAAAAAAAAAAATCACAGGTGTTATTGGGTAATTCTAGGTATACTTTCCATGCAAAATCTTGATTGGATTTTATCATTGATTAACTTCGCAATTCTCTCCAACACAGTTTAATTGAGTTCTCTAAAAAAATGTTAAAAAGCAATGAAAAGGAAATTCCAGGCTTCCTAGGATCCACATATAAAATATATGTGTGCAAGTGAAAGTGTGAAGGTGTAATATCCATAGTCCAACTGAGTAAAGAAATTCAGTCATAACCTTGATTTGACAGTCACTTACGTATGAGTCTTTGCAAGGGCATGTCAATAATCTATTCACTTATTCATCTATCTACTATAAATATTATAATTTGTTTATATCTTATACTTCCTTTTACCACTCTCTTTTACTGCCTGGTATCAGACAATTTTTAATTATTTAAACTTCTCCGAGGAAAAAAATTTATATATTTTGGGGAAAAAAATTGAGGGCCTCAATTTACTCCTTTTTACCGCTTCGTATATGACAACAAAATCTTTGTAATACATATAACTTTTCCCAGATTATTTAGCACTCCTCATATATCTGTTAGGGAACAGACAGCTGATCCAAAACAGAAAGCAAATAGCACAAGATGGAAGTGCAGCAGATGGATTCTCACCTAATATGGACTCTTCAGGATGGCAATAGAAATTTAATTTTAAATTTTAAAATACAAAACTGTTTTGGTGGAATCTGGGAGCAGAAAATAGTAAAAGTTACTCCTTGTCAAGTAATTTTTGCTGTCGTATTTTCCCTAAACTTTCCAGAAAAATGTATTACTAAACATCACACCTACCTCAGGAAAGAGTCTCAGAAGACAGAAGTAATTGTATACAACAAAGGGCAGAAGTGGCCACTCCACAGATCTGCCATCTGTGAATCAGTTATGACACATTATAAAAGACCTGAAACACCAAAACGTGCTCATGGTTAACACACCAAACAAACCTGTCCTTTCTTGAGGAAACTTGATTGCTGAAACCCCTTATATGTTATGCAGTCCACAGATAAGGAATTCTGTCACACCGTTCTTAATCAATGACTGTCACTTCACTCAATATGTATTTGCAGCTCAAGCCTGACAATGTTTTAAAGTTTGCAAGAAGCATGAGGAGAGGTCTAAGAGATAGACTATTCAGATTCTAGATAGGTTATTACTTGATTAGGTGGTAAACCTTTTAGTTTTTCTAATAATTGTTTAATATAGACATATATATGTCAGATATCTATGTATATATAACTTGTTGACTGTGCCTAACAAAACTTGAAGGGCTAACTCTACAATATGAACATCATTGGTAAGTTTGGAATATTTTTAAAGTTTAAAATAAAGTTTAAATATTTTTAAAACACTTTAAAATGCCCACATTAAAGCTATAGATGACATCAGTGAAGGAGTATATGGTTGTTAAGGTATTAGCAGAGGAATAGTAACTTCACTTAGTTGAATGTAAGTGTGAAAATACTGCTGTACATCACAAAACAGCCCACTTGTACCCTAAAAATAATTGACATTTTTTTCAGGAAGTCCATCACATGCAAATTGGTCTTCAAGAGATGTTCATTGTGAAGGCAGGATATAGGCTATTTGTGAAGTGTAGATGGACATCACTTGCTGTCTTGCTGTTTTCTACCAGTTTTGGAAAGTGTGCCAAGAGTAGAATAACTACTAAGACATATTCTCCAAGCTCAGAAAGTCTTCTGGGAGATGTTCAACATGGTTAGCAGATGATTTTTGAATAGTTACTCCATTGCCACATGCTTATTGGTCACGTGTTTATCTTGCATATCTGTGAGTTGGTGCTGAATTGCTCCATCAGCCCATCTTCCATACAGGAAGTATGCCTGACTACCCAGGTGTGGAGCAGAGTCAATAGATTCACTGTCTTTCTGTCCCTACTCTTTCTCCAGGTAGTGCTGTCTCTCTATCTCCATTCTCATCTGTGGCCTAGAAAAAATTTTGACAGTTGAAACTGAGAAATCTCACAGGTTCTTGGGAGAAAAGACCTGTTAAGTTGTTTGCTGGATGTTAATCCCCGAGCCTGTTTGATAGGAAAACCTGTTTCTTACACTGCCTGGTATCTATCCATAGCAGAAGTTCAACTCTGTGATAAAAGATCATCTAAGGAAGACATGAAAGAGAAGATGTGTATAGAAAGGTAGTCTTCTCCATGTCCAAAAGGCATTATGTGCTAACAGTCTACTTATATTTTGCTGGGCTTTCTGACACCTATCATTGCAGCAACTGCACAAGCACATGTAGCAAGCAAAAGCACATCCCGACAAACTCCCATAGTCATCACAGTCAATGTGGGCACAGCAGCGTTATATTCCAGGCTCCAAGTTGTTAGGTGAGCAGAAAGAACACAGAAGCAAGAGAGAGATCTTAACTTGCAGTTCCCTCTCATGCCAAACTGGTGTATTCTGAATATGCATTACACTTATCTCACCTAGGAATCACCCTTGCATGCATTCCACCAGAAAATGCCAATACAACTCACTAATAAGAGTGACAGCCACCTTAATGCAGTCAGAATGCACCAAACACAATGTCAACTTGAAAAACCCAGAGAGGAATAAGTGTGTCTCCTAACTAGAACCATTCACTACATCCTTTGTAGTGCAAGGATCTCCTAAAATCAGATTATCTCAAGATCTGGTAAGGAGATATTAGATAAATAGGAGTCAAAACTACCTGTGACTTTGGAGGAATTCACCTTGCTGAGCAGACCTCTTACGCTGAGTATCGCTGCTGAGCAGGGAGCCCTCAACATCTGTCTATGATGACAGCAGTGCAGATGAGAGAACAGTGTCTGGAAGACATGAAAGTGCTGGGGTTTGGCTCTTCTCAGTCTCCCTTAAGAGTGAACTTGGATGATGGCAGAGCACTCAAGTCTCTGCCTTGCCTGCAATCTTCTTGTCCATCCTTTTCATCCTACTGGCCAACAGCTTCCCTTCCTGACACCTTTGCTTTTTAAAATTTATTCCCAGACTTTGACAAATGGGTGGGTTGCTTGTCCTTTTTATGGGCATTGTCAGACTGGCAGAGGAATGAACTTTCTAGCACTTTAACAATAACGAAGTGACAGGGCCTAATGGTAATGGTATAGTCGGAAGTTTGATAGATGATGCTGGAGCATTCAGTAAGTGAGCTGCAAAAAGGACATGGAGGTGGGTGCTAGTCATTGGCTATAGGCTGAGGTTTCTCTGACAATGCACCACTTTTGTTTGTTCCTTGACAGGAAACTGAAAATTTCATATGCACAATCCAATTCACCTTCCTTTAAAGTCTGTATTATATTTTTTTGTTTAAAACAAAGCATGCAGACAAACAGATCGAATTTTGTGATACCATCCATCACAAATGTAAACCTGGAAAGTGTATTCATCATCTTACCCAGAACATCAAGTTTATACTGATATAGTACTTCTGATTTCCATGCACTTATTAATAATTTACTGGAAGTTAGAAAAAAATCAGATACTTTTACCATGTCACATCAAAGCCCAGCTTTAGACTTTGATTAAAACTATTATGATTGTCTTGATTGTAGTTGATAGTCTTCATCCTAATGTAAATATGTGTTTTCACCATCTTCTAGAGCTATCTCTTGCTAAGTAAGCATTCTGTTTTGCTGAGTAGAGGCTATTAGGTACTATAGAAAGTTATGGCATTTATAGTCTCACTCTCATTATAAAGCACTGTTTAATTCCAGATTTCCTTTTTTCCTTCCCTCTCCTCTCCAGAATATACATAGCAGCAAGCTGAATGGTGTCTGTTTTTCTTGTGCTTATGGCATCAATCAGCACTTGCAAAGGATAGCATATCCTTGGCTTTACTTGATTGAGATCTGCAGTTTCGCATTTACATAATTAATATGCACATCCATATTTAATCTGTGTAGATGAAGACAAAGTCATGACTGCTTAAATACCACAGAGCTTGGCAAGCTGCCACTGTTGGCAAAAAGCTGTGCTCTCATGCTTTCCTTTGGGTGGAAGTGTGACTATTTAGCCAGTGCTGTGACGTATGTACCAGGCCTCTCCACTTTTCAGATGGCAGAGAGAGGGATGGAATGGTAAAGCTAACCTCAGGTGCTCCCTTACACACTCCCATAGTGTCCTAATTACTCAAAAAGCTTTTTTTTTTTTTTTTTCACTTTCATCTTCCTCTCATCTCCACTTCCATTTAAACAGAAGTAAGGAATGTTGGGTTAGGTAATGCCAGCTGGAGCTAGTATCATAAAGATCTTTTTAGGAGTATGTGTATCTTTCAGGGTGAAAGCTGCAGAGGCAAGGTGGAGTTCATCCCTGAGATATTTCTGTGCTACTGCAACAGGGACCAGGAGAAGCTGGGTCCTGGCTGTATAAGGAACTGGCATTACACACTGGTATGTTCTTGGCAGCTCCAAATATAGGAGTGAGAATTCCCCCCTCCTACTTCTTAATTTTGCTCATCTGACAGAGGTGTCTTTCTTCATCACAGTGTGTCCCCAGAATCCCTGTATGAGTCAGAAGGTTCAGCAGAATGTCTTGAAGGAGGTGAGGTAAATTCAGGCCTAAGACAGGAGCCTAGCTGGTCAAAAAAGAATTCTCTTTTTTAAAGTGAGAGGAAAACTTAACCTATATTTCTGTTTCTATCTGAAGCAAGAATAAGATCCTGCTTTAAATTAGAAATGGACAGTTGCCCAAAGCAGGATCGTCCAGTGTGAATGGGGAATTAATGCAAACAACAGGAGACCTTAGTGTCCTGCCTTCACCCACATTTCAGTGGGGATCTGGATCATCAGAAGCAGATCTAAAGAATCACTTTGTTAATTTTCTGTCATACGCAGTCCCTAGAGAAACTCCATGCTTGCCAGCAGCCATGAACTCAACAGAAAGTAAGTATAACCTTCATAAAATATATAATATTTTATAATATTTTAATAAGGAACACTTTTGGATGTTCTATGTGCAATGCTACTAGGCTGAGTAAGAATGATTAATGTCTTTAAAAAAAAATATCTTAGATCTGGTTAACAGAAAGACTTGGCTACTAAGTAGAAGAGTATTTACATAGTTCATATTTGCCTTCATTCTTTAAGGAATTATAACTGCTTAGTGCCATAACAGCTGGAAAAGAGCCATACAAATGCACTCTGACAAACCCAAGGGAAAAGGGAGAGAGTATTTCTGCAAAACTTCATCCATCCTTGATCCCTGAAATCTATAGATAATAGAATTCCTGAGGAAGAGATGCTAACCAGAAAAAAAAAGATTCACAGTTTTCAGCTACAAAGTGATCACATTTCTTGTCTGTTTCACCTGTTACTTGACCTTTTTTTCCCAGTCTTCTCTTTAAAGCTTAGGTCTAGCTTATATTTTTTTCTTTGTTTTATCTTAAAGCTTCTCTACTGCTTGATTCCCTAGAAAGCAATACCTTTATCACACACTACAATCACAAGTTAGCACATCTCCAGGAAAAGGTATTTGACAGCAGTCAGAATGATCTCTCCCTCAGGATATGCTTTTGCAACAGGTTGGAATTCAGAAATTTCCTACTAATATACCAAGGACTAGAGAGGACATGGCTATTGCTCAGTATCTCATCTCATGAAAAAATGTTCCATTCAACAAATAAAGCTTACCAACAGAAGACTGATGAGTCCAGAGAAACAAGAAACCACCAAACCACAAGTTTTGCTCTTCCAGCATGTGTTGTTCCTTCCAAACAGAAATTCCAAAACAAGCATATCTGGAATATAAAAAGCACCTTCTGAGAAATTGTCTATGAATTCCAGTGAGGAAAACTCTAGGCAGAGCAAATACCTGGATAAGGACAATGTAACCTCTTAACATTGTTCCATGGGAGCTGCTGTGCAACACATCTATTCAGTGGGGAGGATGGGGTGAGGGATGAGAGACAAGGGATATGTAATAATTGACTGAGGCATTTTGCTGTGATTTTTTTGCCACAGTCTCTACGTAGGGAACTAAATTCTGTATCTTCACAAATGTCATGCCAAGTGATAGAGATAATGATAGCTAACCCTCCACTTCAGAAAGGGGACTATCCCTTTCTCTCTTCCTTAGAGAGACAGCCCAAACACTTTTCTGTTTTCCAAAGGGGAAGTGAAAAACATGCAAGACAAAAAGACCTGTACACATCTGAAGAACTAATTTTTCTTCAGAATTATGATGGGAAAGTCACTTCAAACAGCACAAATGTTTCAGGATTTAGATGTATCATAATCAAGCCTTCGGCCTGCAAGTTTTCTCTAAGGAGAATTTTTCTCATGTATGCATTTTCATCAACTCAAATCAAGAAACACAGTTAAAAGAGATATGGTTTGCACACCAGAAAGTAAATTCAAAGCAGAATAAACATGTCCAAACTGGAACAACAACTTTTGTTTATTGTTACATTAATGACAATAATAACAATGAATGGAGTGATCTAATCTTCTTTTAAGGTAAGCTAAGTATAACACTTTCATTTCAAATCTAATTATTTCCTTATTTAAAATATATGATTGCATTTTTAGTGCGCGCACATGGGAACACAATTAGTAATTTCAGCCATCCGGAGTCATTCAGAAATAGTGTTGTTTTCTGTCCTAAAGGCAACATTTGGGCAACACTATAACTAACTTTTTCATCCCAAAGGAAGAGACTCTTCAGAGGGGTTTGGTGTTCTTTACAGGGCACATGACACCAGGGGTAGGAGAGGACTCTCTCCTGCTGCTCAGAACAGATGCAGAATTTTTGGATCCCCTGGATAGTTAGACAGAATAGCCAGGAAAAAGCTGCTCCCTGTTTTCTGGCAGTCTTAAAACCACAAACATCTTTCTTTGATTAGAGCACCAATGTTTCATGTGTATTTCCCAATACTTGTATTTCATTCATAATAACACAAGGAAACTTTATTTGGATGTCTGACAGAGAGTATATTTCTTAATCCAGTAGAACATGTTGCATCTATTTTAGTGTATATATGATACAAAACTTGATGGCACATGATAGTTTCCTAATATTCTCTCAGATCAAATCTGTTGAAATCATGAGCCTTCTAAAATCCATTTCCTTCATTCAGCCTTTGTTCTTATGATGATACCAAATGACACATAGGAAAGTAAAAGGGATACATTCTCAATCATACAGACCATTGTCTCCAAAATCACCCACATGAAAAGCAGTTCTAACTGAGGGACCAGAGCAATTAGATCAATTCACCCTCCCTGACAACTAGCAACATGGATTAAAATTTTGTTTCCACTTGGCTGGTAGCCTGGACCATGATCTGCCAAGCTCGATGGGGCTATATCTAGTTGGCAGTTAGGCAAAAAAGGCTGAAGAAGATGAGCACTGAGGAACATTGAAGAATCATAGAAAATGGTATTAATGACTCGATTCTTGTCTACAAATTCTTTAACAAAATGTTAGCTATTCGGTACATGAGGTTATGTGGTACAACCCTATGATTAACCCTTAAGCTGAGGGTCTTCTGTGCAATGAAGGAATTCAATAGATTAAGTGCTGATTGTAATTTTAGTTCATTATTCAGCAACAAGGAGAGTGTACAGCAAGCTCACTACCCTGCAGAGCAGACTTTGGCCTCTTCAAAGATCTGCTTGGTAGGATATCATGGGATAAAATCCTTTATGGGAGAGGAGCCCAAGAGGGCTAGTGAGTATTCAAGGATCGCCTTCTCCAAGCCCAGGAATGATGCATGGACAAACAAGGTGCTCCTGAACACTTTTAGGTGTAAAAGGAATGTTTTCAGAGGGTGAAAGCAGGGACAGGTAGCCTGGGATAAATACAAAGAAGTTGTCAGAGAAGCCAAGGATCAAGTTAGGAATGCTAAAGTCCAGATAGAATTAAACCTGACCAGGAACACTGAGGGTAACAAGAAGGGTTTCTACAGGTGCATCAGTGATTAGAGGCGGCCTAGGAAAAATGTGGGCCCTATCCAGAAGGAGACAGGAGACCTGGTCACTTCAGATATGCAGAAGGTTGAGGTACTCAATGAGATTTTTCCCTCAGCCTTCACTGGAGAGGACTCTGGCCACACCAGACAAGTTGCAAACGTCAAGGGAAGGGACTGGGAGAAGGAAGATCTGCCCACTGTAGTAGGAGAGCAGGTTTGAGACCATCTGAAGAACCTGAAAGTGCATAAGTTCATGGGGCCTGACAAGATCAATCTGTGGCTCCTGAGGAAACTGGAGGATGAAGCTGCAAAGCTGCTTTCCATCGTATTTGAAAAGTTGTGGCAATCAGGTGAAGTTCCCACCCTCTGGAAAAGAGGAAGCAAAATCCCCAGTTTCAAAAAAGGAAAAAATGAAGACTTAGGGAGCTGCAGGCCAGTCTCGCCTGTGTGCCCTACAGGGTCATGGAGCAGATCCTTCTGAAGGTTCTGCCAAGGCACATGGAAAATGTGGAGGTGGTTGGTGACAACCAGCATGGCTGACAAATATGGTCTCCTTTTATGATGGGATCACAGTGTTGATGGACAAGGGAAGAGCAACTGATGTCATCTGCCTGGACTTATGCAAAGCATCTGACACTGTCCTGGTCTCTAAATTCAAAAGATATGGATTTGATGGTTGGACTACCCAGTGCATAAGGAATTGGCTGGGTGGTTGCACTCACAGGGCTGTGATCAAAGGTCAATGTTCGAATGGAGACCACTGATGAGTAGAGTTCCTCAAGGGTCAGTAGTGGGAGCCATGCTGCTTAAAATCTTTGTTAGAGACAGAGAGAGTGGAACTGAGTACACCCTCAATAAGTTTGCCAATGACACCAACCTGTGTGGTGTAGTCCACATGCTGGAGGGAAGGGATGCCATCCACAGGGACCTTGACAGGCTTGAAATGCGAGCCCATGCCAACTTCATGAAGGTCACCAATGTAAAGTGCAAGGGCCTGCACCTGTGTTGGAGAAATTCCAAGCACAATTACAGGCTGAGTGGAGAATGTGTTGAAAACAGTCTTGAGAAGGATTTGGGGGTGTTGGTTGATGGTCTACACGAGGGTCCACATGGGCCAGAAATGTGCTGTTGCAGCCCAGAAAACCAACTGGGCTGTAACATAAGAAGCATGGCCAGCAGGTCAAGGGAGATGATTCTCCCCCTCTATTCTTCTCTTGTAAGATCCCACCTGAAGTACTGTATCCAGTTGTGTGGCCCCCCAAACACTGGAAGGACATGGAGCTCTTGAATTAAGTCCAGATTATGGCCACAAAGTTGACCAGAGGGCTGGAACACCTCTCCTGTGAAGACAGGCTGAGAAAGTTGGGATTGTTCAGCCTGGAGAAGAGAAGGCTCTGGGGAGGACTTATAGAAGCCTTGCAGTACCTGAAGAGGCTCTATAGGAAAGCTGAGGAGGGGCTTTTTACAAGAGCATGTAGTGATAGGATGAGTGGGAATGGCTTTAAGATGGAAGAGTGTAGATTTAGGTAAGATATTAGGAAGGAACTCTTTAGCATGAGGTGGTGAGACACTGGAAGAGGTTACCCAGGGAAGCTGTGGCTGCCCCCTCCCTGTCAGTGCTCAAGGCCAGGTTGGATGGGGCTGTGAGCAACCTGGTCTGGTGGGAGGTGTCCCTGCCCATGCAGGGGTAGTGGAACTAGAGGATCTTTAAGATACCTTCCAGCCCAAACCATGTTATGATTCTAAGGCCCTTAAGGCAGAGAGTATTTCTACCTGTATTTCCTGAAGCAGTATATATATCTATGGTGCTATATATCTGTGCCTCAATGTAACAATTACGTCAAGTTGTATTTTTGCTGAGCTTGTAGCTGGGCTGAGGATCAGGTCAACAAAGGTCCCAAAATGTAGCTCTACCATGACCTCTCCAGGCTGAAGAATGAAGTTCCTTTCATCTGTACCTTCTCACCAACACAGTTTAAAATGAAGTGGCATTGACAAGTGAGTTTGCTCTGAAAAAATGACATAGTAAGTGGTTTCTTGGGGGCTGATGTTAATTCTGCCTTGCTGACTTACCCTTCAGATTGCCCAGTGCATAAATGAATAAAAAAGCAGTTGTAACTGTGTGACTTCCTGGTAATGTACTTGCGATTCTGAGGAACAGTTTCATCATCCTCCACACTAGATATATGGCATCAGCCCCCACTGAAATCAAAGGAAAGACATGGGGAAAAAAATAAGGCTATCGCAGAAGCAAACCTTATCTTAAGCAGTGAGTTTGCCTGATACATAGTGGAAATGGACAGGGTGTTCAGGCAGGTGAATGTTAGGCTTTCAAGCATCTTAGAAGCTGATGGTCTTTAGATGTCTTCTATGATAGCATCCAAGGTAGGAACTCACCTCTCTCCACAGCCAAGCAATCTGCTCTAGCAGCATGGCCACTGACTAAAATGGTCAATTTTATCATGCAACAATTTTAGTGTTGCATGACAGGCAACAATTGTGCTCTGAACACTTAAAACAGCAGTCACAAGAACACCAGCTGAGACAATTCAGAGAGTATGTGCACATGTCAAGAAGATCATAGTTTGTTCTTGAGCTATATCTACTTGTTAAGTAGTCATCTGTTCATGACTATTTACATTGAGAGGAGAAGACCCTATTTTGGACATTAAAGAGGAGGGAATGAACTCTAACTTCACATCTTCACCTTATAATCACGCTATTTAAGCACTGTCCCATTAAGAAAGGAATATTCAGGAAACAGAAGGTCTGAATGATTTTCAGTGCATGGTCAATAGAAACTTCAGACATCTAAAGGCAACTTCCAAGAAACCCACAGGAAATAAATAAAAAACAGGTCATGGTTCATGGATTTATGATCACTGTAGAAGATACTGGACACATATGGGGAATGTTTTAGAGTTCATTAAAAAAAAATTAAAAATTTGGAACCCCTGCCCAACAAAGTTGGTACAAATAAATCAGACAAGTATAGGTCTATCAGTGCCTTTTACTGCAAATACACTTTAGTAAAACTTTCAAGAGTGTGACTAGCTGGAGGATTCAGGATATGTTATTTAAAAGTAGAGGAAGAATGGAATACACCAGGTGTTGAAGAGCAGAAAGAAACATGCATTGCCAGGACTTCGTGGCAAGCAAACTTTGGCTGATATCTTTTGTATGAGGTATTAATCTGAGGACAGACAGCAAAAGTAATAGCTGAGGCTTGACACAGCAGTGGGCTCAGATTTTGGGGTTTTTTTGCAGTGCCAGCCTCTGAAGTAGTTAGGGATGTGTGTTTTTTCATATCCTGTTGTTAATAACCCAGATAATTTCTTCCTTGCTAGCTCCATAGTCTGTTTTATGGGCATGGTGAGTCCTTTGCTCTTTATTTTCCTGAAGAAAATAAATCCTGAAGAACATCAGGATTTCACCTGTTCTTCACAGTGACTTCTGGTGGAAGATGTTCTATGCCTCTAAAAAATTATATGTATTTCCTGCAGGAAAATTGCAATCTATGTTTAAGGACTACATCTTGAAAAGTAGAAATTATGATAGAACTGTTGTTTCTTCTGTCCCTTGCAAGAGTTAATTATTCCTAGATGAAACAATGGCTCCACAAAAATTAATGTTTTTTTCTACTCCTGTAGAGTGACAATTCATTTTCAGTGTTTCTCTCTTGTTTTTCCTACAGATGAAACTTCTTTTGCCTCTTGGATCTTCCAAAATAGGCAGAAAACAGGAAATAATCTCCTACAGTCGTAAATGTTACATGTTTTTCCATGCTCTCTGAGAAGTCCCTTCAGTAACCTCCAACCTGTCCTGAATTAAGTCATCAGACTTGGCTCTGTGGGAGAGCAAAAAGCACCTTGTCCTTGCTCATCTTCTACTGTACCACAAAGCCAACTTTAACTGTCTGTCCTCACATTTCAAGCTCTGCTCCAGGCTGCTAAAGCATCTTTCTCATGAGAGCACCCCTTAAAAGGATTAAGCAACTATATTAAATCCAAATTGAATTGTAGACTCATTGTACTTGCATTTGATTGTATTACAGATTGCATTTGTTTCATTTCATTATTTACTGCCAGAAAATGAACAACCTCCTTTTAGCAGCAGCCATCAGACTTAAGGAGCTAAGGCACAACCAGCCAAAAAAGACTTAGCAAAACTCCATACCTTAGAGACAGTAAAATGTCTATAAACAGCTGCTTACATAAGAAACAAATAGATCATTTTAATATACTTGTGTTTGAAGTACAGGTCAGGGGACAAAACTGATGATAGTTAGAAAAGCAGTGCACTCTAAAAAAACCCAAAAAACCAAAACCATAGATAAATTCATACACCAAAGATTTGGATTATATGTTAATACAGTAAAATCAGTATCTACTTCATATTTCTGGAAGGAGAAGACAAAGACTAATGTAACTGACACTATTAATCTATTGTAATGTTATTGAGGTGTGAACTAGAAAGAAAATGCTGGAAGTGTCTATAATTGTTACACAGCATATATAAATTCTGTCACCTGCTTTATCTGACTCATTTATTGCAGCAATCTATACAATGATCAATTTTCAGTGTTCTTCCAATCATTCCCACCAGTGTCTAAAAGCAGTGTATATCCAAAACTCCAAAATATTGTAATGTTGCAAAAAAGTAATACATATTTAACCTAGGACCAACATACCAGATGGTTTTAAATATGTAATGTTTATGATAAAATGAACCCTAAGAACAGCAGTAACTTGACCCAACACCAATTGAAGTTTAAACCCAGTCTTTGTTTTACATGGAGGGCTAATCAAGTTGTAGCTTCAAACGAGTGGTTGTTCCTAAAATATTTTACGTGCAGCTACTTTTAAGGAACTGATTCATCACACCCAGTCAGATCACAGAATAGGCCAGGAGTCTGCTGGCAGCTAGTACCTGATGCTTAGAAAATAAAAGAAAGAAGCAAATAGCTATCTCACTGCTAGCTCTTTTGCTTCACTTGTAATTTTTTTGCAAAGCCATTTTCTACAGGAGAGGGGAAATTTGCTGAAATACCAAGAGATAAGAAATTGTTTGAAAATCCCAAATGAAAAGGAAAATTGTTACTCAGTTGTGCCATCCCTCCATGTTTGGTCTTAAGGTCTGAAAGACTACACTGACATACTAAGGCTCCTATAAGCCATTTATTGTCTGTTCCAAAGAAAATTTTGTCCAATCTGCTTTAAAAAATGGGTTAGGGTTCTCCATTTTGGCTTTCGTTTTACTTCTGGGAAATTACCACCTTTTTTTTTATTCCTAGTCAATTCCTATCCTCCTCCTGATCTGACAATCTTGTTCTCTGGTATGTGCCTTTGAATGAGGAAGCTGAATTTCCACTTTCCCTTTACAGTCTGGAGTTTGGGGTGGATTACAAATATTTGTGTCTTTATATTTATGTGTGGATGTGGTTTTATGCTTCATGCTGTTAAGTGGAATGAAAGCAGGGACCTTTCCTTAGACTGTTTTCTTGCTGTAGTCTCCCCTGTCTCATTGTTTCACAGCACTCTGCCATGGAGGACAGCTTCCTGCCACCCCTACCCCTGCATCACAGAAATGGAGGCTCTAGGACCTGCAGAACAAGCTGTGATGAAAGCAGTGTGAGGTTTTGATTGCAAAGAAATTCAAATAGTGAGCTTCCCAGGCATTAACAATTCATATTGTAGTAGGATTCAAATTTGCCTGTCTCCATGACAAATGCCTTCCATTGTACCAGCAGTGCATTTTTTCCCTGAAGAAAGCGATGGGTTTGATACTAAGGATGAAGAGACATAGTGTGTATTATCTATTTCCCTTATCTTGGATGGTGCTTTGTACTCTATCATGATGCAGCAAGATTCAAGAAATCAGCCAGCAATCAAATGGAAAAGGCACTGAAGTGAAAAACCAAAGGGAGTGCTCACTCAAGTAAAGAACATCTTCATGGCTGATGGGGCAATGGGTGAAGAAGTTAGAAAGTCATCTGTTACAAGGCTAAGACTAAGGATAACTATACTTGGCAGCGTGTATTCATGCCAAAGGAAATGCCTTATTCCATAAATGCATGTTTTCTGATGCCAGAAAATCACATCAAAACTGTTTGAAAGACTCACTCTATGAGTGGTTCATTCACATCAGGGCTGGGAAGTGTAGGGCGATAAAAGCAAAGAGTATCTCAGACTCCAGCAATTGTTCCACCCAAGAAACATGGCAGAACATTCATCACATGACCAGAAGTGCTCCAGAGTCTGCCTGCCCAGGCAGTTTCCTTTAAAAAGACATTGTGTTTCAATGCCTGCAGGGTTTTCTGAGATGAAGGCAGCCAGAAGTTCCCAAATTCTTCACTGCAGACAGCAGAGGTGCCTTGCCTGCTGAATATAAATCCCCATGACCCCCATCTCTACAGAAGATTGACAGTAGCCCAGTTGTGAGCAAATCAGAGTCGCTGATAGGGCTGTAGTCTTGACGTGTCCTTCAACATCACAGGTGCCAGGAGGTGGACAAGACAACCAGAGACTGAAGTTATCTGGGGACAATATACTGCGTTGGATAGCAATGGACTTTTAGGGAAGGAAGAAAAGGATGGCTGAGGGTGCTGCCCAAAGCCTTGCTGCCATGAGGAAATGCTCATGAGGAAGGAAGAATAAGAAAAAAGCTTGAGGGAATACCCCTCACCATGAGTCCAACACAAACATTTTTTGAGTACGCTGGATTTAAAAAATAATTTAATATGGTTTTCTGTGGAGAGCCTTGCAGTCTTTTAAATTGATGTGGGCAACTTTAAAGTCTGTCTTGACTTACGGAAGCTGTCTTTACAGATAATAATGGTGTAAACTGTGTAGTGCTCCTTAAGGTTCAGTTCTATGGATGTGAGGTGTTAGCAAACATTGATAAGGGAGATGGGAGCAGGAAAACTGCTAGGTTGTCTCTGTTTAGATTTTATCCTGCTATGTTATCCTGAAGGAACAATGCCTGTTCTTTAGAAATTTACATGGAAAGAAGAGGGAAACCATTAGGCTGCTGATCCCCCAGACCTTTCTCCTTATACTTGGGGCCTACACTGTGATCATCAGGTTCAAAACTGGCTGTGAGTATTACTGTCCTGTGTACTCAGTCCTAGTAGCAAAGTTCCAACCTTAGGTTACACAGTTGAAATTTTTCCTTCCAGTACTGTTCCTACATAACTAATTTCTTTTTCTCAAGGAGAAATTTATGAGCTTACTCATAAATTAGGATACAGTTAGGATACTGAAAAGTTGATGCAGTTGTCATCTCAGCAATAAAACATCCACTGAGTGGATGGGGAGAACTATGTGCAAACTATCAGCATCCCCACAACTACATCTGTGCAGGGTAGCTTCTATTTGATAATACAAAATATGTGATTGAACTAAAAGCTGGTGAAAATCCATTCATGCACATTTATGTGAATAAATTCAGTCAATGCCTTTTTTATTCACTTTTCAAAATCCTGCCTAAGTGGAACATTAGGAACAACAAGGATTTCAGGAATCTTTACGTTTCTGTGCTGCATGTCTTTCTAGAATGATTCAGCTATAAAAACTCACAGGAGGTATAGGAATCATCCCAACAGGCAAGAGAAAAGAAAGACTGACCTGCATCTATTGCTCCCACAGCAAAGAGCAGCATTTACAACTTAAACCACTGTCTTTGATAACCATCTATAAATAAATAAATAACTGAGTCCTCTGTGGAAACAAGCCATTGCATAATGTTCTCTCTGCATATTTTTACTACTGATAAGGTAACACACCTATGAAATGCATAGGCATGAAACATGTTTCAAGTAATTTCAAACAAGCACATGAATGAAAATCAAATTCTTCTCACAGATAGTTCACAAAGAGTGAAATTTATCCCTGGGCAAAGGAGCTGGCATGGTGACATTTCACTTCCCTCAGCTTTCAGAAGCCTCCAAAAGCACTTTAAAGGCAATTCAGCATTGCACAGACTTTGGGTTGGCCTTCTGTTCAGCAGTGAATTTCATCCATTGTAAATTATATGTGAGAGGATTTTGATTTTTCACCTAAGGAGTCAAACAAACCTAAATGAGTAGGATGAATGGTTCATTTCAACTATATCTTCTACCTGCAATCAGCACTTATTGTTTCTGATGCTTGTAAAGGACAAAGCACGGTTGTCCTAGTATCTTGGAAGGAGCTACAGACATTTGTATATAAAAAATGAAAAAAACAGGAGGAAGAAGAGACTGGGGGAAGGGGTGTTTAGTGGGCTAGTTTTTTTCCAGTGCAATGACAAGAATAAAGTCTGTTACTGAAACAGTAGGTAGCAGAATGGCATCTTTGTATGATTTTATAGGAGCTGGAGCTGTGAAAGAAGCACCCCAAACTTCTGTGTGAGTGGTACTATATGCCATAAATAAGTAAAAAATATTTTGCTGTACTGAAACTTGGGATATAGTAATATCATACACTATTCTGGTCACTAGTAAAACTACTTAGAGGTCTGAAATTGAAAAGGTGTTATGAAGAAAAATATTATATGCTCTAAAAGTTTGGACTTTGAGCTATGAGGGATTAGCTTGTGCTAGCGTCTGCAGCCTGAAGAAGAAATGAGGTAAAATGGGAGAGTGTCAGAGAGGTAAAAGAAATCCTGAGACAAACAGATTGAAGGCAGTAAGCTGTTTAAGGGTAGCAACTAATTTGAAAACAAGATGGACTCAAATTTGAATGGGATGGGTGGGTGCACAGGCAATTTGGACAAAATTACTTCACAGAAAAGCATCTGCAATTTGGCATGGTTGGGAAAAGACAGGTACTGAAGCATGTGTGTAGAAGAGGGAGTAGAGTGCAAACCCACTGTGAAAAGGAACAAAATGTATTTATGAACAAGGATAAAATTCAAGGTTGCAGGCATTAATTGGATTTTTGAGGATATGCTGATATTAGCTACTTGTAGATTGGCTGGTATTTTCTGGGTTTGAGAGTACAGACTTTAACAGACTGATGTTTTCTCCTAGCAGTTAATATTATGGAGTCCTTAAGTTATTTTCAGCATCAGCTGATGGGACTCCTTCCTCAGCTACAACAGGCTCAAATATAACAACTGTATCAGGATTCTCTGGTAGAAACTAATAGAGCTTTATGATTTCCTCAGCTCTGTGGATAGTCTTGCTTTTTGATTACCAATAAGCCTTCTAAGTGAATTACAACTGTGGGAGAATAGGACTTTTTCAAGCCTTTTCTCCTTGGAGTGTTGAGTGCCCTTGGAGCCTCTGTTCCTTGCTGATTTGCTCAGGAGTCCCTGATGTATGTAACTCATTCTGCTCACGCATGTACTACTGCTATCAAGATTTCTTGGCAGTGGCACTAAGTTAACCTTCAGATCTGAAAGAGCCATAGACTAGATTTCTATGACACCTGAAATTAATATAAGTAACAGTGATATTTGCTTCAAAGCATTGAACTCTAGGTAATTTTAAGCATAAACCTTTGGAGGACATGCCAGTGCAAATGATCAGTGCTCTGATACTGCATGTACACTTGGTCTAGCTGTCAAATAGCCACATATAGCCTGTCAAGGAGACAAGCAAAGTTTCCAAAACTCTGATTTGTATATAACCAGCAAAACAGTTGCATTACCTTACCTATCACAGAGAAGGAAGGTATTAATGAGCAAGTCTAATATATTACAGAAAAGCGCTGCAGTAAACATGTACACAAGCCAAAATGTCACAAGGTGATACGTAATTTTATTTTCCAGCTTACAAACAGAGTGAGAAATAATGCTGCAGCTGCAGTCTTCAAAGGCAGCAGGTGAATTTAATGTGAACAGTGTTCACTCAGTCTTTCTAGTGCAGAGAAATTTGAGAGGAGAAACACTGGTGTGCTTCAATTGTTTTGCCCACTGATGAAGGAAAACAGCTGTAGACTCAGATAAACCAGCTAGTTAGATGAGGTTTACAGTGAGTTCTGGTTGAATCTTTTCCATAAGGAATTAATGATTGAAAAGGATGTTGTACTAGTACAATATGCTCAAGATTTGGATGACTTTATAGTTTATCTTTTCCCACATGCCCATTAATATCATGCAGAGTAAGGATGAAACTCCCAGAATATGCAATCTGGACATTTCCATCCCCTGAATGTTTCAGCTTTTTAAAGTAATCTTGACTCTGCATTGATGTATTTGCCTTTGAAAGTTAGAATATCCACCTAGCTTAGCTTCACCTGCCACTGCTGAATTCTACTCTGTTTAACTCACTTTACACTCATTTTAGTCTGGAAAGTATAATGATTTTGTAACTCATGTTGAGTGGCATTTGCCAATATATATGTTAAATGAGAATTATTTCCATAATCAAGTGTTACCTGCTATGAATCCAGATGTAATTGGCATCCTATGAAAAGTATTATAAAGAATGGAAATACAGAAACTTGCTGTCATAGTTTATATTAAGTAATAACTGTGATAGTGAAATTATTTAGCCCAGAGGAACTTAATTGCATGACACCTATTTTATAAGACTATTTTCAACCTTGTAACACCATGTATTTTAAGGCAGAATTATGTATTTGCTAAATATATTGGCAAGTTGACTGCAAAGGTATAAGCAAAGATATGCAAAGGTTATAATTCTCTGTTCTGCTATGAAGGAGACCAGTCAACCACATTTTTTAACAAAGTCCACACCAGAATGGCTTATGCCTTTTTTCCTGGGTCACTTTGCTTTTTCTTGAGATACAGATGAGTGTGAGTTTAGTGGTTGTATTCTACCCTCCCACACTCCACTCTCCTTAGGTAGTTCATTTGGTACTGCAGTGAGCAAGCATCTGAGTCAGAAAGAGCTGCGTGCATCTTCACCCACCCAGTATATAGAGCCAGAAATTGTTTCAGTGATGAATTTTTCTTCACAGAAATCAATAGAAATGTATTTTATCCTAATCTTAAGGTCAATATTAAATAACTAAGGCATGCTTTTTGAAAAATAAGGTTCCTAACTATAAATTTTCCCTAAATCTAAGCTTTGAAATCAATTGAATCTATAGTATGCCCCAGTACATTTTATGGCTGCTTGAACCATTGCTTTTATATTGAACACCATATTTGGTACTACGAAAGGGTAATAAATGTCTCTGCAACACTGAAGAAAGTCAACAGGGGACACTGGTTGTTTGGAGTTCATTCTTTCAAAATGTTTTATTTCATGTTGCTGTAGGGACTAAATTAGGTGGGAAAACTTGAACTAACAATCAGTTATCCATCATGGTTCTTCACGCCCTAATGTCCTTGCACCCAATTGTTTTACAGTGTGGAAGGCCAACAAAACATGCTTCCAGGGACAATCCTTACACTGAAAACCATCAGGTAGGTGGCATTTTATGATTAAACCTAAAGGAGTTCAGCTTGGATAATCAAATGTAGGAATGTAGTAAGATAAATGGCAAAAGCTCTGAAGGGCTGGGAGGGAATCAAAAGCCATGTCAGACTCCACCGAAGCAAGGAGCAGTGCCCATCTTTGCTGTATCCAACCTTTGGTTGTGGATCACAACTAATAACTACTTGTGAGCCAACACAGGCACCAGGAAAGCATTTTGAGGCTGAGAATCGTTCAGCTGAGTATCTGGCAACTGGAGGCATGCAGATTTGAAGAGACCCTCCCAAATGTGCTGCAACAGCATTGTAAGCTTTGCTACTACAAGGGAAGTAAAACCTTATTAGAACAATTGAGAATAAACAGGCTATGGGAGGATCCTGAATCATGCTCAGAGAGTGGGAAGAAATGGGGTGGAAAATTAAACTACTGTTCTGGGCTCTGAAAGTTTTCTTTGGCCTTTTAGTTTCAGTTTATGTTCCTGCAAATGGGAGTACCTCAGTCCCAGATTCATTTGGCCCTGTAGCACTAGTTAGGGTCTCGCGGACTCTAAGGGCCAGATTGGAAGACCTGCAGGGCTTTGCAGAATTGTCCTCCAGAATGTATTTAAGGCCACACATATGGCTCACAGGCAGGAAAAGTTCCATTTGAGGTGGTTCAGCTAAGACACCCATGAGAGGTAAAGCAGTGGAATTACAGGGAACAAAGTTTTGAGCTGCATTTTGGAGATGCTGCAAGGGTGCACTTCTCCACAGCATGTGGGTAGGCCAAGAATTTCACACCAGGCATGAAGAAATTGTGGAGATTCCACAGAACTGACTCGGGGTTGATAAGATGCTCTGGGTTATGTCCTGAAAGGACCCTATGTGGGGAATGATGAGATGGGGGGGAAAGGCCTCAGATGACATGTTCTCTGTGTGATATGGGGGGGGGTTCCTTCTGCCAGCATCAGGTTACATGACACAGATATTCAGATTTCATGTCTGGCTCCAACTTCCTAAGCTCTTTCCTTTGCACATCAGGTTCCTGAGGGGGCTGTAGCTTCCATGGGAAGGACTGGGAAATACCACCTTCCCAGTGCAAGGTACACAGGACTATTATATATTCTGTAATATATATTCTGTAATATATTCTCTGTTTCTGAACTCTAGAACAAAAAAACACCTCAGGGAATTTCTTTGTGATACACTGATAGGGTACTTAAATTCTGAGGCTGCCGCCGAAAAGCTGGGGTACCTCTTGACTGTGATGGTATCTCCTTCTGCAAGAGCTGTTGGGACAAGAAAAAGGCAAAAGTGGCCATGACCTCCTGTCTGGCCTTCCAATGGTAGTGCATTTACACCTCTCTACATGCTGGTGGCAGTTTTGTCCCTGTGAGACAACCTGGAAAAATAAGAATGTGCAAAGGGGAAGGTGTAAAAGTACTTCCAAAAATACCTTCCACTCCTATCCTCAGGACCCTGGCTGAGTCCTAAGGACTAGCAGCAGTGACAGTGAGAGAGCAGTTTTCCTGTCTCATTTTCAGAGCCTCTCTGCCCCTGCACAGACACTCAAGATGGCTCAGTATTGGCATGTTTGGGACACTGTTATTTCCTCTACAAGTGTTTCCAAAGGAGTATTCAACAGGTTCTGCTTCACCCTTTGGTATTGGCAGAGGGATGGAAAATATGGTGTGAGTTAGTCTGTTTGATGCAATTGTTAATATATTTTTGTTCCCAAGTGAATTCCTGAACTTTGAGTCAGCAGAGCAAACCTCCTCCTCTGGGGAGTGTCCTCAGTTTAGGGGTATGATACATGGCTTTTTTTGAGTACAGAACACATTTTACAGTATGTGAGAGGCATAGATCTTCCTGCTTTTCCTCTGTCCTTCTTTTTGGCATTGTAAAGTTCCAGCCCAACTCATTGCCAGCTGCCAAGAAATCACTATTTGTAGATATAAATAAGCATAGATGCTTGAGGAAAGGAAATGAAGGGGAGGGAAGGGAATCGTGCCAAAGAATGCCCAAGAAGATGTCTCACAGACAAGCCCCCCCTTCCTTTCTTCTACAGTTTGAGCTGCAAGGGTAGGAGACTGCTATCAGCACCTGTCTGCAAAGAATGAGCAGACACCTCTGCCTGCTCCTTTCACTACTGCAACCAGACCTCTGTGCTTCCACCCATTACTGTCATTTGTAAAGTGCTGATGTCCAGTTGCCAGCTGCAAAGCTGGGGTCCTGCCCCTGAGCTGCTGACAGCTGTGATATTTACCCAATGATCTCCCTGCACTTCTGCATGGTGCTTTTCTCTTGGCTTGAAGGGAAATGCTACCTAATGTCCCATTGACGATCTGATTGTTACCCCAGGAGCAGAGGCAATATAAAGCAAAACCAGATTGCATTGCTTGTGGAATAATGCAGTGGCACTGATAGGACTTGGCTTATACACTAAACTAGTTGCAGATAGGGGTTTCAACCTTGTTTATGACTAAGCCATAAATAACTTTATTCTCATGGATCAGCTATCTGAGAGTCAAACTAGTTCTAGAGGATGTGAGCTGCTGGGAAAAAAACCTCGTTTTATGTTGTTCGGACTTCTACAGAAATATCCAACCTACATTTTACCTGGCTCTTGCAGGTTACTTAGATCACATTGGCAACACATTTGTTTTATTCATGTCTTCATATAAAATATGTCAGTGTGACTTGGGAGGGGTTAGTGTCCAGAATGCAAAGCTCTGAGCTTAGTTTATATGGCCACGGACAGAATATTAAATCCAGTCTCACAGCTTTCTTGAGCAGCCACCCTCTTTATCCCTTGGTTCTCATTCACAGGGCTATAACTGAGCTGGGGCAAACACACCACTGTGGGATCAACAGGTGGGGCTGGAATGGTACATATTGTGAATTCTTGGCTTTTTAAGGGCCTCATGTGATTTACAAATCTGTTTTGTGTTGGGGTTTTTTGAGTATGAAGGTTGTTCAGTGGGGACACCTCTGCTTGTTGCCCCAAGTACATGCAGATATACCTCAGCACACCCCCGATGCCTGAACTTATCTATGCTGTGAGAAGCTACTTCTTTATAATGCATCCTTTGCAGTAGGTAGCCTCCCTTTCCTTCCATATAGCTCCTTTCCATCCTGTTCACACCTAAAATGGTTTTACATACCTCACCTCAGCAGTCATGGGCTACAGAAACAAATTCAGCCACAATGGTGAAGTGCCTTCGGGAGTTGCTAAAATATTTGGTCCAATCATTGGTATCAAGCAGGAGCTTCATTATTCTGTGTTAACACAGACACTTTTTCTTTTGTTTTTTTAATTACCTACACAATTTACAGGGTTTAAAATCAGCCGTGGATGGTTAGAGTTGGGAGTTTATTCCCATTTGCTACTCACTTAGACCTTTCCAGCATGCCATTTAGGCCCAGAAGAACAAACAAAGTGTTACATGATGGATGAGGAATAGAAAGAGAATAGTAAGAAGAATAACGCAGCCTTACCTCAAAAGTATGTACAGTGCTCTGTCTTAAAGAAAACTAGAAGAGGATCATAAAAGGACAAGGAAGATAAGAGAATCATAGAATGGTTTGGGTTAGAAGAGACCTACCAACCCCCTGAATGGGCAGAGACACTTCCCACTAGACCAGATCACTCAAAGCCCCATCCATCCTGGCCTTGAACACTGTCAAGGATAAGGCATCCACAACCTCCCAGGGCAACCTGAGCAGGGGCATGGAAAACCTTTCATATGAAGAGGGTTGTGCTAGAACTGTTCACCTTACAAAGAAAAGCAAAGAAGGAGAAGATGATAAAGATATATTACATCCTGTCTATTGTAACATTGGTGGCTAAAAGTATTCAAGAAAATTGAAAACCAGCAATTTCTAGACTGATCAAATAAAACACTTCCCACACAGGAGATAATTAAACCACAGATCTCTCTGCTGCAAGGTGCCAGAGGAGGCAGGCAAAAGGGCAGGATTTCTGTCTGGTGAGGAAGCTCTCCAGAGTTACAATAGCTAGTGTTCATGTGTTTTAAGATACTAACATCTGAATTGCAAGGAACAGAATAGGTGTAGCCTTTCAGGAGCTTGTTTCTCAGACCTCTTCCCCTGGCTGCTAAAGTCAGATTCTTAGGGTGGCTTGGCCACCTTCCTGATGAAAATGATGCTCGTGTTCTCTTGAGGGCTCAGAATGCTGCCCATGCCATCCAGCTGTTGGTACACCAGGGAATAAGCCCTGAGGTTTTCTAAGTCCCCGCAGTGCCTCTTGGTTCAGCTAAGATGCCCATAGGTAATAAAGCAGTGGAATTATAGGGAACATAGTTTTGAGCTGCATTCTGGAGATCCCGCAAGGGTGCTACTTCTCCACAGTGTCTGGCTAGGCCAAGAATTTCATACCAGGCATGAAGAAATCGTGGAGGTTCCACAGAACTGACTCGGAGTTGATAAGGTGCTCCGAGATCTGTCCTGAAAGGACCCTATGTGGGGGATGATGAGATGGGGGGAGGGGAAAGACCTCAGAAGATATGGATGTGGATGAGGATCTTTTGGGGATTGCCTCCATAACTGGGGTGGTCCAGGTACAGGTCTACTAAAATCAGTAGCGATCTGCATCTTAAACTTGCACCTTTGCACCTCTCCTGCAGTCCCCCTCCTCATGAGCCTTACCCCTGGGCAGCTTGCACCAGAGTGTCACTGGCAGGATGGCAACATCACCAGCACGTTCCAGCTTCAGGAACAGCATCTGAGTGTAGGTTGCCTTTGGGACTCATTTAGTCCTGGAATCAGGTCCAGAAAGGGCCTTAAAATCATCAGGAGCAGGTCCTCCTCACTGGCTTTGTTAAAGAAAGACCAAGGTTAGTCTTTTTTTCAGAGTGTGGGCAACATGGTGCTTGGGTGCATTTTTGAGAATTCAAACTATCTGTAAGGAGCACAGCCAAAAGTTGAGATAGGATCTTGGTTTTTGTAAGGGTGTTGTTGGGGCTTTTCATCAATTGTGTCTGAAATTCCAGAGTTATTTCCTTGTCTAGCCAGTACTATACAAGAAATTTCTCTTCATTCACATGGAATTAGTCCTGACACAGATCTTTCTTCATGACACTTTTTTGCCTTGGGATGTAGAAGAAGGAGAAATTGTGTTACTCTACTCTTCAGATGAAAACTCCACTGTAGGAAGAGCTGGTTTCTTCAATTTAGTTTGAAGCTTGGACCTTGCCATCAGCAATACAAAAGGCTTCTGTACACATAATTTTGGGAATATGTTCATACTCTAATTCCATATGTATGCAGGTGGACTGAGATTTCCAGGGAGCTTGGAAGTGGCTTGGAAAACTTCATAAAGGTTTGCAGGTTGCATGGCACCTCATCATCACAGGTAATCATGTCCTAGAGCTTTCTGTGGTGGGAAGGCAGCTGAACTGTGAAGGTAGGAAAGGAAGTGCATGAGGCTAAGTCTGCGTCTTTTTGCAGCAGAAATGTGACAGTGTCCGGGACTGATATAATGTGGTTTAGAAGAACTTCATTTTTGTCTTCCTGCCTGCACTTCCTGACAAATGAGTTACTTCTTAATTTTTAACCCCAGGTATGAATTGTCATGCTAATAGCCCCACAGCTTCTTCAGTACAAGAAAAGCTCAGTGATGTGTTATAGCTGGTCTCAGTCTTACTTAAGAAAGGTTTGCAAGGGTATATCTTAACAGTTTTTCTACACTTAGGAGGAAGCACATGCTTGAAAGAAATTACACTGATTTGAGGTGACTTCAGTGTCTTCTTACATGGAACAGGATGGATTTTACCCCCAGGTATAAACATCCCTTCTCTTTTAGGTTAGTAAGACACATAGCATGTAGGCAGATCATATCAAATCTGAATAAACTCCCCTTTATCAAATGTACTGGAGATGTGAGGAGCCAGAGAATCAACTGTTTTGAACTACCTATCTGCTGTTATTACAGAGTGAATTGCTAAAGTAGATGCACCCATCATCTCTTCTACTCATAGCGCCAGGTCAGCTATTTCTGTAAAACGCTTATTTGGGGTCCACAAGCACAAGAAAGCACAGTTTCTCAGAGAAAGTCAGCTTTCTCTGTTAAAGCATAGTCAAGCATAGACAAGACACAGTCAAGCTAAGAGAACTGACATCTGCAGGAATCCCAGATTTAATTCGATGAATAATTGTTATTTTTAGTTGTAAATCACATATGAAGCCAGTAGACATATGTTACTCCATAACTGGCCCCGTGAGTGAGGAGTACAATGGGGCCTGATACCTGCTGATAAAGGGAGTCTTCCCAGACTTTGACAGAGATAATGGAGGGAGAAAGGCTACAGCAAAGTTCTTCTAGGGGATGATTAAAAGCAGGGTCTTATCATTCCCAAAGAACTGATCAGGAAACATAGGAAGACTAATCTATTTCCCGAAGCTAAAATTAGCATATTGGTGTACTCACTCCAGCCCATTCAATTCCCATCAAAAATTTTATTTTATTTTTTTAACCAGAATTTCAGTATCTCTTCTTCAGCAAGCTGAAGCCAATGCCTTCTAGTGCTTCTTCAGTTTCTTGAGTCCTCTTTGCAACATTTCTTCAAAATCTGTATATTTTCTATAGTCACAAAAATTTATAGGCTGCCCACATCCCTAAATTTTGGCTTAACTTCTGGAACCACAGGCAATTCCCATGCTGAATCATAATTGAAAATGGAAATGTCAAAACCAGTTGTAACTTACCATTTTAAAAGAAAAAGAAAGAAGTAAAAGGCCAACTGACAGGTTTTCTGACAGTCTTATCAGTCTTATCAATTGGATTTTGGGGTTTTTTCCTCCCCCTGCTGATATTGGATTTTAAGGCAATGTCAATTTGAACTGCATATATATATATATATTTATATTCAAGCCAAAGTCACTTAAACAGACAGTTTTCCTCAAAATGTTTTATAATTTAATCTGTTGACATTTTGTGTCAAAAAATATTTCACTGAAAAATTCTGTCCAGTTGTATTAAGAGTGATTCAATGCTTAATTTGCCAGCTGGTGCCATGTTGACTTCTAAATAACAGATAACTTATGGTATAGTGCATCTTTATAATTTACTAATATGAAAAAAAGAATATATATCTTGGTTTGACTAAAATCAAAGCAATGGTTTTGAACATGGTAAAAATGAAATGCCATTCTTACCATAAATTTCTACTACTCCTGTTGTGCTGCATTCAACAAACTGATTTCTCCTTTTCAAATGCTGAATAATAAGCAGCTGATAATTACATGGATTTCTATACATTGTGTGTCCTTCTAAGATATGGCAAGCACAATCACAGTATTTCAATATTCTGTATCAGGGACCTATAATGCAATGTAAAGCTATGGCTGTGAATGATATTTTAAAAGTCCATTTAAGGTTTGCAGAGTTTCAAATAAAGTTTAAAAATGCACACAGAAAAGAAAGCTAAGCTGATCTGCATTTACAGTCACCTGTGGTAAGGGACTGGCAATTCTTTTTTCTTCTAATGAGGCCCAGGTCCTCTGAACTGTGCTTTGAGAAGGCATGACTGGAAGGATGGTGGCACAGCTGAAGACTTAAGATGTTAAAATTTCTATTTGTAGTCACGTGGGTGAGACTGGCCTATGGTAATTTATGAGCTAAGGTATATATAGCTCAATTTTTCTCTCTCCTTGGGGATTTTCAAGACCATACAGTGGATTTTATTTGGAATTACCTGCCTGTAAACCTCTTTGCCAGTATTCTGCCTCTCCCTTATCCTTCAATATACTCTTTCTCCCTTTATTTTTTTTTTTTTGTGCTGATGGCCTCTGAAGGAGTCAGTAATCAAATTTCACTGCAGAATTCTGCAATAACTTGTTTGTTGGCTTTGTATGAAAAGGAATAGGAAAATGATGAAAACTGTTAGCCAGAGGCACATTCTCTTTCCATCTCTATTGTACCGGGGAAAGAAAATCATATGAGAACAGTTCTGTTATTGCCTAATTCTGCACAGTGCCCCACCAAGGACTCTCTGCTGCTTGCAGAGGCATGTGCAGGAGGAAGAGGGCCAAGGATCAGGGCAAGGGGTGTCTGCCTCCTGTGAGTTCTGAAGAGCCAGTGCTGGCATCATTTTGGTTTTACCATTCGTGCTCACACAGTGTCTGAGTCAAGTGTATGGATTCGCACTGGCTGCTGGGGAAGCACCAGTCTGCAGCCCATGGTTGTGTCCTCGTTGCCCCAAGGGCTCACCTGACACCAAACCTGGAGGCTTTGTGTGACTGGAAGGAGGGAGGGGAAGGTTCTGGACTTGGAATGGGGCTGAGAAATCAGCAGACATCGAAGTGTATTTTCCTGCCCATCTTGGGCAGTTCAACCATCCACAACGCTGAATTTTCACTTTGAAGACAGTCCTTCAGAAACCCTGGAGACTTAAACATTCATTGCAGGTACTTCTCTGCTTTTGTGTTGGTTTCCAGCCTTGGGTTGCTGATGGAGGTAATGACTCAATTTTTGTATATGGAAATCACAATTACTGTCAAAAAGTCTTTGAATTTTCTCTTGAGATCATTCCCTGGAGAAAAAAAATCAAGATAGGAGCTAATAGTCCTAACAGCTCTTAAACAGCTCTTGATCCTTGTGAATTAATTACCAAGGGTGATGGTGTCTGAGCTACCTGTGAGTCCATGGAAGCTGACAATTATGCATTAACGATGAATATCATTTTGGTAGAGATGTTAATGTTATCTTTCACAGTCAATGGGGACCTAAGGTCAGGAGGCATACAGCATCCCTGTCACTCACTGGTTATACAAATTCAATGCAGGATCTCGTATTTCCAGACAGGAGCTAGAGCTGATAGTATCTTGAAACAATATTTACCACCAAGATTTTTAGGAGACTTCCTGAGTCCAATCACATGTCCATCTGAATTTCAAGATAGCTCCTCTGAAATTTAAGCTTATACTTAAGCTTAAGTTTATGTTAGCAAACACAAACACTGCCATCCCAAGGCTCTGTATTAGGCCTGTTGTGAGCACTGGTTCAGGGAACCCACAATCTCATGCAGATATTTCATCTTTACAGGTAAAGATTCAGTTTCTCTTCCCCAGGCACAATGCCTGAAAATTTTTTGTCTTGATGTGTACGCATTTGTTAAACATGCTACACCCTGACAGATTGTCCTATTCTGGGCCTCTCTTTATGCTTCCCTGTTTGAGCACTGTCAAAACTGGGTTTTCAGGATTGAAAACTGTGTTTTGAAACCTTACCTAAATTTGTTTATCTCTGTTCTTTAAGATACTAAATCTTAGCTTCAAGGTAGAAGGTCAGCTCCTCCTTTTCAGTATAGGACAGAAGATAACGTCTTGTCACCTGCACCCAGAGAGTGTTTCACTTCCCTTTATCTGCTCCTCTCCTTCACATCCAAACAAAGAAAAGGTAAAGTTATGTTACACCTCCTCTTTGCAATTAAAGTATATCTTCCGTATCTGGATATTGTTATTGAGAGTCATAGAAATCTGACGTTATCTGTGGCAATGAGCTCTTCAAGATAATGATAAATTATATAAAGCATTCTTTTTTAAAAAGAACACTCTGCTGGACTTTGGTTCTTTGTTAGTTATCAAGTACATTTTTTGAGCTTCCCTCTACAATATGATTTTACAAATGTAAGTTGCATACTCTTGTCTCTAAGAAAAACAATTGAGACCTCTTTACTTAGTCTTCACTCATCTTAGCCTTATTGAAAGGTGTCACCTGTCTGTCTCATGCCTCCTGACTGTCTCGAGATCTGATTTACACTGTTCTCTGTAGAAATGTTGAAGGCCTACACTCAGAGAATTCCCAAACTTCAGGTGTTGATAATCCTATTTTGTCAACTAACAGTCACTCTGGGTTAAGATGATGGGGAGTAAATGGAACAGTGTGAAGAAACATCAAACAAAGCATTCCTAACATTTTGATTCAGAACAAGGATCCAGGCTCACAGACATTTTTAATCAGTAATTTGAGAAGAAAATGTGCTTCTGTCCCAAGTCAGGGAAAAAAAAAAATCCAGTGGCAAAGAGTAGAATATGATTCCTTACAGTTAAGCTCCCTATAGCTCTGGAAGAGATGTATTGCTCTCTCTTTGTGAGGCATATTCTGGAATAGCCAGATAATTTATCAAGAAATCAAAATGGAGATTTTTGTGTCCTAACCTCTACCGGTGGTGTAAAGTCAGTGAAAGAGCCATAAAAAAACCTGCTCCAAAATTGTTAAAATTGTTGCTTAAATGAGATGTAGCGAGCTCACCTCAGGCCTGCTCCAGTCTGTGCTAAAAGCAGTGAGTTTTCCACAGGCTTCACTGAGAGCTAAACCAGCTGCCAAAACAGAAATTGATCACTCTGTCTCTGTCCAATGACACTGGAGTAAAGAAGTTCTGCACACTCTCTTTATGGTGACTGTGGTCTCCACATCATAATTTTGACAGTCTTGATTGGAAAGAGCTGTTAAAAAGGCTCTGTGGGAAAAAAAAAAAAAAAAAAAAAAAAAAAAAAGGAGATGCAGGACTTGGTACCTCTCATAATTCCTAACGTCTTGCAACTCCAACTCATTGAGAGACGTGTCTCTGTGTTTGGCTGAGGAGCAGCTGTTTCTGAGGCAAAGATTCATTTCCAGTCAATAGAAAAACATAAATTCTGCTCCAGTGACTGTAGTCTGTGTGATTCAGATTATGCCTCCACAGTATGGAGACTGTATATGTTAAGTACCCTCTGCTAATTAATGCTGCACTATCACCCCACTAATTAATGCACTCTCCTGTCATTTTCAAAAGTAATACAGAATTTGGAAAAATGCAGAGATAAAAACCTGAGGAATAATGGAGACCTCTCAAAGTTGTATGCTGAAGCCAGAGACCCTGGGAGGAGCTCCAGGAGTCCAGCACTCATACCAGGGGTGAAAAAATTGCTCCTCAGTTACGAAGCCAGATACTTGCAATACTTTTCCCTCCCTGTATAACCTCACAGTTAATAAAAACAATCTTTTAAGTGACTTAAGACATTTCAAGATATTCTACTATGATTCCTGCATTGTTGTGAATTTACACTGAAGCTCATCCCAGTCAGCTCAGCTGATGAATGGTGTTTGGTCAGTGTAAAGCCTGTGAATGTTCCAAACAAACTGGCTATGTGTCTTTAACAATTTCAGGGCTTGCTGGACCATGGGCTAAGACTTGTATAAGGAGGACTGAGACAATATACACTGGCATGTTAAGATGATGTAGTACATGGTAGAATAACCTTTGTCTTTTCTCTCGATGCCATCCTTATCACTAATGAAGTGCTCACTATTGGATAAGAAGTCTGAGTAGGACAGCTTCATCTGTCAGGACACATAAAATCACCTAAAAACAGTGACAGCCTTTTCTTCTAAGAAAGTGGACTGGAAGGATGAGGATAAGATGACCCTACTTCTGTGAAGTCTAAAAAAAAAAAAATAATGAAAATAGCAATGCTAGAATATTCGTGGTCTATCGCAGCTTTTATGCTGCCTGTGAAGCCAGAACTCCTTCCTGGAGAGGAGTCTTGACTGTGCTAAGGATCTCAGTTGATCACTGCTCTTTGATGGCACCAGAATCAAGGACAGGCAGGAACCTCACATCTATAGCACATGCAATTACTTTAATGAGTAAGTCTTTGCTGATGCTAATGAGCAATTGATTGCCAAGGCAACTGGACGGCAGGTAGTTGTTGATTTCTGATGCCTCGGTAAAGCCTCGGGTTCCAGTTCTTTCCCTCACAGACACAAGAGGAAAACAAGTGCTGGATACAAGCACAGAACTTACTGGGCTTTCAGGTGCCTGACAGGGAAGGTTTAAGCAGAGCAAAGTCAGAGCTGCTGGCTGGGAACATGAAGTAAAAGCACTTTCCTCATTATCAGCCGAGATGCATCTGGAAAAATCAAAGTGAAGAAATAAGGAAAATGAAGGCACTTTGAAAGTCCCTGAGTGGAATGAACTGGCATTTGAGGACAGCACAGAGGGTTTCTTGTGATCAGTTGGAAAGGTATTTGAAAAGTCTTTCTGAAAACACAGGGAATGGATGAAATGGGCACTGCAGCCTCTCCAGAAGGTGGTTACCTGAGTTGGTTGTCCTTCCCCCCAGCTGACCTTGCTGGCTACACACATGTGGAAAAGGAGAGAGAAAAATGGGCTCTTTTCTACTTTCTTTCCTCTCTTTATGAGAGCTACCACGGTGTACAAGGTAGTACCTACCAGAGAGCACAAAAAACCTACATGGTTCAGATATTGAGCTATCAAGGTTATGGCTGGATGAGAGCTGTACCTGGGCATCTCTCAAGAAGTGTGTGTGTGGGGGGATGTCTGACTGCACCCTGGCCCCATGGTGATGCCTTGCTTCCTGCAGGAAGGAAACCAGCCTGCTGGAGGGGAAAAACAGCCACAAAAAAAAAAAAAACAAACCCTGATGACCACCACTTGGGGCCTCGGTGGATGCTCAGCAGGATTTCTGCCAAAAACCAGCACTCAGCTGTGCTTCTCTGTTCTCCCAGTCCCCCAGCCTGGCCCTTCCCTCTCATGCCCGCAGTAGTTTCCAGGAAAAAAGAAGTTGAGAGAATAGTGACTTTTTAATGCTGACAATGTAATCCACTGCAGGTATAATAAAGTCATAATGGCCACTTTATATACATTTCCCTGAATCATCATCTGGGAACAATGGGCTTTTCTACAGAAATGTGTGTTTAACAACCCTAAGGCTTTTCTAGTCTACCCCAGCAAGCTAATGCAGAAAATAACTTCAAAATTAACTTTTCCTCCCTCTTTTTTATTCCTGCCCCAGTACAGTTACCGCATAAAGAGACCTACAGAGTGAAGATTCCAAATGCATCTGCATCCTGCATCTTCAGTGCCTGTAGCTCTGTCCTCGATTTCCAGAGTTAACTCAAATAAATTATGCATTTCTACATGCTTAACCAGGAAAAGTCTGCACGGTGACAGTGCAAAGTCACTCAGAAGGGAAAAAAATATGACCCTGTTGTGCTCTGACAGCTATTTTTGCCTTTTGGCTGATCCATTGCCACCTGGGATAATTTACTGAGAGAGAAACTTATGAAATTACTGAAGTGCCAGGCAAAGAAGATAAAAAAGCAGGAGGAAAAGGAAAATTCCTACCAGCATCACACTACAGAGTGAAGAATATGCCTCCCACCTGAGAACTTCCCCAAACATTTCCATAGAGCTCCAGCTTCTGATTTGTCTTTGGATCATATTGGCAGAGAACTGAAGTTTATTGAAAGGAGTCAGATGTGAGTTATAGGAAAGCAATGTAATGAACACTCTTAGGAAACTGCAGCAGGTGTGAACATTAATATTATTTTCTTCTACACTGAAACTTGTTCCCTTTTGCACGTAAACTGCAGCTTTCCCATTAGTCTGTATCAGCCGGGCTCTGTTTTGTTTTGAGCTCATGAGTTTCTCACAGTATTATCAAAGGTGCAGATGAGCTGGCTAAGATCCTTCTGGGTAACTGTGCCAGGTGTATGGAGGGAGCAATGATGGGTCTGCTTAAAATTATGCTTAAATTGTTCCTTTTCCATTTGCTGACAGTTATTCATGGGGAGTTACGTTTGTACTTGTCAGGGGAAGCCCACACATACAGTGTATTTCTTGTGATTCAGCACTCAGCGTGTGGCCCCTTAGGGTGGAGTGATAAGCTAGCTATAGTTTTTTTAAAGAAAGATGTACATTGACTTCCCTGTCAGGTTGACATGCTCTACACACGCAAACATTAATTTGATTTACAAATATACATCTCTCATTTGTTTACTGATCTTCTTTTCCTGGTCACCTTCAAAATCTTCATTTTGCACCCTGCAGTTTTTTTGTTGTTTTTTTTTTTAATCCTGCTTGCTGACTTTTTCTTTACCTGAAGCAATGGCTTTAATTTTCTCCTTTGAAATCATTTACAGGATCTGGCCTTGTGGTATTTACCCACGCACCCTCTTCAGTTTTCCTCTAAATAAACATTTTGCAAAAATGACAGCACAAAAAGGCATTGGAAGGAAATCAAGAGTTTAGCACTCAGGGGCAGATGCAATAAGGCTTCATCCACAATCATCAGGCATGCATCCCAGGTCCTGCAGGCTGAGCCTGTACAGTCAGTGGGAGCCAGCAAAACAGCAACTGTACTGTTTAATATTCATCTTCTGTGTATTTTAATGCTGGAAGGCAGATCTCTTCTACCTACAAATGAGAAAGCAGTATTCATTTTACCAATTCAGCCCTCATTTTAGCCACAAAGGTACCTGACATACCCCCTCCCCCAGCAGCAGTGGGAGCAATCCTGGCCAGCCCATGGATGCAGCAGTGGGAGGAGGTGAATGTGGGAGGTGGTGGCTGCCCAGGGGAAGGTTTCCTGCTCAGCTGGTCCCCACCGGCTCCCTGACAAGGGTGGCAACTCTCTGGTCATGCAGTGAACAGTGTGAAACCTATGAGAGAACCCACGTGGTATGTGAGCCTTCACAACCTTGTACTGCTAAGCCAGAGTGGAGGATTTCTCAGGTTTGATGGTTCGAAAACTATGAAAAATAAGTGAAAATAAGGTGACTGCTGATCCCACATCTCTCCTTCTGCTGCTTTTCTGCCATGTTTTCTTAACTACTGAGCTTAAGACACAAGCTTTACTATAGCTCTGACAAGATCATCATGAACAAGTGAGGTCGGACATCAAAATAGCAGGAGAAGCAGCCTCCATAATTTCCATTTGGCAGCTGAAGAAGCAATGTAATGGTAATGGTGTGCAATGTCTGTTTCTGTCTTTTGCAACCCCACTTGATGACCAGGACAGAACTTGTGAAATAGCTATCCATCCAGCCACATGGGGAGCCAAGAAATGATTTAGAAATGTTTTTATGAAATACCCATAGGACAGTGACCCTGCTTTCACACACAGCTTTGTTTAGAAAGAAGAAGTTCTGCTACTGTTAACAAAGCTCCCATTACGGTCTAGGTACATGAATGTATACAACAGAAAAGCCCTGCTGGGCAAATATTTTGCTATGATTTGAATGTGACAGGCCAAACACACAGTAGGGATGGAAGATTTTATGGTCATGTCATGCTTCTATTCCAGATGAGACAAAGATGTTTTTCCTTTTATCTGCCTCTATCTCTGCACCAAGTCAGTACATCTTAAATAGAAGTGGTGACATGCTGAGGATACAACCATAAAGTAAACCACATTTTTCCTTTTTAAATTCCCCAAATAAGATTGGGAAAGTCTCTTTCTGTTCATGGACTTTCTGCAAGCTGGCAAAGGCACTAAGTTGACTTCATACATTAATCATTACAAATTATTCACCCTGTGCGGCACATACAAACTGTTTAGAAAATTCCTTCTTTCTGTCCTAGAAATGTCACTGTCTGTAACTCGTTACTTCATCATTTACAAATTCTGTTGATTGCTTGACTAGTTGCTTTCACTAATCCAGGATTTTGGTTTGCAAGAATAACCATAGCCACTTCTCTAGCACTTTGCACTTGAAAATCTCTAAACATGAATTTGAAATGCTGATTAATCCCCAGAGCACCTGCAAAGTGAAATCTTCCTGTCCTTATAGCAGATCTGTAGCTCTTGAGCCATCTCTGGAGGTGGGAAGTCATACTGCTGACTCACACAAGCTGTCAGGTCAGGTGGGTCTCATTAGCTCCAACCAGCCAGGGTAAAAAGCTGAGCATTAAAAAGAAAGGAGAAAAAAAGGAAAATTAATTAAGAGGATCCGGGAAGGCTGAAGCAGTAGAACTTTTGTCAGTGGCTTTAGGCTTGAGGAAGCATTGACAGCCTGTTTGGTTTCAGAGTCTTATTGTCAGTGTCATTGTTAAGGTAGCTGATTAAATGATAGAGACTTAAATGGAAATGGTTCCAATTGAACTCCCTGACTAGGCCTGCCTTTCTTTACTTATTTTTCAGGGTGTATTCTCAGACATGCCTACACTAGCAGTCCAGAAATTGTATGAGACAAGTTTACCATGTACCTGCAGCTGCTCTGTGTGGCTGCAAAAACTTGGAGTTGCTGTATGTGCCGTGCTAAGTGTTCAGTGACTCCTTGCCTTAGACATCTGCATGTTTGGTTGACTATCAGTTTCTTGCTCAAAGATTAAGCTATTCGATGACTCGTAGAAGAAGCTATCGATCACCTAAACTGGTGAACGTGGTGGGCTAGCAAATGAGCTGGATGACTAAGAATTTCCTTTGCCTAGGATAACTTCTAGGTAGCACAATAGCCCCAGTGGAGTTTTGAAAGCTATATGCTGGAGCTAAATGAACTTTGGCTGGTGTAAGGACTAGTGGGAGAAGAGTTTTTGCTGTGTGTCTGCACCTCCTATGCTCTTTCACTCTCATTTATTGGGCAGTTGAGGTATTCAAGGCAAGAGGAACTTATTCACTGTCTGTAACATGGGGAGGTATGGGGATCTGGGTCTTACCTCGAAGTCTTTCATTAACAACATCACATATTGTGATGTTTTAAATTTTGCCTGCATACGTTGGTTTCTTGAGAGATCAAATGATAGGACAATTAAGCACTGCTGTAAAGTGGAGCTCTGAAAGCAAAATGTGACATGCTTTGCAGCAAAGGAAAAGAAAGCAAAAACACCAGGTGAACTGTTTTCATTTGTGGGTGTTTCCACTGAAAGTAGAAAGTAAGGGCTTTGAGGACAAGTGTACTATTTCTTTAAAAATAAGCAGAACTGCAAATTTAGGTGAAACAAATATTATCAAGGTTGATAATTAAATTTATGCTGAGGGAAGGAGCATGAGGCAGTGGTTGCATGACACTTAACATTGCCTTTGTCTAGAAGCATGCATGATGGCAGCTAGCATTTGTGCTTTTGAAATTTAATTACCATCTGAAGAAGTGAATCCAGATAATCAGCAAACACAGAATGCCAGTTTGGGGCTGTAAGCTACAGTGTGAGGATGCTAATGTTTTCTGGAACTAACATTTTTTTGAAAAAGTGGATGGGGGAAAATCAACAAAAGCATCCTGAGATCATGAGACTCATGGTACAAGAGGAAAACAACAGTCTGCCTAGCAGGGACATTTAGACAGAAAGAGCATGACAAACAAAAGCTTGTATATTGCTGCAGGTTATTCTGCAGGGATCTATGGCCACTGGTGTACTTGATTAAATAAGAACAGTAGTGTATAGAAAAAAAAAAAAAAAAAAAAAAAAAAAAAAAAGACTGACTGGGTCCATATGACATAATTCTGCTCTTCCTTGCACCAGCAGAGGAAGGAATTGCTTTCTGGAGGTTAATGGCTTTAGACTTGCATGTAAATGAGAGGGAAACCTGATCTTAAATCTCTAGGAAGCAAAAAGTAGTGTCAGGATTTACAGATTTACAGTAGCCCTTTTCCACAGAGAAAGTCTGTGGGGGCTGGCAGGGAGGGATTGTGCAATTAGAGGACCCATTATCAGTGCCATTATTTCTGCACTTGTCCTCCCAGTTCAGTGCATGCAAGTGCAGGGATTTGAGGAGAAAGGAGGAGTTGACAGAATAGCTGTGGATGAGACCCTGCAAAGGGGTCCCAGATCCCACAAGGATCTTGTGTTTTCCTTTCCTTACAATATTGTTCAGGCCAAGTTCCTTGACTGCCTGTGCTGACACACTTTGGGGTGCGTGTGGGGGATGTGAGGAGTGGCTGAAGTGGGGAGTTGAGGGGAACCTGGGAGCAGTGATCTCCTCAAGCCTTGGTCACAATTCTGCAGCTATGGCTATCTGCGGTCATAACTACACACTCCACAACATTATACAGGGGAGCAAGTGATACTATTACCCCATTCCCCACTGCAGGACTCTTCATAACCTTATCAAGGTAAAAGGGGACAAGGATGCTAGACTAAGAGCCTGCTTCTCCTCTGGACAAGTCCTCCGTCCCTGGAGGTATTTAAAAAGAGACTGGATGTGGCACTCAGTGCCATGGTCTGGTAACCGCAGCGGTAGTGGGTCAAGGGTTGGACTTGATGATCTCTGAGGTCCCTTCCAACCCAGCCAGTTCTATGATTCTATGATTCTATGTTGGAGCAACATGACCATGGTCAGATTTAGTTTTGCCCTGGTGGTGACAAGGAAACCAGGGTGGGCAGGACCAGATTCTGTGTATCCTTACCTTCAGTTCCCCAAGGCTATGCGTCTCAGCCTGGCTTTGCTCTGGTTCCTTTTTCTCTTTCATGGGCAGGCTCTGTGGAGACTGTTGCCTCCTCAGGTCTGCCTCTGTTTGGTGTTATTCTGCATTTCTGAGTGGGTACTGATGCCCACAGATGGAGGCAGGCAGAGAAGGTTCTGGGGTCCCAGAGATGTAATCCCTTTCTTGTGCTGACCTCTGCCTTTCTGTGCCATGTTTCTGTCACCAGTGTGACAGCAAGGAGGGCGGGGTGAACCCAGATATAAACCAGAGAAACTGAAAAGCTGTTTTGTGCTAAAGATTTCAAGTCAGGGGGAATTGCAGTAATTTTCCCGTTCAAAGCTCAGAGAAAGCAATAACATGTTTGCCATGGCTATCAGCTGTCTGAAAAACCAAATGGGTCCCTGGTCTAGCTTTATGGGTTTCAACAATATTAGCTTGGGATCAATAACAGGCAGGGACCTGAAAGTTTTCAGGTGAGAGCTATTGAAGGCACATCTCTTTTCCTCCTGTGGAGTGGATAGTGTGGTTCTGCTGCTTTGTTGTCCACAGGCTCAAAGATTTACTGGGGTTGGCATCCATACATTCTGCTCTTGAAAAAGGTGTACTTTTCCTTGGGAGCTCAAGCCACTGTGGTCAGTGTAGCTAGAGTGAGGGGGGAAAGGCACAGGACACAGAGTACTAGTAATAGGGCAATAAGTCTGAACTGATTCTTCCCTCTATGTGAGGATTGGGATGCTGAACTGTGACAGGATGGAGAAGTATGAGGGACTAAACCTTGTGCTGTTACCTCTGCTGTGTGGCTTCATGTCTACTAGAATGGCATTTCCCACGTAGATTTTCATTCTCTCTCCTCAGGAGAGGAAAAATATGTTCTGGGATTGCCTATATGAGATTCTATTTACCCTAATCTGTTCCTTCATTTTCTCTCTGTTTGCTGCCTCTCAATTCTTTTGTATGTTTTTCTTCTTGCTTAATTTCTTAATGAAATGTTATTTCCCTAGGTTTTTTTGGTTCCCTTGAATTATCAACAAAAACCTGGCATGACTGTTTTTAAAGACTTACTGCTAACATATTTATAACTTTAATCAATGTTACCTCTTGGGGAATTCCTAAGTAATTGCTAGAATACAACTAATTACTATGCCATTACTTTACCATTCAGTTTTTGTTCTTCTGTATAGTTTTAAAGTTTGCTATCAAAATATTAGCTCTCTGATGAGCACTCCGGTTAGCCTAGGTTGTTTTCCCCAAGAAAATGTGTAATTCTCTTAATTGTTTTCACTTATCTGCTTAATTCCTGTGCTACTGTGTTAGTAATTCTGAGAACATTTGGCATTTCTAACTTTAAAAGTCTGAGAAGAACTTCCTACGGGAGGAGGAGATGACTTCAGCTTTGAGACAGCTCACTTACCATGGGGGAAATGTTCAGTAGCTTTTTCCATAAGGATAAAAAGGCAAAGTGTGAAAACCTTTTGATTCTCAAGAGGTTCAGAAAGGGGTGGGAAGAATATTATTTTCTGAACATTATTCAGAAATGTTTAGGTGGGTGCTGGGATGGGGTTGATATTATGTTCTTTTTATTCTGAAGTTTTTTGGTTGGTTTGTTTGTGTTTTGTTTTTGTTGTTTGTTTTTTTTTTTCTCATACTTTAGACTCATAGGATGATAGAACAGCTCGAGTTGGAAGGGAGCTTGAAAGATCATCTGGGCCAGTCTTCCACAGGAAAGGCTGCATAGGTGAGATTGTTTAGCCCCCTGTCCAATTGCATCTTGAAAACTTCCAGTGATAGGACTTTACCACACCCCTGAGGAGGCTGTTCCAGTGAATGATTGTTCTTATTGTATAACAATTTCTTCTGTTGAGAAGAAACCTCCCCTGGTGCAACTTGTCCTTGCAACTGTTTCCCCTTGTCTTCTCCATGCAGCTTCTTGTGAAGAGAGAGCCTCTGTCCTCTCTACAGCTGCTCTTCAAGTACTGAAATACTATGATGAGGTTACCCTGAGCCTTCTTTTCTCCAGGGAGAGAAGACCTAACTCCTTTACTCTTTCTTCATTGACAAGGTTCTCCAACATTTTAATTATTTTTGTGACCTTCCTTTAGACCCTCTCCAGTTTGTCCATGTCTTTTCTAAATTATGGGGACCAGGTACAAAGTACTTCAGGTGCAGCCTGACAAGCGCTGAGTGAAGTGGGATGATCATGTCTTTGTCTGCTAATGTTGCCCCTGTGGATGCAGCCCAGAATGTGATTTGCCTTTGTTGCTGCAGTGGCATGCTGCTGGCTTGGCATCTTGTTGTCCACCAGGACCTACAGGTCCCTTTCTGCTAAGCTGCTCCCCAGTCACACAGGTCCTGTCTAGCCTGTACGGGGCTTTTTGGCTATGCCATCCCAGGTGCAGAACTTTGTGCTTGTCTTTGGTAAAATTCATATTAGTCTTGATAGCTCACTCTTCCACCCTATCCAGGTCTCTCTGTAACAGCATGGGGCACAGTACCAATCCCTCAGGAACCCAGACTGTGACAGGCTGCCATCCTGAGTGAGAAACATTGATCACCACCTTCTGAATGCAACCTGTTAGCCAGTTTCCTGCCCATCTTGCAGACCATCCATCTGGATCTTGTCAGGCTGTCCAAGAGAAGGACATGGGAAAGTATTGAGCACTTTGCTTAAATCCAGGTAAACAACATCCACTTCTCTTCACGTATTGACAGAAGATGTTATGTTGTAGAAACAGAATGGGACAGTATGGTACGATTTGCCCCCCGTAAATCTGTGCTGGCTTTTCCCAGTCACCTGCTTCATTTGGTTAGGAATAATTTTCAGGAGGACTTGTTCTATTACTTTCTCAGGGATGCAAGGGATGAGCTGTGGTTTTCTGAGTCCTCTTTTGGGTCCTTCTTGTAGATGTGTATGGCATTTGCTCTCTTTACAGTCATCAGAGACATTACCTGATCTCCACAACTTTTGAACTGTTTTAGACAATGCCCTAATAACAATGTCTGACACTTCTCTTAATCCCCCTGGGGTGGACTCTCTCTGGGCCCATAGATTTATTGTGTTGAGCCCTTGCAAGAAACCACAGACTATCTCTTTCTATTCTACTGGTGGGCTGATGAGTGCATTGTTGTAGCTGCTTGATCTTGTGACTGTTGGACTTGGGTCCAGCTTTGCAAGTAAAGACAGAAGCAAAGAAGGTATGGAGACATCTGTCTTGTAAGAAATATTAATGACGAGTCTACCTCCCATGTTTAGCAATGGGCTGTGTTTTCGCTGTGCTTCTGCTTACTACTTGAGTATCAGAAGATACTTTTCTTGTTGTGCTTGGCATCCTTGGCCAATTTCAGTTCTAGCAGAGCCTTAGTCTTGATGATTGGGAAACAATTTTTAAAGAAGTTCCAGGAAAAATGTAGATAGCTTTATCAGTCAAGATGTGCTACCTTGTGCTTTCCAATTCCAGATATTCTGTAGAATATGCTTTTTTAATTTGCAATAGCCTTGGCTTTTGTTTATTTGTCACGAGGTCATATATGCTTAGATGCTGTCAGAGATAGTCTTCTGTGGTAGCTCATTATTATTACTATTGTAAAAATTATGTAAGTAAAACAAAGACATCATTAAGACCTGCAATACCAGCTGGTCTTCCAACCTCTCTGTCTTCCAACTTCTTTAGCACAAGATACTGACAGGTAATAATGGCTTCAAGGACTTTTCATAAAAGGCACTTTTCTCCCTAACCTGGTTAGAAAAGTGCTTATGAAATTATTGAAAACACTGGATCTTATTCAGATTCTGTTTAATAATAGATCCTTGAGTAATGTAATAGTATGGTTTTTCCTTTATGAAGTCTCCACTGACCTTTTTTAGGATTACTTCTACCTCCATTCCAGATTTAGCACACCTGAACTAATAGCACAAACTATACAAACCCCACGACTGCCCCATCCTCTCTGCTGTGTTTAGCAGTCGTGGCCATGCTGGCTCAGCTGACACAGGATGTCCCAGCTTCTTAATTCCATGAAGTTTCTTATCTCATTCTTGAGTCCTGGTTCAGCATCGCACGGACATGGATGAAGCTCACAGACCCAAGGGTCAGGCAGGGCAGTGTGGGCAGCATGCTGGCTATCCCATTTTCTAAGCACTTTTTTGCTCATTGATTCACAAAATTATATTAGTAGCAAAGATGACTGAATTTATCTCCTTGCAATTGTAGGTCAGGGGGAGAAAATTGCTACTGATTATATTTGAGGAGTAAGGAGGGGAAAGACATTTGTCCTTCTTGTGAGGTCATGTGGGGAATAATCTCAAATAAGAGAAAATTGAAGTATTGACAGAATTCCCCTTCCCCTTGGCATTTTCTACATTGCTACAGTAAACTCTACGTTGTCATCTGTCAATGTTCTGTTGTAAAAAATCCTTCTTTTGTACATTCTCAGTCTCTCCTTAATGAAGAGACAGGCATCATGAGAGCAGTTTGTAACAAATTTATTAGCCAGTCATATGCATTTAATTAATGTATAGCCCTGTAACCCACTTACAGGAAAATTAATAAAGAACAGACAAAGATGGACATTTTTATCTTGCTGAAAATGAAGACACACTTAATTTTCTCTGGTGATGATGTAATCCCAGATTGATCTGCTGTCAGAGGTTCTGGTAGTAAATTCATCTGCTGAATTATTCAGGGTGTTAAAAGCATTCAAATCAAGTTTGCCAATGTAATGGCAAACAACCTGTCTATGAGAGATAGAACTTCATTCATTCTCTGAGTGAATTGCCAGCCTCACCTGATTTCTCTTTTATCTCCTACCAACAGTGTTGTTTAAAGTATTTTCTTACTATGTGGAGAAACCTCAGCTGGGAAGCCAAGAAGCCAAATGTGTTCGTGCCAGGAAAACACAGGCTGTGTGTGACCTAAATGATCATCTGCCAAGGTCAGACAGAGGTTGGCAAATCAGCCCATGTACCAGAGGCCCCACGGGGATGCCCGCTCTGTTGTGCTGGAAGCTGCAAACAGTAACTGCGGGAAAACTCTCTCATGCCTTGTGTGGTGTTACCAGATAGTTCTTTAGCATCCTAAGAACTTGGATCTGATTAGTGCAGCTCAGCAAGGGTTTCCACAGGGATCAGTGGTGGGGTGCTTTGGAGTGTGTAAAGCTAACACCAAGTAGCTACAGATGGCCTTTGGGGATGAGAGGGGTAAAAAATGTAATTTCATGTTGCTGACTCCTTCTGCAATTATACACTGTGGGCAACATAATACCTAAGAATGCATTTATGTTTATCTGTAGTATTGAACTCACTAATCATCCATGCTTTGTGAGCTATATTTTGAGATGTTAAAACAGAAGGGACAACACTCTGAAGTCACATTACTGTAAGGCCAGGCTGAAATCCAAAAATGTCAGTGTTTTCTACAGTGTTTATCTAAGGGGAAAAGTGTCCCAAATTGTAGATAACATGAATATAATGAGTATGTCACTTTGAGAAGAGCTGTGCAGATGCTCTGTTTCTTCCTTCCTCCATCATGACCCCACCCGAAAAAAAAAAAAAAAAAAAAAAAAAAACGAAAAAAAAGGAAAAAAAGAAAATAAAAAAATTTAAAAATTAAAAAAAAAAAAGAAAAATTATGGACACATAATAGAATCGTAGAATGGGAAGGGTTGGAAGGGACCTTAAAGATAATTTAGTTCCAACCCCCCTGCATGGGCAGGGACACCTCCCACTAGACCGGGTTGCTCAAGGCCCCAGCCTGGCCTTGAACACTGTCAGGGAGGAGGCAGCCACAGCTTCCTTGGGCAGCCTGTGCCAGTGTCTTGCCACCCTCAAATTAAAGAGTTTCTCCCTAATGTTTAAACTAAATCTCCCCTCTTCAATCTTTAAGCCATTTTCCCTTGTCCTCCCTCTACACATCCATGTAAAAAGCCCTACCCCAGCTTTCTTGTAGACCCTTTCAGACACTGGAAGGTTGCTACAAGGTCACCTCAGAGTATCCTCTTCTCCAGGCTGAACAACCCCAACTTCTTTCACCTGTCTTTATAAGGGAAGTGCTCCAACCCTCTGATCATTTTAGTGGCTCTCCTCTGGAGACATTCCAGACATTCCATTCTCTGTCTTGTGTTGGGGACTCCAGGCCTGGACACAGTACCCCAGGTGGGGTCTCACTGGGGCAGAGCAGAGGGGGGGAATCACCTCCCTTGACCTGCTGTCTGTGCTGCTTCTGATGCAGCCCAGGACCTGGTTGGCTTTCTGGGCTGCAGGCACACACTCATGTTGAGCTTCTGGTCCACCATTGCCTCCAAGTCCTTCTCCTCAGGGCTGCCCTCAATCCTTTCTGCTCCCAACCTGTATTCCTGCATGGGATTGCCTCGACCCAGGTGCAGAACCTTGCACTTGGCCTTGTTGAACTTCATGCAGTTTGCAGGCGCCCACTTCTTGAGCCTCTCAGGGTCCCTCTGGATGCCATCCCTTCCCTCCAGTGTGTTGACTTCACCACGCAGTTTGGTGTCACCAGCAAACTTGCTGAGGATGCATTCGATTCCACTGCCCATGTCACCAAAGATGTTAAACAGCACTCATTTGAGCACTGACCCTCGAGGAACACCACTCATCACACATCTCCATTTGGACACTGGGCCATTGATCACAACTCTTTGGGTGTGACCATCCAGCCAGTTTCTTATCCAATGAGTGGTCCATCCCTCGAATCCATAGCATTCCAGTTTAGAGATCAGAATGTCATGTGGGACAGTGTTGAATGGTTTGCACAGGTCCAGGTAGATGATGTCTGTTGCTCTGCCTTTGTCCACTAATAAGTAGTCAGACCTGTCAAAGTATTTTCACTTGCATAGAAAAACATTTTGCTCTAACTTTCCTTCTTTTTTTTTTCTTCACCAATATTCTCCTACAAAACTCAAAATTATTTTTAAACTAGAAGACTTAAGAAAGCTAGCTTTCTGCTTTTCATACAAAGTATTTGTCACAGTTTGACAGTTTACCAAACGTGTATGTTTGGATGAAATTGCTTTTTCCTACAGAAAATTTCTGACATGTTCAATTTTTAGTCAAATCATTTCCCCATGGGAAATGATGTATTGCACTCATTTATTCTGTTGGGTACTACCCCTAATGAGGCTATTCAATGGACTAATCAGTCGTGAGCCTTAAGAGCTTTTCTTGAGACAATAAAAAAGGAAGGAAGCATCAAGTAACTGGGATAAGATAACAGAGATTCGAATAAGGGGAAGGGCAAAATCAGTGGACCAGGGAATACTCTTAGGCATACTGCCATCATTAAAATCCAAGTGAAAGCATATGGTGAACTCTGGCATGATATTCTATATAATCAGATAATGTGGTGAGATTTAGTGGATTGCTTTATGACTGAAGAATGGAATAGAGTAATAATTATTAATCTGTCATTTCCATTGACTTTGGAATTGCTGCTTGATCTACTGTGCAAATGAGACTGGCCACATTCTCACTTGAACTGTGCTAATTTATGTTGGCAGAAGCTCAAATTAATTGGTCCTAGGGATGCCCTGTCATGCCTGCTTTCCTCTGACAGTGTCTCTTCTACTTAAAGCTGGGAGGCAGGTATAGGATCTGTGATGATGCCTCAGCTCTGCTCTGGGAAACTAAAAACAAAGGAAACCTTGGATGATGAAACAAGTATAACAGCCCCCTCACTGAAATCACCCAGATCTATCTTCATGCTTGAAAAACCTCAGCTGGTGAGAGAAGATGATGGTTACTTCCTTTTTTTTTTTTTTTTTTTTTAATGAGAACATCATCTCCAGTATTCCAGTACTATGTTGGTTGTTGTATCTAACTCTTAGTATCTTGCACACACCACTGGTTATGTCCTGTGGAGAATGGTTATTTGAGCTGTATATCCAAAAGTTTTGGTTCTTTTTCTCTGTCATTTCTAATGTTCTCCTAGAATCCTTTTATTGCAAATATTACTAATTTCCATCACACATTACCTACAAAAAACCCAAGTTGACAATCCTCCTCCTCTTCTTCTTCTCCTGCCTCTTCTTCCCTATTTTCTTTTCCCAATCTTTTTAGGAGCATGTTGTATTCTGCATGGATTTAAAGCCCAGGTATGAGATGACATGCTTCCGTTTCATTACTGCTTGCTCGTGAAGGAGCCTATGGCTGAATAATTCACTTTAAAGGGCTCCTGTCATCCAGAGGGAACAAAAGTCTGGGTTTGTGAATTGGCATCACCATCAAGGTGGATTTTGAGGTACCAGAGAGCTAACTCTGGTTTACTTCCTACACTAAGAGCTACTGCATACAGCTTAATTTATAGATGGTCACTCGTACAGCACTACACATTGATTCTTGTCTCAGTTTTTTTTTTTCCAAAGTGCCTCCCCGAGTAGCAGAGTTCTGACTGTCAAAGTAAAGGGAGCACTAGCAGCACTGTGAGGATTTTATTCTGTAATTTAAACAAAAATGGTGTTTAATATGAAGCAAAAAAAAATGTTTCCCTAAAACTCTCTGAGCTTTACCCCTGTGCAAACACACAAGCAAGTTGCTCTGAATCTACGGTTTGAGACAAAAGCAGAGTAATTCATCCAGCTGCCTGGTCTTCAGGATACACAATCTATCTGCCTTTCTGTAGCCAGACAGACATATGTCTTGCTTGCTACTACCTCAGCCAGATAGATAAAAATGGTTTTCTGTCTAAAAAACAGAGAAGTAAACAGAAGGTGCTGACAGGAGAAGCTGCAGGGTTTAATGGCTGGGCTGTGAAATCTGGCTTCTAGTCTTACACCCTTTATCGACCGTGTGTGTCTTCAGTAAGTCTCTCCTGTTCTCTGTATCTGTTTCCCTTACCACTGTCCAATTGCTGTGTCTCTGGCATTTGAAATATAATCTTTTTTTTTCTTTTTTTGTCTGAATGCTTAGTGCAACAGGGCTGCACTGACCAAGCCAGACCAGTGTATGCGAGGCACTTACAGAGCCAGGTTTGCCAGGAGGGTTTAACCTGGCATCTTTCAGTGCTTGCAGCCAGCTGTGAGGATGGCCACTTGCAGGTGTGATTTTCCCCAGCATGGGGCATGGCAAATTGCCAGCTTCTCCCTGTGCTCTCTGGGATGCAGCAGCCCTTGGGCCATGCTGTTCCCTGTCTCCCTATACTCCTTTCCCTAGAAGCTCTCTGATGCAGGGAGCCTTTCAAGAACCTCATATAATCTAGGAAAGTCTAATAGTGAGCAAGATTCCCCCATTCCCTCTCAGGCTGCTCATCTGACCTTGTTCTGGTATTCTTTGCAGCACTATAAACCATCCTATTATACTGCTGATGGAGTACAGACCTGCTTGCATATGCATTTATTTTTTAATAAGAGTTTTTCCCCTATCACTGCTGTTATTGATGAATTAGGCCTACTGCTGTCTGTCATTCAATTTATTGTTGTGATCCACATATTAGCTATAAGAGCCTTTTATTATTGCAAGTCTCACTTTTCAACACATCCCCCTCATACTCTTAACTTCAGACCCTTTGGACAAGACCTCACTGCTTTTATCATACCCATACTGGGTATACGTATGTCTCTGGAAGAAAATACTTGATTCTTAAGAGGAACAAAAAACCTCCCTCTATAACTGCTGAAGTCTCTGCGTGTAGCAGAGCAAAGCATATGACATGTAATCTTCTTGCTATATTTCTGAGTATCCTGGCTCCCCCTCTCCCCTCAGAGCTTGCTGTGCTGCACATGTCAGCAGTAAGATCACACTCCTTCGGAGTGGTGCTCAATCTCTGTCTGGGCTCTAAATCTCTGTGTACCATGCAAATAACAAAAAATCATCAGATAATCTGTCACGAACCTAACGGTGCTTCACAGGGTTTTACAGATCATATTCCTTAGCAATTCTGAGTTTTTGCTGTCCTAAGTATCGTTTGGTCATTGTCATTTTTGTGCTCATGGTGATGATTATACAGTATGCCAATTTTTTTACCTGCACTGTGGTAATTTAATGACATTGCATCTGTAAGGAAAGCCTGGTGATATATAGACCAGATTATTTCCCAATTTTTTACTTTTCTACTTCCTTTGGGAGGAAGTGTACCGCATAGCCATGGTATAAATTATAAATTTGCCAGGTTGATGGTGTTTTTGCTTTCTGAGGAAGGATAGGTAGATTTGCCCTCAGCAGTTCTCTTCCATTATATACACAGTAACTGACTGAAATGGTTTTAATATAATGGACTTTGGATTGTGGGAGGATACTTTGCCAAGAAATAGAAACTGGCTTGTGCCAGCTTAAAAGGTCATTGCTGTGGAAGCGGGCCCCTTCACATGTTATCTGCAAACATGGCTTCTCTTCTGATGTAATTGATCTTAAAGCCTGATAGTTTGCCAAATTGATTTATAATATGAATCACTGCTGGAGCTGAAATTTTTAAATTCAAATGTAAGAAGTGACAAACCTTCATCAATCCAACCTGTCTTTGTTTGCAACTTCTGCCTTCCTTATTGTTGTTAACTAATGCTTTGCACAGGAACTGGTGAAAACCCTACAAGACAATTGTGGAAATAAAGACAGAAGTGAGCATTTTGCCTACTACCGCCCATACAAGAGAAGACAGTGGGAGTAGAAGCCATCATAAATAGCAGCAACTGTGAGTCTGTTTCTGATCTCATACAAGTAATCCTTCTCTGTAACTTTATGGATTCACTATATTTAGTCCTGGGTTAAATCTTTTTCACTGCAGCCAAAATTATATTTAATGTCCTTGTGCTATGGGGGAATCTTTTGACTAGGAAAGTGCCTAAAAGCATGCAGTAATTAAAACAAACAAAAAACCAAGCAAACAAAAAAAAAGAAAAATCCCACTACAGAAAAATAATTTCTCTGAGGTAAGAATACGAAGAAAAGATAGAACTGTTGCCTGTGTAACAGCATAAAAATAATGAGGTCTAGGCCAATGCATAAGTTAGCTGCTGCTTGCAGGAGAGGTCATCTGATTTATCAGAATAAAATGAGCCCAGAAAAATTTCTGGACAGAATAATTTCATTTCCACACAGAACAGCAAATACAAAAAGGGAAGATTATTTTTTATCTGAATTGTAATAAAGTCTGATATGCTTATGATGAGGTGCCCTGAGATAATATTCTTATGATGGAACAAATATTTTTTGTATATTTGTCTCTGCATGGTGGGGCTAGTGGCCAACAGGGCTGTGAGCACATTTGTAGTGCTTGAGTTCTGAGTGAGAACTTCAAAGCTGAGAGTATTTCTTCATGTTTTTGAGACAGTGACAATAACTGCAGGTGAACTGGTTCAGAGAGCAAGAAAACACGACTGTGGTAGTGGAGAGGGACTTCATTGATCTGCTTTAAAGTTGAGTGCTTTGCACTGTTGCTCGTTTTTCCCTTCCCATGAACAGCAATATGCTTACAGAACCCTTCCAAAAAATGGGTCATATAGTTAGGATGCTGTTTGCTCATCAGCATGAGTCAGTTACTTTAATTCTGAAAGGCATTAAGCAGCAAGAAACTTCGAGAATGATAATGAAATGGAGCAATCGAGCAAAAACTTGGGCCCATTTACTTTTGTCATCTTGTATTAGTATCCTTATTAGTGGTGAATGCTGCATGAATCTCTTACTGTCAAACCCTGAAAATGACCTTTTTGGGTTACTTTACTACCCAAAGGGCTGGATTGGCCAGAAATAGAAATATTTGTACATTATCACCATTGGCACTGAAAAGAGCCCCAGCAGTGATCTGTGGCTCTTCTCTAATTATCAGGCTTAAATTCCCCTTGGTGTTTAGTAAAAATAACGATAATAGAAATCTTTACCTAATCAGTGTGATAGATGTACCTGTTACTTTATCTTACGCCTCTGTAAGGGTGAGGAAATCCTTCAGTTGCAAATGCTTTTCAGTGGCTGATGGTACTTGGTCTTGATTGTCAGAATGGGAAAAAAATTAGTCTCACAAGGACAAGTTAGAGAGAAAGTATTACTAATTTAAAAAAAAAAAAAAAAGACAGTTTGCTCTGATAAATTGAGACACATGGTCTCTTGTGTCCAAAACCTATTGAAGGTTTTTATGCAGGAGGCAATTCAAAGCAACCATCAGATTATTGGCATACTTGGCAGAGCTCAGGTACCTGACAGACAAAGAAATGGGAAAGAAATCAACTATTTTGTAGGAAGTATCCTCCAAGCAGGTGCCTGACTTCTTTTCTGTATGCCATGATTTCCATTTTGATTCTCACATCTAATCACGTGTCATCTGTTGCAAAAAACTTTTGTGACATTCAGAGCAGCCAGGTACATTTGTCTCCAAGAAGTTAACGTGTTTCTGACATTTTAACCACTAATTCAGAGATGTTGTGTAATGAAAACTGTCACGTGAGCCCTGAAATCCCAAACTGAAAGAAAAAATGTGTAACACGATGTCTACTGAAGCCAGGACATCTGTCTCCAGCTGAGAAGACAACACAAGATGTGTCATTTGAGAAAATAAGGGAAACTCCTGATGCACCTTGAAGATCTGTGCTAGAGTTTGCCCTCTGAGAGACACTGAACATCTGTACTGTTGCAACAGAAAAATTACATATTTGCTTCCCAGTCTGTTTTGGAAGCAGAAGCTCTTGAAGTTAAAGGATGAAGTGTACTGATGTTAATCTTTGATATGTCAGAAGACATCGAGAGTAAGATTAGAGGCATTGAATAAGGGTGCTTATGTGGCTCCTGTTCCTCTGACTTTGAGTCTATTTATATTCTACATAATGAGATCTGCACCACCAATGTAAGTTCTTGTAGTGGCCGGTTATCAGGCCATAAAGATGTTGAGCCAATGAATTAAAAATAATAAAAATAAAATAGTCTTCTCATGTGAATGTCCTGGGCTTTATGACACTGAGAAGCATTTGCTGAAAGATTATGTGTGTTTGCAGATTCCTAGATTTGTAATAAAAGGGTGCCAGAGCTGCCAAAAGAACATCAAAAGAAGACCTTCTTTTTCAACTTCATCCTCCAAATCTCATCTTTCCTGCCACCTGTTTTCCCATTGCCCTTCTCTGCTGCATGCGTCTGACCAGGAGCAGCAAGCATGGACTGCTGTTATTGAGTGAGCCAGGAATTAGTTAAGCCAAAATTACAGTGTTTACAATTCCTGTTCGTTTCACTCTAAGACACTCTGGTTTCAAGCTGGCAACTCTTATTTTTCTCATTTAACTAAAAGAAAAAATGCTCCCAAATGCTTCAGAGTAAATGCCTTCTCCAGGAGGCTCCAGAAAGGGCAAAAATACTTAGTCCATGTTCTAGAAGTGGAAGATTTGACTAGAAATTATAAATTATTAGGTCTATATAGATTTTTATTTGCATCTGCATTCTGAAACAGAGACATTTCTGCTAAGCAAGGCATCATATAATAGGGGTGAGAAAACCAAATATATATAAGCTGGCCACAAGACACATAAATGAACCAGTAAAACTCAAAGCTGGCTAGGGATGAAGAAACATTAAGCAAGAAGAGATTGGACAGGTTTGTGGGTATTTTCTTGGTTTTCTGGTGTGTTTGGGGTTTTTTGGTTGGCTTTGAGAGGAACAAAAGAACAGTCTTTCAGAGGCTTTTTCTGAGGCTGTGATGCTTTGTGGCTCTGGAAGGCAATAATTCTGGTTCTGGAGATCACATGAGTTTTCCAAAGCAATAATTGTTTTCCTTTTTGTCTCTTTTCCAACACAGTTCTGCTTGTTTACATCCATCTGCTTAAACAACTGTTTGCATGGGAGGCAGCCCTTGCCCAGACTCTTTCTCTTCCTCTGGGTGATTCTGTGTCTGATTATGTTTGTGTTTTTGATGAAGTCCACAAGAAAATGCTTGTGGCCTTTTTTGTCTTCTGGTTAGTTACTGGCAGAGTTATTATACTTGTGAAATCTATGAGCCTGGCATAACACAAAGGAACCACACACCAGCTTGCCTATGTTTCCAGCCTAGTAGACAATAACAATACATTTGTTGTGCTTCATCTATTCTTTGAATTTAAAATGATTGACATATTGTAGCTGCCATCTGTCAGTGGAAAATCCAGTCATTACAGGAAAGCAATTTACTCACAAAATGTGTGAGTAAATTCATACACTCACTGCCTTCGTTTTTAAGATGCAAAACACTGACGTGATAAAAAGCTGTGGTATCCATCACTTCAAGATTCTCTTTTGTACCCCTTGATGGGATCATGTGTCTGCTTCAAGCGCTTGCCCAGAACAATTTGAAAATTGCTGCTGCAAAGTGTTAGGAGATGAGGTTTCATCCAGTTGTTGAGGAACAGCATGCATGAAATTTCCTCTTAAAACAAAGTGTGAAAGCAGGTACGTTCACAGTGGAGTTCACTCTTGTAATTCATATAATACATTTTCTCCTCTTCTAATCAAGATGAGATTTGAAACAACTGGAAAATATGCTTCTCTAAAAGATCTCTGTGATGTTGAACTCATGTGATCATCTAGACTAATCCACTCTGGGTGGGTATATAGTTATAATGACCTCCTCTTCTAAGTGTAGAGATGGCCACTCACTTTGGGAAGGAAAGACTTACTGAAGATCTGGTGCCTTGACGAACACCTAGAAGATCTTTGGGAGGCTGAGATGTCAGAAGGTGAGCTCTGAATTTAGTCAGCATGTGTTTCTGTGTGCACTGGCCAAGAAAATGAAAGTGAGTGAATAAGCCAGCCGTGATCCATTTTTAATTGTCCAGGGATCATGGTGCAGAGGGAAGAACTAACCTGGATAAGAGAGGATCAGATAAAAGTAATATAGTTGAGTTAGACCAAAGGAACTTGCCTAAGTAAGTGTCCCACTGTTAAAAGTATCCTGGGAAGAGCAGAGGCAATTTCAAATATCATAAAACAGAGTGGTGCCTGGAATGTGTGAGTTGTGTTTGCCAGCAGCAGGTAGCAAGTGAGATACTGCAACAGTGCTGCAGCCAGATTCTGTAAGGATGCTGGAAGCTGGTTATCCATTGCCTAAAAGTCCAGTCACTGATGACTGCTATTTGCTTGTCTTATCAGACACAGCGTTTCAGGGAAAGATTACACACAGGAGTAGAAATTTTGCAGCTGAATGATCCTGTCCAAAATCACTGGTTTGTTAAAACTAACACACTTCATGAAGATTTGTCAGTCCAGAGAAACTTGTTTTGAAGGAATCTGAGAAAACTTGGAAGAAATCAAGCAATTCTGACTGACTTCTTCAATAGGGAATGTTTCAACTTTTGTGTTTCAGGCTATATTTGTTGCAGTCTTCATTTTTTGTAGTCCATAGTATGGGTGCTAATTAGACTGAAACTTTTTATATCTACAGAATATCTCTGAATGATTAATTCAAACTTTTTGCTGGGAATAGTGGCCTTTATTCTCTTCTGTATAGCAATGCATTTCAGAGGAGAGGGAATTTTAAAATCCCTGTGAATCAATCTAGTATCAATGAATGTGCATTGAGGCACCCCATTATTACCATGGTTATAGCAAAAATGTCCTCCTAGAGATGTACTCTTTATTTCCAGAAGGAAATAATAATAATGTAATAAAAATGAAAATGGAATGTGAAAGAAGAGCTATTAGATTTAGACCACCAAAACTGCTCACTGCTTTCAGAGATGAGACAAGAAGTAGGAACTTCCTTCTGTTGGGAGCAGAAGCAGTCAGGTCAGCATGTAATCATGTCCTCACTGAATGCAAATCTCTTTGGTACTCTGCATATATTTTACAAGAGAGAATATGATTCAAGGAATATGCTGACCTCATTGATTTGGGAATATTAAGATTCAATCAAATTTTAGGGCTGTGTATTCCCAGGGGATGCAGAACATTGTATCAACTTCCCGCAAGAACTGTGCCAGGAGCTCTAGCAGTAGGCACAAACTTTTATTTGGCATGATGCCACCCCAATTAACAAGGAATGGCACTGGGAAGAAGCTCTCCAGAAAATAAAACTGAGGTTGAAAACTGGCAGCAAAGCCAGGGGAAAGCTGCAGAACTACACACTATGCCTTAAAATTTTCCCTGTTTCAAAGAAAAACATCTGTGCCTGACCTTGGCCCAATGTTGGAGTAGATTCTCACATGTGCCCAGACCATTAGCAAATACTGGCAGGTGGTAGCTGTGCAGTGAGTGCAAGCATCTAGAAAAATGTTTGCTCTATACTGCTGTAGGCTTGCTCCTGTGCTAGTAGGGTGCAAAAATGTAGGTATATTATCTACATGCTGCCATGGGGCTCTCTGCTGAGGGAATCAAACCCTATTAGTTTCCTAAGCAATCTAGCAGCATACCACAGCTGGAGCTACTGTAGGACTTTGACCCACCACCAAGAAACAAAATATTCAGCATTGCCAGCGGTAGAGTAATGGTATAGACTTGCAGTTTTATGTTGGTTCTATAGCCTGAAACTCCTATGGTGGCCACAGAAATGGCACAGGTGGGTTAGCTCTCAGAGAAACAAAATACTGTATTGAATGTTTCCCAGTGGCATTTGGTTCCTTGCAAGAAAATGTACCTCAGCTGGGCTACTAAGTGGGAGGATCTGAAGGTTACACCAGCTGAACATCTAGGCTGGAGAGTTCTTTCATTTCAAAAAATGACCTGCTTTAGTCATTTTTTGTTTTGAAAGTGAACAATATTTTTAATTATATTTTAAACAATACTGTGAATGTTTTTTTCTTATTCACATTACAAAGTGTTAGAATATTACATTGTTTATACTTTCAGTAGTAAAAGTGAAGTTTCTCTTTGAATTGCTGGAAGTTTTCAATATTTTTTTTTTTTTGAGAAAAGGCTGAGTTTCTTCTTGGGGAAAATAACAATTTGAAAGAAAAAAACATTGATCCTCATTGATCCAAACATTTTGACCTCCTACATTCTATTCCCTTTCCTCAGCTATTCATTTACAAGTTTTGCCATCATACAAGACATCAAGAGTAAGAAAGATGCTTTACCAATAACTTCAGTGGGGTTTAGATCCATATTTTAATTCTTAGATTAATTTTTGTGATCTTTTCCTCATCTCAGAGGGTCATTTTTAATTTTACCAGCATAGTTCAGGCACAGTTCCCTTCATGCTATCCTGTCAGTGAAGATCTGGAACACTTGGCCTTGTTAGTGCTGTGCTTTAAGTTTCTTCTTCAGGCTATGAGGAAGACTCACAAAAATAGGAGCAACATATCTAAACAAAAATGGAAGACAACACAACAAAAAAAAAAAAAAAAAAAAAAAATTGGACTGGCATACAGAAAGGCCAGGACTCTGTGTAACCCACAGAAAGTGTATTCCTTGTTTTCAGAGCCTCTTCAGTAAGTGAAAAATGGAACTGAGTTAGCAGGGAAGAGGAACTTTGTGGGAAAACAAGATTAAGGAATGAGCACATGGTTGCACTAATAAGTTTGTAGGTTTCACAGGAGGGAAACATGGTGCTTAGCATATTCTTAGTATGATATTACTATTAAAACATAACAGGGCATATTAGTAATGAGCATACTAAACCCAAAGGCATTAGAGCAAATGGAGAAAGCCAGATGAACGAGCTGAAGATCAGACCCTAAGCATTCAAGCAAAGAGACCTCTGGGGGGGGCTTGGTAGTGAATTGGCTTTGGGGGCAAAACAGGAACTGAGCTGTAAGATCAAGAGCCTCATCCATGTGTATGACTGGAAAAAGCCCAAGGATTTTCAGCCTCCAACAGTTCTCAGGCAGCTGAGCTTTGTTCAAACGTAGGGACACCGCTGGAGTAATAAAATGCTCCAGGTGGTAGCAGCGCTGCTTGCCGCAGTCCTACTCTTTTGAGTGCTGCACGCCTTAATTTGTTTTCATTTCTACTAATGAAAATAAATAGAAATGAGAGAACTCCAGGGAGAGTAGAAACAAATGGCATTTACGTTTCAGAGCTCTGCAGCCTGCTCTCTAGCGTGCAGTTGCAGTGTGAGGCAATGTTCGTGCCTTGTTAAATAAAAAACAGAGAAAAAGAGGAAAATAGAGCTGATTTACCAGAAATCACAGATTCCATCTCCTATTCACCACTTTACAGATTCTTCACAATCTCTGGCCTGTTACGTGAACATGCGTATCTGTATTAGAAATGCAATAGCTGAAACTTTTTTTTCCGCCTTAGAAAACACACCAAGAAAAACATCACTAAAGTCAGACTCACATTGAAAGGTATGGGAAGTTCCCTAAGAGTTAGTCTGATGCCTGTTAAACACAAACAGAAGAGCCAGCAGGTCTGCTTTTCAGCTCCTGTGTCTCCAATACAGAATGAGAGCTCGAGCCCATGCTTTATCATGGAGGCCTTGAATAGGAGCAATCCAATGCATCCATCTGGCATCGTGCCATCAGCTCTTCCAATTAGATCCTGAAAAGGGAGCAGCGTGAAACCTCCATCTCTGTCCTTGCTGCTAAAACTTCAAGAGAAGTGGTAATTAAAAGCCTTTTGGCTAATCAGCACTCTGCTTGGTTTGCAGACAATAGTCAATCAACAGGACTCAAAGAAGGCTGGCAAGCATGCAGAGAGTGCTCCCCCCATACAGAAGCTTGGATCAAATTGTGAGTGAGTTACACAGATGTCACACCAAAGGAGATGCTTAATAACTCATCCCTGAGACAAGTGGGTGTGTTTGTGCCTCTATCGTAAATTGTGACCTCATCGAATTTACAAAGTGAGCTGAACTGAGCCAAGTTTATATTTGGCTCAGAAACCTCTTTCAAGAATCCAAAATCATGCAGGAAGTAGTGGTGTAGTAGTAAACAGCGAATATGATTCCTCTCCAGTTTTGCATTAATACAGTTTTACAGCACAGAGCTAGGAAATTACTGGTGGGAGCTGCCTTTCAGACAACACATTAACTCTTTTTTGAGAAAATTCATCAGACTTGCTCGAGACAGAGGTAGGTGCATTGCAGCACTCTTAACATACAGTTGTCACTGACACCCTCCAAAACAGAATTAAAAAACCAAACCAAACCCAGAAACTGAACACATCCAGTAGAGGCTGACCGTTCCACTCTCTTCCCTGAAGCTACAGCACGACTTGTACAGCTATTGCCATCCACCTTTGCTCTGTATTCAGCCTGCAAAACGTTCTCTGCTTCAGTGATGTCCCTGGGTTTTCCCTGTCTGCCTTAATCCACAGTCATTCTTTTAACATCTTGTGTTTTGATGTGAGAAAAAAATATAAGGGTAAGGGGAACTGGCCTCCATTATTGTTTTATTTACTTGCATTTATCCCACAATCGCTCTACAGTGCTCTTTCCTTTGCTTCCCTGTTTACTTTTCTTCTCTTTGCAGTGCTGACATAAGAGATAAGGTAACTCTTCATCACAGGAGTAGAGTCAGTTCTTCAGAAGGCTTAAGGCTCACCTTTTGCTTCCAGTTCTCCATAGCTTCTGCACTGACATAAATGATAGTGCAATAATGCATCTTGGAGCAGCCTCTGGCCACAACCTTGATGTGTTCCACTTCTGTGGCTGAATTTCCAAAGATTTAACAACTAACCCAGCTTTCTAGGTGAACAGTCATTCTTCATGACAGCTGTTAAACCTTTTCTTCATAGAATTAAGCGAATAGCTACCCATAATATTAGGGCGTCCAGTATCCCACCCAAGTCGTAGTATTTCCCTCAGTATTACCAAGGTGCTTCAAGTCTTCCCTAGCTTTCTTCCTTTGTTTTGTGAAGTCTCCCACCTGTGGAGATGTCATTCCAGTGGCCCAGAGCTGTAAGGTAAGTGGGTGAGTCAGTCAGCATTTATACCTCATGGAGCTGGAGCTCTGTCCACTGGCACTTTCTGAAAGAATCAAAAAGGCTTTTGGATGTGACCCTAAGCCTGGGACCTGTTGGAGCATCCTGAGTCACAGTGACAAACCACAGGGAATCAGACGAACTTTAAACCTGAGGGTGTGGTGTGATCACACAACTTTCTGCCTCCTTCATACAACAGGGAACTGAAGCAGAACTTCTGTCCTGTTGCTTCTGATGTGCATAACATTCTATTCTGTTCTTTTGGGCAGATAGATACCTTTTTTCCTTCTTTCCATAACATGCTGCCTCATGCACTATAAAACAAATAAAGGATGTGCTGTATAGGGGGCAGTGAGGGACAGAAAAATTGAATTTTAATACTTCCTCCTGTCTCACAAAACTGGTTTCTGTACGAAATTAGAAATCCCATAGTGACCTACAACCAGCTCACACAAGAAACCATCGCCTTGCAGCTGCATACCCACATACCCAGCTGCAGTAGTGAAGACTGAAAATGCATAAAGGGAGCTTTCACTGGCATAAAGGAAGAGTTGCTGGCAGGGTAACAGTGAAGGTCATGTTTTGGGAGTTTCTCACTCTCTCACTAGGTCCATGGGGCTCTAAGGTTGGTCCCCTCCGGAACAGTCTGCAAGGTGTGGCTTTTCCCCCAGGGTACAGGAGTTACTGGAGTTTGCTGGCAGCTTTGTCACACAGCTTCATTGCTAGTTATGGTCTCAGTGGTTAAGCTGTTAACATGCACTATGACTAGGATTTCAAAATCTGAAGTCTATCGACCTACGAGCTTGGTAATTTGTTTTTTCTGTGCCACTAAAGTTTACCATCCATTTTAAACAACACAAGAAACGGTAAGAAACTTTCATATTTATTTTTCACCATCAGAGAAAAGCTGGCCCGTTTGGAAGAAAATGGATACAGAAAAAGCAGCTGGGTATGAATTTCACAGCAGTGAAATCTTTTACTCCAATCCAATGATCTATAGAAATTGTTGCTGCAAAAATAATGTCTCTCAGTATGCACAAGGAATACAACAAGTTCTGAGTACCCAAAGTTTACCTTCATGATACTCAACAACTTGGTACTTACCCCTCTGGAACTCAGGACCTCTTTGGAAGACCAGGTAAATGCAATTTACATACCCAATAGATAAGTTCATTGTGTCTTTTTGAGAAATTAATCTTTTATCATAGAATCATGTGGGTTGGAAGGGACTCAAGGATTATCCAGTTCCAGCCCTCCTGCAATGGGCAGGGACATTTGCAGATTTTAAACCATCTTTAAATTTAATTCCTGGTGGATTGTGCAAATTACATATACTTATGTATATATATGTATACTCACAAATGCATATACGTAAAAATCACTATAGGGTTACAAGGTACTGGAGACACCAATGTATGAAGAGGTGTATTCTGTTTTGCATCCTGAGATTAAAATTTCAGCAGGTGAGACAACTCATTTTCAAAAACTGTCAGTCATTAATTATTTATCTCAAATTTGTTTTTTTGACTCAAACAAGGGGGGCAGGGGAGGAAGTTTCAAGCTACTTCTCTGTTTTCATATTTCTTTTACACAAATGTTTCACTCTGCAGTTTTTATTACAAGTTTCATTCTGGCAAAATATTTACAGCTTATTTATTAACCCTTCAAACTGAAGGGGAGATGAGAATTGATAGCCAGAAGGCTAATATGTGAACATCACAGTTCATAACCCACTATCACACGGTGCCATTTTTTTCCAATGGTTAAAGCTATGACACATCCGGAGAATAACTTACTCTGGCAAAGAAGATCAGACTGTAAAAATACAAGATTGTTCTATTCTTTGAAATCTGTAGGACAGAGAGCCCAATGACACACCATGACATGAATGCTGATTACTTTCATGCCACAGAAAGCCAGTGATTGGAGACCTGACCTCTAGCAGAAAAGCACCTGTCTGGGTAAATAATTCTACTCTGTTTAAATCAGTTTTTAATCATACCCACAAAAATATGTATCTATCATGCTGATGTGAGGGGAAGAACAAAGATCATCCTATCAAGTTTACTTTTTGGAGGAAAAAAATACTCTTTTAAGTGGTGTTCCATCATTTCTTGCTGAGCCAGCCCTGCCTTTGTTCGATGACTGACTGCTGTCTTTTGAAGGGGCAGCAATTAATTATGGGCTGGCCCAGGTCCCATAAAATGTGCTGGTAGGCTTCTCACTAAGTTACATGGGGAACCAGAAACCTGGATTTTTAAATACACAGCAAAATGTTTAAGTGTACTTGAAATTATCATTCTCCTACTTAATATTCTGTTGAACCTCTGCATATGTTTTGTACCTTGGTGTGTATTTTTATGGTTTTGGTTACCTCTGGTGGTGCAGCTAAATTTCAGCCTTTTCAGTCTAGGCATCTGCTGAAGTCAGGCACCCTGAACTGCCTCTGTAATCCAAGAAAGGAATCAAAGATTTTTATGGAACAATTCACCTGAGCAGTTTTAGATATCTGCACTGGGATGAGGTGATTTTCATGTGAGAAGCAGTCATATCTCTTGACTAAAACCACTAAAAAAGACTAGGAAGGGTAACTCAGACATTCATTAGTGGTGCTGTCATTCGGCCAGAAGAATTCTGCTATATCTTAAAAATATCTTTTGCTATATCTTCTGCTATATCTTAAAAAAAAAAAAAAAAAAAAAAAAAAAAAAAAAAAAAAAGTACCAGGTTCTTAGCTGTAGATTAGGTGTGCCCAGGACACAAGATTGCCTAAAAAGAGACTCAAGCAAGGCAGATTCTGCCTTGCTGTTTCCTGTGCCCTGTGTAAATAATTCAATTAGGCAATGAAAAAAGAAGAGCATGGAGAACCAATGAGGTCTGAGAGATGGGGTTGTAGCAACCCCCCAGCAGGAGCACTCATGGGAACTGCTGGGCCACCCTTACGTGCCCAACACAAACTCAGTTGTGAGACTGTCCATCATGAATTTCTCTTGATTTCTCTGATGCTTGCTATCCTTGAGCCAGCTGGGTTCATTTCCGTACACGTGTCAAACAGACCCAAGCAGATGATGTGTTCTTCTTACAGAAGATGCTTCTGTAAGGATGTAGCAAGCTAGTTTCTTCAGGTTTAGTCTTTTGTTTTGAGAGTAAATCGAAGCATTTTACTTGGGAGAAAGACTTGGAGTGCTGTATAGGCCTGGGTTTTTTTAAGCAGCTGTATATAATCATGGTTTTGTTCAAATATAGTGTTGTCTAGAGAGGTATCTGCAGTCTGGGGAGAAAGGATCTTCTTGACAGTGCTGCAGGGAATAATCTGGTTTCATTCTTTAATGATGATACAAGTTCTTTTCAACACCTTTCAAGTGTGTTTCATAAAGATTTTGGTGATTTCTGTTTAGTGCTGAGTGTTAAGCCAAATCCATATAATTGAGGAGTTCCTACTTTCTCCCTCAATTAATCTCCTGTTCTTTTTGTTTTGCTTTGACTGTGTATTTTAGTAATGTAGAAATTAAAATACAAATACTTCCTTTCTCCAGTCAGCTCTTGCCCCCACTCCAGACCTCTTCCCTTTACAGGAGAACACACCAGGAACAAATGACACACAATGTTTCTGTGGCATCCAGTGTTATTTAAGGAGAGGATGGCACCTTCAAGGGAGCACTTGTCTCTCAAGAGTGTCTGATCCTTTGGAATACAAATGTAGCTTGTTCAAATACTTATTTCCTCTCTGAAAACATATTATCCTCAGTAGGTGGAAGGAAACTATAACTAACTGTCATTTTTCAGGTTTTACCTGTGAATTTTGAGGAAGTTAGTAACACAACTTCTCTAAAAAGTTATCATAAGGCCTCTAGAAAAGGTTGTTTGGAAGTGCTCAGAACAATTGATAAACAAATTGATAATAAAAATTCAGCAGAGCAGTGGGCTTAGATGTGATTCACAAGCTATAGGGTTCAAAGTCCATATTTTCTCTCAGCACTTGGCAGTCTCCCTGGACAAGGTATGGGAGGACAGAAATGGAGCAGAACTACAGCCACACTCCTTCCTGTCCCTTCTCTGGACAAGGAAAAGATCATGCCAAGGAAATGCCTTGTTTAATATCCATTTAATATGAGCTGTAATATCTTCATTTTTCATATTGGTTCATGTTCTTCTGGGCAGGAAGCATTCCGACTCACCTTACAAAAGATTCTTCTGAGCATCATGAACAACTAAGCATAAGAACTAACTAAAATACCAGATAAAAAAGAAAGGGTGCTAATAACTCCGTAGATTTTCTATACAATTCAAAAGAAGTTGGGACTGAACTTGACTTTTCCTTGCAGATCATGGTCTAATGCATTTAAAATCTCGTTACATTTTTTATACCTAAGGTCATAAGCCTTTCTCTAAAAAATGTCAAGAAAGTCCCACTGTAACAGAACAATTTGCTTCACCCACATGTCCTCTTTGGGAGACAGCAGAGAACAAACTGTACAGATGTGAGATGTGTTGCTTAGTGAAGTGCTGGAGGGCACTTGGGCACAAAGGGTCTGTTGGAAAAACATGGACAGAATAGAAGAGAACTTAATGCGTGGTCAGATGAGGAATCATGATGTCAGGTGCTCTCATGCAGCGAGCTATGACAAGGCTATAATATCAATAATCTGCTTGTTAATGAGTCAGAAATCTTCAGATTAAAGCTTTCCCAAATGAGATGTGAGACAGCAGACCTTGACAACTTTATTGCTGTTGAATAGGGCAGCTCTCTTAGTACTGGCTGGTAATTTTTTCTCGATGTCTTTCATGAACAATTTAAGACCTCCAAATGAACTCTTCTGTTCCAGAAACAGAAAAAAACACATGCTTTTATAACATTTTTTTTTCTTGTTATCATAATCTTTGCTGTTACCAGGATTTTTGTATCTATGAGAACGTAAAAAATCATAAGCAGAGCTAAATGGAACTAAATCTTAAAGCTAAATGCTAGATTTTGAAGTGACTTCTCAGCTCCAAATTTTGTTTTTGCTTCATGCTGGCACAAACCACACATTTCTAGATGTTTTGAAAAACAAAAACAAAAGCCCAACACTCTATCTCAAAATGTGCATTTTCTGCCTGAAAAAGGTCAAGTCTTCCATTCTAGTCTCCTTCTAATTAGAAATTTCTGGGTGAGAAAATATTTCATCACCAAAAGCCACAGAGTTCTTTAACAAAATACATTTCCTGAGGATATTCCAGGCAGTGGTAGCAGTAGGCCCACAGATTTTGTAACAGTGCATGCGTAAATACAATAATCTTTATCCAAAATGATCCACATCTCAATAGTCAATGGGGAGGAAGTACATGGTTATTCCTTGCCGTAAAATGCAGGTTGAGAATACAATTCTTGACCCCACAAATGAGGTCTAGAAAATAGGTATAGGGATTATTTCAATTGGTGGGTCAGATAGAGAAATTATATCTACTCTGAAGTGGCTGATACCTGACTATTTTATCTCCAATTTAGGGCACTTTAGAGTTAACATACTCACCTTAGGTGAACTGGTTTGGGTGCCTACCTCCAGGGTGGCATTCACTGCCTAAGGACTCCATCCTGAGGGGTGCATTTGCTATGACCTATCAATATTCACATGACCAGCCACTCACATCCATACACTCTCCTTCCTTCCTCAGCTGACTGGCTTCCAAAACTGATTACTGAAGCCCTTGACAATTCACAGGTGATCCATAACAAGCCTTAGTAGCCTTAGTAGCACAAAGCCACTCCAGGTAGAGAAAAAAAGTCTACCAGAAGATGACAGACAGACAGCCTGGGGATCAGATACTGTTTTGCTCAGCTGCATGACTGTGAAATCCTGACTATGGTCACACATCTTGCAATCCTGTTTCTAAAGTACAAGGTCTGGAATGGCATCTCTTTCTTTTTTGTTCACAGTTTTATTATTCAGAGTAATTTAGAAATTTAGTAATTTAGAAAGAGCAGAGTTAATTATTTTTTAAGGCTCATCACAATAACAATTCCAATTCTTTTCAGACAAGCAAGACAATTGAGTCTTCAGTGAAAGCTGAAAATTCTCGTTTTGTCTTACTCACAAAGCTTAAACTCTGCTTCCTTAGCAACCCTCTATGACCTGTGAACTGCGATCTTGGTACTACAATAGAAATCTAGCTCAGTTTTTGTATTGTGATAGGATTTCAAACACATATGCGAAATTTTAACAGTAGAGCCCCTAGTAAAATAAATTGGAGTCATGCAAGTCTTTGAAAGTGGAGAAATTAACATCTGGATAACCTGAATGCAATGTACTGTCTGTAGTCTTCTAAAAATTTAGCAATGTACAGCTTTTAATGTATTATGTAACAATTCTCCTTTCCCTGCAGAAATACATGAAACTGCACAAGGTATCCCACGCCTTAGCTAAGCATTTAAAAGCCTCAGACATAATTAAACAACAAAACCCTGTAC